>JABWTJ010000073.1:192019-1392019 GCA_016801875.1 Solanum sitiens | reverse complement strand
AAAAGATACGTAAAAGAAGTCTTAAAATGACTTGAAGAACCCTCAAGACTTAACTCTTAACTCTACCTAGAATTTGAATTATGAAAGCAAGTTTGTGGGTTGTTATAGGAAAAATATTGTGATGATTAGGAGTGTTTTTTAGATAGTTTAACATGAGAAGCACTCAAGAAAATACTTTCTTGGAGAAAGTCCACGACGCGGAGATGCATTTTAATATTTGGTAGTGAAAATAATTTTGAAACAAAGGAGTCCACGTCCTCTCCGCGACGCGGAGGGGATTTATGTGCACTAGGGGAGCAAGTCCGCGACGCATGCAAATACCTTCTCGACTATTCCTTCTTTATTTTCTAACCCCAATTTCCCTAAATTCGATTCTTTTTCTCAAATTTTCTTTAGATTCAGATACCCAATACATGTACACAAGAATCTAATCAAATACAACTCTAAAATCCACAAGATTTCCGCATGTACTCATCAATCTCATCTTAACTCAAGAATGAAAGCCAATTTCAAGAACACAATTCAAGAACATCAAAATTTCACCCTTCTAGAATGAACTTCACTGAAATAAATATTATTGGCGCGTAGATGAAAGAACCCAACACTATGATAGTCTCACATACCTCTTTAGGGATCAACCCTTGACGAAACTACTTTGAATCCGCAAGAAATCTCCAAGAACTCTTTGATTTTTCTCTTCTTTTCTCCTCTTTTCTCTTCTCTCAAAGACCTAGACTAATTATTAGTTGTGTAAACTAAACTAACTTAGTTTAGACCTCAAAGAACTTACTAAAAACAAAATAATTTAATTCGATACTGAAAAGACAAAAATACCCCTCTAAAATATGGTTGACTTTCCCTATCCGGACAACCCAACTTCAAATGGGCATATGTACCTCTTAAAAACTCGAAAATTAGAAAACTCGGTGAATTTGGAAAGATAATTCAAATACTTTCATTTGATATCTTGTTGTCTACCCAAATAATATTTTACTAGGAGTGGCGTTTGAAGTTGACCCAAAACTCATACTTAATATACATGCCAAATTTTGAATTTTCATTTTTCCCAAAAATGGTTCTTACTAATTTTAGGTCTTTCAAATAGCGGGTGTAACAAAAATGGTGGCTTGCGGTTAGAGAATTTCCGAACAGAGTTAAAGTGTATTTTAATATATCACTTAATATGATGAGTTTAGAAATGATTAATTTTTGTAAAACTTTGAATGACTTAACCACTTTATTTCTTTACATTAAACTTGAGTATGTATTTATTTATTCTAGTCCTTTCTTTCAGTTGTTTATATTCGACTATATTAAATACCCGCACATTCAGCGTAATGATGTCATTCGACGTGCATATTTTATACATGTGTTCAGGATCATCTACAGGCATTTTGTTGAAAAGACTTTGGGCTTCAGATATCTTTGGTGAGCCTCATTGCATTCCTGAGGATTTCTTATTTAGGATCAGGGCATGCCATAAATAATTATATATCCTTAGCTTCATACTTAAAGTGAAATAATTTCTAAACGTCAGTGCAATAAGGTGAAGAAACCTCAAGCTAAACCCAAAACAGTATAAGGCTAAAAAGAAGAAATCAAAAAAATTGATTCTGATGGAAAACCCATATATGAATAAAGAATATTCAAAAGAATTCCGATAAAAGTTTTCCCTCTTTTTCAATAGTAATTCAATTATCATGGGACCTAGGTCCATGATTGACCCCAAGCTAACCCTTCGACATAACATGGGACCTAGGTCCACGATTGACCCTAAGATAACCCTGTATCTTGCATATCTCAAGCATACTAATAATAACCGAATAAAGCATGAACCATGTGGAAGGATCAATAAACAAGTGGAAAATGGAATAAGAACCCAACTAGCATGAATGTATAAATCATATAGAGAGTTTAGTAACAATTGAGAGATAAGATAAATAATTCGAGCTGATTCTATAACTACATCTGAAAAGCCTCTATCTAAGTTTAGTTGCTCTAACATGCCCCCCTGCTTACTCGAACAAAACTGAAACTAAATAAAAAACTAAAAATGAAAAGCATGTCTATTGTCCATGAAGTATGAGGACTCACCACTAAAGTTGCTAAATGCAGACTGATATCGATCTAAGCGTGATATGGATAGTCAGTACATGAACCTACATTATGAAAGGATGTAGCACATAGTATGCGTAAGTTCTTGGAATTTATTGAGCATGCATGATATAGATACTGAGCTGAACAAAACCTAACTGAGTAATGACATAAATTGAGCAAGAATGTAAATACTGAAACATATTGACAAGCTAAACTGAATATAATGACCAAGTGCTAATCATAAACATAACAGGCTGACTGAATACTGAGGTATATATTGAAAAACCTTGTCAAATCCACTACGAGTATTATTGTGGGGGATACTACTAACCGACATAAAGCACGTGATCTAAATGTGGAGTCCGATGTATATGCATCATCGATAGGACCTAATATACCTTGCCAGCGGTATAAAGGCATGACTGGCGTGCTCACCAAATTTGATGCCTAATAGAAGGAACTTATACTCTTACAGGGAACGTAGTTCTACTACTATATGGGTACGCTGAACCCTAGTCCAACTCAGTGCTAAGTCTACTACCTAATTAAAATGTATGTGGGTGAAATGAAACTGAAATACTGAACAACTGAAAATACTGACATGCTAACTGAGAATGCAAAATTTATATATGGATAATGTGACATTCGAAATATGATGTATGATTATTTGTTGAACGAACCTAGCGGGTATAATTCATAAATTAAAAGAATTTACACAATGTAGGGTTCTTAGTTTCATACAAGAAACTAAGCATACTTTCCCAAAATCAATTTAATTAGATTTAGGATACTACTATAGCTAAATCTCAGCAATTATCTAAGGTCTTAGAACCCTAGGTCTAAACAAGCTATGGAGAATCAAGGATCAGGCAGAATTCTAAGGACCTAGTGGATGAAAGGAACCCACTAGTGAAATCCCACATACCTGGTGACGAAATCTATATAGAGATCCTTTGATATTGGGTATAGAACTTGAAGAAAACCTTCTGCGTGTTCTTGATAGGGCTGGTCGACTTTCGTCTTCGTTTTGCTCTGATTCAGATGATTTATGAAGAATAAAGGTTTTAGGTAGATTTTGACTAAATTACCAGGCATAAACTGAGTGAAACAATGTAGTTTAGATATTAAACGAATTGTTTATATATTTAATAACATAGTTTAAATGCCCAAATAATAGGGGAAAAGACCAAAACAACCCTTACTTAAAAGCTGACGGAGCCCTTCCATGGATCTACCGATGGACCGAAAAAGGGACCCCGACCCATCAAGTGGGTCCTGGTTCTTGGCTAGAGTCAACTAGTTCTTAAACTAGTGGAGGACTATCCTTGAGCCATACCACAGACCGTGTGAAGGACCACGGACCGTGAAGGCCACCTTGGTTCTTCACTTTGGCTGAGGCCTGCTGGCTTATGAAGACAGATCCATCCATGACCCATCATCAAGACCATGGTCTGTGGAGGGCTCCGTGGTTTGATGCCTTATCCCTGGTCGATCTTCCACACATCAACGAGCCTTCCCACAACTCATGTGGAGATCCACAGCCCATGAAGGGCTCTGTGGCCAATACCTAAGGCGGCTTCGTAATTCACTTTTTTTTGCTTAATAATCCATGTTTAATTTCTTTGATGTTACAAAGATCTTAGGTATGATTTTGTCTAATGTGTTTTTGTGCTATAGACAATGGTGTGAATCTCATAATTTTGTAAAATGAACATATATGAACAACTTTTGTTGCCTTGTACATGATAAAATATGTTTCATTGTCTTTAAATTAAGCCTTTCATGGATATATTTCCATATATATGAACATTGTTGTGTTGGGGGAGTTATAAATTATTTCAGAATAGTTTAGATAAGAAATATTGTGCCTTACATCTATAGTTCAAAGCTCCTTTTTTCTTGAGTTAAGTCTTCCACTAAATAGTCAAGTCAAAGTTTCTCTTGGGGACCAGAAATAGTTCTCGAGTGCCGGCCACATCTACAGTATAGGCTCGGGTATGATAGAAGTTACAGACCCTTGACTTCACACTACAAGTGAAAATAATTTCTAAACCTCACTGCAATGAGGTGAAGAAACTTCAAGCTAAACCCAGAACAGTATAAGGCTAAAATGAAGAAATCCACAAAATTGATTCTGATGGAAAATACATATATGAACGGAGGAAATTCAAAAGAATTCTAATAAAATCTTTCCCTCTTTTAAAAAAGTAATTCGATTATCAAGTTCAAGAGCTTAGGTATAGTTTGTTCTAATGTGTTGTTGTGATATCGATAATGGTTTGAATCTCATAATTTTGTATGATGAACATATATGAACACATTTTGTTCCCTTGTAGATGATAATATAATGTCATTTTCTTAAATTAAGCCTTTCATGGATATCTTGTTGTATAAATGAATGTCGCTTTATTGGGGGAGTTATAAATGATTTTGGAAGAGTAAAACTAAGAAATAATGTGCCTTAAATCTATAATTTAAAAAGTATGAACAGTACTCAAAGAAAATAAATACAGAAAAACTCTTCAACTTATCTATCAATGAAGCCTCTACTATTACATAAGGATATCGGTACAAGATCCACGTAATCTCAAAACTACTGACTGTAAGGTAAAGGTAAATCTAGAATGTAAGAAGGCTCACCAAAGATGATTGAAATATCACATGACCTCAACAAAATGCCTGTTGATGATCCTAAAACTTGTAATGGTGTCATGAAGTGATGCAGGCCAAATGGCATCAGTACATGAATTGTACGAGCATGTAAGGGGAACTCTGCAACAGAAGTATAAGCTTGAGCTGATAATAAGTAAGACATACTCACCTCGTCTTAACTCAATATGATTCAATAATACTCAAGTCGACTTAAGAATATTCAACTCGACTAAAGAATGCTTAACTTATCTCAAGGATACACAACTCAACTCAGGATAGTGAACGCATAATAAAAGCAACAATAAAAGATACTTCATACATGAAACTTTTAAAAGTGTAAATAATAACTCAAATGTATATAATAATATAATAATAACTCTTTACTATTATTTGGAGATTCTCTAACCGACAACCATCACTATGAGCTATGTTATGATACATCATCTCGCCATGCTGCCAGAACTATCCTATACCTTGCTGGAGTATAGGAAATCCTCAACTAAGTGGATCCACTAAGCTATGCTAAAAAGGAATAAGGAATCATCTAAAAAGTATGACCCTTTACCCATGTTGGCATACATGATTTACGGGGCTGAGAGTTGTTTGTACTCCCCCTATATCGGTGCTCAATACTACTCCCAATAATATAACTCATGCTCAAATGCTTAAAAAAATGTCCTCATCCTCAAACTTTGAGATTATTACTCAAACGTTCTCTTGAAATAGATAGTGCTCAAAACATTTCATGAACTCATTAGAAAATAAAAGTTTTTTCTCATTTTAAATGTAAACAAATTTACTCTTGGGAATACTTAGTTCCTTTATATTCTTTTTTAAAAATGAAACTCGACACTTCTCATCCTCATACTCATTTACTCAAGTCACTAAATAGATTTTAAATAATCGTAAAAGACTTCTCAAAATAGGGTTCATGCCGAATTATGGACGAGAACAAGTCAATTCAAGGGTTTCAATAACCATAAATAAAACTCAATACTCGAAACTCAATAACTCAAGAACTCAATGACTCAATGACACTAGTCATCTCAAGAATGTTCGACTCGAAGGGTTCATGTAGAATTATGGGCATGACCGAGTCAACTCAAAGACCTCCATGTATAAGATATGGTAATCTTATAATTATGTAATATAGTTTCAAAAAGATTAGGACTCACAATACTAAATAATTAGAACTTCAAGATACTCCTCCTCTCAAGAATAGTACATTCATAGAGTTGATAGGGAATAATGGACATGAAAGACTCGACTCAAGGGTTATATATGATGATATAGAACACAAGTGTACAACTCTTCTCAGTCTCATACTTACTTCCTCAAAACATAACTTAAATCGCTAGTTGATCTCAAAAGGATTCACAATTTGAATCAAACACTTCCTTGAACTTTATTCTCCACTCAATCTTGAATTTTAAATGTTGATTTAAGAAATATGATTAGGATATATGATCTTTCAATGATTATATGGAGTATATATAGATGATAAAAAGAAACGAGTGAAGATATAAACTTGGAGCAAAGGCACGACGCGGAGAAGGATTATTGTTTTTGAGACGATGAAGTTTGTATCCTCTTCGTAAAGCAAAGAAAGTGGAAGTTTTATGGGGACTTAATTAAACGAATCTCCGCGATGCAAAGCTGGGCCTTTCACTTTTCCTGATCTATTTTTCTCTCGTGAACTCGATTTAACTCACACCCACCTCAATTCTACGGTCTAATTTCATAGAAATTCACAAACCTAGAACACTTTCAATGAAACCCACTCAAAACTCAATCAAGAGACCCAACTATTACGCAAAAACCTCACCCCAAGGATTTCAAGGATGTAACGACCCATAAAATAATTAGGCAAAGCTAGAGCCTAATTAATGTGTGTTTGAGTTTGTTGTGAGGTTATGAGTTGTAATGTGTTGTCTCGAGCTATGGTTGAGGGTATAGGGGTTAAACGTCAAGGAACCTCCCCCCAAATACCATTCAAGGGTACTTGTGGGGACCCTAAATCCTAACCCCCAAGACCCCACAAGAAATCAAAAGCTAAAAAAATGATGAAATATGAGAAGGGTCCATGCACCGTAGGTACATCCACACGATGTGGATGGCCTTCGTAGTTCAGGGCCCCAAATGGTTTCTCTTAAAAGAGTACTAAGAGTATTAAACTTTATTTCCCAATTCATTATTTCAAAACCCAAATTAGAACCCACCTCTCTTGTCAAAAGTTCTCTCTCTAGAAGCCTCTACTAGACGTGAAGTATTCAAGCTCACAATGTCAATATTCTCACCAATTTCACTCAAGTTTTGTGGATTTTTTCTTAAAGGTATGGTAGTCTTCATCTTTGACTTAGTTTCATTAAAGGAGCTAATTTCAAAGTTGATTTCAGGTCTTTAATAGTTCTCCAAAAACCATAATTTTCTATATTGTGATGGGTTCAATTCCAAACGATTATCAAAGGCTTTATTACATTGAATTATGAATGAATTGTGGATTTCATTATGAATTAATATGATTCCTTCCTAGAACCCATGTTTTCCCCCAAATTCTTAAGTTGTGATTGTGATTGGGAATTGATTGATCATGAATGTATGTTTAATTGTTTATGTGTATATTGAATTTACAATTAAATCATGTTAATTACCTTATCTAATATAGTAGAATATATGTTTGAGTTATTATTGATGTATGGCCTTGGAGGGATATTTCATGATGAATCTATGTATGTTTATTATATGAAGTATATCTTTGATTGCAATTGAAGTGTTATGATCATGTTTACAATGTAATTGTGTTATGATTGAATGTTATTTATAGATTAACACCTATAAATTATGTGCCTATATGTGAAAGGTTATTCTCACATACATACTCATGAATGACTAATAAATGAACTTTCTATGAATATGTTAATGATGATGGGTTGATTGAAGGGTACTATAAATTGTACTTTAATGAATGATAATGAAATGTTGTGAAAGGACTTTCTCACCGTACGGGTATTCATAGTTCAAAGGTTATTCTCATCCTTGAATATACGGTCTATATAATGAATGAATTTTGGGTTTGAGATGGATGCACTCACGAGAGTTGAGGCGGGTATCTAGTATCTCTTATCCCATTAAAATGAATGAAAGTATTGAATAATATGTAATATGTGGGGAATAATGCTAATCACCGGTTGGATAGTGATATGAGATAGAAGCTCTCACATCAGTTGAGTCGCATTTTCTACTAGCAATCTCTTGAGATGGATTCCCTCACATGAGTGGAGGCAGGGTATCTAAAAGCAATATTCCTATCCCATAACTATGTACCCACATAGGATATTAGCTTGTGGATCGACTTAAGCTAATGGCAAGTAGGAATCCCTTATCGTTTGAGGGTGACACCTGGGTTCCATTAATTGCTCACATTGTCTATTTTGGTTAAGGTTTACCCCCTAGAAAGAATGTTAATGAATTATGGCTTCTCAAGAATGAACTACTTTGTGTGTGTGGTAGTATGGGATGCCATCCATGCATTGCACAAGTAGGCCTTTAGAGGGGCTATGGCGGGTTCCTTTATAATGTTAATGATAATGTTGGTTTAATGTATAAAGAATTAAGGTGCTCTTGATGTAATGTAGCTAATGAAGAAAGCTGAATTATGTACTACTTAGATAATGAATGCTTTACTTTAGTTGTATTACGAGTTACTTCCTTATTATGACATATTGAATATTAAGGTGCCATGCCTATGGTGAACTCAAAGGAGTACTTAATGTGAGCATTAATATGGCATGCTACTCATACATTCCACAAGTACGACTTAGGGTTGTCTTAGATGTTCGTCCTAATGTGTTAATATGACTTATGAAATATTTATGTCCCTTATGTGTGAGGATATGTGTAAGTATGGAAAGGTTGAATGGTAAGTTCACTTTTGGTGACCTTGATGTGATACATAATGTGGATAGTTGTATGGGATGATATCCATACATTGCACAAAGTATAACTTCAGGGTTACTTAAGGTGAAGACTTGTGTGAAGATATGACTTGTATGTTGATTATGTTCTAATGTGAAGACATGACTTGTATGCTGGTTATGGTTGTATATTTTGCCTCTTATACTTATGTTCATGAAGTTTTTCTCAAATTGGTATATATCGTGACTTCCAAATACAATGTCAATTTTTAGCATTATTTTTGCATGGCTATCATACTTAGTACTTAATTGTGCTAACCCACATTCTACTATGTTTACTACAAGTGTAGGTTCCAAAATTGAGTGATTATCTCTAGTTTCAGCTTGGATTTGAGTTATTCCTATACATCTTGGTATGTCCTCATAGAACAAGGACAAGTACTTTTAATGTTCCTTTTATTCAATGTAATAGAAATTTGTTTGTGTTTCGATTGTAAAGGGTTGTTTTCGTACTTTGTTTCAAGATATTGTTTAGGTGTCTATGTAAGACAGTAGACTCCACTTTATTTTTATTTTTTTGACTGTTGGATTTATAAAATTATGTACCATTTTCCTTATATTGAATGTTATGAATGATATGAGGCTTATATGAGACTTTTCAGAGTCTTGTATGTTGTGTCGCATCCGGGGTCTAGAATTGGGTCATGACAAACTGGTATCAGAGCATTAGTCTTTGGGAATGGGTTTTAGGATTGATATCTCACAAGCCACGTCTAGTAGAGTCTTGTTCATCGTTGTGAGGCTCCACATATCTATGTGTGAGAGGCTATAAGACGTTAGGAAGTTATACTTTGTTCGTTATTCTTGAAGTTGTGCCATAGAGTTTAGATCTATAAGTTTCCTTTTCCTAATCCTTCTCTTGCATTTCTAGGATTTGAATAAAAGAAATAAGCCCTTAAGAAGAGTGTAAAAGGAGAATTTTAATGATAGAGTTCCTCCCAAAGGTCCTCAAGGTGACCAAGATCCTCAAGGAGACCACGTCCCTCAAGGTGATCATGTTCCGATTGAACTTCCGGCTATGACCAATGAAGAAATAAGTTTGGCTTTTTAACCTTAGCCCAAGCCATGATGAGCAAATTTAATAAGGATTTAGGGCATAGAGAATAGTAATTAATGAGAGTACTTTGGCTTCGAGATTGAGGGATTTTTCTAGGATGAAAAATTGGATGAATATCCCCAAAGGTTTGTTGATAAGGTTTGAAAAATACTTAGTTTCATGGGGGTGTTTTCGGAGGAGAAGGCGGAGCTAGGTGCCTATCAATTAAAAGATGTAGCTCAAATATGGTATGAAAATGGAAGGGTGAAAGGCCTAGAAGAGCGGGTCCCATAAATTACGAGGCATTCAAAGAAGCTTTCCTTGATAGTCTTTTCCCTTTAGAGTTAAGGGAACAAAAATTTGTATAACTCATGAACCTTCGTCAAGGGAGGTACGAGTGTCAAGGAGTATTCTCTCAAGTTCAGCCAACTATTCAAGTATGCTCCAACCCTAGTGTCAAATTTAAGGGCTACAATGAATAACTTTGTAATGGGAGTTTCTATTTTAGTTGAAGAAGAATGTCGTACGACAAACCTCCTTCATGACATGGATACTTTGAGGCTCGTTGCATATGCTCAATAAATTGAGGATACAGAACTTAGGAAAATGAATAATGAGGTAAAAATCTCTAGGCTTGATGAGCAAGGTCAACCAAGGTACAAAAATAGGTTCTCTAACCAAGATTCTTCAATGGTAAACAAGGATATGGTGTCTATCCCTAATTGTCAATGAGGAAATGGAGATGGTTCTTCTTTTGAAACATTTATATGTGCCAAGTGTGGGAAGCAACATTTCGAAAAGTTCCTAGCCGACATGGATGGTTTCTTTCGATATGAAAAGAAAGGTAATAATATGAGAGATTATATAACACTCATGGAAAAAGGGAGAGAGACCAAACAAGCTTTTCTTGATGAACCAGATCCTAATGCTCCAAGGACAAAAGAACTGATCGGGATGAAGGCACCGATATGTTATTGGTTACTTATAGTTGTGAATGTCTTGTTGAGGGAGAGAGACCAAACAAGCTTCTCTTGATGAACCAGATCCTAATGCTCCAAGGACAAAAGAGCTGATCGAGATGAAGGCACTGATATGATGTTGGCTACTTATAGTTGTGAATGTCTTGTTGAGGTTCATATGTGGCTTTAATATTAGCCTTAGTATGGGTTTACTCCTAAGTGGGGGATAGTATGTTGATTAGTAAGGTTATTGATAGTTCTGTATCCTTATCGTTTTCCTTCTATTCCTATTCAAGCTTGAGACCAAGAGTTTCTTGTAGCTTGTTTCATGTTTTGGAGTCATGTGTGATTATGTGTTTCCATGGTACCCTTATGTTATGCATGATATTGATGAATTTATGTTTAAATGATAAAATGAGTTTTATGAATTATGTTCCTCATATTGATGTCCATTTAGTATGAGTTGCATGTATGCTTCATGAGGTGAATTATTGAACATGCGTAAATGCATTTTTAAGATAAATTTTATAATTTTTTAACGATGTTGTGAGGCGCATGATATGAGTTGACAAGGTAATTCCTCCAATGAAATGAGAAATGATGAAGTTTTGATGCATAATGAGTTTGTCAATGAAGTTCCTACTTTCTTGTGTTGCATTGAGCTTATTGAGATGGAGTTGGTGCTTCCTCCTAGTTTTGTGCATTGTTTATAGTGTTGAATTCATTGTGGGCTGCTAGTATTGAGTCGTTAATCCCTTAATGTGTTTAAAGTTTCATTTGATGACGAATGTTCCTAAATAGGGGATAATGTAACGACTCGTGAAATGAATATGTGAAGCTAGAGCCTAACTAGTGTGTGTTTGTGTTTGTTGTGAGGCTTTGAGTTTTAAGATGTTTTATCGAGCTATGGTTTGGTTGAGGGGTTTAGTGGTTAAACATCAATGTACAACCCCTCAAACACCAACAAAGGGTCCTTGAGGGGTACCCTAAAGCCAAAGACCCCAAAGGAAACCAAAAGCTGAAAAATGAGGATGACCTATAGAGTGGGTCCATTCCCCGTGGGTCCATCCACGCAAAGTGGATGTCATCCATAGATCAGGTCCCCAAATGGTGGCTCTCTGAACCTAACCACGGGTTATCAGGATGGGTTGGTGTCGTGAGTCACCACCTTGTTTGTTGTTTTGGTTCGGCCATGTGAAGGGTGGTTTGGTAAGTTGCTAATTAATTTAGTTAAGACATGGGATGGTTATTTGGGTTAATTATGGTATTTTAAGAGTACCAAAACTATTAAACTCTATTTCCTAATTCATTACTTCGAAACCCAAATTAGAACCTACCTCTCTTCTCAAAAGTTCTCTCTCTAGAAACCTCCATTGGAGGTTAAGGATTCAAGCTCTCAAGGTCATGTTTCTCACACAATTTCACTCAAATTTTGTGGATCTCTTCTCTAAAACGTATGGTAAGATTCATCCTTGACATTCTTTCAAGGATCTAACATCAATGTTGATTTCAAGTCTACTATGTGTAAAAACCCTAGTTTTCAATCATGTCATGGGTTCGATTCCAAATGATTTTAAAAGGCTTTATTGTATTAAATTATGAATGAATTGTGGATTCAAAGTTAAATAAGATTATTTCTCCCAAGAACCCATATTTCCCCCCAAATTCTTAAGTTGGGAAATGTGATTGGGAATTGACTGATCATGAATGTATGTTGAATTGTTTATGACTATATTGAATTGATAATTGAATCATATTAATTCAGTTATCTATTATTTTATCTTAGATGTTTGGGTTGTGATTTATGTATGGCCTTGGAGGGAAATTTCATGAAGAATCAATGTATGTTCATGATATGAAGTATATGTGTGTTATCTCTATGAAAGTGTTATGATCATGTTTAGAATGTAACTGTGTTATGATTGAAAGTTATTTTAAAATTAACACCTATGAATGACGCGGCTATATGTGAAAGGTTATTCTCACATACACACACTCATGAATTACTAATGAATGAAGTTTATATGATTATGTTAATGACGATGGGTGGATTCAAAGGCTATTCTCAGTTGTATTCTAATGAATGATAATGACATGTTGTGAAAGGACTTTCTCATAATATGGGGATTATTAGATGAACGACTATTCTTATCTTTGAATGTATGAGCTATCCAATGAATGAATGTTGGGTTTGATATGGATGCCCTCAGGTGAGTTAAGGTGCGGTATCTAGTATCTTTTATCCTATAATAATGAATGAAATTCATGAATGTTAAGTACTCCGTGAGCAATAATTCTAAGAACATAGTGCATTGTGATATGAGATGGAAGCTCTTACGTGTTTTGAGACGAGGTTTCTAGTAACAATCTCTTGAGATGGATGCCCTCGCATGTGATTTGAGGCGGGGTATCTAGAATTAATCTTCCTATCTTATAACTATATGTCCACATAAGATATTAGCTAATGAATCCACTTAATCTAAAAACAATTATCCTTGCTTAGGCAAGTAGGAATCCCTTATCCGGTGAGGGTGACACCGGGATTCCATGAATTATTCACATGGTCTATGTCGGTTAAGGCTTACCCCCGCAAAAAGTGTTAATGAACTTTGGCTTCTCAAGAATGCACAACTTAGTGTGCGTTGTAGTATGGGAGGCCATCCATGAATTGTACAAGTAGTCCTTTAGAGGGGTTACAGTGTGTTTCTTTATAATGCTAAAGAGATTGTTGGTTTAAGGTCTAAAGAATGAAGGCGATCTTAATGTAATATAGCTAATGATGTTGACTTCTATACTTATTGAGATGATGCATACTTTACTTTAGTTGTATTATGAGTTACTTCCTTATAATGACTTGTTGAATATGGTGGTGCCTTGTGTATGGTGACCTTAAAGGAGTACATAGTGTGAGTAGTATGGGATGCTACTCATACATTGCACAAGTATGACTTAGGGTTGTCTTAGATGTTGGTCCTAATGTGTTAATATGACTTATGAAATGTTAATGTCTCTTATGTATGAGGATTGTGTAAGGATGGAAAGGTTGAATGGTAAGTTCACTTTTGGTGACCTTGATGTGGTACTTAGTGTGGATGGTTGTATGAGACGCTATCCATACATTTCACAAAGTGTAGCTTGAGTGTTATTTGAGGTGAAGGCTAATGTGAATATAGGACTTGTATTTTGATTATTATCTAATGTAAAAATATGACTTGTATGCTCCTTATGGTTGTATATTATGCCTCTTATGCTTATATTCACGAAGTTTTTCTCAAATTGGTATGTATCATGACTTTCAAACAAAATGTCCATTTTAGCATGGTTTTTGCATGACTATCATACTTAGTACTTAATTGTGCTAACCCATATTCTTCTATGTTTACTACAAGTGTAGGTTCCGGCAATTGAGTGATTCTCTCTAGTTGAAGCTTGGATTTGAGTTCATCCAAGACATTTTAGTGTGTCCTCATAGATCGAGGACAAGTACTTTTGATGTTCCTTTTATTGTATGTAATAGATATTTGTTGGTCTTTCGATTGTGAAGGGATGTGTCCCTACTTTATTTCAAGAAATTGTTTAGGTGGCCATGTGATACTATGGACTTCGTCTTGCTTGTAATGTCTTTGACTGTTGGATTTATAAAAGAAACTTTTTATTTCCGTACCATTTTCCTTATATTGAATGTTATGAATTCTATGTTGCTTGTATGAGACTTTTTCAGAGTCTTTTACATCGTGTTGCATTCGGAGTCTAGACTCGGGTCATGACAAAGGAATTGCAAGTATTTACAATATATTTCTCGAAACAATAATACCCACATCAATTCTTTTGAAAGGTGAATCAATCAACACAAAACCCAATTCTAAAATTAAGGTTTGAATCCAAAATTTCATACTTGAAAACATTAATCAAGGATTTCGGAAATGATTAGGGAAAAACATTTAAAAAAGGACTTGAAATCATTTCATAAACCAACTTTTACTTCAAAACTAAAGTTTATGAAGAACTCCCAATTTATCAACCCAAATTTTGATTTAAACTCATAAATTTAAATAATAATAATTGGTCATCAAATCTTTATTGTTAAGAGTTGTTACCCAAAACATTTCCCTCGAAAACGTAGTCCAAATCACCACCACAAAGCTCCTAAAACTAAAAAAATGGTGAAATGGGTTCAAAACCCTGATTTGAAAAATCACTTTTCCCATGTCTCAAATGCTCATCATGATCGTCACCTAAAGTCAGAAATCACGATGATTAAAGTAATGAACTCATTATATTTGACCACCGTGATCGCAGAAAGACCCTTGCAATTTAAATGAACCCCAAGATGATGCTATGCGATCACGATAAAAGATTCTCACGATCGCAATGACCAAATTGGCCATGCACCAGATATTGAAACCAAAGACTCAAAATCATAAAAAAAAGCCCTTAGTATTCGTATGGAACCACGAAATACAAAAAACATATAAAATCAATTATACTTGACATTTAGACTCAATGGAGCCGTGAAAATATGAATCTGAGGTCTCATTAACCCGACATTCGTGTAAACCAGGGTGTTGCCCAGCCCCTGACCCCTCTCAAGGGTCATTAAAATAAAAAATAAAAGGCCAAAATCAGCTCGAAACCTCTAAAAAATAACCAAACCTCTCCTATACCTAAAATCATCCCCAAACCCAACGGAACACTCGAAACTCTAATATGAGCATCCGAACCTTGAATGTTGACAAAAGTCAACTCAAATCATAAATTTCCATAATCTTACAACTTAGGACCTCTAATCCTCAAAAAGAATTGGGATCTGAAACAAACAACTCTCATGGATCATATTTCACATTTCATAATTGATGGAATTGTTAGAACTCCTTTCTGACACTCGAAAGTCCAAAAGACTCCAAAAATAACTTTCTTAACAAATTAGCCTTTCAAACTCATAACAAATTCTCAAATTTTAACTAAAGTATCAAACAAACTTTTATAAACTTAATAAAAAGGACTTGGGGCCAATAACAGGATGGGTAAAATAGTAATATTGCAAAACATTTCAAAATTGTCTGACCAAGTTATTACATTATTCACCACTAAAAACCATGTCCATCCTCGAACATGAGGCAAAATAAAGTAGCAGGATCTTTGAAAAGCTGAGGATATCGGATATGCATATCTAACTGTCTACCAAGTCTCCTCACCGACTGAACAATCCTTCCTTTGTATCTTAATGAAATAATATCTTTGGTCTTAAGCTTCTGGACATGCCTATCAAAAATGGCTATAAACTTCTCCTCAAAAGATAATTCTGGACCCAACTTAACTTAATCAAGGAAAAGTATATAGGACTCATTCGACATGTACTTCTGAAGCATGGAAACATGAAATACCGAATCCGCAGTTGACAAGCTAGGTTGAAAGGCAAACTTGTAGGCCACATCTCCCATACAACTCAACATCAGAAAGGTTCCAATGAATCTAGGGCGAATCTTTGTAACACCTCAGACTTAGAAAGAGTTAAATTTGAAAGAACCCTATTGAGAGTCATGCAAGTTACTCTACAAATTGTAAGTTATGGGTCAACTTCAACGAACATAACTTTAAGCACAAGATGATTTAGGTGGTTCATGTGGTCTCAAATAAAAGGTTGTTGAGTCATTTTTCCAACACTGCCAAGTTGTCTAAATTTCAAGTTGTAATGAAGGATATATGCCCATTTGATTGGAGCCTCTCAAGATAGAGCTTTTCATCCATTTTAAAGAGGCTTATTTTAGTATTTTCCTTACCCTATTAAGCCAACACGTTTTGACTCACCCAAATATGGGTATAAGCCGATTTAAATTAGTTTTCAAACTCTCAAAAAACGTATGACCAAGTTAGGGTAGAGGTCAAAAGGATAAGGGAGGAGATTTGAAGAAGTTCTTTAAGGTTTAGGGAAAATCGCCAATAAATTGTTTCTTTTAAGGTGTGTGAGGTTTCTCTCAATGTTGGATATGTTCATCCATGACATCATTATGTATAGGTTGTTGAGGAATTCATAATTTTTTGCTTCACTTTTTATCAATGGAGTCATGTTGTATTGTTAAAGTGATGGTTTTGCGAATGAGTGTTGTTCTTGGTGTTAATTGGCTGAGTTTTCGATGAATTTTCTTGGGTTTTTCAATCTAAATGAGTTTGGGAATGAATCATTTGATTCCAAGTGGGTTAGTCCACAATTTGAACAATAAAAACTCGTCAAAATTATAGGTTTGGGGTGGGGCATAGCACCCCCAAGGTTCCGGGGCCTGGTGCGACATGCCAATCGTGCGCCTAATTAGAATCCCTGTAAATGGGGCCTGTCCCAATGCGCAAGTAGTGCATACAATCAGACCCCCAGTAAATGAGGGGATGGCGTGGCACGCCAGCAGTGATTCCAATCAAACCCCCAATAAATGGGGCCTAGCGCGACGCACTAGGAAATCGCCAAATTAGACCCCTAGTAAATGGTTCCTTCTCTTCTCTCATTCCGTACTTGTTCCTTTGAGTTCAGTTGATGTTTTCTACTTATTATCAATTATATAAACTTTCATCAATCATTGAAATATCGTATACATAGTCTAATCATTGTTCTTAAACTCACATTTTGAAGTCATGGTAAATTTTAGAGGAAATTTTAAAGATTTTATTTCATAAACACTTTAGACATTTCAAATGCTATTTATATGACTAAATGTATACTTATGTATCTATGTTGAATATTGAACATGAAAGATACGTTCACAAGTACATGTTTTTAAGAATGTAAAGACATCTAATATTTGAATAGTATTTCAATCAAGTAAGAAGTCCATTCGTTGTTATGGTTATATGAGAATAATGTTATAACTATTAATTTGAGAGTAATATTGAGCACCAAATTGGTTAAAGAATTTTATGATTCGGAAGTCCCACAAAATACGTAACCTGTGTAGGATATGATATCATTGACTCTTCATGTGACTCATCACTGCTTCTGATAAGGCCAATTAGATGGAGCCATAGTCAAGATACCATCCTATACCCCGGCAAAGTATATGGTTGCCCTAGCAGCGTGAACCATAACATTGTGCCATTGGTAGGCTCATGGTAATGGTTTTCAAATTAAACAAACTTCGCACAAGTAAAGTATATTATTTTCATGTTCACTTTCATTGCATATAATATTTTAAGGCTTAAACTGTTTTTCACTTCATATTCATGTATTAATCACCTTATTTTTTTCATTTCGTCAAAGCCAGATTATTGTTTACTCTAACCTTTTCACGTACCAGTACATTCAATCTGCTAACATCATTCTACCTACATCGTTTCATGATATAGATAAAGTTATTTAGGATCATCTTAGGTGAATTGCAGAGATCATTATCCACTCGCAGACAACATTTGGTGAGGCCTCCTTTATTTAGGGGACTCCTTTTCTTTTTAATTAGTAGCTTTAGGAGGGTTCATAGTCCTTGTCCCGACATCTATCTCACATTCTTAGAGGCGTTGTAGACACATGGAGTAGAGGTTTTCCATTATTTTCTCAGTGTTCTATATAACTCATGGTTCATGTTTAGCATTTTGTAAAGACAATATTTAAATATTTATTAAATGTTCTTTTGTTAACTTTTTAAAGCTTCTGCATATTTTTTAATGTCATGTAAGAGATGTAGCTAAGACAAGGGTTTGCTTGGGGATCACAAGTGGTTCTCAAGTGCAAGTCACGTCAAAGGTGTGGGCTTGGGGTGTGAGCACTTTCCCTTCTTAAAACCTCATCGCACCCTTCATGGGGGGACACTCGGAGCAGAACATGATCACCCTTCATGAATACTAGGGCTCGAACTCTCCAATCCGCATTACTTTCTGTCGACTCTGAGCTATTAAGATTCTACTCTGGATCGTACGGACCTTCTCTATATCATCTCTAAGAAAGTATATATCTAATGAATCCATCTCAGCCGAATAAAACCATCCGATCAAAGATCCGCACCGTCTTCCATACAATGCCCTAAAAGGGGCCATCAAAATACTGAAATGATAACAATTGTTATAGGCAAACATTGCTAAGGGCAAATGTCGATCCCATCTAGCACCAAAATCAATGACATAAGCTCGAAGAATTTCCTCCAACACTTGAATTGTCTGCTTAAACTGACCATCAGTCCAATGAATAATAGTTGTACTCATATCTAACTGAGTACCCAAACCATGCTACAATGCCTTCAAAAATGAAAAGTGAACAAGGAACCTCGATTGAAAACAATAGAAATTAGGACCCATAAAGTTGCACAGTAAAACTGATATGAAGCTCGGCTAACATCTCCAACGTAAACATAACTAGAATCAGTATGAATGGGTGGACTTGGTCAACCAATAGACAACCACCAAAATAGAATAATAACCACCCATAATGGAATGTAGTCCCACAAAAAAATTCCATAGTGATCCACTCCCGCTTCCAAGTAGGAATCGGCAGCCTCTAAGGTATAACTCTAGGTCTCTAGTTCTCACACGTGACTTGTTGACAAGTCAATAACCTTGAAACAAAATTTTCAATATCCCTGTTCATGCAACTCCACCAATAATGTTAGCTTAGGTCATGATACATCTTTGCCGCACCCAGATGGATGGAATATCAGGAATAATGAACCTTTTCAAAAATTATTCTTATATAATCACGTATATTTGGGACACAAATCCTGCCTTCAATCCTTAAGACACCATTAGAATCAAGGGCAACTATTTGTGTTTCCCTTCTCATCACCTTGTCTCGAATCAGACACAGTTTTTCATCATCAAACTGGCACTCACAAATCTGCTCAACTAAGGAAGAACGAGCTTCAAAAAAATAAAAAAATAAACCACATGTCTGCTGAGAAACCCGCAACTCGATGAGATTGGTTGCTAAAATCTGTACATCTGTAGCCAATGGTCTCTCCTCCACATTCATAGTAGCAAGCGTCATATGATAATAATATTTTTTACTCAAAGCATCGGACACCACCATGTCCTTCCTTGGATGATACAAGATAGTAATGTCATAGTCTTTCATTATCTCAAGCCATCTACGCGGCCTCAGATACATATCTCTTTGGCTGATAATATACTAATGACTCCAATGAACTTTGAAAACCTCACAATGAACTGCACACTGATAGTGTTTCCATATCTTAAGCACAAACACTAAGACTTCCAACTCTAAATCATGGGTATGGTAGTTCCTCTCATGGATATGGTAGTTCCCCTTATGGGTCTTCCATTGCCTATAAGATAGCCAAAACTCTTACACTACAAGAAAACTATGAATTACTTAGGGACTTTCCTTGGAATTAGTATGAAAATATGCAGGAAACCTGTGAATTTTCATACTCTTCCCCAAGAAAAATACCCATGTAATTCATAGTATTTTTTAGTGATTAGCCTTCTACATTAGAACAACACCTAACCCAACCCCGTATAATCACTATAAATAGTGAAATACATACCTCCTACAGGTAGGTAAAAATAGGACATAACATCAACAAATCATCAAACATATCACACCACTTGAAAATCACACTCTACCTGTAACACCATGTATCCTAGAAATACCAAAAATGCAGAAAATTCCAAAAGTTACAGGTGCCACCAAGGGGAACCACCCAAAGATCGTAGGGTGACCCATGATCCGTTCTGGTGGTCCGTGGATGGCCACCTGCAACCCTTTGATAAGTGGTCCCGTAATCCAGACAAGGTTCCACCTATGAAGGAATCTACACAGTGTTGTGAATACTATGTTCCATGGGCCAGCCCCTTGTTTTCAGTCCTAAACCCCCCCATCGATGATCAGTTAGACGAGCTGTCATCCCATAGAGAGACTATCGCAACCCTATCAGTTTTTAAGTTAGGGGTAGCTTTGTAATTTTACTATGTGTTGGACCCCTAAACTACATCATTTAAATCCTAAACTATGTAGTTTAGGTCAGTTTTAGCCTACTAACTAAATTAGACCTAACCCAAATTAATTCATTCTCCAAAATTCATCCAAATAGAACAAAAAAGAGGAGAAAGAAGTTGAGTCGCCCTAGTTCAAGAACGCGACAAGGTTGTGTCCATTCTAACCCCGAAAGAAAATAATTTCTCTATAAAATTTGTCAACAGGTATGTGGTATTGCACTAGTATGTTCCCTTAACCCATTAGAGCCCTAGAATTCAGTCAGATTCTTGATTCCATTCATATTATCTAGACCTAGGGGTTCTAGGATTTCAGAAGATTATTAGGAATTAGTTATTTTAATGTTCCTAATCATATTATTATGTATTAATATTGTTTTGCCCAAATACATGCATAAACTCAGAATCCTTGTTATCTAGTTATTTTGGTTCACAAATTATATTAACTAGGTCAGATAAATAGATATACATCCATCAGTTTCCAATGTTTCATTATTAGAAATAAATGTTGCAATTTTAGATTTTCATGTTAGATTATTGAGATATCCAATTTACGTCAGTTACGTTATAAATTTCACATATTCAGTTGGTAGTAGGTCTTATACTAATTTGGACTAGGGTCAATCACCAACATAGTCCCCAAAGTACGTGCCCCCGTAGGTTTGTTAGTCCATTATGTGTGCATCATATATAGTGATCACATCAGTCATGCCTCTATAACCTTGGCAATGTATATTGGTTCCTCTCGATAGGGCGTATACATAAGACTCCAAATTTAGCTCATGTGGTTTCATGTCAGTTATTTGTAGCTCCTACAGTCAGATTGTAGTGAATTGACTTGGTTATTAGTTAAAGATTAGTATTCAGTTTCAACATGTTATAAACTTGGTTACTGCATTCAGTTAGTTCATGTTTAACACTTTCACTATAGTATGATGCTTGTCTCATATCATTGCTCAATTATATGCTTTGTTCAGTTATGTATATTGTTCATCTTTATTCTATCATGCATGCTCAGTAACTTTCAAGTACTGACACATACTATGTGTTACATCTTCTCGTGAAGTAGGTTTAGGTCCTCAATATTCAAATCACGCAAAAATCGATTCACGATCCCTAATTCATCAGAGTCCTTATTCTTCGAGGTCATTTGACATGATTATAATTCTACTTTAAGTCTTTAGTTTCAGTTTTTGCTAGATGTAGTTGGGGCATGTACCAGCGTCTCTACTTAGTTAGAGGTTTTATTTCAAACATAGTTAGATTCAGATTTATATTTGGAGTTTGATCCTTCAATTGTCCGTAAACTCTCATTTTATTTATTTATATAGTAATGGGTATTCCCCATCATTTTCGTTTATCCTATGTCTTATGGTTCCGCACAATATTTATTTTATATATTCTTATGATCTACCAGCTCAAGGTTAGCTTGGGTTACTCGTTATCTTAGGTCCCGTTTAATGCCTTGGGGTAGCTTCGAGGTGTCACAAACTTGGTTTCAGAGAACTAGGTTATAGTGTCCTACGATTTATGAAAGCCGCACTTGGTAGAGTACTTCTTATAGCTGTGAAGTGCACCACATCTAATGAGAGGGAGGATATGAAGTGTTTTAGGAAAACTTCACTTTCATTGTACTTTTATCGTGCGTGAGGTAGGATCTAACCTCTCATTTCTAACTCATCATTATGCATTTATGATCATGCCTCCTCGTAGAGCTTACCAAAGGAATGCAAATTCTTGCGATGCTAATACAACTCCTCTAGTCTTAGATTCAGAAGTTTTGAATGCAGAGTTTTGGAACGCTATTCAACTATTAGCTTAGAGTGTGACTAACCAGAAATACTAGCAGGTTCCAGTTCCTGCGAATACTAGTGGTTGATAAGTTGCAGCCAGGGTTTATGATTTTGTTAGGATGAATCCGCCTGATTTTTTAGGGTCAAAAGGTAGTGAGGATCTCCAAAACTTCATAGATGAGGTCAAGATCCTTTGAGTGATGTGATGAGTATGAGATTTGAACTCATTTAGGACTTTATTTATAATGATTTAGTAACCTCGAATGCTAATTTTTTGTCAACAAATGATTTAAAACCCATTATCTTCAAATATATTGATGAAGGAGCAAGGCTAGGACAAAAAAGGGCAACAGAGACAACACGAGTGATGTGGAGAAACATAATATATCCCAAAAGTTATGCAACCTTTACCCAAAATACTTCCTCCATATCCCTAACGCTTCAAGGATAAGAACTTCAAAAAGTTTTTATCAGTGTTCAAGACATTATATATTAATATTTCTCTAGTGGAATCACTTTTCGAATGTCTAGTTATGAAAAGTTTATGAAGGAGTTAGTCACAAAGAAAAGAAGCTTGGATTTTGAGACAATCGAAGTCTCTCATTGTTTTAGTGAAATTATGACTAAGGAGCTGATAAAAAAGACAGAAGATATCGGAGCGTTAACCATCACTTGCACCATTGACATGTTCCAATTTGCCAAAGCCCTATGTTAATTGGGAGAAAGCATTAACCTAATTCCATATGCACTCTATAAACAACTTGTTTTGGGTGAACTGAAAGGCATAACAATGAAACTCTTGATTGCGGACCGATCACTAAAAAACCCTGTGGGATATCTTATCACATCTTGGTAAAGGTTACCGGTTTATTTTCTCAGTTGATTTTGTCATTCTCGATTATAAAGTTGAGGGGGAAAGTCCAATCATATTGGGAAGACCAATCTTGGCAATCGGTAGAGAATTGGTGGATGTTTAAAGTGCAAAATTGAAATTCTTGGTGAACGAAGATGATGTAACCTTTAATTTTTGTAAGTCAATGAAACACCCATGTGATATTTACGTGGTCTCCACTGTTGATGTTATCGATGAGGCGGTAGTTAGTTTGAGCCATTTCATGTGTATAAGTAAACCACTTGAGGTCTTGCTTGCTAATTATAGTGAATTCAAAATTCAGGGTAATGAAAAGTTACTAGTTAATCTCACAGGCATGTGGGGTTATTCAAACACTCAATTGAAGTTCGAAATTGATCTAAAAACTCAATAAAGTCCTCCCGCAAAGCAACCAACAAAAGAACAACCAAATGTGGGGTTGAAAATATTTCCCTCGCTTCTCCGACATACTTTCTTAGGGGGCAAATAACACCTTACCAGTGATCATTGCAGCTGACCTGCTTGAGTGGCAGGGAAAATTGTTCCTTAAAGGTGTTGGGAAGGTAAATCATAGCTATAGATTGGACTATCACTGATATAGTGGGCATTCCTCCCAGCATTTGCACACACAAGATTCAACTTGATAGTGATTATAAACCGAGTGTTGAACTTCAGCGGATATTTAACCTACCACAAGTGTTTGTGAAAAAGGAGATGATAAAATTGTTTGATGTGGGTGTTAGCTACCCTATTGTGGATAGCAAATGGGTGAATTCAGTGCAATCTGTATAGAAAAAGGAGGAATCATGGTAGTCCGAAATGAAAAGGGAGAGCTTGTGTCTATGAGACTAGTGATCAGATGGTGATTATGTATGGATTACGGGAAGTTAAACTTATGGACCCAAAGAAGATCACTTTCACATGCCATTCATGGATCAAATCACTTATCGACTTTTAGAGAGAGGTTAGTATTGATTTTATAAGGGGTATTCTAGTTATAACCAAATTTCCATTGCTCCCGAAGACCATGAAAAAACAACCTTCACCTTCCTATATGTAACTTTTTCTTTCAAACAAATGTCTTTTGGATTTTGTAATGCTCCGGTAACATTTGAACGTTATTTG
Source organism: Solanum sitiens (assembly GCA_016801875.1). Classification (NCBI taxonomy): domain Eukaryota; kingdom Viridiplantae; phylum Streptophyta; class Magnoliopsida; order Solanales; family Solanaceae; genus Solanum; species Solanum sitiens. Next base: position 1,367,585 of record JABWTJ010000073.1, on the reverse strand, counting down.
TTATCTATTTTTGCTGATACGGTGGAGGATTCAATGGACGTCTTCATGGATGACTTCTCAGCTTTGGTGACACTTTGAGAATGCTTACCACACTTAGGAAAAGTTCTCCAAAGTTGCGTGGAGATAAATTCGGTCCTAAATTGGGAGAAGTGTCACTTCATGGTAAGGTAAGGTATAGTTATTAGTCACAACGTGTCGCGAAGAGGGCTGGAGGTTGACAATGTATGTATTGAAGTGATTGCAAAGTTATCATCACCAATTTTGGTGAAGGATATTCATACTTTCCTTGGATATGCCAGTTTTTACAGAAGGCTCATCAAATATTTTTCAAAAATTGCATATCCTTTATGAAAACATATGGAGAAGGAAGCGAAATTACATTTTTATGATGCTTGCACGATGACTTTCAAGTGTTTGAAAGAAAATTAATCTCCACTCCGGTTATCATTAGACTTTATTGGTCAGAACCCTTCGAAGTGATATGTGATGCAAGCGTCATAACTCTAGGTGTCGTGTTGGGGAAAAAATGCAGCAAACTATTTCACCCAATATACTAAGCAAGCAAAAATCTAAACGTTGCGCAGCGTAACTATACAGTTACAAAGCAAGAATTACTAGAGGTAGTATATACATTTGAGATGTTCCGAGCATACTTGCTAGGAACTAAAGTGGTGTTCACACTAGTCAAGCTACACTGCATTATCTGATGCCAATGAAGGATGCCAAGCCATGATTGATAATGTGGGTACTACTGCTACAAGAATTCGACTTTGAAGTCAAAGATACGAGAGGTTGTGAAAATCAGGTGGCGGACCACATATCAAGATTGGAAGACAAGGAAAATGTCAAGATAGAGATCGACATATATTAAAAATGTGTTTCCCTATGAACAGACATTCAAGCTAAACCTCCAACAATCTCCTTCGTATGCCAATTTTTCTAGATACATAGTGTGTGGATTAATGCACGAAGAACTGAACTTTTACAAAAAAAAAAAAAAAAAAAAGATGTTCTTTTTCAATATTAAGAAGTACGTTGGGGATGAATAATATTTATTCACAGAGTGTGCAGGCCATATCATTAGGAGATGTGTTACGGAGGAAGAAGCCATCGGAATTCTCCATGCTTGTCATGCTTCACCAATTGGGGATCATCATGGTTCTGTACGTACAACTGTTAAAGTACTTCAAAGTGGATACTATATCTTGTTGTCATCCCTCTACGAAGATACTCATGAGTTTGTTAAGAGGTGCGCTCAATGTCAGAAACAAGGTGGAGTGTCCAAAAGACACTAGTTCCCTCTTATGCCCATTTTAGAATTTGAGCAATTTGATGTTTGGAGAATAGATTTGATGGGCCCATTTGTGAGTTCGTTTGGTAATAAGTATATTTTGGTATTAGTAGACTATGTTTCTAAATGGGTGAAGGGTGTTGCTTTTCCAAACAATGAAGGGAAAAGTGTTGTTCAATTTATGAAGCGCTACATCTTTCTAGATTTGGTACTCCTAGGGCTATTATTAGTGATGGGGGATCCCATTTTGACGACATATATTTTGCATCTGCATTGAGCAAGTGTAGAGTGAAATAGAATGTGGAAACTTCGTATCATTCCCAAATGAGTGGCCAAGTTTAAGAGTCAAATCAAAAGATCAAGATTGATTATACTTTATGGGAACATCACACTCCATACAAAACACAATTGGTATGTCTCCGTATTATCTAGTCTTTGGAAAATCTTATCATCTACCAGTTGAATTGGAACACTAAACATCATGGGCATTGAAAGCTCTAAATCTGGACTGGTCAAGGACTTCAAAAGAGAGAGTAAATAAGCTAAATGAGTTGGACTAATTCAGGTTCAGGGAGTATGAATGTTCATCTCTTTACAAAGAAAATATGAAGAAGTTGCATGATTCTTGAATCATTAAGAGGGAGTTCAGAGTAGGAGATTGGGTGTTACTATATAATTCTTGACTCAGACACTTTCTAGGAAGCTAAAATCCAAATGGTCTGGTCCATTAAGAGTAACACGGGTGTTCATAAATGGTGCAATTAAAGTCAAAGGTAAAGAGGGACCTACATTCAAAGTGAACGGTAACGCTTGAAGTTATATTATGGCAAATGCCAAGATATTTTCATTAAAGTGTTGTATCTGGAAGATGCTTGAGAGTATTTCCATATGGTTCCATGACGTTAACAAAGGCGCTTCTTTGGAGGCAACCCAAGTGTTAGTATTTCAAATAACGTTTGTTTATTTTTCACATGCGAGCAATTGAGCGAGGTGAATAAACCTTTGGCAGATCACCAATCGGTTTGGTGAACCCGACCTAGTCCACCTTCTGGACTTTGAAAATAGAGTTGCGATACTGGAACACTAGGCGAGAAACTTCACCACTAGCCGATTCATAGAAGTGAATGGGTGACCCAATTTCCTTCAATCTTTTTATACCAGCTCTGATGGCCTAACCCAATGGATCATTTAGCGAGAATGCAAGTCCATTATGCCAAGTGCCAACCAGTTTGACAAACTCTTTACACTCACCCCTTCCACCATTTCCTGAATGTAGTACAAACTAGAAATAAAGGGGATATCCTGATCATTGAGTGAGTTGCCCAGTGGTTCCGCAACTGTTACAACTTCTAGCCAGATGGACGCCTAATAAATATTTCTTATCACCTTGCTTTGTGTATTTACATATAAATATTTTATTTTTGTTTTTCATTTTTGGTATTGCTTGTTGTCTAATAACATTGAGAACAGTGTTGAATACTTTTGGTGGGGGTATATGTTTGGTCACTGAGCCAGTGAGTCCCTTGCTTGTTCAAAAAAGCTATTTATTTGAGTATCACTTATGATCAATACAGATGAGTTGAATACTGCTCTTAATTGAACACAAGTGAATGTACAACTATGATGAGGCCAATTGAAGGTTCCTAGATGATATGTGAACTCTTTGTATCTCATTGTGAGTATTAAATTATCGAATTGAGTCTCTTGTGATGAACATTGCACACTAGAAAAAGTGTGGATTCTTGTTTGATATTGGGGCCAACGCCTTGTGTGATGAGTTTACTGTTAAACATGTGTAATGACACATAGAGTCTGCTCATTATTTCGGTTGACTAAGTTAGGCAAGCTCTTGAAAAAATCTTAGGCAACAATTTTAAAGAGTGAAGCAATTTGACAATATAACACTTTTGTGGCCTCCCTTGTGAGTGTGTGAACCTTGGTTGAACCCTTTTAAGCCTTGTCCTTTTCTTGGAAGAAATTTTAGAACATGACACCTCTCTTTAACCATTCACCCATAATCCTAATGAAGTGTGGTGTGTTTGAATAGCCGACTTAGACCAAGAGTCTAAGTTTGGGTTGTGGTGAAAAGAGAAAGAAAATCAAGAACTGTAATGAGGTCCCCCTTGATCCATGGTTTTGAGAAATATGGAAACCCTCCATACAAGAAAAGAGTAACGAAAAGAAGAAAGAAAAGGAAAAAGGAATGAAAAACGTTGTGGAATAAAGTTGTAAAAGTTGCAAAAGAAAGTGATGTTTATACAACATTTCATGAGGATAGAAGACACTAAGACTAAATGGTCATACCTTTACACTCAGGACATTTACAAGCTTGAAAAGACCTTTTTGATTTTGAGTGAGCTGAAACAAATGTTGGCTGGAAAATAAGGGCAAACCTATGGGTGAAGTCATGCATGTTTTCATCTTTTTTTGTGAGAGAGTTATTGTTATTATTGAGCTATAAATTGTGGAGCAATTGTGTGAGAATATGGAATCATCTTTGTGTGAGGGCATTTGAGTACTTTGTTGATCTTGAACTTGCATTTGAAGGAAGTATTGTGAACTTAAGAATCTTTGATAATGGTGATTCACACCTTGGATATTTTAAATGAAAAAATTGATTCTTGCATGAGTAATTTGAGTCTTGTTGTGTGAATTCATGATTGAATCTTTTGTAGCACTATTTGAGACATTGTTTTTGAATTGCTAAACTTGATTTACTTGAGGACAAGCAAAAGTTTAAGATGGGGTGTTGATGAATCCTACATTTGGACTCATTTACGGCTTTATTTATAATGATTTAGTGTCCTCGAATGCTTATTTTGTGTCAACAACTGATGTAAAACCCTTGATCTTCAGATATATGATTGAGGAACAAAGCTAGGACAGAAAGAGGAAACAGAGAGAACAAGAGCGAAAAAAGAAAACAATAAGACTAATCATTGTCGATATCATTACGCGACTCGCTAGTTTTCCCTCTACCGTTTGAAGTTACACAATGATGATTGGATTAGGAGTAAATTGGGCAAGCAGAAGTTCCACTTGGCGTGGTGCCGATCGCATCGGTGATGGATGACTAGGTTGCCAAAAGTACTGATGCAGATACAAATAAGTTATGATGGGAGAGATAAAGGGGAAAAGGGCGCATCTAAGAATGAAACAATGACCGATCTAGCTCACTTAAAATTTTAGTTGATGTGAAAATGAATGCGAGATAAAGGACAATCAGTGAGTCACCGAATGGTCAGTGAAGCCCGACTTACCTCACTGATTTGTCCCCAAAAGCAACACGTCAAACATGTATAAATTCACTTTTTTTAAGATAGAGATAGTATTCAAAAACGTGATGAACAAAATATCGAGATCAAAAACACTACCATTGTTGATTTCAAGTGATTTTAGCAAGGTTTTAAACTCTGATTTTGTAATAGAGAAGATTTTAGTTAATTTTAACTTTAAAATTTCATCTACCCAGGTATGGAAAATGTAGCGTGTATTAAAATTTCATCTTTTCACTATGATTGGCTAAAACCCTAACCTTGGGGGTTTTACAATGTGACGGATTATTGTATTTTACTAAATGGATGTTATCGATTATTGATATTTGGTCTTAAGCTGAAGGGTCTAGATTATTATTGTGGTTTAACTTCATTATTGCATATTTAGTATAATATTTTTTCGAGTTTTTGTGCTTGCTTGAGAGAGAAGTACAAACCAACATTGTAATTAGGAATCTTTAGTACTGGATCTTGATTATTTCAGCTTGAGAAAGTGAGACCCAAGATTCAGCCTTGGATCTAGCTTGAAAGAGTGGGTTTGATGAGAACGTGGACTGGTTGTCTTATGAATAGTGTTGAGCTTTGAAAGAACTCAACAGATATAAGGTGATTATTTGAGATAAAAATACTTTACCTAAAGTCCATTCTACCCATGACTATTTAACATTATCGATGATGCTTTATACCCATTAAGTTGAAATTGGTAGTTGGTTAGTCAATCCCCTAAATGTTTTCTAGTTATTTGGTTGTTCCTTGATTGATTGTTGACATGGTTTGGTGATAACATCATGGAATTTGAATATTAAACTCTTAAGTGTCATGTTACTCAGCTGCAAAGGTTCACTATTATACTTTCATATTTGAATTTCGAAGAAAACAATTGTATGGGGGTCGACCTTAACTCAGTTGGTTGGGTTATGTACTGACTAAGGATCGTTGACGCTTAGAATTTAATCAAGTGTCTTTGATATGTTTATCATGATGGAAGTGACTGGTAATGATAGGGTAGAGTTGTTATCCCAAAACCTTAAGGATGTAGCTAAATTATGGTTTACTCAATGGAAAGAAAACAGGGTACGGATGCAATTCCCATCACTTGGGAGTGTTTCAGTGAAACATTTCTGGAAAGGTTCTTCCCAAGATAGTTGAGGGAGGCAAAAGCTCAAGAATTCATAAATTTGTAACAAGGTAGCAAGTCATTCAAAAAGTATGAACTCAAGTTCACCCAACTCTCCATGTATGCTCCTCACATGTTTTCCAATTCTAGGGTTCCATTGAACATTTTTCTGTTTGCGGTGTCAAACTTAGTGGAAATAGAGTGCATAAATGCTATGTTGCAAGAAAATAGGAACATATCTGAACTTATGTCCCATGCTCAGTAGGTTAACAGACATGATCTTAGGATAGGAAGTCTAGGATAGGTAACTATGACTATTCTCAACAGAAATTGGGTGGTGGTAATTACTCTCAGTTTCAGTACAAATATTTACCTCCAGCACCTTCATCAACTAGTGATCCATCCTCAAGTTTTGACAAGATCAGAAGGGTAGGGCATTAGGCTCTTAGTCTTAGGGGAGTGTTTCAGGTACTAGGATCTACCCAACTATTCCAAAATGTGGTAGGAACCATCTGGGCGAGTGTCTTGCAGGAAAGGAAATATGTTTTGGGTGTGGTCAGTCACATGTTGATGGAATGTCCTTCTTCTTAATAGGGTCAAGGAGGTACCAATGCTAAGTCTTAGTCTACAACTTCAGCAGCACCAAAAGGTCGCCTAACTCAGCAGGGTATCTTTTCTAGTATAGGTGGCGATCAACGCTAAAACAATTTGTATGTTCTTAAGGCTTGCCAATATCAAGAAGATTCTCCTAATGTGGGGACTGGTACATTAGGAGTCTTTAACATAGATGTTTATGCTTTGTTAGGTCTAGGGTCTACTCTATCCTTTGTAACTCCTTATATAGCAGTCAACTTTGATGTTATTCCAGAAGCTCTTTACGAACCTTTTAAGTCTCTACCCCAGTTTGTAACCCAGTTATAGTTAGAAGAGTATACACAAATTGCCATATCACAGTCTCATACAAAGTCACCTCTGCAGATCTTGTAGGGTTAGAAATAGTAGAGTTTGATATAATTCTATGAACGGATTGGTTACATTCGTATTATGCCTCAGTCAATTGTAGAACTAGGACCATTTGTTTCAAGTTTCGAGACAAACCAATCTTTGAATGGAAGGGTAGTAGATTAGCGCCTATGGGTCAATTCATTTCTTACTTTCAGTCGATAAAGATGATTTCCAAAGGGTTTATCATCATCTAGTTTGGTTTAAGGATTCAATCTATTAAAGCCTAACTCTTGTGTTAGTTCTAGTAGTTAATGAATTCCCAAAAGTGTTTCCAGAAGATCTTCCCCAGATATTTTCTCGAAAGGGAAATCGAATTTGCAATTGATATCCTTCCAAATACCCAACCTATTTCTATTCCTCCTCACAAAATGTCTCCAGCTGAGCTTAAGGAATTGAAAGAGCAGTTGAAAGACCTTCTAGATAAGGGTTTCATCAGACGTACTATTTTCCCATGGGGTGCTCACCAGAGTTGTACGTGAAAAATAAAGATCGATGTCTCAGGATGTGCATTGACTATCAACAGTTGAACAAAGTCACAATCAATAAAAAATATCCCATCCCTAGGATTGATGACTTGTTTGAACAACTTCAGGGTTCTAGTCATTTGTCGAAGATAAATCTCAAATCTGATTATTATTAACTCAGAGTCACAGATAGTGAAATCCTGAAAACATCCTTCAGAACTCGGTAGGTTCAGTATGAATTTGTAGTTACGTCATTTTGAAAAACCAATGCTCCTGCAGCTTTTTCATGCATTTGATCTACAGACCGTTCAAGCAGTATTTGGAGTTGTTCGTTATCATCTTTATTGACAATACTTTCATTTACTCTAGGAATAAGGAAGAACATACGACTCATTTGAGGGTTGTCATGCAAACTCTCTAAGATTGCTAGTTGTTTGCTTGGAATAGCAAATGTGAGTTTTGGTTTCAATCTATTGCTTTCACTGGGCATATAATATCTAGGGAAGGGATCCGAGTAGATTCACAGAAAAATAGATGCATTGATACAATGGCCCAAACCTACCTCTCTAACTGATATTAGAAGTTTATTGGGTTAGGCTAGTTAATACAGATGGTTCGTTGAAGAATTTTCATAAATAGTTTGTTTATTAACTAAGTTGACTCATAAAAAAGTTATGGTCCATTAGTTAGATGAGTGTGAGAAAAGCTTTGAAAAATTGAAACTAGGTTGGCTACAACTCCTGTTTTGACTCTACAAGAGGGTTCAAATTGTTATGGGATCTATTGCGATGCGTCCAGAGGGTGGATGTAGCGAGGAAAGGTTATTACTTATGTTTAAGATAGCTTAAGGTGAATCAGACGAACTATCTAGCACATGACCTCGAGCTTGCTGCAGTGGTCTTTGACCTAAATATTTGGAGACATTACTTGTATAGTGTTCCCATAGATGTGTTCATAGACCATAAGAGCGTTCAATATGTGTTTACCCAGACTGAGTTAAATCTTCGACAGGGGAGATGGATTGAGTTCCTCAAGCAGACTATCTATGAGTAGTGTAGCACATGTTCAGGAAGAAATAAAAGAACTAGCAAAGGATTTTTACAGGCTTGCCCGCTTTGGAGTTCGATTTATAAGCATATCCGATTATGGTGTGATAGTTCAGAATGGCTCAAAATCTTCTTTCGTAATGGAGATTAAGGAAAGAGAATATGGTGATCCGATATTGCTTCAACCAAAGGGTGCAGTTCATCAACAGAGAGTAAAGGTTTTCTCTTAACGGGGAGATGGTGTGCTTCACTATCAGGGTCTTTTATGTGTTCCTAAGGTGGGTGAGTTGAGAGAGAAGATTTTTGTAAAAGTCCATAACTCCAATTATTATATTCATCCATGTGCCACTAAGATCTATTGTGATCCGTTAGAAGTCTTTTGGTTGAATGGCATGAAATGGGATACAATAGATTTTGTGGCAAAGGTGGATATTTGATGCCCTAATCTTCAACAAAGTATAACTTTATCTCAAATCAATTTTATAAAATCGAGATGCACCTTAAAGTAGATCAAACAAATCATCATTATGAGAAAAATGATACTTTCTATTCACTGTAACTTTGTTCAACTATCAATAATCAATACACATCCTCATAGAACCATTCTTCTTTCTCACAAACAACATAAGATGTGTGTCGATAATCAATACAACTTCCTCTCGAACCATGGACACAGAATTCATCGGTGATGGTTCGACACTAGTATGACAAATAAAATTCAAGTATGAAAACACACATTATCAACCAATCTGGCATAACAATGAAAAATGGCATGATGTGGAGAAAGACAATTAATACCCAAGTTAATATCAAATTCTACCATCGCCAAAATGATTAGGTCTACCCAGTATCATAGCTGGCTCAAAAAGAATACATGATAATATACTAGATAGACCACTAAGGATTCACCCATTAGTGAAAAACATAAATAGGAACATACATGCAAATAAACATCAAATTAAACCCATCGGCAAAATAGGTAGACACATATGATAAAGTAGATCTCGAATTATACAATACAAACATATGTTGATGGATAACTGGGATGATTCTTGTGATCACAACATCAGAAGTATCAGTCTCAGACTTTATTATGAAAGCCAAACAGTGTCTATCTCGGTCGCCTGTAGCCCAAGTAGAACCTTTACCTTCAACCTACGCAGGTGTAGTACCTCTACTAATAGTTATGTCACCTCTACCATACTAAACTCTACCTTGAATTCTAGATGATGGTACTGAATCCCTAATTTAAGTAGTTGAAAGAGAACAATGAGGCTTTAAAAGAAACTGTAGAGGATATTTTTGCATCATATGACCTGGATACCTAGATGTTAAACAAGATCTTAGCACATTACGCTTTATTGTGAACCTGAAGAGCTACCATAACTATCTTAACATATCCCATAAGTGCCCACGCTCAGTCGCTGGCATAAAAGAATTACCCAACCGAAGGGTATGGAAAGAAATACCACCACTATGCGGACCTCTATCTCCAGATGAGGCACCAGAAAACTCCGTAGAAGAATATTCCTCTTAGCCTCTTTAGTGGTGCTCACAAAGGACTGGAAACAAGCCCTCTCTCTCGTTGCCCTAAATACATAAGACCTGACGGAGAAAGTCAACCCTCTAAAAAACTAGTGAACTCTCTTGTAACGTTCTAAAAAATCACATGTGTAATGAAGATCCCTGTACGTCCTTAAGAAAGCCTATTAGAGGTACATAGGCACCCCAATGCCCAATATTGAGAAATATTGGGCATAGTATAGAAAAATTGGCTAAGAGATATTACCCAATTTTCTATATACGAATATGAAATAAACTTTTTGGGTTGCCATACCCAATCCAAGATTGACGTTTAAGAAATGTACCTCCAATAAAGACCCTAAGCTAATAAAATATATTTCGTCCAACTCACAAAAGGTATGAGGCATCCAAGTGTCAAGCCTAGATACCATGACACATGATCAATTAAAATGCTCATGTAGATTAAGCAATGCCCAATGACATGGTGAGGGGCCTTGGGACAATAAGTAAACATTCCCAAATGAGCCATCAAGACAAATTAGTTAGGAAAGTGCAACAAACCCATATGCAAGCACATGGGCTAACCGGCCGAGAGGTGGACCACGCGACATACTAACCGAATTCGGTTAGGCAATTAGGGGCATATGCGCGGACGGGTCCAGCCACGTCGGGCCGGGATTCCTAACCAACTCAACACCCTAACTAACTTAACCAACTATCTAACTAACTTAGTATCAATAAAAAATGACTAGCCAAGGGACCCGTCAACCTAAGACCTAGTCGGGTGACACCTAACTAACCTAACTATCTTAGGGACAACCTAGTACTTAACCTAGGATGGTCCAAAGTTGTTAGTTGTCGTCCTAGCGACTTAGGGGAGTTTTGGTAATTTCCTTAAGTCCCTTAATTAATTAACTAAGCAGCCAAATTAATTAATTTAAAATCGTGGTCCAGCCGAGAAACTTAGCAAACTTTGGATTTGGATAAGTCAAAGGTCTTCTTATGTCTAGTCAACTTAGGAGGGGTATTTTAGTAATTATCTAATTTATTTAATAATTAAGTTAATTAACCTAAAGTTGAATAATTCAACATCAGTTCCAAAAACCTATAAACCACGTTCATTCACAGGAGACTCACGACTAAGACAGTAAACAACATACCGCAATAACGTAGAACGCTAAAGTCTCTCTTTGGCGATTTCAAAGTACTTTTCAAGGATTTCGTGTACACTGATCGTCGTAGATTCCAATCTACATGAGGTATGGGTTTATCTCCTGGACTTACTTCTCCAAGAGAACTTTCCTTTGAATTAATTCATAAGATCTCAAAAACTAGGGTTGTTCCCATCGTTCTCGTCGAACTTCCCTTTACCTAGTATCCTTGTTACGATTTCAAGTTGAATAGGTTAGAGATCATGTTTTTGGTATATGGTGCTGGCTGATCTTAATGTGTATGGTTTTTGATTAAAGAATGTTGAATGAACCTATTAATTGGACTCATTTGATGCTAAGGGTTTCTTACGTGAATTAAAGAACGATGTATTACTAAGATATGTTCAAAAAACGTTAAGTGTGATGTGTGACATCTTAATGCATATTTACTGTTAAGGTGACTTTATGAAGGTGTTATACTCATCAAATGTTAATATGATGCTGTCCAAGATGCTTAAAAACGTTATGACTAAAGTCATGAACTAAGATTGGCCTAAAAGACAACTATGAAATCACATCTTGAATGAATTGACTATCTGGTGCACATAAAATTGGCTAACACTACTTTGTCAAAACGAACGCATGCTAATGGCTAGGACCTTATGTAAATGATTGAAAGATTGGCTAAAAGTTCATACATAGGCAATTTAAATAAGAACATACGTAAAATTGGCTTATGCCAATAAAAATGATTTGCTAGTTTAACATCCCAAATGTTGAGGCCAATACTAATCATATGACAATCTTGTGTAGTTAGAATATCAAATGATGTTATAAACACTTCTAAAGTAATTCAATAAATTCATAACCAAGGGCATGCCATTCAATGGGACAACTCCCAACATGCTCTAAAAGAATGAAATATAAACATTTGTAACTCATTGAAAGAAGTGCTCATCGTCCATAAACGATGAAATGAAGCTACTACACTAAAGTAAAAAAGTAACGTGAGTTATAACATAATAAAAGGGGTCTAAACTGAGTAAATGACCAGAATGGGGTATTAAAGAAAGTGAGACAAGTCTTATTTACACTTAAGCTACTATGTTAAAAGAATACTCACGAATGAGGGTGTTAGAATGTGTGAGACTAGTCTCATTAACACCTAAGGATGATATGTAAGGACAATTCACATTTCATCAATGCAAAGTAAGGATGATATGTAAGGATAATTCACATTTCATCAATGTAAAGTAAGGATGATATGTATGGACAATTCACATTTCATCAATGTAAAGTAAGGATGATATGTAAGGACAATTCACATTCATCAATGTAAAGTAAGGATGACAAGTCATCAAAAGAGTAAATAAACCTCAATCTAGAAGTAAGCTTCCATAATGCTTGAGTCAACTCTAAAAGATAAAGAAGATAATGAAAGTGAGCACAACACTGATAGACTAGTTATGAGCATGTGCTTGCACGTGTAAGTCTCATGAAGACGAGGCTACCACCGAGGTGGATAAGTAGTCTCATTAAGTATCTAGTCTTCGAACTATGTCTAGCCAACATAGGAACTAGATAGTGGTTTCCACCTAAGAGAGCTAGGCATCTACTGTTTCACCTTGGCCGGTGATTCCACCCCTTTTCGGTGTGGGGCAGACACTGGATTTCATGTTTAGCTCACATGATCTATGTCGGTTAATGCTCACGATATGTTCTTGGTTTACTATAGCCGTGAGCCACTACTTTTCGGTGTGGAGTGAACACTTGAGATTGATCCGCCTTAGCTGGGGATCACCCCTTTTTGGTGTGGGACAGAAACTGGATTTCATGAGTAGCTCATATGGTCTAGATTCATTTTAACCGGTGAATCACCTCTTTTCAGTGTGGGGAAGACACTGGATTTCATGTTAAGCTCGCATGACCTTATTCCTAATGATGTCACTATGAAAATGAGAATGATAATGATGATGGAACGTATGTTCAAAGTGAGTAATTAAGAAGAGCTTAAGAATGTCAAGTGCCAATATCACACTCATGAAGTTTTAGCAAATAATGGGCAAAGCCAAATAAGATTGGCTTATAATGACTTCTTATATGATGCCTATAAAGGGAAGTAGAAACGTAATGTTAATTAAATACCTCATAACTTCCCTAACATTAAAGTAGTGAAATAAATGGCATGACTAATAGAGAATGGCTTATGAAACGTAATAAATATATAGTGTAAAGAATGACTCACTATAAGGTAGGGAAATCATTCCTTAGTACTTGGATTACTTACATCGATTCATTATGGGTATGAGACTACAATGAATCATTGCACTTGTAAGTAAAACATAGGACTAAAGGAATTATTGAACTACACAACAACAAGAAGAAGAAGACTGAAAAATAAACCAAGTGTCAAAAAGGGAGCTCTCGGTTGGGGTTAATCAAAATTTCAAATCTTCGCCCGAGTTGTTCTAAAATTATGTTGATGATACTAATGTCTTGTAATCATATAGAAAATGAGTTGTGTGTTTTGAATGCATTAAAATACATCATATTCATACCACAATTCACAACTAACGAATTAGGAAAGTCTAATGACAAGACTTTCCGGAAATGGCATGTTGCTTAGGAAGAACTTTCATTGATCATGCATAGCTTTATGTGTATGTGTGTATACACTCATACTTAGTACAAGTGGTGTACTAACCCCCTACTATTTACTATTTTTATAGGTGCAGGTCAGAGGGCAGATTGATGACACTTGCAGCGGTTTGGACTTCAGCATTTCTCCAAACTATTTGGTAGGTCCTCTTGATTTCGAGGATGCTACAGTTTTAGTCTAGCCTTATCTTTAGACATAGCTAGTGGATGTTGTCCCTAGTGTTTATTTAATACTTTCTTTTCAAAGCTTTGTAATAAGGCCGTGTTTGGCAAACTATTTATGATATATTCATCTTCAGTTTTTTAATCGATTCATTGTGATAGATGGTTGTTCTCTTATGTTGAGCTTAGTATATGTTTAAATATGTAATGACTATATGAAGTCTAAGTAAACTTCATACATATAAAAAGTTAAATTTTCCGCAAATTTAACTAGATGAATGTGATGAAAGCAAGATGAGGCTTGTCTGTGACCTCTAAGAGGTCAACGACGCCGGTGGCGATTCAGATTCCAGAATGTGGGTCGTTACAAACTTGGTATAAAAGCATGAGGTTAAATTACCTAGTATCTAAAGCTCAACACAACCACGTTACTTAGTTTCTAGCTTATGGTTGTGAAGCGCGCCACAATCATGACTTAGAGACTACGCGATTATAGGAAATTCTCCCTTCTTCTACTCTTTATCGTGCCATGTAGAGTTGTGACATTTTATGTCATTTTGGGGATCTAACTCTCTTCTTGTGTATACGTGTAGAAAATAAACACAAGGAGAAATGTCGCAAGAAGAGTTGAGCAAGTAGCCGCGGAAGGGAATCAAGCTCCTCCTCAAGCGTTGAACAAGTGCCTGTCAACCCAGATGGGTTGACAGATGGTGAAGTGAGGAATGCTTTGCTGCAGATGGCACATGCCATCACGACTCAGGCTTAAGCCATCACGGCTCAAGCCGCGAGAGAGGGTGCTCCCAGAGAGAACCCGCATGCTAGTACCATGGCTAGCAGACTGAGGGACTTCACCAGGATGAATCCCCAGTGTACTACAGGTCCAAGGCCAGCGAGGATCCTCAGGAGTTCGTAGATGAGGTCTACAAGATTCTGTGTTCCATGGGAGTTGATGAGGAGACAAAGGCTGAGTTGACTGCATATCAACTCAAGGATGTGGCACAGGTGTGGTCCCGTATGTGGGCTGATGGCCGAGCTAGAGGAGATGTTCCCATCACTTGGGATGTTCTCAAGCATGCCTTTCTGGAGAGGTTCTTCCCAAGGGAGCAAAGGGAAGCCAAAGTTGAAGAGTTCATCAACTTGAGATAGGGAGGTATGTCTGTCAAGGAGTATTCCTTAAAGTTTGTTAAACTTTCAATGTATGCTTCTTCTCTCGTGGCAAATAGCAGGGATGAGTTGAGCAGATTCGTTACTCGTGTATCTGAGGATCTGGTAGAAGATTGTCGGGCAGTCATGCTGCATGACAATATGGATCTGGGCAGGTTGATGGTACATGCTCAGCAAGTAGAGGAGAGCTGCCGCAATAGACGAATTGACAAAGGCAAGAAGCCTAAGGCCGCAGACCAGTTTGGTTTGAGCTCGGGTAGGGGCTCATTTGGAGTCCAAAACAGGCCTAAGTTTAAGAAGCACTCAAGTAACTTCGCTCCTTCAGGTAATTCAAGAGCTAAGGTGAATAAGTCTAGCCCCAGAAAGGTCAATGACGTAATGTTCAGCGAACCAACAGGCCTTGTGGTAAGTGTGGGCGTTCGTATGGAGGTGAATGTTTGGTAGGTACTAACACCTGCTTTGGGTGCGGTGAAAGGTGACACATGGTCCGAAACTGTCCTCAAGTGAATAATCAAGCCAAGGTAAATGCTCAGCCTCGGCCGAATGCAAATACAGCAGCCGAACCTCCTAAGAGGAACATGTTCTATGCGCTGAAAGGTAGAGAAGAGCAAGAGAAGTCAGCTGATGTAGTCATGGGTACGTTGCATGTCTTTACTTTCCCTGTGTATGCATTATTAGATCCAGGATCCACTCTATCATTTGTAACTCCATTGATATCTAGTAGATTTGATGTGCTTCCTAAAATCTTGCAAGATCCAATTTTAGTAAGTACTCCCATAGGGGACGGGATTAGAGCTGAGAAAGTGTACAAAAATTGCCCAATTCAGGTCCTTGATATAGTCACTCATGCTGATCTAGTGGAGTTATCCATGCTCCATTTTGACATAATCTTGGGTATGGATTGGCTTCACAAGTGTTATGCCACATTAGACTGTCGAAACAGGGTAGTGAGGTTTCAGTTTCCAAATGAGTTAGAACTGGAATGGGAAGGGCGTGGTTCAAGTCCAGTCGGCCAAATTGTTTCAAACTTAGAGGCCAATAAGATGATAGCTAAGGGGTACTTATACCACTTAGTTAGAGTCAATGACATAGATCAAGAAGTCCCTTCCATAGATTCTATGCCAATAGTGAATGAGTTCCTAGATGTCTTTCCGGAGGATTTACCAGGAGTCCCTCCTGAACGAGAGATTGACTTTGGTGTTGATTTAGATCCCAACACCAGGCCAATTTCTATTCCCCCGTATAGGATGGCACGAGCTGAACTCAAAGAGTTGAATTTACAGTTAAAAGATCTACTTGATAAGGGCTTCATCCAGCCGAGCATATCCCCATGGGGTGCTCCAGTGTTGTTCGTAAAGAAAAAGGATGGAACCCTTAGAATGTGCATCGATTATCGGCAACTAAACAAAGTCACTTTAAAGAATAAGTACCCTCTTCCTAGAATCGATGATCTATTTGACCAACTCCAAGGTTCAAGTTTATTTTCCAAGATAGACCTTCGGTAAGGCTACCATCATCTTAGAGTGAGGTGAGAAGACGTCCCTAAGACGACTTTTCATACTAGATATGGGCACTATGAGTTTCTGGTCATGTCATTCGGTCTCACTAACGCACCAGCCGCGTTTATGGACCTTATGAATAGGGTCTTCCATGAGTACCTTGATTCCTTCATCATAGTATTCATAGATGACATTCTCTTATACTCTAAGTCTAAAGAAGAGCATGAGGTACACTTAAGAAACATATTGCAAGTACTCAAAGAACATCAGCTGTATGCGAAGTTCAGTAAATTTGAATTCTGGTTGAGATCTGTGACCTTTCTTGGTCATGTTGTGACCGACCAAGGTGTTGAAGTTGATCCTAAGAAGGTTGAGGCGGTGAAGAATTGGCCGAGACCCCTTACTTCTACAGATATTCGGAGCTTTTTGGGTTTAGCCAATTATTATCGCAGGTTTCTGGAAGGGTTTTCCACTATTGCTGCACTATTGACCGCGTTTACAAAGAAGAAGGTGAAGTTTTAGTGGTTCGAGAAACGTGAAAAGAGTTTTCAAGAACTCAAGGACCGACTCACTTCGGCCCCAGTATTGACGTTGCCGAGAAGTGGTGAGGGGTACGTGGTATATTGTGATGCTTCTCGAGTAGTTTTGGGATGTGTTCTCATGCAGAATGGTAAGGTGATTGCATACGCATCAAAACAATTTATAATCCATAAAAAGAACTACCCTACTCACGATCTTGAACTAGCCGCGATTGTCTTTGCGTTGAAGATGTGGAGACATTATTTATATGGTGTACATGTTGATGTGTATACTGACCATAAGAGTCTTCAGTATGTATTCACGCAGAGGGAGTTGAATCTTCATCAGAGGAGATGGCTAGAACTTCTCAAGGATTATGATATGAGTGTGCACTATCACCCAGGTAAGGCCAATGTTGTGGCCGATGCATTGAGCAGACTGAGTATGGGCAGCATTTCACATATTGATGATCAGAAGAAGGAGCTGGTTAAAGAAGTGCACCAATTGACAAGATTGGGTGTACGGCTGATAGATGCACCAAGTGGGGGTGTTTCGGTTCACTCAAGTTCTGAATCCTCATTTGTTGTAGATATTAAAGACAATCAACAACTTGACCCAGTACTCATGCAGTTGAAAGACTCGGTATTGAGTAAGTTGAATGAGTCATTCTCGTTAGGTGGAGATGGCGTACTCAAATATCAGAACAGGTTATGTGTGCCCAATGTGAATGATTTGAGGTCAAGTATTTTGGCAGAAGCTCATGGTTCCCGATATTCCATCCATCCAGGTGCCACCAAAATGTACCAAGACCCTAAAGAGGTCTATTGGTGGGAAGTCATGAAGTGAGATATCTTTAAGTTCGTGGAGGAGTGTCCGAACTGCCAACAGTTTAAGGACGAACATTTTAATCCTGGAGGTCTCACTCAGAAGATTGAGATCCCAACGTCGAAGTGGGAGGCTATCAATATGGATTTTGTGGTTGGTCTGCCAAAGACTAGGAAACTACATGATTCCATTTCGGTTATTGTTGACAGAATGACCAAGTCTGCTTACTTCATACCTGTGAAGTCTACCTTCAAGGCCGAAGACCATGCCAAGCTTTATATAGATGAGATAGTGAGATGTCATGGAATTCCTCTATCTATTATTTCGGAGGGAGGGGCTCAATTCACTTCTCATTTTTGGAAATCTTTCCAGAAAAGTTTGGGTACACAGGTGAAGCTTAGTACTGCTTTCCATCCGCAGACTGATGGCGAAGCATAGCGTACCATCCAGACCCTTGAATACATGTTGAGAGCATGTGTTATTGACTTCAAGGGGAGTTGGGATGATCACTTGCCGCTGATAGAGTTCTCTTACAATAATAGCTACCATTCCAGTATTGGAATGACACCTTTCGAAGCATTATATGGCCGGAGATGTAGATCTCCGATTGGTTGGTTTGAAGTAGGAGAATCGGCCATCCTTGGTCCCGAGATTGTGCATGAGGCTGTGGAGAAGGTGAAGATGATTAGGAATTGATTGGATACTGCTTACAGTCGTCAGAAATCCTATACAGATAACCGAAAGAGGGCTCTTGAGTTTGAGGTGGGTGATCAAGTCTACCTGAAGATATCACCCATGAAAGGGGTGATAAGGTTTGGTAAGAAAGGCAAGTTGAGTCCGAGGTATATAGGTCCTTATGAGATCTTGCAGCGAGTGGGAAACGTTGCATACGAGATGAAATTACCTTAAGACTTGGCTTCTGTTCATCCAGTGTTTCACGTTTCTATGCTTAAGAAATGTCTAGGCGATCCAGCATCCATCCTGCCTGTTGAGGGGTTAGGAGTTGATGAAAACCTTTCTTATGAAGAGGTTCCAGTCGAAATTTTAGATCGCCAAGTGAAGCGGCTGAGGAACAAGGAGGTTGCCACCGTGAAGGTCCTATGGCGGAACCACCTTGTTGAGGGAGCAACGTGGGAGGCCGAGGCCGATATGAGATCCCGCTACCCTCATTTGTTCAGTTCTTAAGGTTAGATATTCTCTTCCTAAGTCTGGTTTATGTTTAAGGAAACTCTAAGTTCAAGTGCTTTAGTCGATTTAGTGTGACAGGTCACTAATCATATGTCTTATAATAGCACTATGTGAGTTAAAATTAAGTCATGTTTGCATTTCATGTTGCTATTTTTGTGTAGCATAGACATGATTTTTGTATTGCATGAGTTGTGATGTGAATTAAGTTAAGTGTGATTGAGAGGGAAATTCCTCAATCCCAAATATAAAGCTTCAAATAAGCTTGAATGTTATGCATCATCCAAATAAGTGTGAATCAGATATTCACAAAAGAGAAAAGTGTAAGCATGATAAAGTAACTTTCAAAAATCACCCTCTTTGTTTAAATGATGTGTAAGTGTCATTCGGGGACGAATGTTCCCAAGGGGGGGATAATGTAACGTTCTTGAAAATCACATGTCTAATGAAGATTCCAGTACGTCCTTAAGAAAGCCTATTAGGGGGTACATAGGCACCCCAATGCCAAATATTGAGAAATATTGGGCATAGTATAGAAAAATTGGCTAAGATATATTAGCCAATTTTCTATATACGAATATGAAATATACTTTTTGGGTTGCCATACCCCAATCCAAGATTGACGTTTATGAAATGTACCTGCAATAAAGACCCAAAGCTAATAAAATATATTTTGTCCAACTCACAAAAGGTATGAGGCATCCAAGTGTCAAGCCTAGATACCATGGCACATGATCAATTTAAATGATCACGTAGATAAAACAGTGCCCAAGGACATGGTGAGGGTCCTTGGAAATAAGTAAACATTCCCAAATGAGCCATCAAGATAAATTAGTTAGGAAAGTGCAACAAACCCATGTGCAAGCACATGGGCTAACCGGCCGAGAGGGGGCCACGCGACATGCTAACCGAATTTGGTTACGGGGTCAAGGGCATGTGCGCGGATGGGTCCATCCAGGTGGGTCCGAGATTCCTAACCAACTCAACACCCTAACTAACTTAACCAACTATCTAACTAACCTAGGATCAACAAAAAATGACCATCCAAGGGACCCGACAACCTAAGACCTAGTCGGGTGACACCTAACTAACCTAACTAACTTAGGGACAACCTAGTACCTAACCTAGGATGGTCCAAAGTTGTTAGTTGTGGTCCTACTGACTTAGGGGCGTTTTGTTAATTTCCTTAAGTCCCTTAATTAATTAAATAAGAAGCCAAATTAATTAATTTCAAACCTTGGTCCAGCCGAGACACTTAGCCAACTTCAGATTTGGCTAAGTCAATGGTCCTCCTATGTCTAGTCAACTTAGGAGGGGTATTTTAGTAATTAATTGATTAATTTATTAATTAAGTTAATTAACCTAAAGTTGAATAATTCAACATCAGTTCCAAAAACCTAGAAACCACGTTCATTTACAAGAGACTCACGACTAAGGCATTAAACAGCATACCGCAAGAACGTAGAACGCTAAAGTCTCTCTTAGGCGATTTCAAAGTACTTCTCAAGGATTTCGTGTAGAATGATCGTCATAGATTCAAATCTACAAAAGGTATGAGTTTCTCTCCTGGGATTCTTTCTCCAAGAGAGCTTTTCTTCGAAAGAATTCATAAGATCTCAAAAACTAGGGTTGTTCACATCGTTCTCGTCGAACTTCCCCTTCCCTAGTATCCTTGTTACTATTTCAATGTTGAATAGGTTTGAGATCATGTTGTTGGTATGTGGTGCTGGCTGATCTTAATGTGTATGGTCTTTTATTAAAGAATGTTGAATGAACCTATTAATTGGACTCGTTTGATGCTAAGGGTTTCTTACGTGAATTAAAGAACAATGTATTACTAAGATATGTTCAAAAAACGTTAAGTGTGATGTGTGACGTCTTATTGCATATTTGCTGTTATGGTGACTTTATAAAGGTGGTATACTCATCAAATGTTAATATGATGCTGTACAAGATGCTTAAAAACGTTATGCCTAAAGTCATGAACTAAGATTGGCTTAAAAGACAACTACGAAATCACATCTTGAATGAACTGACTATCTGGTGCCAATAAAATTGGCTAACACTACTTTGTCAAAACGAATGCATGCTAATGGATAGGAGCTTATGTAAATGATTGAAAGATTGGCTAAAAGTTAAAACATTGGCAATTTAAATATGAACATACGTAAAATTGGCTTATGCCAACAAAAATGATTTGCTAGTTTAACATCCCAAATGTTGAGGCCAATACTAATCATATGTCAATCTTGTGTAGTTAGAATATCAAATGATGTTATAAGCACTTCTAAATTAATTCAATGAATCCATAACCAAGGGCATGCCATTCAATGGGACAACTCCCAACATGCTCTAAAAGAATCTATAAATATTTGTAACTCACTGAAAGAAGTGCTCATCGTCCATAAACGATGAAATTAAGCTACTACACTAAAGTAAAGAAGTAACGTGAGTTATAACATAATAAAAGGGGTCTAAACTAAGTAAGTGACCAGAATGGGGTGTTAAAGAAAGTGAGACAAGTCTTATTTACACCTAAGCTACTATGTTAAAAGAATACTCACTAATGAGGGTGTTAGAATGTGTGAGACTAATCTCATTAACAGCTAAGGATGATATGTAAGGACAATTCACATTTCATCAACGTAAAGTAAGGATGATATGTAAGGATAATTCACATTTCATCAATGTAAAGTAAGGATGATATATAAGGCCAATTCACATTTAATCAATGTAAAGTAAGGATGATATGTAAGGACAATTCATATTTCATCAATGTAAAGTAAGAATGACAAGTCATCAAAAGAGTAAGTAAACCTCAATCTAGAAGTAAGCTTCCATAATGCTTGAGTCAACTCTAAAAGATAAAGAAGATAATGAAAGTGAGCACAACACCGATAGACTAGTTATGAGCATGTGCTTGCATGTGTAAGTCTCATGAAGATGAGGCTACCACCGAGGTGGATAAGTAGTCTCATTAAGTCTATAGTCTTCGAACTATGTCTAGACAACATAGGAACTAGACAGTGGTTTCCACCTAAGAGAGCTAGGCATGTACGGTTTCACCTTTGCCGGTGATTCCACCCCTTTTGGTGTGGGGCAAATACTGGATTTCATGTTTAGCTCACATGATCTATGTCGGTTAATGCTCACGATATGTTCTTGGTTCACTATAGCCGTGATCCACTCCTTTTCGGTGTGGAGTGAACACTTGAGATGGATCCGCCTTAGCCGGGGATCACCCCTTTTCGGTGTGGGCCAGACTTCCAGGAGTAGCTCACATGGTCTAGATTCATTTTAACCGGTGAATCACCTCTTTTCAGTGTGGGGAAGACACTGGATTTCATGTTAAGCTCGCATGATCTTATTCCTAATGATGTCACTATGGAAGTGAGATTTATGATGATGATGGCAATGAAGAAGAGATTAAGAATGTCAAGTGCCAATATCACACTCATGATGTTTCAACAAATAATGGGTTAAGCCAAATAAGATTGGCTTATAATGACTTCTTATATGATTCCAATAAAGTGAAATAAATGGCATGACCAATAGAGAATGGCTTATGAAACGTAATGAATATATAGTGTAAAGAATGACTATAAAGTAGGGAAATCATTCCTTAGTCCTTGGATTACTTATATCGATTCATTGTGGGAATGGGACTACAATGAATCATTGCACTTGTAAGTAAAACATAGGACTAAAGGAATTATTGAACTACACAACAACAACAAGAAGAAGACTGAAAAATAAACTAAGTGTCAAAAAGGGAGCTCTCGGGTTGGGGTTGATCAAAATTTCAAATCTTCGCCCGAGTTGTTCTAAAATTATGTTGAGGATACTAATGTCTTGTAATCATATAGAATATGAGTTGTGTGCTTTGAATGCATTAAAATACATCATATTCATACCACAATTCACAACTAACTAATTAGAAAAGTCTAATGACTAGACTTTCTAGAAATAACATATTGCGTAGGAAGAGCTTTCATTGATCATGCATATCTTTATGTGTATGTGTGCACACACCCATACTTAGTACAAGTGGTGTACTAACCCCCTACTATTTACTATTTTTATAGGTGCAGGTCAGAGGGCAGATAGACGACACTTGCAGCGGTTTGGACTTCAGCGTTTCTCCAAACCATTTGGTAGGTCCTCTTGATTTCGAGAATGCTACAGTTTTAGTCTAGACTTAGCTTTAAACATAGCTAGTGGATGTTGTCCCTAGTGTTTATTTCGTACTTTTATTTCGAAGCTTTGTAATAAGGCCGTGTTTGGCAAACTATTTATGATATATTCATCTTCAGTTTTTAAATTGATTCTTTATGATAGATGGTTGTTCTCTTATGTTGAGATTAGTAAATGTTTAAATATGTAATGACTATATGAAGTCTAAGTAAACTTCATACATATAAAAAGTTTTAAATTTTCTGCAAATTTAACTTGATGAATGTGATGAAAGCAAGATGAGGCTTATTTGCGACCTCTGAGAGGTCAACGACGCCGGTGGCGATTCGGATTCCAGAATCCGGGTCGTTACATCTCTAAGCCTCATCCATAACAATAGTCATGCATTTATAGAGTGCTAACAGAATTGGGACACATACTCAATCAGAAACAGAATACCTTCAACCAAGCGCTCTAATCTCAGATGACTCTCCTCTCTCATGCTCCAAGGAATGAAGTAGTCTTGGAAAGGACTATAAAGCATATTCCACTCTACCGGTGGATATTTAGCTGATCCAGACCTCACTAAAGTCCTTTACAACTCTATGGCAGAACCACAAAGCTAAAGTTCCACAAACTGAACACCACAAGCTTCCACCATACAAACTACCTCAAGCAATCTCATGGCACAAATTTAAAAACTTGTGAGCATCCTTAATCTTACAACCTTGAAAGTTGGATGGTTTCATATTGTTAAACCTCTAATAGCATTGCCAATCAACCGCTGTGAAGATGACCTCATGAGCAATCTATGCACCAATATGCAGTATAGGAACCACCGGTGGCTGACCCACCTTGACATGAACACCTGGGGTCTACTCCCCTACATTTCTCTAATAACCCTACGTGTGACTGGCGCACCACCCGGAGAAAGGTTCTCTATCACACCAAACATCAAGCTCCAAACTCGGGAGGAAACTAGTCCTCAAACAACCATAACATGTGCCTTAGGAGAAGCCTCTCTAGCCCTGCCTCTAGATGGTGCCTCCCTACGAGCATGACCTCTACTGGTTGCTACTCCACGAGCACAACCTCTAGCTTGGACTCTACCCCTAGTTAGGGACATAATAAGAGTCATGAACTGCCTCCTATCTATAACTAGAAACAGAAGCTCTAGTCTCCGATATCTGCCAAAACAACACGCGGTAACTTATCACTAGCAAAGGTAACCACAAATGATAAGAAATGTTGAATAAAAGGAAGTTTACTAACTGTATTTGTAGCCTCTTGAATATAAGTAAAACATCTCTGTATCGATCCTTAAGACTCTACTTAGACTTGGCTTGTACACACTTGAGATCTATGAACCTAGGTCTCTGATATCATTTGTCACGACCCAAATAATAGACGTGATGACACTTATCTTTTCCCACCAAGAAAAGTTATCCTCAACCTAACGAAAATAAAACAAAAGTTTAATAACAACAAAATAAATAACACAATAAAATAGAAAACTTATTCCTCGATTAAAACCCATAAAATTTGATTGTCAGGCGTACAAGCCACTTAATAGGTACGTATAGAATTAAGAAATAAATACAAGTTTTGTTGTTTGTTTCTCAAATAGAACAAATTTAAGAAAAGGAAAAAGGACTAGTGAATGAAAAACGACTATGACTTGAAGTCCTTCTAAAGCCTAGAGATTGAAGAAAGATAAACAGATCACGTGGGTCCAGGCTCGAAACCTACACAAGTGCAGAAGCAAGGGGTGAGTACCAACAACAAGGTAGCCAACAAGAAAACTACTAAACACAGCAACTAGCTAGAAAAATAATACCCCCGACTCTCTAAAGAATCTTCTCAAACTACAACCTACACATAAATCAACCCAACCTAGCAATTCTACAATACCTGGCTCACCGGCCCAATATATTCTCAATTCATAAACCACAATTCAATAATTAAAGGAATCAAACAAGTCAAACTCAAAGTCAAGTAGTTCACTCACACTCATCAAGTACATCAAGCTTATTTGTCAAGCAATGTCACACATAAGCATTAAATACATCAAGAAATCGTAATCACTCTCTTACCAAAATCATTTTCCATTGGCTTTATAACCATTTCAAAAAATAACCCCGATTGTTATATTATATCCTATATGATTTTTGGTTATAATTTTATTAGTATGTCTTTCTAAAATACCATCTAATACAATGGTAGGTATAATGACTTAGAGCTACAAATATTGTATATCAAACTCTATTTCTTTAGTAAACTGACCAAGTATAGATATTTGTGAAATTTACTAAAGTTGCTGTTGCAATTTTTGAAATAGAAATGACTTATTGGTGAACAATATTCTGTGACATATAATCTTGGTCTTCGCTTGAATAAAAGTTTATTTCCAAGTTAGATATGATAGAAGGATAGGAGAATATTTGTCATACCCAAGTCTAGGGAGGAAGATAAGCACTATATGAATACATGCCTTACAAGTCACCTATAATGAGAAGGTAAACTACTACTATGACGATATAAATACTAACGAGAAACTTCATATACACCACATGTTGACTAGATGAACCGATAAATCTGACAAGTGAAACTATGAATACCGATGATAGATTTATAATGTTTACAAAGACTCTACTATGATCCATGACTGTACCACTATGAAATACGCGTAATAAGGACTCGGCAAATCCCTGAATCAACATGGAGTTCACCATAAACCGTTGAGTATCATGTGCTTCTATTGGGGAGATCTACTAGTAGAGTACTTGGATCTGCAGCATGAAATGCAACGTCACCAACAAGGAACGTCAGTATGAAAAAATGTACTGAATATGTAAGTCATAATACAACCATATGTTAATGAGAGATCAAGTGAAACCAAATACCAATAGATAAGGATTAGAGACAACCTTTGCTTATACTTGTGGAATCATGCATGTTATATTCTTTTTTTTACTTTTTTGTGTGCGACACAAATGAACAGTTGATCAGTGGTAGGAGAGGATGACCCATG
Source organism: Solanum sitiens (assembly GCA_016801875.1). Classification (NCBI taxonomy): domain Eukaryota; kingdom Viridiplantae; phylum Streptophyta; class Magnoliopsida; order Solanales; family Solanaceae; genus Solanum; species Solanum sitiens. The sequence continues at coordinate 1,341,496 of JABWTJ010000073.1, read as the reverse complement.
CTAGGCATTTTAACCCCTGGGATGTTGTTCTCATAATTCCACAGATTGGGATCGGTCCATGCTAGGCTTTCGCCATTGAGTTGTTACCCTCTCATACCAATTAGGATCGGCAATTCTAGGATTTCTCCCCTGAACAACTACCCTTTTATATAAATTGGGATTGGCCCATTCTAAGTTTTTTCCCCTTGGCTTCCACCAATAGATATACAAATTGTTTCACTTAGATTATTTAATCTTTTAGATTGTTGTTTTGATGTTCATAACTCTTTTGAGATTGTTTGTTGGATAATCATAACTCTTCTGAGATTGTTCTTTTGTTGATAATAACTCATTCGTGATTGTTGTTTTGGTGGTCATAATCATTGTTGAAATTTAGAAATATCGACCATAGTAGAGGACATATGAATATGGACTTATGATAATAACAATGACATGGGAAGTAAATATGACACAAACATAATACTTAGGAGATTATATGACTTGGTAAGCATTTGGACATCTCAAATTAAAGCACATCAAGTAAAGACATTTAACATTCTACCAAATGATTTCAACTTTATATGATACTCACTAACTAATATCAAATACAAGGTGTTAATTAATGTGGAACCAAGGGGAAACGTGGGAAGATTCAACTTAAGAACGGATGTATATTCCAAGTAAGTAAATATAAAATGTACAATACGTCAAGTAAGGATATTGTGAGGTAAAATTATAGTCTAACACAATTGGAGTAATAACCAATAAAGGGAATATATGAATTTGGGAAAAGATAACATATACAATGGAATAGACAATTGAAGAAAGTTGGCAAGATATTTGAAGATCGTATATCCAACATATAAACATATGTACCATGTCTAATCTAGGATCACTTTGATTTATATAAGAGTATTACGTGGCAGGGGTAATTTGACGATAAAACAAGTTTAAACCTTGCATGCTAGCACTTGGTGGAGTAAACATGTACATTTAGTAAAAAACTCCAATTAAAGTGCTTACTTTAATGCTCTATGGAGTAGGAAGTGTAACTGTGGAGCACTCACTACCAAGGGCACTTAGAAAGCTTACTTTTTGTAATGCAAGTTTTGGGTTCATCCCAAAGAAATAGGAAATTGAATAGCCTTCCATACCTCAATTCCCAATTCGGATAGCTTACGAAGTGTCAACCTGTCTTTTAACGTTATTGTCTTCATCTACTACAACAAAACATTAAGGATAATATTATCAGCTTAACAACAAACTCGGGATATTTCAACTCATCAAAACAGTAGCCCGCCCATAATCTTTCTAATTGATTGTTTTCTTGCACAAATTCTGTCTATAATAGTTATTTACAAGAAACAACCTTCCCATGGAACGAGCTGTGACTTTACCAAAGCATAATTTAATAGTGCATCACCATAGCTTATAAATATGCACCCTACAGCTTTCAGGAATCATTCTCTAAGTACCTCCATGACCTCCCATAAACAAATCAATACAATAGCAGTCCTCAACACTCAAAAATAATCAAAAGACTTTAATTTATGGTTTTAAATCACCATTCCACGAGTTGCAATAAACAAGTATGTCTGGAATTCTCATATAAGCTAATAAATAAAGGTTGTGGCAGCACCCTTACCTTGGATATCTAAATCCGTTATGCTCCTTCATTACTGTTTTTGTAACGTTCTATTAATCTTTGGAAGAGAGTGGCAGAACCTTGGCTGCCAACACATATAGCAATCTCTAGTGCACTCCCTCTGAAGAACTTTCCAATATACTTGAAACAATAGAGGAGAGAAGGTTAACTTGTGGCTGCTTTGGAAGAAAAAAGGTGAAAATAGTTAGAACCCTAGTTGGAAAATAGGCTGGTTGTTTCATCTTGAGAGAGAGAAATATATGAATTTGAGAGTTTAAAATTTGGATAAGAGCAAAATGAGATATTTTAATCATATTTTTTACCTTAATAGGTGCTATTTTTCCACCTTTCTTGTACTTCATTTGCAGCCAACATGTGTCTTTAATTAGGCCACACATTTGAGTAGGTGATGCACCTACTTTTCCCTTTAAATTATTTCTTGTGGGCTTTGAAAGATTGGACCTTCTCTGTCCATTTCTCTATTATTTTTTGATTCAACTTTGGCCATATATAAGTGGTTTACTTGTCCCAATAACATGGTCATAAGAGTTTTAGTAGGTAATGCGCCTACTTGGTCTTTTGGCTGGTCAATAAGTCAAAGTAGGTGATGCACCTACTAGCTTAGTGAAGTCAAGCAAGAACCTCAATATTTTATTCCATTTCTAGTCCTTAACACCTTTAACTTAACATAAAACTTATATACACTCTGTAAATTTCAACTCTAGACTCAAATACCACCTTATCATATCAAGTTTAAATATTTCCATTGACATCAACTTAATCGTGTCACATAAGAATCTATGGGCCGTTCACTTTAAACCTATTTTATTTTCACTAGTCGCATAGGAAACTGAGTTCATAAATATACCACAAGGCAATTTATAAGTGTCATATAAATAGAACTAGTACATGTAGAATACCCCCCGCCCCCCATGATCATTCGTCCTCGAATGATGGGTGAAGCTGATCGTTTGGTTAACCTTGGAATTTCATTTTGATGTTTGCTATAGTTCCCATTATAAATAGGACTATAACAAATCCATAGACTAACCTAAAACACGTATAGACGAGTCTAGCATGAAGTCTCAATAGATATGGTTCATAAAATAATAATATGACAAATTAAACCCCTTTCTTGACCATGTAATTCACTGAATATACACAATTAGAACTCATACAAATAAGAACTTTTATATACCTAAACACAAGAAATGCAAATGACATATCAAATGAACAAATTCTAGTAGGATTTATGATCATATAATAGGACCATATGATCTCAAATCCTTATGTTTATGTTTAGGATGAAGGGGAGGGAGATATTTAGGATCTGTACAATCTTCTATTCCAAGTATCTTATGGTATATTATATTGCTTCCACAATACTTCAATGGATGTTACACATTTTGAGATTATCTTAAAGGCCTTAATAATAAAGAATAACTATAGTATCTCCCAAAATCTTTGTATATGGAATGGACACATAAAATCACAGGCCTAACCGATCGGGTTACTACTTTCCCTTCTCTTTTTATCTCTTAACACTTTTCAGAGGCGAGTCTTATAAGAATGCATAGTTGTTAATATAAACTAATGTTTTATGCTGCCCCTTCGGATTTGGCATTATGCTAAGTTATTTATCTATGATTGTGATAAAATTTACATATATGCCCAACTTTTTCTGGTCGAAGTCATCACTACATCTGTAACACATCAAAAATACAAGACGTGTTCTAAAGCCTAACATAAGTTTCATAAGGCTTAGAAACTATTTTAAGGTCTATTTTAATTAATATAAGTCATTTAGGAAGTCTAGAAACAAAAACGTCCAAGAACGTTCATGACGTTCGGAAAGTAGTTCAAAGAGGTACTAGCATGCCTTAGCCTATTTGACAAGCTTTTAGGAGTCAGAAATTGATGAAAATTGATGTAAGGGTGCCTAACATGTGTTTAAGTTGATTCATGGTCGAAATGTCCGGGTACAACTCACCAAGGACCAACCAAGGGCCCTTGAGGAGGACCCTTGCAGTTTGGGTCAAGGACTGCCTGGGCAGTGTGCACCCACGAAAGGGTATGGACGGCGTGTGTGTGGATCAACGGGTCGTCAATGCCATCCGTCGACCAAAAGTTAGCCGAATCATGGAAGGACCTCTTTTTCACAGTCTCTGAATCAAACTACGGATGTGTAGCACAGATGGGGGGTTTGGTCGTCGATTGACCCACGATTCATCGACCGTGGTGTCGTCTCTGAGAGCCTGACTTTTCTACACGTTTTTTATTAGATCCAATTAATTAACGAAAGGTTTAGTTAATTAGTTGGGGTATAAGGGAGTTCTAATTAACTTATTTAACACCGTATATAAAGTCCTAACCTAATTAAGACTAACTAAACTCTCATAACTCATAAACCCAAATTCTCTTCCTTCTTTCTTCTTTCTCTCTCTAGTGAAGAACTCTATTGAAAGCCAAGCTAGGGGAGGGTTTAAGGGATGAAAAGAGTCAAGTTTGTCCATCAATCATTCATCAAACATTAAGGTATGGGATCTAATTCACCTTTGAGACCTCTTTCCCCAAAGGGCTCCATCAAAGTGATTTCAAAATTTGAGTTTTCAAGTGGGTTTCATCCAATCTCGAAATTGATGTTATGGATTGTTTTTTTTATGACTTATTTAGGATATTATGAATATATTAAAATGTATTATAACTTAATTATGATATATCTTGATGGTTTGGTCTAGTTTTTAGAAGATGACCTTCACCCCTTAACCCTAGGTTATGATCTTGATATGAATTGTTTAATGTTAATTCAATTGACTTGGTTATTGATTGAATTAATACTAGATGATGTTATTGTATCAATAATGAATAGATTAGGATGAATTATAGTCCTATAATGCTAGTTCTTGAGAAGTGGATCTAGGGTATGAAGTATGTTGTGAATTGACATAAGTATATTGTCTTAAACTATGAACTAGTGATGAATTATGATGTAGTGATTCAATTAGCCTTGATATTATATTGGTTCTTTTTTTATGATGAAACTATACCCTAATTGGATTGAGTTGAGGGTTGATGGTAAGACCTTGATGATGGATTATGAAGAAGACTTGGTAAGTCTTATGATCCCTTTTCTTTACTTCAAATTATGGTTAATTGTGATTAAGTCATGTTGTTATGTTGGAGTATGCCTTGTATTAGGATTGATAGGGTGGTATGATATTGAATTGAAATGTCTTGACAATGGTTGTTAGGTTGATTAAGAATGTAAATTTTATAAGGATGGTGATGACTACCAATGTGTCTTATCATGAATGAATATGTAAATGTGCTAACCTAACTTATATAAATTGTAATGAAAGGATTATACTCATGCAATTCTTATTAAGCTATGATGATGATGATGAATATACAAGAGCTAGACCCTATGACCTACAACAAGTTATGATGATTAATAAAGAACTTAAAGACATTTCAAAAGGGACTCTAGCTTAGCACCGAGTGATCTTGTAGGTGCAGGGGTGACACCTTCCCAAATAAGGAAGGTAGGGTTCACTGCGGTCCTCACGGGGTGGATAGCCTCATGACCCAAAATAGGGTGTAGTGTGATGTTTCCAAGATGATTCCAAGTTCTTTAAACTATGTTGCCATCATAGGAATACTAGCTAGTAAATTCACCTAGATGCTATGTTCATGTTAGTTTCTACCTTGGCCGGTAGACCACCTTCCATCGTTGTAAAGTTTTACAACACCCGATTCCGTACATAGCTCTTGTGGTATATGTTGGTTAAGGCAAGTGTACACTAAAATAAAATGAAGTAATGAAGTATATACCAACTAGGGTGACTTAAGAGGTTCTGCCTTAGCCTATGTAGGGTTATGAGACTCTACCTATGCCTTGCACTAGTTTGCCTTGAAGGGAGCCTTAAAGGTTTATATTATGTATGTATATGATAATGAAAGAAAATGATGTTAATATGATGACTTTACATGTAAATGATATTATATGGTGATTGATATTCTTAAGAACATGTATTTGGTCTATATTGCCAAAGTATGATGTTATGTATCCTTAAAGGTTATGTTATGTGAAATTGGATATTAGCATGGTTCTTGTTGGGTCACATGATTAAGTAGGGTTATGGTGCTTTGCTAGGTCATTGCACTTGCTGAATTTATGAGGATTCATGAGTAGTTGTCTTGCTTTATCATGATATGATGAACTCTTATTCATGTTTGTGATGTTATTACTTGATGATAATGTTGTATTAGATTATGGGTTCAAGTATGTTAATATGCATATGATTTGCTTTGACTTGATGAATATGTCTTGTTGATTGGTATGGTTTGCTTGATTGTGCATAAGACATTCAAAATATAAAGTAGCATGTTTTAATGAAATGCCCCTTTTAGCATGATTTGATCTTATATGTGCATGTGGTCTCATACTTAGTACAAGTACTGTACTAACCCCATTTTCTCCCTTTTTCCCCTAACATTTTAGGTTCCGGTCATTGAAGGATCTTTAAGACGACTTTGAAGAAGGCTAAGAATTTCTCAATCATCCAAGTGGGTAGGTGCTCACTTTCTGAGGGCGATGCCAATATCAAGCTTATGAAGTTGTTATAGTTTAAAGACTCTTATGTTCTTTCATTATTCAAATGAGTACGGATTGTGTAGACTATATATGGATCTTTTACATTGATGTATGGGCTATGCCCAAATTGCTAAAATCTTGTTAGATGGTTATCAGATGAGACAATCTTTAAAGACTATGTTCTATCTTATATATATACTTATGTGCAATAAAAGTAGAAGACTATGTGATCTTTCTATACGAAGGGTCTATGTATACTCGATATGAATATATTATGTGTATTTAGAGGTCTATGTAAACCTATATGTAGAAGTGATGAAAAGTTTTAAATTTTTTCCGCATTTTTAAACTATGAATGTAATGATGTATGCTAAGAAGCTAGTCTTAGTCCTCAAATAGGACGACGACGCCGGTTACGTCTATGGGGTGCTCCTCGGATGTGACAAACTTGGTATCAGAGCCAGGTTGAATATCTTTGATGTCGATGTCTCTCTCAACCATGTCTATGTAGATTCGTACTCATAATTGTGAAGCACGCCACACTTATGAATAGGAATCTATGTGATTCTTAGGAAACTCTCTCTTTCTTGGAAATCCAATACCGTGCCTCTAGAGTATACTTATTGTGTGCTTTCACCTAAACCTTGTATTTTGGTTGTAGGCAATGAATACTCGAAGTAATGCGGCACAAAGACTTGATGAAGAGATTGCCAATGTGGGAGTTCCTCCTCGTGGTGATCAAGTTCCTCCTCTTGAAGAAGATGTTTGTAACATTCAACAAAATTACATGTCTAGAGAAGAGACCAGTAAGTGTTTAAGAATGCGTATTGGGGTACACAGGCACCCCAATGCCCAATATTGAGAAATATTGGGCATAGTATAGAAAATTGGCTAAGGGGGTTAGCCAATTTCTATATAATACCCAAATGAGCAATATATATTCCAACCTTGTTTAGAAATTGTACCTGCAATGAAGACCCTAAGCTAAAATATTATTGTAATTGTTAATGCACATATTGATTCTCAACTCAACACATCAAGTACTAGGCATCCAAGTGTCAAGCTTAGTACCATAACACATAACCATTTAAAATGATCATGTAGAGTAAGCAGTGCCCAAGGACATAGTGAGGATCCTTGGGACAAGTAGTAAATATTCCCAAGGGATATTCCCAATAGTTAGTTAGGAAAATGCAGGAAGCACGTGGGCAAGCACATGGGCAAGAACGGCCGAGGGGACCACCCTAACCAATTCAGTTAGGGCGGTTGGGGGACACACGTACATGCGGGTCCAACCGCGTGGGAACAGACCCCCTAACCTACCCTAGGCCCTAACCAACTAACATAACTGACTAAATACCCCAAGACCGACCAGCCAAGACACCCGACAACCTAGGACTTTGTTGGGTGACACCTAACTAACCTAACTAACTTAGGGGCAACCTAGTACCTAACCTAGGATTATCCAAAGAGTTGGTTATGGTCCTTACAACTTAGGGTTACTTAATTAATTACCCTAGGTTACTTAATTAATTAATTTAGAAAATTATTTAATTAAATTAAAAGGCTAAAACCTAAAATACAAAGGGGATTTCCAGATTCGGTTAAGACAAGAAAAAGACAACCTAGTACCTAACCTAGGATGGTCCAAAGAGTTTGTTATTGTCACGACCGGAATCTAGACCCCAAACGAGACCGGCGTCGTTGACCTCTCAGAGGTCGCAGACAAGCCTACATACGTCATCCTTACTTCATCTAGGTTAATTTTAGCGGAAAATTTGAAACTTTTTGATTTCTTGTTTCATGCAAAACATTTTAAACTTAACATCATAGGCGTTCACAAATCAACCATCTAATATAGAGATAATCAAATGAAAGAAATAGTTCATAATTGCATTAAACGTATTTTGCCAAAACGGCACCAATACAAAGTCTGAAATGAAAGTGGAAAGAAACACTAGTGGAACATGCTCCACTAGCTAAAGCCTACATATAAGCTAGATAATAAAGGTAGACATCCTCGAAAGCATGAGGGCCTACCAAGTCCGATTGAAAGCTCCACGTCCGGATAGCTGCAATGTCAACCTGTAATCTCTAGCGTCCACCTTTGCCTGCACCTAAAAATATAGAGTTGTATGGGATTAGTACACACTTGTACTAAGTATGGAAATATGCAAGCACACACCAAGGACATGCATGAGTAAGAATAGATCTTTCCTAACAACATGATTTATGGAAAGTCAAGTCAGTAGACTTGCCAAATTTGAATTGGGAAAGTCAGTGGACTTGCCAAATTTGGATTAGGAAAGTCAGTGGACTTGCCAAATTTGCATTAGGAAAGTCACGCCATGAGAGTAACATACATCATCATATGAATCATATTGCACACAGCACATAACATCTTACACATAGCACATAACATATTGCATATAGCACATAACATCTTTCATATCGTTCCTTCATATGCCATGAGACCTTGGAATCATGGACTTAACATTAAGACTTCCCAAAATGAGGACTCAATATATGGGGCCTCAACTAGGGAGCCTTCTTTAGAAAACACAGAGTCTGCTTCATTCATTCATACGTACTTCATTTCATTTCATTCATAGGCTAGTGTAAACACCAGCTATACCTAGGACGTAGTTTAAGACTTTCATCGGGTTCGCTGTGCAATGACCAAGAATGACCTAGTGTCATTACTTAAGTCTAACTCACCTCTTGCTTATCCTATCCTAACACCTTTGGTATTATTCATTTCATTATGTGCATCATTTGAGGCTGACCTCATTCATTCCTTGGGAACTTTAACTTTAACCGACATAGATCATGTGAGCATCATGAAATGCAGTGTCTCCCCCACACAGAAAAGAGTTGGATTCACCGGCCAAAGTGATCGAAAACATGCTAGCGTACATGGGAATTGAACCCCGCCAGATCCCAATATTGGTAGTATAGGTTCGAAGACTAGGAGATATAAGGAGACCCATACCCGACATGCCGGACAGTCTCATCTCATGAGAGTTACGTGAACCTCTGCCCTTCCCGAAAGAAGGCATCATCGCTCATAGCTAGTCTATCGGTGCTCAGTATGAAGTTCCATTTCATTCAACTCATACGTCATGGAAGTGGACTTCTAGTATGAGGACATCATAGCTCATTAGATGATTTCACATGTCATCATTAGTATTAAGTATACATTATTCTCAATACTTTCATTAGAGTGTTCATAGAGACGGGTCTCTTCATTAAATTTACACTCTCATAGGTGAGCACGTTTTGGTAACATTTACTAAGTCTCATTTGAGATTGCTCACATCTTTCACATTAGCCTCTTATCATGTTGTCACCACATTCATTAACCTTAGCACATTTGCTCTTCATAATTACTTACCCCTTTTTACGTGAATGTTCATTTCATCATATGCCAATGCACTTGGCCATTTGTGTGTTTCACACTCTTACTTAACCCTTCTAGGGTTTCATCATTTCATTACATAATATTCATTTCGTCGTATGCCAATGCACTTGGCCATTTAGTGTGTTTTACACTCTTACTTAACCCTTCTAGGGTTACATAATTTCATTACATACATCTTAGGTTCACTTATTTTTAAACGTATGCTAGACTTATGGGTCTATACATACAAGCCATGAGGCTTCATTCATAGTTCGTTTAAGTGATTCATATCTTCCTAAGATTATGTGGTCTGTTCGAATCCCCCTCAGCACATTGTTTTCACTTCTTCATTTTCATCACTTTTAACGTGGTGAGATCACGGGTTCGACCCTCAGTGACCTCACTTGTTTTTCTTTATTTTTCATAACATTTTAAACAACTTTACTTGGCTGAAATTAACCAACAAGGTGCTGGAAATTTGAGTTACATTTTTCAGCTTCTTTTCATCACTATTTAGAGTTAGTTATTAGGGTAATTCATGGATCAATTAGTACGTTCTTAGGTGCATTTCTCATGGATTCGTTTAGCCAAGAGATTATCACTCAAATCATCACATTACATTTCATATGAACATCACGATTTACATAAACATTTGTACATAAAATACAAAGAACTAACATGCTATTTCAAGTCCTAATCCGTGACCAATAGTCACGACAGTACACCGAAACGCACGTAAGTCATATATTCGGAAAACATAAACGTAAGTCACATAATTACGAACATACATATAAACACATAATCATCACGAAAACATGTTTTATCCCTAGTTTTCTACCAGCAAACATAACCAGCCTATAATTCAATGGGAGCTAGTGACAGGGACATGCAACGGGGAATAACCCAAGTTTTCGGAATAGATTCGTCTATAGCTTAGGGGTCTCTTGGGAAAGGGACCAAGAGAGAAGAGAACCCATACCTTTTTGATGTTCAAACCTCGACTTGCTGCCCAAAGAACTCCTCTAAACACACGTCCAACACCCGAAGTTCAACACCAAACTCGACGGACAACCTTCTTTTTGCCTACGTGATTGATTTCGTTATTTGTTTTTATATTTCGTGGTGAGTTCTTCAAGTGTGAAGAACTTGGTTTATCTTTCTTTTCTTGAAGTTATTTTGGCAGAGAGAACGTGAAAGAGAAGAGATAATGATCGTGAATATTGAGGAGATAGACGTGAGAGAGTGAGAGTTTTATTAGGCTTAGGAGTCTAGTTTAGGACTTAGTCAAATAAGGTTTTATTAAATGATAAAAATCTGATTTCCCTATTATTTTAAATCAGCTAATAAATAATAAATATTAATTAATTACATTAATTTACCAACTTAAATTAAAAACAAATTTAATTCATTGCTTCCACTTGGTTCGAACCCGGGTGGAGCAAGACTTCACTCTAAGAGCCAATTTTCGGCCCTCTCTCCCCAAATTTCCCCTCCACCTTATTAATTAAATAATTAAGTATATATTTAGGGTAATTACGATACTACCCTTAGCCTGGAAAAAGACCATTTTACCCTTAGACCCTCCAAACCTAAGATTTTCCCTTTTTTCAGTCCGGTAAAGACTCATTCGAGTAAATCTTCGTATTCGAGAGCCCTACATGGCTGGACCCAACCTTTCCTAGCTCAAATAACTCCCCAAGTTAGTTGGCTTGGATGTAGGAAGGGTTCAGAGGTCTGGTTCTACGCGCATCAATCCGTGTGAACCCGGTCTAATCGTAGGCATTCTAGACACATTAAGCATTACTTATCATATCCATTTTAGGGTTGTTACAGTTATGGTCCTAACAACATAGGGGTACTTTGGTAATAGGACAAAACCGAAACTACTAGGAAAGACACCAAAAACGGTCAAGTCAAGATTCTTCTAATCTTAGTCAATCTAGGAGGGGCATTTTTGTAATTAGCAAATTGGTCTACCTTAATTAGGCTATAGAATCGAAGTAGAGTTAGTTAACATTCAGTTTTAAAGGCATAGACACGTTATTCACTCCAAGAATATGCTACAACTAAAACAAGATAAAAATCGGTAAAGCCTAAGAGTTCTCTAAACCTAGTCAATCTAGGAAGGGCGTTTTGGGTAATTGACTACCTAAGATATTTTAGTTAAGTATATAATCTAAATTAACTTAGTTAACAATCAGTTCTTAAAAAGATCTAGACCTAGAAGTTGTTCACCATTAACGTCCAAAGCAAGAACAAGAGACCGTAACCAAACCCTAGGCGACTAGCAAGAACGTTCAAGGTTCCTTCGTGCAAAGTTCATAGTGATCTACGTAGATATAATTCTACAGCAAGGTATGGGTTTTCTCTCATGGAATCCTTTCTCCAAGAGGCTTTTCAAGTTTTTTTACTTCAAGACAATCGAAACTAGGGTTGTTCCCATCGAATCACATGTTCAACTCCCTAGTTCTTCCAATTTCCGATTCTTGTAGTATAGTAGCATTGTTCTCATTCCATTGCTGATTGTATGTGGTGTTAACTGATATTTTATGTGTGTTTAAGTGATTTATATGTCAAGTGAAATACACGTGATTAGATCAGCATGCTAGGGTGTTATTTACATAAATGTGAATTGTTATAATGCCCAATTGTCTTTCGAGAATGTGAATTGTCATGAGTATTCGTTGAATTGTTGATATATTTATCATATGTGAAAAGTCAGCTTGTTTAACATATTAAATTACTATAATATATTCATGAATTAGTTGAATTAGTTAGTGATAATGTTATGACAAGTAACTAACGAAATTCTAAATGATGCTAACAAATTGGCTAACGAATCGATATCTAAATTTATTACTCCAAAAAGTCATTATAATCTCAATTCAATATCTCATAACATAGGGTGATCCAATCAATGGGACAAGTCCCAACATACCCTATCCACACAACTTGTGAACGCCATTAAATCTTACAAAGAATCAATAACAATCATAAAGAATGATATAAGGTTAGTAAGTGACGTGAACAAGTTAAGGTAAGTAAAGAGATAACTAAGAGTTAAGTTATAAGATTGACCTAATATAGAGTGTTAGAAGAAGTGAGACGAGTCTCAAGAAAACTTAATCATTACGTCAATAATACTCACATAATGGGGTGCTAGAGTCCGTGAGACAAGTCTCACTCGCACCATGATGATAAAGTAAAGCTTCAAGATCATAATCATCAAGTAAAGATAGGGATGACCAGTCATCCATAAAGTAAGTAAACCTCATAACTAGAAGCAAGCTTCCATAATGTAATGAGTCAACTCTAAAAGATAAGAAGATAAAATCTGAGCTTAGCATCGATGACTAGCTATGAGCGAGTGGTAAGCGCTTGTAAGTCTCATGAGACGAGATCGCCAGGGTCTCAATACGTATCCTAGTCTTAGAACTATGTCACCAACATAGGGGCACCTAGCTAGTGGAAGCCATTCACTAAACACGCTAGCAAGTGAGGTAATCATCTTGGCCGGTGATTTCACCTCTTTTCGGTGTGGGGGAGACAACGGATTTCATGTCTAGCTAACATGATCTATGTCGGTTATAGCTCAGTACAAGCATTCAGTTCACTATTGCCGAGAATCCCCTTTTACGATGAGGGGAAAACATCGACCGATTCACCTTAGCCGGTGAATCCCCCTTTTCGGTGTGGGGAAGACACGGAGCTTGGTTTACTTTAATCGGTGAATCATCTCTTTTCGGTGTGGGGAAGACACTGGATTTCATGTAGCTCGCATGATCTACTTCCGTCAAGGATAAAAGAATTCTTTAAGAGAGCAAGAAAGAATAAGAAGCATGTTCAAAGTGAACGATCGAGCAAGGGAGTAGAATCATAAGTTCATAGTGAACTAATTAAAGTAAGAGCTTAATAAACATTAACCATTAGTGTTTGATAGACATAACAAGTTGGGGGTAGCCAATAATGGAGCATAAATTATGTCCCAAGAACTATGTTTTGTGAAATAATAAACTAAGGGGGCATAGCCAGTATAGATTGGCTTATTAATGTTAGTTACCCAAGAAGACGAAGAATGAAAAATCTAACTCATAGGTAGGTAGCCAATCGTGTCCTTAGTCTTGTGAATTGCTTATTCGATTCATTGTAGGTATGGGACTACAATGAATCATTGCACTTGTAAGCGAAACATAAGATAAAAGGAGATCATTGAACTACACAACAAGAAGATAGAAGAAACTGCAAAATAAACAAAGTATAGCAAAGTTGACTCTCGGCCTAGTGAGCAAAAATATAAAGGTGTGTTTAAGTTGTTCTAAAATTATGTTCATGATTCCAAGGTCTTATGTTCATATAGAAAACGAGTTGTATGCCTTAGTTGAATGAGAACGTGTCATATTTACATCATTAAGCAAGATTAACATTTTAAGTAAGAAAGTGATGTTGTGTCCGTAACTTGACATGTTGTTTAGGAAAGAGCTTTCCTTGTTCATGCATCATCCCTTATGTGTTATGTGCATACACCCATACTTAGTACAAGTGTGTACTTACCCCATATATTTTTACTATTTTTATAGACGCAGGTTCTCAAGAAGGTTGAAGTCTGTCGAGGCAGTTTGGAAAAGCGATCCCCAGACTTTGGTAGGTCCTCTTGAGTTCGAGGATGCTACGTCTTATTATTTTAGCTTAGTTCATTAGATTTAGATAGTAACTATTGTCCCTAGTGTTTCTTTCCAAGTATTTATTTCAAAGCGTTGTAATAAATCCAATTGGCGAATTATTATTATTATTATTACGATCATTTATTTCATTGTTTAATCTATTGATAGATGATTGTAAAGTTTGAGCTAGTATAATATCACTCTTATACAAAACTATATGAAGTCTATGTATACTTCACTAAGTATTAAAAAGTTTTAAATTTTCCGCAAATTTAACTGTATGATTGTGATGAGTCTAAGTAAGAGGCTTGTTTGCGACCTCTGAGAGGTTAATGACACCGGTCGCGGTTCGGATTCCAGAATCCGGGTCATGAAAATGCTAATGTTGACCAAGCTCCGATCAATCCTCCACCTTTGACGGATGGTGACAGAAGGGCTACCCTTTTCCAAATGGCCCAAGTCATTACTTCACAAGACCAAGCCGTAACTACTCAATCCCAAGCTATGACGACCTAAGATAACTGGGAAGTTGTACCCCGACCAAATCAACAAGTTGCTACCATGTCCTCCCATCTAAGGGATTTCACTAGGATGAATCCTCCTACTTTCTATCGGTACAAGGTTAAAGAAGACCCCCAAGAGTTCATTGATGAAGTTTACAATATCTTTTATGCTATGGGGTTGACTACTAGTGAAAAGGACGAGTTAGCCACTTACCAACTCAAGGATGTGGCTCAAACTTTGTACGTTCAATTGAGGGACAAAAGGCCTCTACGGGGGGTGGACCGGTGACTTGGGAGATCTTTAAGAAGGCTTTTCTTGATCGGTTCTTTCCTAGAGAGATTAGGAAAGTCAAAGTCGTGGAGTTCATCAACCTTCGTCAAGGAGGTATTAGTGTGCTTGAATAATCTTTGAAATTAACTAAATTGTCCAAGTATGCTCCTTCTTTGGTTTCCAATCCTAGGGATGAAATGAGCCATTTTGTGACAGTGGTGTCGGAAGATTTGAAAGAAGAGTATCATTCGGCTATGCGACATGACAATATGAACATTTCTCATCTCATTGTTTATGCTCGACAAGTGGAAGAGGCAAGGGCTAAGAGAAATAATAGAGATGCCAAGAGGGAAAGATCCTTTGATGGTGGTTCTTCAAAAGGTAGGATTGATATCGAAGAGAAGCATAGGTTGAAGAAGAGGTTCTCTAATCAAGTTCCATCCAAGTTCCCTAAGGCTCGTGGTGATAAGGTTGCAAATCCTAATCCTCAAAAGGGAAGGGTTACTAGTTTACCAAACGAGAAGCCAACTTGTGGTGAGTGTGGCAAGAAGCACTATGGTGATTACATCATTGGGATGGACAAGTGTTTTAGTTGTGTGGAAAATGGGCACAATATAAGGGATTGCCCTAATATGAAGGTCCAAGACAAGGGTGGTCAAGCTCAAGAAAGTGTTCTAGTGATGCTCCTAAGAAAAACTTCTTTTATGCTCTCCGCTCTAGGGGTGAGCAAGAGACTTCTCCAGATGTGGTGACCGGTATGTTGAAAGTCTTTTCTATTAATGTATATTTCTTAATTTATCCCGGTGCTACATTGTCCTTTGTTACTCCTCTTGTAGCTAAAATGTTTGACATTTTACCCGATATCTTGCATGAACCTTTTATAGTGTCTACCCCAGTGGGTGAGTCAGTTGTTGAAAAAAAGGTGTAAGGAAATTGTACGATAATGTTTCCCAATAGAGTTTCTTATGTTGAACTAGTAGAACTTGATATTCTTAATTTTGATATCATTTTGGGTATGATTGGTTGCATGCTTGCTTTGCCTCTATTGATTGTACAACGAGGGTGGTGAAGTTTAACTTTCCAAATGAACTCATTGTAGAGTGGAAGGGGGAAATTGTATTCCTAGAGGTCGTATTATATCTTGTCTAAAAGCATGCAAAATGATCTCAAAAGGTTGTGTATATCACATAGTAAGAGTCCAAGATTTAGACTCTGAAATTCCTCCCATTGAGTCGGTCCCCATAGTGAGTGAATTTTCGGAGGTTTTTATTAATGCCTTCCCGATATTCCTCCCAAACAGGAAATTGATTTTGGTTTCGCTTTGTTACCGGATACAAATCCCATTTCAAATCCTCCTTGTCGGATGGCTCCAGCCGAATTGAAAGACTTGAAGGCTCAACTCAAAGATCTACTAGACAAAGGCTTCATCAGACCTAGTATTTCTCCATGGGGTACTCCGGTTGTGTTTGTGAAAAAGAAGGATGGGTCCTTAAGAATGTGCATTGATTATTGCAAAAATAAAGTCATTATTAAGAACAAGTATCCTCTCTCTCGGATTGACGACTTGTTTGATCAACTCAAATGGGCAAGCTACTTTTCTAAGATTGACTTGAGATCGGGGTATCACCAACTTAGGGTGAGAGGTGAGAATATACCAAAGACGACATTTCACACTAGATATGGTCACTATGAGTTCTTAGTAATATCCTTTGGTCTCACTAATACTCCGGTAGAGTTTATGGACCTAATGAATAGGGTGTTTCAAAGTTACCTAGATTCATTTGTCATTGTATTCATTGACGACATCTTGGTATATTCAAAAAATAAGGGTGATCACATGAGTCATTAGAGAGTGGTGTTGCAAGTACTTAAAGAACATAAATTATTTGCCAAGTATAGCAAATGTGAGTTTTGGTTGAGATCGGTGGCGTTTATTGGCCATATCATCTCTAGTGAGGGAGTTGAGGTTGATCCAAGGAAAACGGAGGGGTGAAAAATTGGCCAAGACCATTGACTCTAACCGACATTATGAGTTTCTTGTGTCTAGCGGGTTATTATCGGAGGTTTGTGGATGGTTTTGCATCCATTGTATCTCCCCTGACTACTTTGACCCAAAATAGTAAGATGTTTGAGTGGTCGGAGGCATGTGAGAAAAGCTTCCAAATCTTGAAAGATAGGCTTACTTCCGCTCTGGTGTTGACTTTACCGGAGGGTACAAAGGACTTCATTGTGTATTGTGATGCATCCCGAGTGGGTTTGGGGTGTGTGCTTATGCAACATAGGAAAGTAATCGCGTATGCTTATAGACAACTTAAGGTGCATGAGAAAGACTATCCAACTCATGACCTTGAGTTAGCTTCCGTGGTTTTTGCCTTGAAAATATGGAGGCATTACTTGTACGATGTTCATGTTGATGTGTAAATCAACCACAAGAGTCTCCAATAAGTGTTTACTCAAAAGGAGTTGAATCTCCGACAAAGAAGGTGGTTAGAATTGTTGAAATATTATGACATGAGTGTTCTCTATCACCCCGTAAAGGCCAATGTGGTTGTGGATACTCTAAGTCGTATGGCCATGGGTAGTGTGTCTCATGTAGAGGAAGCTAAGAAAGATCTAATGAAAGATGTTCATAGGTTGGCTATATTGGGGGTTAGATTGTAAGATTCTCCAAATGGTGGTTTTATGGTCCATCATAACTCCGAGTCATCCTTAGTTTTTGAGGTGAAGTCCAAACAACACCTTGATCAACCATTGATAGAGTTGAAGGAATCGATTCTTAGTAAGCTTAATGAGACATTCTCCTTTGGAGGGATGGTGTTTTGAGGTTTCAAGGACGGTTGTGTGTTCCGAATGTTGATTATTTGAGGAACTGGATTCTTGAGAAAGATCATGGGTCCCATTACTCTATTCACCCGGGGTCAACAAAGATGTATAATGACTTTAGGGAAGTGTATTGGTGGGAAGGTTTGAAAAAGAACATAGCGGAGTTTGTTGCTACGTGTCCAAATTGCCAACAAGTGAAAGCTGAACATCAAAAGCCAGGTGGTTTACTTCAAGAAATTCAAATTCCTACTTGGAAGTGGGAAGACATCAATATGGATTTTGTGGTAGGTTTCCCTAAGACTCAAAAACAATATGACTCCATATGGGTGGTGGTGGATAGATTGACCAATTCTGCTCATTTGTTTCCCGTCAAGTCTACTTATTCGGCGGAGGATTATGCCAAGATCTTCATAGATGAGATTTTGTGTCGCCATGGTATTCTATTATCCATTATATCGGATATGGGTGAACAATTCACATCTAGGTTTTGGAGGTCATTCCAAGAAGGGTTGCGTACTATAGTCAAGTTAAGTACTGCTTTTCATCCCCAAACGGATGGTCAAGCGGAGCATACTATTCAAACCCTTAAGGATATGCTTAGAGATTACGCCATCGACTTAAAGGGAATTTGGAATAACCACTTGCCTTTGGTGGAGTTTTCTTACAATAATAGTTTCCATTCATCCATATCCATGGCTCCTTATGAAGCTTGTATGGTAGGATGTGTAGATCTCCTATTGGGTGGTTTGAAGTCTGTGAGTCTTCGATTCTTGTTTCCTATTTGATTTATAAGACTTAAGAAAAAGTTCACATCATAAAGAACCGGTTGCAAACGGCCTATTGTCGGCAAACGTCTTATGCCGATCATCGGAGAAGGGATCTAGCGTTTGAAGAAGGAGATAAGGT
This sequence comes from Solanum sitiens, assembly GCA_016801875.1. Taxonomy (NCBI): domain Eukaryota; kingdom Viridiplantae; phylum Streptophyta; class Magnoliopsida; order Solanales; family Solanaceae; genus Solanum; species Solanum sitiens. The sequence continues at coordinate 1,322,714 of JABWTJ010000073.1, read as the reverse complement.
GTTTTTGAAAATACTGCCTATGATAGGGGTGGTGAGATTTGGCAAGAAAGGGAAGTTGAGTCCTCGTTATGTGGGTCCCTATGAAATCTTGCAAAGGGTTGGTAAGGTTGACTATGAATTGAATCTTCCTAGTGAATTGGCTTCGGTTCATCTGGTTTTCCATGTTCCCATGCTTAAGAAGTGTATCGGTGATCCCGAGTCTATTCTTCCTATTGAGGGTCTTGGTGTGAAGGATAACCTCTCCAATGAGGAGGTTCCGGTTCAAATCCTTGATAGGCAAGTAAAGAAATTGAGGAACAAAGAGGTGGCTTTCGTAAAAGTATTATGGAAGAATCACCTAGTTGAGGGTGCAACATGGGAGGCCGGGGCCGACATGAAGTCCGTTACCCTCATCTTTTTGATAACTACAGTTAGTCATTCCTATTAATAATGAATATAATGACTAAAGATTGAAATTTCTTCATTTTTTGTGAATTCTTGCGAAATGTGCATTTTTGAATGTTGTTACAGTAACTTACAATGAAGTATGCTAATAATTTGCAATTTTGTTGTTTGAGTCATGTTGTGCATTTTGATATGGTGAGTCTTTATGAAATGATATGTAGCATGTTGGTAATTTTAAATTTGGCATAATTTACTCATAAATGCTATGTTGAGCTCTTGTTGTTGTTGTGAGATGGAAAATTCCTCATGATGTGATGTTTGAGCCTTATGTTTGGTAATTGAAGTTTTTGAATTTCCTTGTTTCAATGATATGGTTGAAGTTGTAACTCATGTTATTATGTATTTTTGTTGGTTGGGCTTCTAGTCTTGAGTCTATTCCTTTCTTCAAAAGATTTTTAGTGTCATTCGGGGATGAATGTTCCTAAGGGGGGGGGATAATGTAACACTTCGGAAATCCAATACGTGTTCTAAAGCCTAACATAAGTGTCATAAGGTCTATACACTTTTTTAAGGTCTATTTTAATGAATATAATTCATTTAGGAAGACTAGAAACAAAAACGTCCAAAAATGTCCATGACGTTTGGAAACTAGTTCAAAGAGGTACTAGCATGCCTTAGCCTATTTGACAAGCTTTTAGGATTCGTAAATTCATGAAAATTGGTGGAAGGCTGACTAACATGTGCTTAATTTGATTCATGGTAGAAACCTCCGGGTACAACTCCTCAAGGACCAACCAATTGCCCTTGAGGAGGACCCTTACAGTTTGGGTCAAGGACTGCCTGGGCAGTGTGCACCCACGAAAGGGAATGGACGGGGCATGTGTGGATCGAAGGGGAGTCATTTCCATCCCTCGACCAACACTTATCCAAATCATGTAAGGACCTCTTTTGCAGAGTCTCTAAATAAAACTACGCATGTGCAGCACGGAAGGGGGGGTTGGTCGTCTATTGATTTGTCGATCGTGGTGTCTTCTGTGAGGGCCTGACTTTCTACACGTTTTTTATTAGCTCCAATTAATTATTTAAAGGGTTAGTTAATTAGTTGGGGAATTAAGGATGTCTAATTAACTTAGTTAACACCCTGTATAAAGTCCTAACCTAATTAAGACTAATTAAATTCTCATAACTCACAAACCCAAATTCTCTTCCTTCTCTCTTCTCTCTCTCTCTAGTGAAGAACTCCAATGAAGACCAAGCTAGGGGAGGGTTTAAGGGCTTAAAAGATTCAAGTTTTTCCATCAATTCTTCAGCAAACATTAAGGTATGGGATCTAATTCACCTTTTAGACCTCTTTCCCCAGAGGGCTCCATCAAAGTGATTTCAAAAGTTGAGTTATCAAGCGGGTTTCATCCATTTTCGAAATTGATATTATGGATTGATTTGTTTATGATTTATTTTGGATATTATGAAAAAGATTAACAAGTATTCTAACTTAATTATGATCTATCTTGATCGTTTGGTGTAGTTTTTAGAAGATGACCTTTACCTCTTAACCCTAGGTTATTATCTTGATATGAATTGTTTAATGTTGATTAAATTGACTTGGTTATTGATTGAATTACTACTAGATGATGTAATTGTATCAATCATTAATAGATTAGGATGAAGTATAGTCCTATCATGCTAGTTCTTGAGAAATTGATCTAGTGTATGAAGTATGTTGTGAATTTACCCTAAGTATCTTGTCTTAAATTATGAACTAGTGATGAATTGCGATGTAGTGATTTAATTAGCCTTGGTATTATGTTTATTATCGTTTTATTATGAAACTATACCCTAATCGGGTTGAGTTGAGGGTTGATGGTAAGACCTTGATGATGGATTATGAAGGAAACTTGGTAAGTCTAATGATCCCTATTCTTAACTTCAAATTATGGTTAATTGAGATTAAGTCATGATGTTGTGTTGGAGCATGACTTCTATTAGGATTGATAGGGTGGTATGATATTGAATTGAAATGTCTTGACAATGGTTGTGAGGTTGATTAAGATATAAATGTTATAAGGATGGTGATGACTACCAATGTGCCTTATCATGAATGAATATGTAAATGTGCTAACGCCACTTATATGAATTGTAATGAAAGGACTATACTCATGCAATTCTTATTGAGCTATGATGATGATGAATATAAAAGGGCTAGACCCTATGACATACAATAAGTTATGATGATAAATAAAGATCTTAAAGACATTTAAAAAGGGACTCTAGCTTAGCACCGAGTGATCTTGCAGGTGAGGGGTGACACCTTCCCTAATAGGGAAGGCATGGTTCACTACTGTCCTCACGGGGTGGATAGAATCATGACCCAAATAGGGTGTAGATGATGTTTCCAAGACGGACCCAAGTTCCTTACGCTATGTTGCCACCATAAGAATACTAGCTTGTGGATCCACCTAGATGCTATGTTCATGTTAGGTTCTACCTTGGCCGGTAGACCATCTTACATCGGTGTAAGGTTTTACAACACTGGACTCCGCACATAGCTCTTTTGGTCTATGTCGGTTAAGGCAAGTGTCCCGTAAACTATAATGAAGTATAAACCAACTAGGGTGACTTAAGAGGTTTGACTTACCGTACGTAGGGGTATGGGACTCTACCTATGCCTTGACCTAGTTTGCCTTGAAGGCAGCCTTAGAAGTATTATATATGTATGTATATGATAATGAAACAAATGATCTTAATATGATGACTTTACATGTAAAGGATCTTATATGGTGATTGATATTCTTATGAACATATATTTGGTCTATATTTCTAAAGTATGATGTTATGTATCCTTAAAGGTTATGTTATGTGAAATTGGATATTAGTCATGGTTCTTGTTGGGTCACTTGATTAAGTAGGGTAATGGGGCTTTGCTGGGTCATTGCACTTGTTGACTTTATGAGGATTTATGAATAGTTGTCTTGCTTTATCATTATATGATGAATTCTTATTCATGCTTGTGATGTTATTACTTGATGATGAGGTTGTATTAGATTATGGGTTCAAGTATGTTAATATGCATATGACCTGATTTGACTTGATGAATATGTCTTGTTGATTGGTATGGTTTTCTTGATTGTGCATAAGGGTTTTAAAAGATAAAGTAGCATGTTTTAATGAAATGCCCCTTTTAGCATGATTTGATCTTATATGTGCATATGGTATCATACTTAGTACAAGTGGTGTACTAACCCCATTTTCTCCCTTTTTTCCCCAACATTTTAGGTTCCGGTCGTTGAAGGCTCTTTGAGACGACTTTGAAGAAAGCTTGGAATTTCTCAATCATCCATGTGGGTAGGTCCTCACTTTCTGAGGGCGATGCCAATATCGAGCTTATGAAGTTGTTATAGTTTAATGATTCTTATGTTATTTCTCATTTCATTTTAGTACGGATTGTATAGCCTATATGTGGCTCTTTTACATTGATGTATGGGCTATGCCCAAATTGTTATAATCTTGTTAGATGGTTATGATATGAGATAGTCTTTAAAGACTATGTTCTATCTTATATATATACTTATGTGCAATAAAAGTAGAAGACTATGTAATCTTCCTATACGAAGGGTCTTTGTATACTCGATATGAATATATTATGTGTATGTAGAGGTCTATGTAAACCTCAATGTAGAAGTAATGAAATGTTTTAAATTTTTTCCGCATTTTTAACCTATGAATGTAATGATGTATGCTAAGAAGCTAGTCTTAGTCCTCAAAGAGGATGACGACGCCGGTTACGTCTAGCGGGTGCTCCCCGGATGTGACAACATCATGATACAAGGAAACATTTTTCCAAAATTTTCATAACTCAAGTTAATAAGCACAGAGGGGCATAGAATACTGATAAATAAGTCACATTGAGTATGACACATAGGCAGACTAGCACAAAAATGGATCACATAATATATGGGCATTAAGCTATAGAAATATGTGGTGTACGCGCGCATATGAATTAGGGTAGCGTGTAAGAGAATGAGCTATAAGGCATGTAGGAAATGGACTAGATGAGCATATGATGCATGAGTACTAAAGATACGAAATATTATATGTAAGCAAGTAGACTATAAGACATGTCTACATAAAAGAAAATGATCTACGTAACACAAATCACATTGAGCAAGTGTGTTATATCGCATGGATAAGTGGACTAACATGTTAGTGAGTAAACATTTGAAGTATGAGCAAGTGAGCACATGACACATGTGCAGAAAAGCTATAAGGCTAGTAATGCTTTAGCATGTAGGCTACGAGGTATGAGAAAAGTAGCTAGTGCAATAAATAACATGTAGGGAAAAGGTCCTACGAAAACATATAGGAATAAATAAGGGTACTCCAAAGCGGACAACTCTTACATGGAAGAATTCTATGACATTGGTAACCTGTGAGAAGGTAATCCATAAAGGGAAAATGACATACAAATAGATAAATTATAGAACATGCAGCATGTATTATTCTATAACAAACCATCTTTGGAAACTAAGAGATATACTATAGAACCACTCTATCATAATAAGGGAAAACACAATGTCTTAAGAGATAAGTCACGGGTGGAATACTTATGCTCATATTGCTCACTCACCTCAAAACACATACAATTAATTTCCCCATCTACTTTCTTCAATCTCCTAAGAACCCTTATAGGTGTTCTGCTATTGGTACTTGGCTTCCATCTAGGTCAATATAAATACTAAAGCTAAGATAGAAAAGAAAATCCTCAATATATAGTTCATCTTTTGAAGTAGGAGGCTGAGGTCAACTTTGTCTTCATTAATAGCTTGTGTCACATCACACTCAATGTCTGGTGTCTTTTGAAGTCCATATTAGAAAATTGTGAATCTTGAACGTACCATAAAACATGAAATCTAATAACATGTAAATGTAAAGTACCTATAAAGTTATATCATGATTCATAGAATCTTAGAGCTATCGCCTTTGGGCTTAACTAGATAAGTCTGGCCATACTAATAGATTTTTTTAAACAAGTGAGGGTGCTCCGACTCTATTCCATGCAAGATAGCCAAATAATAATAAATAACATATAATCAAATTTTCCTCCCCTTAACTAGACTATGACTGATGAGCTACTACATGAAAATATTAAATGAACCCTGTAGAAGCTCTATACATGTGAATAATGCTCTACTTCTCTTTTGTACTAATGATGTAGTTGAACTTGGTCCATGTATCTTCTATCTAGGCAACCTTTCTAGTCCCCTCTTTTTCTTGTTGTTATAAGGACCAAATATCAAGACTTGAATCAATACGAAAATGACGTATGTGTCAAACAAAGTAGCACAAAATTGTTCTGGGGTGCGCCATTATAACTCATTAGGATAGAAGAGTTGATATCTCTTTATTTCCTCATACACTAAGCAACCTCTCTTTCATAATCACCTATCTCACTCCTCTATAAAAACCTCATATTACCCTACTCCTATGTTTGGGGAATTGGACATATCCCATCTCTAATGAGAAGCTCTGCGTACATATTTGACCGTGTAATTCAAGCTTCATTCCCACATGCTTCCTATCTAACAAGTACCTTTTAGTTAAAAATAGTAGCTTCATTTACTAGATCTCACTATGTACAAGCTGACTAATCACAACCTTGGTCTAACCAATCAATTTGTTTCCTTTTCTTGACCTTACCCTATAGTCACATACTAATCCTCCATAACCAAAACATAGATCATAATAGGAACTACCATACATATATCATTTGCAGAAATTGGCACAGTTATCCCTATGTTTTATAACCATGAATAGAATAAAAATGTTATAAGTATTTATTGGGGGTTGTTGTCACATACCATATAAAATCCAAATATTAAAAAATTCGGGATAATATATGGTGAGAATTTGGGCCTTGTCAGCTAATTAGGGGTGTAACGACCCTCAAAATTGAACTAGGGTAAACTAGAGCCTCACAAGTTTAATATGAGTTAATAACTTATTAATAATGTGAGAAACAACTTTAAATGTTCGTTTCAATAGATTTGAGGTCAAACATCAAAGGACAACCTTGACGTCCAAAAACTAGTGAAAGTAAACTAGTGAGTTGTAAGGGTCTTGTTGTTGATGTTTGAGTGTTGTTTGAGGATGAAATATTGTATAAGTAACCATTAAACCTAGATGGACATGTTTAGGTTCCAAAAGTCCGGGTACTACCCACACAGGGACAACCCAAGGGGTCCTTGAGGAGGACCCAAACATTTGGCAAAAAGCTGTCAAAAGAAAAAATGTCTTCCAGACCACCCTTGACGGGTCGTCAAGTGGGTGATGGGGCGTGGATGGGGATCCTAGGTTGAGAATTAGTCTCCCCAGAAGTTAATCCATTTTCCACCCTTATTCAAGAACCACGACCATGCAGCACGAGGCGTCAAACCACCTACGGTCCGTTGGTGGTGACCGTAGATGCTGCCAATTTCCAGCCCTCTAGTTTTAGGTTGGTGGTTGGGAGTTAAGTTAGTTTTTTTATTAATGGCTTGAGGGTTGGTTATATAAATTTATTATTAACCTTTATAATATATTAAGGCCCTAAGCTAAGCTCGAAAAATCACTTAGAACTAAGCCTCCAAAACAGTTCCCTAAAAACAGTTCTTAGTGATTTAGTTTTTAGTTTAGAGTCAACTTCAAATGGTCATATATCATAGAACAAAATGAATTAGGTGGGCCACTACTGTAACAACCCTAAAAAAATGAATAAGTTAAATATTTAAGGTGTCAAGAATGCTTGCGATTAGACCAAGGTTCACACGGATTGATATGCGTAGAACCAGACCTCAGAACCCTTACTACGACCAAGCCAACTAACTTGGGGAGTTAGTTGAGCTTGGAAAGGTTGGAACCAACCAAGTAAGGCTCTCTAAAATGATGATTTAATCGAAGGAGTCTTTACCGGACTTAAAAAGAAGAAATTTTAAGTTTTGAGGGTCTAAGGGTAAAATGATCTTTTACCAGGCTAGGGCTACTATCGTAATTACCCTAAATATATAATTAATTAATTATTTAATAAAGTGGATGGGCAATTTGGGGAGAGAGAGCCGAAATTGGTCTCTTGAAATGAAGTCTTGCTCCACCCGGGTTCGAACCTAGGTGGGAGCAAGGATTTAATATGATTTTTTTTATTATTGGTGAATTAATTTAATAAATTTATAATTAATGGCTGATGTAAAAAGGAAAATCAGATTTTATTATTATTTATTATTTATTTACTTATTAATTAATGTTTTTTTTAAATTGACTAAGTCTTGCCAACTATCCTAGTTTTAAGATGCACTATCTCACACTATCTCTCTCCCTCAAGCCTAAATCTCTCTCTCTCTCATCCAAATTATTTTTATTGGCTGCAAAAACAGAAGATAAAAATATTATAAAGCAATCAAAAGTTCTCTAAACTCAAAGAACTTACAAAAAAAAATATACAAGCAAGCAAGCTAACTTAAGAAACGAAAACTTTGCATCATCTTCTCGACGGGTTTGTGTTGACGGCTTAGGGGAGGAGTTTGGCAGCACTTGGAAGGTGTGGAAAGCTACAACAAGGTATGGGTTTTCTCTCTTGGAATCCTTTCTCCAAGAGGAATTTATTTCTACAAAAGTCGACATATGAAACTAGGGTTGTCCCCTTGAATGTTGAACTCCTTGTCCCTAGTCTCCTTCCGATTTCAATCTAAATTAGTTTAGAAATCATGTTGTTGGTATGGTTGCTGGTAGCTAAGTGTGACATATGATGTTCCTTGTGGTTTTATGATTGGAAATAGCAAGCATGTTCAATGATGTCAACCGAAAATGATGTGGTGCAATGTGTAAAATATTTGTTGTTGTTCTCCGTTTTGAAGTCTTAAAATGGGTTGTTTGATGATTGGAATTATTGTGCATAAGGTGTGTAATTGTGATGTTAAATGAAGTGTAAGGTTGCTGATCATAAGTTAAAAACATCTAAGCTAAAACAACAATTAATCTACACCTAAGAATGTGTTAAACGAATCATGAAAGTACCTCAAAACGAACGTATGAATGTTGTTAAATAAAAGATAGAAAATTTAATAAACTTTCCAGCACTTGGTGATGGAATTTTCGGCCAGAATACTTAAGGTTGAGAGGTTTAAAAATATATTTAAAATATGTGAGGTCAGTGGGGATTGAACCCAAGACCTCACTACATGAAAGCTGGAAAAAAAAAAAAGAGAGGTGTGGGATTCGAACCCACAATCTCTCGGTCAAACAAGAGAGTAAGAGGGGAATTTTAAATTAATAAAAATAATGGGAGGAGTGGGATTCGAACCCACCACCTCTTGGCTGAAGAAGGAGACAAAGAGAGAAATTAAAAAGAAAATAAAGTGAGGCTGTGGGGGCTCGATCCCACAACCTCACTGCCAACACTTAAGTAGTTAACTTTTAAATGAAAATGTAAATAAGGAGGCTGTGGGGGTTCGAACCCACAACCTCTAAGTCCTTAGATAAATTGAATTAAAGATAAGGAGGCTGTGGGGGTTCAAACCCACAACCTCCCTACTTATGCGAATTAAATGACAAAAATGAAAGAGTCTGTGGGGATTTGATCCCACAACCTCTTGGTTTAGGCGAGAGTGGACAAGATGAGGTTAATAAAAATTAAAAAGGGGTTGTGGGGGTTCGAACCCACAACCCTTCGGCCAACTTAGGAGTATTATTAAGGAGAAAATTAATCCTTCAATGTTAATATTGTTATTTAACTTAGATTCATAATATTATGAATATTAGAATAAAATCAATTAAAAATATAAATGATATCCAATTGATTCAAGACTTGGGTTCCCTTGCCCAAATTTCCGTATTGATACATAAGTCATACGTGAATAAATGTTCAAGAATAATGCCACCTACTTAGATCGAAATCGAGATCTTGGCATATATACAAGATACATAAGTCTTGTACGACATAATCGTAGGAAGATATGAGTCACTTAACGAACTATGAATGAAGCCTCATGGCTTATATGTATAGACCGATAAGTCTAGCATACTCTTAAAAATAAGTGAACCTAAGATGTATGTAAAAAAATAAAGAAACCCTAGAAGGGTTAAGTAAGAGCGTGAAATACGCAAATGGCCAAGTACATTGCATATGATGAAATGAATTTTCACGTAAAATGGTGTGAGTAATTATGAAGAGCAATTGTGCTAATTTTAATGAATGTGGTGACAACATGATATGAGGCTAATGTAAAAGATGAGAACAATCTCAAATGAGCCTAAATAATTGTTACCAAAACGTACTCACCTATGAGAGTGTAAAGTTAATGAAGAGACAAGTCTCTATGAACACTCTAATATAAGTATTGAGATTAACACACTTAATATTAATGATGAGATGAAAAATCATCTATTGAGCTATGATGTCCTCATACTAGAAGCCAACTTCCATGAAGTATGATTTGAATGTAATGGAACTTTATACTGAGCACCGATAGACAAGCTATGAGCGGTGATGCCTTCTTTCGGGAAGGGCGGAGGTTCACCTAACTCTCATGAGATGAGACTGTCCGGCTTGCCGGGTATGGGTCTTCTTATATCTCCTGGTCTTCGAACCTATACTGCCAATATAGGGATCTGGCGGGGTTAAATTGCCATGTACGCTAGCATGTTGTTGGGTCACTTTGGCCGGTGATTCCACATCTTTTCGGTGTGGGGGAGACACTGGATTTCATGATGCTCACATGATCTATGTCGGTTAAAGTTAAAGTTCCCAACGAATGAATGAGGCCAGCCTCAAATGAAGCACATAAAGAAATGAATGATACCGAAGGTGTTAGGATAGGATAATCAAGAGGTGAGCTAGAATCAGGTAATGACATTAGGTTATTTTTTATCATTGTACAACAAACCCGATGAAAGTCTTAAACTACACCCTAGGTATAGCTGGTGTTCACACTGGCCTATGAATGAAATGCAATGAAGTACGTATGAATGAATGAAGCAGACTCTGTGTTTGCTAATGAAGACTCCCTAGTTGAGGTCCCACATGTTGAGCCCATATTTTGGAAAGTCTTAATGTTAAGTCCATGATTCCAAGGTCTCATGGCATATGAATGAATGATACGAACGAAGCTATGTGTTATGTGTTATGTGCTATGATATGTGCTATATGAACATGATATGTGTTGTGTGCAATACGATATTTAATATGATGCATGTTACTCTCATGGCATGACCTTCCTAAATCAATTTGGAAAGTTCACTAACTTTCCTAATCTCAATTTGGCCAGTCTACTGACTTGACTTCCAAAAATCATGTCGTTAGAAAAGAGCTATTCTTTCTCATGCATGTCCTTCGTGTGTGCTTGCATATACCCGTACTTAGTACAAGTATGTACTAACCCTATACATTTATACTATTTTAGGTACAGGTACAGGTGGTCGATAGAGTTGCAGGATAATTGTTGCAGCTATCCGGACGTCAACATTCATCCGGAGTTTGGTAGGTCCTCATGCTTTCGAGGATACTGCTGTTTTATATTCTAGCGTAGTTTTAGTGTTGAGCTAGTGGAGCATGTTCCACTAGCGTTTCTTTCCTGCTCTTTATTCAGACTTTGTATTTGGGCCGTTTTGGCAATTATACAATTAAGATTAGATGGTTGATGATGAACGATTATACAATTTTAAGAATGTTTGGCAAGCATGTTTAAAGAACAAAAAGTTTCAAATTTTCCGCTAAAATTAACCTATGTAAAGTAAGTATGACGTAAGTAGGCTTGTTTGTGACCTCTGAGAGGTCAACAACGCCGGTCTCATCTGTGGTCTAGATTCCAGTCGTGACAAAGTTGATATCAGAGCACTAGGTTAAATTCTGAGAATAATGAGTTCACATCAACCACATTGAGTAGTTTCTAAGTCGTGGTAGTAAAGTGCACCACTATCCTGAATTAGAGATTGCATGATGCATAGGAAAATTTCCCTTCTTCTAATCTTATCGTGCTTTTCCTAATGTCTGAGTTCTTGGTGTTATGAGCGTGTCTAACATCACCCCTGTTATTTTTTAGAGAATGAACCCTAGGAGGGCTATTGGTTAGAGGAGGAGGGGGGCAGCTGCTGTGGGCAATCGAGTTCCACCCCAAGCCCCAGCTGAAGGAGTGGCCATGCCGGTTAATCCAGCTGGGTTGACCGATGCTGAGGTGAGGGCATCTTTGGCCCAGATGGCACAGGCCATCACGATGCAGGCTCAGGCTATGACTGCCCAAGTCAACCGACAGGATGTTCAGATGGAGAACCCATCGGTTTGCAGCATGGCTAACAGACTGTGAGATTTCACGAGGATGAACCCTCCCATATTCACAGGGGATAAGACATCGTAGGATCCTTAAGAGTTTGTAGATGAGGTTCATAAGATCCTGGTGGCTATGGGGGCCACTGATATTGAGAAGGCTGAGCTGGCTTCCTATCAGCTCAAGGATGTTGCACAGACTTGGTGCAAGATGTGGCAAGATAGCCGTGTCTTAGGTGGAGTGCATGTCACTTGGGAGCTGTTCAAGACAACATTTCTGGAGAGGTTCTTTCCCAGAGAGATAAGGGAAGCCAAGGTTGACGAGTTCATCAACCTTAAACAAGGATCCATGACAGTCAGGGAGTATTCCCTGAAGTTTGTTAAGCTATCCAGGTATATTACTTTCCTTAGTATTTAATAGCAAGATTGAAGAGAGTACTGAGGCTTGTTGAATTATCCAGGTATGCTACTTCCCTGGTTTTGAACAGCAGGGATGAAATGAGTAGGTTCCTCACAGGAATCAATGGAGACCTGGAGGAGGAATGTCGGTCTGTGATGCTCCATGATAATATGGACCTTTCCAGGTTGATGGTGCATGTACAACAGGTGGAGGACAACCGTAGAAAGAGGGGTATTCGTGATGTTAGGAGGCCTAGACCTCTAGATCAGGCAGGTCCCAGCCACGGAGGCCACAGAAACAACTTTGGCGTCCGTGAGCAGCCAAGGTTTAAGAAGGGAATCTCCCACCAAAGGGAGTCAAGTTCATCCAGTGGTCTCTATGATAGGGATTCCGAGTCCAGAGATAAGAGAAACAAGGAAGTATATACACCTAAGGAAAGGCAACCTTGCAGGAAGTGTGGGAGACAACATAGAGGAGAGTGTATGATGGGCTCTAACTCTTGTTGCAGCTGTGGAAAACCGGGACACATGGTGAAGGATTGTCCGAATAGAAGAAGTCAAGAACAAAGGAAGGAGAGAGTTCAGACTAATGGCCCAAATGAAGAGGCTCCAAGGAGGCAACATTTCTTTGCACTCAAGTCTAGGGGTGCAGTGGAAGTCACTTCTGATGAAGCCTCGGGTGCATAGCCTTAATTAGCCTTTCATATATTTGACTGTGTATGGTGTTTATGCCCTAGTATGAGGTTAATATGTTTGAAGTCATCATGTTGGTTGCTGATTTATATGACTTTTATGTTGACTTATGTTGTATGCTTTGATGAGACTAACTTAGGGAAGAATTCCTTAGTCTATTAATGTGAAGCTACTAGTAGGTTTCAAGGATGTGTATCATCATGTTAAGATGTGAATCAGATATTCACCCATGGAAGTATTGAAGTACCTACATATGTGTACGTTCTATAGATGACATACTTATTGTTAGTAAAGACTAGTGTCATTCGGGGACGAATGTTCCTAAGGGGGGGATAATGTAACAACCCTAAAAAAATGAATAAGCTAAATATTTAAGGTGTCAAGAATGCTTGCGATTAGACCAAGGTTCACACAGATTGATATGCGTAGAACCAGACCTCAGAACCCTTACTACGACCAAGCCAACTAACTTGGGGAGTTAGTTGAGCTTGGAAAGGTTGTAACCAACCAAGGAAGGCTCTCAAAAATGATGATTTAATCGAAGGAGTCTTTACCGGACTTAAAAAGAAGAAATTTTAAGTTTTGAGGGTCTAAGGGTAAAATGGTCTTTTACCAGGATAGGGGTACTATCGTAATTACCCTAAATATATAATTAATTAATTATTTAATAATGTGGATGGGCAATTTAGGGAGAGAGAGCCGAAATTGGTCTCTTGAAATGAAGGCTTGCTCCACCCGGGTTCGAACCTAGGTGGGAGCAAGGATTTAATATAATTTTTTTTATTATTGGTGAATTAATTTAATAAATTTATAATTAATGGCTGATGTAAAAAGGAAAATCAGATTTTATTATTATTTATTATTTATTTACTTATTAATTAATGTTTTTTTTAAATTGACTAAGTCTTGCCAACTATCCTAGTTTTACGATGCACTATCTCACACTATCTCTCTCCCTCAAGCCTAAATCTCTCTCTCTCTCTCATCCAAATTATTTTTCTTGGCTTCAAAAACAGAAGATAAAAATATTATAAAGCAATCAAAAGTTCTCTAAACTCAAAGAACTTACAAAAAAAAAATATACAAGCAAGCAAGCTAACTTAAGAAATGAAAACTTTGCATCATCTTCTCGACGGGTTTGTTTTGACGGCTTAGGGGAGGAGTTTGGCAGAACTTGGAAGGTGTGGAAAGCTACAACAAGGTATGGGTTTTATCTATTGGAATCCTTTCTCCAAGAGGAATTTCTTTCTACAAAAGTCGACATATGAAACTAGGGTTGTCCCCTTGAATGTTGAACTCCTTGTCCCTAGTCTCCTTCCGATTTCAATCTAAATTAGTTTAGAAATCATGTTATTGGTATGGTTGCTGGTAGCTAAGTGTGACATATAATGTTCCTTGTGATTTTATGATTGGAAATAGCAAGCATGTTCAATGATGTCAACCGAAAATGATGTGGTGCAATGTGTAAAATATTTGTTGTTGTTCTCCGTTTTGAAGTCTTAAAATGGGTTGTTTGATGATTGGAATTATTGTGCATAAGGTGTGTAATTGTGATGTTAAAGGAAGTGTAAGGTGGCTGATCATAAGTGAAAAACATCTAAGCTAAAACAACAATGAATCTACACCTAAGAATGTGTTAAACGAATCATGAAAGTACCTCAAAACGAACGTATGAATGTTGTTAAATAAAGGATAGAAAATTTAATAAAATTTCCAGCACTTGGTGATGGAATTTTCGGCCAGAATACTTAAAGTTGAGAGGTTTAAAAATATATTTAAAATATGTGAGGTCAATGGGGATTGAACCCAAGACCTCACTACATGAAAGCTGGAAAAAAAAAAAAGAGTTGTGGGATTCGAACCCACAACCTCTCGGTCAAACAAGAGAGTAAGAGGGGAATTTTAAATTAATAAAAATAATGGGAGGAGTGGGATTCGAACCCACCACCTCTTGGCTAAAGAAGGAGACAAAGAGAGAAATTAAAAAGAAAATAAAGTGAGGCTGTGGGGGCTCGATCCCACAACCTCACTGCCAACACTTAAGTAGTTAACTTTTAAATGAAAATGTAAATAAGGAGGTTGTGGGGGTTCGAACCCACAACCTCTAAGTCCCTAGCGAAATTGAATTAAAGATAAGGAGGCTGTCGGGGTTTGAACCCACAACCTCCCTACTTATGCGAATTAAATGACAAAAATGAAAGAGCCTGTGGGGATTTGATCCCACAACCTCTTGGTTTAGGCGAGAGTGGACAAGATGAGGTTAATAAAAATTAAAAAGGGGTTGTGGGGTTTCGAACCCACAACCCTTCGGCCAACTTAGGAGTATTATTAAGGAGAAAATTAATCCTTCAATGTGAATATTGTGATTTAACTTAGAGTCATAATGTTATGAATATTAGAATAAAATCAATTAAAAATATAAATGATATCCAATTGATTCAAGACTGGGGTTCCCTTGCCCAAATTGCCGTATTAATACATAAGTCATACGTGAATTAAATGTTCAAGAATAATGCCACCTACTTAGATCGAAATCGAGATCTTGGCATATATACAAGATACATAAGTCTTGTACTACCTAATCGTAGGAAGAGATGAGTCACTTAACGAACTATGAATGAAGCCTCATGGCTTATATGTATAGACCCATAAGTCTAGCATACGCTTAAAAATAAGTGAACCTAAGATGTATGTAAAAAAATGAAGAAACCCTAGAAGGGTTAAGTAAGAGCGTGAAATACGCAAATGGCTAAGTACATTGCATATGATGAAATGAACTTTCACGTAAAATGGGGTGAGTAATTATGAAGAGCAATTGTGCTAATGTTAATGAATGTGGTGACAACATGATATGAGGCTAATGTAAAAGATGAGAACAATCTCAAATGAGCCTAAATAATTGTTACCAAAACGTACTCACCTATGAGAGTGTAAAGTTAATGAAGAGACAAGTCTCTATGAACACTCTAATATAAGTATTGAGATTAACACACTTAATATTAATGATGAGATGAAAAATCATCTATTGAGCTATGATGTCCTCATACTAGAAGCCAACTTCCATGAAGTATGATTTGAATGTAATGGAACTTTATACTGAGCACCGATAGACAAGCTATGAGCGGTGATGCCTTCTTTCGGGAAGGGCGGAGGTTCACCTAACTCTCATGAGATGAGACTGTCCGGCTTGCCGGGTATGGGTCTTCTTATATCTCCTGGTCTTCGAACCTATACTGCCAATATAGGGATCTGGCGGGGTTAAATTCCCATGTACGCTAGCATGTGTTGGGTCACTTTGGCCGGTGATTCCACCTCTTTTCGGTGTGGGGGAGACACTGGATTTCATGATGCTCACATGATCTATGTCGGTTAAAGTTAAAGTTTCCAACGAATGAATGAGGCCAGCCTCAAATGAAGCACATAAAGAAATGAATGATACCGAAGGTGTTAGGATAGGATAATCAAGAGGTGAGCTAGAATCAGGTAATGACATTAGGTTATTTTTTATCATTGTACAACAAACCCGATGAAAGTCTTAAACTACACCCTAGGTATAGCTGGTGTTCACACTGGCCTATGAATGAAATGCAATGAAGTACGTATGAATGAATGAAGCAGACTCTGTGTTTGCTAATGAAGACTCCCTAGTTGAGGTCCCACATGTTGAGCCCATATTTTGGAAAGTCTTAATGTTAAGTCCATGATTCCAAGGTCTCATGGCATATGAATGAATGATACGAACGAAGCTATGTGTTATGTGTTATGTGCTATGATATGTGCTATATGAACATGATATGTGTTGTGTGCAATACGATATTTAATATGATGCATGTTACTCTCATGGCATGACCTTCCTAAATCAATTTGGAAAGTTCACTAACTTTCCTAATCTCAATTTGGCAAGTCTACTGACTTGACTTCCAAAAATCATGTCGTTAGGAAAGAGCTATTCTTTCTCATGCATGTCCTTGGTGTGTGCTTGCATATACCCGTACTTAGTACAAGTGTGTACTAACCCTATACATTTATACTATTTTAGGTACAGGTACAGGTGGTCGATAGAGTTGCAGGATAATTGTTGCAGCTATTCGGACGTCAGCATTCATCCGGAGTTTGGTAGGTCCTCATGCTTTCGAGGATACTGCTGTTTTATATTCTAGCGTAGTTTTAGTGTTGAGCTAGTGGAGCATGTTCCACTAGCGTTTCTTTCCTGCTCTTTATTCAGACTTTGTATTTGGGCCATTTTGGCAATTATACAATTAAGACTTATGAACTATTTCTTTCAGTTGTTTATCTCTTTAATGTTAGATGGTTGATAATGAACGATTATACAATTTTAAGAATGTTTGGCAAGCATGTTTAAAGAACAAAAAGTTTCAAATTTTCCGCTAAAATTAACCTATGTAAAGTAAGTATGACGTAAGTAGGCTTGTTTGCGACCTCTGAGAGGTCAACGACGCCGGTCTCGTCTGGGGTCTAGATTCCAATCGTGAAAACTACCTACCTAATTAAAGGTCTCTAAGTCCTCTTTCCTGCGACACCGAGTTTTCCCAATTTTGATCTCAGAGTGAAAAGTCATGCCCGATATGGTAAAGCACAGTAATGACTTACGATACCAAACCATGGACCGTAGATCAATTGGGTATACGTGGATGGCCAAACGTGGATGCTTCCTGTTTGACAGTTATTGTTTTGCAATTAGAAGTTAGAAGTTTGGTTAGTTATTAAGTGGGCGTTAATATAGGTCGTTTAATAAGGTATTTTAGCACCTATATAGGCTAAAATGAATCCTAAACTAACCATTCTAACTAACCCACCTAAAGACCCTAAATTCTCTCCATTAGTCTTCTCTTTCAAAACCTCCATTGGAGACCAAGCTCAAGATCAATCTAAGGGATGGATTGCAAGTGGTTTCTTCTCCAAGTTTTAGTGGGATTCTCTTGTATTAAGTTATGGTAACTGTTGGTCCTTAGTTAATCTTTTATCTAAGGAGTTCTATCAATTATTTTCTAAAGAGTTTTTATGACCGAAATTCCTAACTTTCAATCTAAACATTGGTTCATTGTCAAATGGTTTTCAAAGACATTAAAATGATATATATACGATTAATAAATGGTTTTATGATAATAATCCATAGAATTTATGAAAGAACCCATGATCTCTTTAATTTCTCAATTTAGCCTATAAAGTGGGTCTTGTGATCTTGATTAGATGTTAATTACATTATGCTTAGTTTATGATGTATCGTTAAGTACTATTTCTTATCTACATCAATTGATTATGAATTGTTAAGGATTGGTATATATCATGGCTTGGAGTATTTGTGAGTTGACCTAATTTCTTTGTCTTTAGTATTGGATTTCATATTGTGTGGTATAGTCCACTTATTGTGGCGGTGTTTACATTCTTGTCTATCTATACATGTTGTGATCATGGCCTTGAAGGACTGTAGGTATAGATTGAATTGATATTATGATCATCATGAATATGAAGGTCATGTAAGAAGACCTCAATTCTAGTATCATGGCCTAGGTGTATTGATGAAGTGAAGTAGAATGTGAATATTGGTGTTAGGGTAAGGAGTGGTCTAAATGATTGAATATTTCAAGGGCTATTGTGGAATGACCCCTACCCATATGAAGCTTATGCGAATATGCGATCTTTGCATGTTAGGAATCTTCTATTCAAATGTTGAATATGTTCTTGTCTCCTATGATGTAATGTGAGTGTGAAGTCTATAGTCCCTAAATGATATTTATGTGAAATGTGAGTGTGTGGTCTCTAGTCCCTAAATGCTCTTTATGTAGGTTGTTCATGTATTGAGGGATATTGTATATGTGTGGTGATCGTTGGGGGATGGTTTCCTCAACAACTAGGTTGTGTCTCTTATGTGATCATGATACAAATATGAACACACACACTCTATGCATAACTATGAGTATGATATGTTTATGTTGTTAATTGAAATGATAATTCTCATATGCACCTTTATGTATTATTATGCATGAAAAGTATATGACTAGTGAAGTATGAACATGTTTTGTCAAAAGGTGGTTATGTGAAAGGCTTTCTCACGTAGGTATACACACATGAATGTATAAATGAATAAAGTTTATGATAATCGAGTGAAAATGAGGCGCTTGAAAGGTGTTACTCAATTGTACTTTAATCTAGACTAAACTATGAATATGATATGATTCTGTGAAAGGACATTCTCTCATAATGTAGGTTCTATGATGAAAGGACATTCTCATCTTAGTAACCTTTGAGCTATATGATATATGAGGGAACTAAGTCCCTAAAGCCTACGTTATGCACTAATGTAAATTAAATGTTGACAGATGTTTAAAAAGGGAGTTTGAGCTTAGCACCAAGTGAACATGAAAAATGAGAGTGGGGGCTTCACGCTTAGTAAGTCTGGCTTCCCATAAGAGAAATTTCATGTTAGCAAGTCCGAGTTCCCAACATAGATGTTGTCTGATGTGATGGAAACCTCCAAGTTAGCTAGTAAATGTTTCTAGTAGCAATATACTTGTTCCATAACTACGTGCCCCCGTAGGTCATAGTTTAGTGGATCCACTAGAATAGCTATTATGTATGAAAGTCCTACTTTGAAAAGTAGTATGCTTTCTTTTCAGTGTGTAAGTAGGACACCGGATTCCATGTAGCTCACATGGTCTATGTGGGTTATCGCTATGTCTCCCCAAAGTTGACAACAAAACTAAGATAAGAATATGAACTCTAATCATAAATCCTAGAGAAATATACTACATATAGGTAGGACTATGGACCCTACCGATGCATTGCACTAGTGGACATAAAGAAAGGATAGTATTGGAGCCTCATATAAAATGAAGACTTATGTTTATGTATGATTAGTATGAATGCATGCTAAGGTTGAATTTGCTTATGTCAAGACAGGAACTGTGATTATGCATGTGAATTACACTTAGGGCCTCTAAATGGGTTTACTTGGTATATTTGTGGGTATGGGACTCCATGTTTACATTGAACAAGTAAGCTTGTGAAGGGGTTTTGAGGATGGGTTACCTATTATGTGAACTAAATGAGTTATGAATAACGATGTAGAAAATGAATGAGTTCTTATATGATGTTATGAAGTATGTTTGTCTTCTTTCAATTGTTAAATGAAGATGTTATGACTTGATGAATATGATATGCCTAGTATAGGGTGGCTTCTTGGGAACACAAGGTGTAAGTAGTATTATGGAATGCTACATATATATTGCACTAGTGTGACTTGGCAGTTCTCTCAGTTGATGGTTCTTATGTGAAGGTTATGTCTTATGATGTCCATATGACTTTGTGAATATGTATGTGGTTGTATTCATGAAGGCTATATGGAAGTAAATCTTAGGTGACCTTAAGGTGATACATTGTACTAAGTATTTCTTAAGGGTTGCTTAAGGAAAGGAGTTGAGGTAAAAATTAAGGTAATGTATTGTATGTATTAAAGGTGACTCAAAATGTGATGAATAGCTTTATGTGTTATTATCAATGGTTTCCATCTATATGAAAAAGTATGTGGTTTATGTTGTGCCTATTGTATCAATGTTCATGAAGTTGACCAAAAAAGGCATGATGCATGGTTTCTAACCAAATGTCCCTTTCAAAAGCATGTTTTTGCATGGTTATCATACTTAGTGTATTCTTGTACTAATACCATTCTTACTCATCTTTTAACACAAAGTGTAGGTGGTGATGTCCAGAGGATCATTCTTAAAGTGAAGAGTTTTGTTAGATATTCCCAAAGTTCAAGAGGGTCCTTATGATTCAAGGATCTTCTTTTGAAGATGTCATTTAAGTTTATGTAATAGTATAGATTATTCTTTTATGTTGTTAAGGGTCGTTTCCCTATTCTACTCTATTTTTGTTGAGTCTAAGATGGCAAAACGAGTCTTAGTGTTTTAACTATGTAAATATGTTTTTAGATAAAGTGAAGCTTAGCATTATCTTATGCTTGAAAAGTTTTAAATTTTCCGCTATTTTATGTTTATATGATGAAGGTACACTAATAGGATTGTACATGACCTCTATGAGGTTGAGTACGCTGGTACCTTCTAGGGGGTGCTCCTCGGTCTTTACAAGCTGGTATCAGAGCATAAGGTTTTGGGAATAGTGTTAGGATTCAAAGTCTCATAATGCCACCTCTAGTAGAGTGTTATTCATCGGTGTGAGTCCCTACACATCTATGAGCGACAGGATATAGCACGACAGAGTTTTAGTTCATTCTTTACTCTTGTGTCGTGCCATAGTGCTTAACTCTATGTGATCTCTCTCTTGTTTCCCTTGTCCGGTGAACTTTTAGATGTGATTGCTTTGAAGGAATGATGTCTCAAGGCTTAAGGGAGAAAACATAAATTTTGATTCTTATTATGGTTATTATGACTAGATGAGTATAAGTGAAACTGAACTTGGAATATTTTTATGTGACACCATTTATGTCTATATGTGACCTATGATATTTGAAGTACTATATAAGAAGTATGTTGTGATATAGTTCTAGACTTATAAGAGTTGTTATGGCTAAATGAAATCCTTTTTGGGATAGAGAGGTGACTTTATGGTTATATGCAATGATAGTATGATGTTATTGTATAGGCTTGAAAAGTTTGGGTGAAATATGGTAAATAGTGAAAGTTAATGTTGTTCTTTGTATGAGTAGTGATCCATGGTTGTCCTTGTGTGGATTGGAGTTCTTGTGTAGGCTTACTCCTAAGAGGGGATGAAGAGGAATTATTCCATGAGTGGGATAGTTTTGTGCTCTAAGGTTGATTTAGAAGGTTTACATATACCCCTTAATTCATGGGAAGGAATGAGAATAGATGTTGACCAACTATAAAGAGGATTAGTTTTGTTTTAAGATTGATCTTAGGTATGGTCATTCACTGAGAGTGCTTAGATGATGCCTAGGCATAGTATGTTAGGAAAAATCACACCAAAGGGTGATGATAAGGGCAAGACGTGATAAAGAGTTAAATTTAGCTCACCCCAAGTGGGGATAATGTGTATAGATTGTAAAGTTTGAGTGCCCTTAATATTCCTACATTGAGCTTCCCTTAAATATTCTCCATGATTAGAACCACCTTGGGTGATAGAAATGAAGTTGACGGGCACAGATACTCATTTTTGGATTCTTTAAATCCTCACCTAATGAATTGAGATGAAGAGTTAGTAAAAAATGGCTCCTCTTTTAGGGTGGTATGAGGTGATGTTAAGAAGGGTGTGCATATGCTTAGATCCCAAGAGAAGGAGGATGTGCTTAGTTAGTAAGGATGGTAAACTAAAGTCCTCTTGATTTAGATAAGTTGCTCTTAAATGGGTTTATCCTAAGTTGGGGATGATGAGTTGCGTAGTAAGGTTGTTGATATCCTTATCTTTTCCTTCTATTCCAACTCAAGCTTGAGACCAAAAGTTCCTAGTAGCTTGTTCATATCTTGGAGTCTTGCATATGACTATAAGTTGCATGTTTCTCCATATGATAAGCATGTCCTAGATGAAACTATGTTATGCATTTTTTAAAAGATTCTTACTTCATGCAAATGGATTTTTGGTAAAATACATGTCTCTCATGATGTTGTGCATCCTAATATAATGAATGCATATGTGACTTCATGAGGTGAGCTAATTAACATACTTGGTTGTTCTTTCGATGTAAGGGTATTTTGGCAACACATTGAGATGTTGAGTCCTCTTTAAAATGAGAAAAGGTAAATTCCCTTTAACAATATATGATTTTATGTTGTTTGGAAGTTTTAATATAGGCTCGCTCTTGAGAAGTGATGGTGTATCTAGCCAATCTTATGGATATGTGCCTATGAGCTATAGTACTTTCCCTAAATGAGTACTTGTTCATGAAAACTAGTGTATTCTACAAATTGAAAATTTGTGAATTAACTTCCTAATGTTGTGATGTGTGTGGCATAAAATTCCATTTTGACTTCATAAGAATGGTAGTATGAGCATGACTTTTTAGGAAGTTGAGAATGTCTCCTTAAATGAATTGACATTGGTGAAATGCTTGCATATAAGCTTTATGATGCTATGTGTGTATGTTGTGAGTACGAGAAAGTAATTCCTCCTTGAACATAATTAAACATGGTAATATTATTTATGACCTTGATGGTATTATGTCTAAGTTCTAAGATTGTAGTTGACCTACATTATTCATGATTTATATGAATTGCTTAATTTTCTCATGAGTTGAAGTGTGGATCATGCCTATGTGTGCATTTGAAATC
This sequence comes from Solanum sitiens, assembly GCA_016801875.1. Lineage (NCBI taxonomy): Eukaryota > Viridiplantae > Streptophyta > Magnoliopsida > Solanales > Solanaceae > Solanum > Solanum sitiens. Next base: position 1,299,689 of record JABWTJ010000073.1, on the reverse strand, counting down.
CATTGTATGTTGGACCTTATGATAAAATGATGAGCATGCCTCAAGTTGCAGAAGGTAGTTTCTCCAAAAGGGCAATGAGTATGATGAAGCATGTCTGCACTATGAGTTGTGGAGATAGTTCCAACTTACTTGTGTTGCATTGAGTGTATAATGATATGAAGTTGGTGTTCGATGAAAGTTGGTGCATTGACTATAATGTTGTGTTTTGTGAGCTTCTAGTAGGGTCTTTTGAGTCCTTGGAAGTATTTTTAGTGTCATTCGAGGACGAATGTTGTTCCTAGTGGGGGATATTGTAACGAACCTCAAAATTGAACTAGGGTAAACTAGAGCCTCACATGTTTTATATGATTTAATAACTTGTCAATAAGCTGAGAAACAACTTGTAAATGTTGTTTTAGAGAGATTTGAGGTCAAACGTCAAAGGACGACCATGACATCCGAAAACTAGTGAAAGTGAACTAGTTAGTTGTAAGGGTCTTGTAGTTGAAGTTTGAGTTGTTTGAACATGAAATCTTACACAAGTAACCCTAACACCTAGATGGATATGTTTAGGGTCCAAACATACGGGTACTACCACCCAAGGGGTCCTTGAAGTGGACCCAGGAATTTGACAAAAAGCTGTCAAAAGACAGCATGCCTTTAAAGGCCATCCTTGACAGACCGTCAAAAGCGCGGTGGGGAGTGAAAGGGGATATTGGGTTGAGACTTAGTCTCCCCACCAATTACCCCATTTTCCACCCTCAGTCAAGAACCACGTCCATGCATCACGAGGCGTCAAACCACCTACGCTCCGTAGGTGGTGACCGTAGGTGCTGCAAATTTCTAGCCGTCTAGTTTTTGGTTGGTGTTTGGGAGTTAAGTTAGTTGATTTATTAAGGGCTTAGGGGTTGATTATATAATTAATTATTAAACTTTATAATCTAGTATGACCCTGAGCTAAGCTCTGAAAATCACTTAGAACTAATCCTCCAAAACAGTCCCCTAAAAACAATTCTTAGTGATTTAGTTTTAAGTTTAAAGACAAATTCAAATGGCCATATATCATAGCTCAAAATTAATTAGGTGGGCCAGTACCTGTCAAATTAGACCGTAGATCAATTGACGGTCCATGGATGACCAAACGTGGATGCTGCCAATATTACAGATTTTGTTTTTACTTTAGAAATTAGGGTTCAGGTTAGTTTTTAAGTGGGTTTAATATAGGTCATTTAATAATTTGACCACTTATATAGGCTTAAATGAACCATAAACTAACCATTCTAACTAACCCACCTAAAGACCCTAAATTCTCTCCAAAAATCTTCTCTTTTAAAACCTCCAATGGAGACCAAGCTCAAGATCAAGCTAGGGGGTGGATTCTAAGTGGTTTCTTCTACATGTTGTAGTGGGTTTCTCTTTTATTACAGTATGGTAACCCTTGATCCTTAGTTAACCTTTCATCTAAGGATTTCTATTAACGATTTTCTAAAGAGTTTTTATGACCGAAATTCCTAACTTTAATCTAAACATGGGTTCATTGTCAAATGGTTTTAAAATTTATTATAATGATGGATTGATGATTAATCAATTGTTTTATGATGATTTTCCATTGAATTTATAAAAGGACCCATGATCTCCTCAATTTCTCAATTTAGCCTATAAAGTTGGTCTTGTGATCTTGATTAGATGTTAATTACATTATTCTTAGTTTATGATGTATTGTTAAGTACTATTGTGTATCTACATCAACTAATTATGAATTGTTAAGGCTTGGTCTATGATGATCATGACTTGGAGTATTTGTGAGTTGACCTAATTTCTTTGTCTTTAGTATTGGATTTCATGTTGTGTGGTATAGTCCACTTATTGTGGCGGTGTTTACATTCTTGTCTATCTATACATGTTGTGATCATGGCAATGAAGGACTGTAGGTATAGATTGAATTGATATTATGATCATCATGAATATGAAGGTCATGTAAGAAGACCTCAATTCTAGTATCATGGCCTTGGTGTATTGATGAAGTGAAGTAGAATGTGAATATTGGTGTTAGGGTATGGAGTGGTCTAAATGATTGAATATTTCAAGGACTATTGTGGAATCACCCCTACCCATATGAACCTTATGTGAATATGCGATCTTTGCATGTTAGGAATCTTCTATTCAAATGTGGAATATGTTCTTGTCTCTTAGGATGTAATGTGAGTGTGTAGTCTATAGTCCCTAAATGCTCTTTCTGTGAGTTGTTCATGACTTGAGGGATATTGTATATGTGTTGTGATAATTGGAGGATGGTTTTCATAACAACTAGGTTGTTTCTCTTATGTGATCATGATGACCAATATGAACACACACACTTCATGAATAACTATGACTATGATATGTTTATGGTGTTAATTGAAAGGATTCAACTATTTGTTAGTGACCACATATTAAAGACTCTTATGGTAAATGAACATATCTACGTGAACACCATACAACTAGTGTCTCCAAATATTGAGTGCAAAAACCACTCCAATATGTTCGAGGTTAAGAGTAGGATAGTTCTTCTAATACACCTTTACATGTCTCGAAGCATAATCTATAACCTTGCCTCTCTGCATCAACACACAACCTATGTCGACTCTGGATGCATCACAATAGATCACATAACTGTCTGAACCCTCTCACAGAGTCAAAACAGGATCTGTAGTCAACATAGTTTTCAGTTGTGCAAAGCTTTCTTCCCAATCATCCGAGCACGGAAACTTAACGTTTTTCTGAGTCAACCTAGACAATGGAGAGGCTATGGATAAAAATTCTACCATGAACCTTCTCTAATAACAAACAAAGCCTAAGAAACTTCAGATATCTATAGGAGAAGTAGGTATTGGCCATTGTTTCACTGCTTTATTTTTTGGGAATCCACTTGAATTCATTCGTTGGATACTATATGCCAAAGAAAAGCTATTGACTATAACCAAAACTTGCACTTGCTAAATTTTGTGAATAAATGGCGATCTTTGAGAGATTGCAGAAGAAGTATCAGATGACTCGCATGTTGATTTTTGCATAATCATGACACAACTTCCAGTACAAGTGTCTACGATTGTTCAATTGTATAGTAACCCAACCAAGGGTTGGGGTCGTATCACAAGGGAGTGGTAGTGGAAATTAGTATATAATTAGAATTTCATTCTAATTAGTCCTAGATAAAGAAATTAACTATTAAAAACATATTAAATTTAATAGGTGACACGAAAGTGTCAAATATCAAAAGGGGTTTTATCACAACTAGGTAAAATAGTAAAAAATAGCAAGGTAATCTAAGCAATGTGAGGGGGAATTCTTGGGATGTGACCGCAATATGGATTTTTCTAGATTATTGTGTACATTCTTTCAAAGAAGATTTATAGAATAATAGTGACTAGGCTAAGCTTTACGTGAAAATAAGTTCTCTCTCGAGTAACTTAACCTGTTTCAAATGGGTTCCTCTCGGACACCCACTTGCTGCACGAAGACAAGCCTACACCTTACCCTACTCACTCTCCCGAGCTAGTGTTAGGATAGGGACTAGGGTTAACTCTCTCGAGCTGAACCTCATGTTGCCCACTCCTTAGTCCATCAATATAATTGTCTTGTTTTCGCGACTTCTCTCTCGAGCAAAAATAAAACACATAAATACACTTGTATTTGCAACTACAAATTTGTTAAATTCATCCACAACTACTATACGAAATCATCATTAAACTACAAATAATCTACCAACAAACAAGACACAACAACAATCTTAACCCATATGTTCTAAATCACACCCCAAGAATGGGGGTTTTAGCATCGACAAATAGAAATTATACGTTGAATGATGCTGAAATCAAATGGGTATGATTAATTACATCTTGATTTAGGCAAAGCAAGAAGAATAAAAGAGACTTACTTTTGAATTGAAAGAAATGAAACCCTCTTCTTCTTCAAGGATTTAAAACCCTCTTAAAAATATAAAAAAAAATAATATTCTAGACATAAAATAATAATAATGTTCAACTCTTCCTAAAACTACAACTCTACTAGTAAATATTGTTTTTCAGATATGTGTTGTAGTTGATCGTTTGGCGTCGTTAGTAGGAATCGCCGACAGATCGCCCATTGCTGTAGTTAACCACTTTCTGGTACAGCCTTCAACATTATCGTGTTTTGGTCCATTGGCGATATTGTATTGCTTCATGGAGCTACTCGGCAACGCATCGACTATTCCTTTCTTCACCCAATTTGATCCTTTTCTTCAGGGCTCACAGCACTTGAACGAAAGGCAAAGTAGGCTTCTTTGGTAATCCACCAAATGGAATCGGCGATCCTCAGGCTTCCATTTAGTCGTTATTTTCAGTTTAACTTTTATTTTGCAACATCGTGTCCATGCTTTCCTCCGAACTTCAAATACCTAAAAGTACAACTAATTCATAAATATCAATGCATGATATACAACTACTTACCAATTGAGAATAAAAAAATTGAATTTAATGATGCTACTTATCTCAAGAATACACAAAATCAAGGACAAAAACCGTAGATTACTTATTTATATGTTTGAAATTATATGTAGGCTGTGAGGATGAACTAGTCAAATAATATGATACCCATTCATACATGGATATAAAAAAGTTCTTGGAAAAATTAATGGAAACTTAAACAACACTCAAAACCCTAGATTTTTCTACTCTTGGAACCTTACTCTAATAATTAAAGTGTTAATGCATGTTAAAAGGATTTTAACACTTAACTAGGTGTAAAAGGTTAGGACTTAGGATTAGAATGGATGGGAAAATTTCGAAATGCCATTAATTAATAGAAAACGCAAAACCTAGTCGCGCTTGATAGAGATTGTGAGGGCTCGTAACAAGATGACTGCCCATCACGTGTCATCATCAAAAAACATTGAATCACAAAAATTTCTTCAAAGTTGACGAGCATATGATGGACCGTTATGTAGTTGACCGCTCGTCAGGGCTACCGTCAACTTTTTTCTAATATGACAGTCTTTAGTAAAATGATCATCACTTTTTACTCCAATATCTAAATTAAGCAAACTTACTGGCATTGGAAAAAGGAATGAAAGACCTTCTATTTGATAGTTCATGGGCCACCTAACTAATTATGAGATAGGATATATGATCGTTTGAAGTTAACCTAAGTAGAATCCTATGTCAAAACTTAATTGGTAAGGAATCTTTCAACTCAATTTTGTTATAGGAGGTACTTGCGACCTTAATACATATCCTAAACAATTTCAACACTAAAGAATTGAAATGTAAACATTAACAATTTCAGAATCATGCACAACAAATTTACATGAAATTAAAGAATTGTTCGGGTCCTAGCTTAGAAATTTTTGCGGTGCAACAATATCTCCCCCCGGGAATCATTTGTCTAACAATGATGGCTGCACTGAGAATGAAAAGAGTAGGTAATGTTAAACAACCAAATTTAGTTCAAAATACAAATAAAACTCATGAGTTCAAAACACTAAAGGAGGGATTCAATTGAAAGAGTACTTTAGAAAGAGTTAATACATTGTACTAGAACTAACTAAGTGGAAACAAATATTAGGGTATCTTGTCTTCATTGTGACGTCTCATAACTTGAATTAACTAAGGTTAAACTAAGAAAAATAGGAATAATCAATTTTGACAATAAGTAAGGAAATTTGGAAAATTTCCAGATTTTAAAAGTAAGTTTTGGCCATTTTCAATCGGCCATAACTTGCAGCTCAGGAGGAGTTTGGATGATTTATATATATGGATGGAGATCTGTTGGAAAGATCTTTCAAACGGCACCAAGTTTGCAATTTTCCAAGGTGATATGAGAGATATATGACTTTCGGAAGTTGGGTTGTTGTACTGAGAAAAAGTCCATACGGATTTTAGTAAGGGCAAAGTTGTCTTTCCAGCCTAGTATTTCCTAATTTGTTTTAAGGTTATATTAGGGGTAAAAATAAGTCCCAAATAAGTGTCACAAAATTCAAAACGCTTCGCTCTTAGGAGAAAAAGAGAAAAGAAGAGGAAGACCAAGAATTGTCCAAGAACGCCAAGATCGTTTCGTGGATTTCGTCGGGGTGATCCCTATCAAGGTATGTGAGATAATTTGATGTTGGGTCCTTTCACACACACTCCAACTTGATTCAATTCATACAATTTGAGTTATGTGAATTAAATTCTTTAAGTTCTTGAAGAAAAGTTGTGAAGTTCTTGTTCGTTTAATTGTAGTCGATCTCTAGTAGTTTTAATTCATGTTTTCGGATGGTTTTCAGGTCTACTATATTGGGTAATGAGTTATTTAGGGATCATATGTGTTTGGGTTGGGATCCATGGGAGTTTAAAAGGTTTATAGATGAAAAATAGAGAAGAAAAGTTGAAGGTCCCGTTAGACACCCCTTGGGGCGCCGCGCCTGCTAGAGCGCCTAAGGGCAGCTTGTGTCTGAAAGGCCCTGGCGTACCTCACCTCTCAGAGCACCCCAGACTAGGGTCTGTCAGACAGGCCCTGGCGACCTGCACCTCTTAGAGCGCCAACACCCCCTGGAGACCCCGCTCCTTTCCTATCTTTTTGTACTAGTTCCTAAGTGATGTACCTTTCATTCCTTGGTTGATTTCAACACTCTAAAGTACATCTAAACATCATGAAATCATACCTAAACATGATATAATGATCCTTGAATCCATAATTCAATTCAAGGGAAGTTAATATCAAAGTCAAAGAATTTAAGAGTCAAGTTCAAAAGTTAAGAAGAAAGTAAAAGTGAGTTCTTAAAGTATTCAAAGAGTCTTAAACAATCACTTTACCTTTGATTTAAGGCTCAAGTTACAAGTCGAGCAAAGAGAAAAGTGTTGAGTTAAACTCTCAAAAGTTATAAGGGTACTAAGTATTCCCTAAAAGTTAAGTTTCAAGTTAAGTAAAGAGCAAGAGTTGAGTTCATTTATCAAAATCTATAAAGGAACTAAGTATTCCCTAAAGGTTTACAAATGTTTCACTTTTAAGTTAAAAAGGAAACTAAGAGTTCCAAAAGTGCTTTGAACAAAAAGGGGAACATTGATTTCAAAAGAAGCTTTTTAAAGCTAAAGGGTTCTATAAATTATCTCAACCCAAAGGAAGGAAGTTTTATTAAAAGTGTGAGCTAAAGTATATTTTGGGAGTAGTATTGAGCACCGATGTGGGATAAGAGTTCATATTAACTCAAGTCTCCATTTAAACCATGTAGCAATCATAGGATTTGACGGGTCATACTTTTTAGATGATCACGTAATGAGAACTAGTGGATCCACTAAGTTAAGTAAGGTCCCATATCGATGGCAAAGTATATGATGGTCCTTAGGCAACGTGAGGTAATATGTTGTATCATCAATTAGGCTCAAAATGATGGTTATCGGTTAGAGAATCTCCCACAAAAACTATATTAGGTTCATATATAAGTAAATTTGAGTTTATTATTGTTATATCTTTAGTGAGATGAGAGTTACACTGTTTTATCAGTTTTACATATATATATTGCATATGTCTTTATTGTTTTACATTGACTTGTTATCTTTTGAATTGAGCAGAGCCAACGTAAATTCATCCTTACTCCATTTCAAGCTTTATAGTTGTGCTTTGTTTACCAACTTGCATACTCGTACATTAAATGTACTGTTACCAATTGTCCTGCATCATTTTATGATGCAGACGCAGGTAACCAGGATCAGCATGCAGCACAACATTGATCCAGTTGAACACTCCACAGTCATTTAGTGAGCCTCATTGCATTTGGGAGGACATCTCTTTATTTGATTTTTTTTTAGCTCAGTTATTAGGATGTTGTGGGGTTTGTCCCAACATCCATCTCAGTCATTTTAAAGGCTTCATAGACGATGTAGTAGTCCATTTTTGGAGTCTCCTTTACTTTATATTTCATATGTTCAAATGTTGAGATTTTAATGCCATTTTCGGAAAAGACAGTTATCTATGTAATTTGATGAGAATGTTTTCAATTCTTTATCTGAGTGAGTAAGTCTTCAGCTAAGTTAAGTAAGCCAGGCCAAAGGTTCCCTTTGGGGACAACAATGGTCTTCAAGCGCCGACCACGTCCATGGTGTAGGCTCCGATCGTGACAAACTTGGTATCACAGCACAGAGTTCAAGAGTCCTAGGGAGTCTATCATGTCCTTTCTATAGAGTAGTATTCATCGGTGTGAAGCACGCCACATCTATGATTAAGAGACTACACCATTTAGGAATGTTTCCCTTTTTTCATATTCTTTTTATGCGAACAGTTTTTCTGTAAACTTCTCTCTCTAATTTCTGCTTACACATATTTTAGATCATCATGCCTCCACGCAGAGCAGTCAGAGGTCGACCATCCCAAAGAAATATTGATGAACAAGAGGTTCTGAATGCACCGAATGAGCAACCCCAAGGAGAGGTTACAAATGCTGAATTACGGGAAGCTATCCGAATGTTAAGAAAAGTTGTAACCAACCAAGTCGGGCAACATAGAGGAGCTCGACAACAAGGGGCTGACAACTCGAGGGTTCGTGAGTTTCTGAGAATAATCCTCCTAGTTTCACCGGATCAAGCACTACTGAGGATACGAAAAATTTTGTAGAAGAATTAAAGAAAGTATTTGAGGTAATGCATGTAGTGGATGCTAAGAGGGTCGAGTTGGCTGCATATCAACTAAAGAGTTTGGCTAGAAGCTGGTTTGATCAATACAAGGATGGTAGAGTTTAGGGTGCACCACATCCAAGTTGGGCTTCTCAGAAGAAGCCTTCTTGGGTAGGTTATTCCTCAAGAACTAAAGGAAGCAAGGGTACGAGAGTTCCTTATTTTGAAATAGGACTCCATGAGTGTTCATGAGTACGTGTTGATGTTCACCCAGTTGTATAGCTATGCCCCGGAGATGGTGAAAGACATGAGGAGCAGAATGAGCTTGTTTTTTTGCAGGTTTAGGTCGAGCTTCAAGCAAAAAGGGTAAGGCTGAAATGTTGATTAGTGACGTGGACATATATAGCCTTATGATCTATGTGCAAAAAGTTTAAGAGGAGAACCTAAAGGACAGAGAAGAGTACCGAAATAAGAAACCAAAGCCTGGGAATGAGTTTGGATAACAGAAAGGTGACTCAAGTCGAACACAATTTCGGAAATCAAAGGGGCATGAACCATCATCTGCTAGTGCACCTGCGCCCAGGAACCGAGGTGAGTTTAGTGGCCACAATTCACAGCACTTCAAGGCTAGATCGGCTCAGTCCCAAGGTAGTTTGGCACAATGAGGTAGTGGAATTTTTGCATGTGGTAGATGTGGTAGAACCCACCAGGGTAAATGTCGCGATGGCCAGACATGTTGTTTCAAGTGTGGTCAAGAGGGTGACTTCATGAGGGAGTGCCTTAACAACAAGCAAAGTGGTGGAAATCCGGGCATTAAAGCCCAATCTTCATCAGTTGCTCCACAATACAGGGAGGCAACTAGAGGAGCCAGTTATGGTACAGGCAGAGGGGCAAACCGCCTCTATCAATCACTAGCCGCCAAGAGCAAGATAACTCTCCAGATGTTGTCACGGGTATGATCAAAGTCTTTACTTTTGATGTTTATGATTTATTATACCCAGGAGCAAGTTTATGCTTTGTAACTTTTTATGTAGAAAATCAGTTTGAAATTGTTCCTGAAAAACTTTGTGAACCCTTCTGTGTTTCTACACCTATTGGGGAGCCTATTCTAGCGGAAAAAGTCTATCGTGATTGTCCTGTTTCCAAAAATTACAAGAACACAAAGGTTGATCTAGTAGAATTGGACATGGTAGATTTTAATGTAATCCTAGGTATGGACTGGCTCCATGCCTGCTATGCATCAATAGATTGCAGAACTCGAGTTGTCAAGTTTCAAATTCCAAATGAGCCAGTCATAGAGTGGCATAGAGTGGGCTAGTAGTTCAGCAGTGCCAAAGGGTCATTTCATTTCTCACCTTAAGGTGAGGAAGTTAGTTTCTAAGGGGTATATCTATCACTTAGTCCGAGTTAATGACTCAAGTGTTGAGGTACCTTCTCTTTAGTCAGTTCCTACCATCAACGAGTTCCCAGAAGTCTTTACTAATGATTTACACGTAGTCCCTCCTGAAAGAAAGATAGACGTTAGCATAAACGTCATCCCATATACTTGTTCTATCTTTATTCCGCCATGCAAAATGGCACCAGCAAATTTAAGAGAGCTAAAAGAGAAATTGAAAGATCTATTAGATAAAGTCTTCATTCGACCAAGTGTCTCACCTTGTGGCGCTCCGATCTTGTTTGTTGGGAAGAAGTATGGGTCCCTTAGGATGTGTATAGACTATTGCCAATTGAATAAGGTGACCATCAAGAATAAATATCCTCTTCCAAGGATAGATGATCTTTTAGATCAACTTCAAGGTGCTTCTTGCTTTTCCAAGATTGACCTCAGATCAGTCTATCATCAGTTGAAATTAAGGGAATGTGATATTCCCAATACAACTTTTAAAACAAGGTATGGATATTATGAATTTCTGGTTATGTCCTTTGGTTTGACAAATGCACCTGCAACTTTCATGGATCTTATTCAAACCTTATTTAGATCTGTTTGTCATCGTCTTTATTGATGACATACTGATTTATTCAAGAATGAAGAAGATCATGCTAGTCACCTTAATATTGTTCTTCAGACTTCGAGAGATAAAGAGCTATATGCCAAGTTCTCCAAGTAGGAGTTTTGGCTTAAGTTAGGCCATATTGTTTCTTGTGAAGGGATTAGAGTTGACACACAAAAGATTGAAGCGGTTCAAAACCCACATATCCCACTGATATAAGGCGTTTCTTGGGCTTTGCCGGCTATTATAGGAGATTTGTTGAAGGATTCTCATCTATCTATTTTCCTTTGACCAAGCTAACTCAGAAGACGATCATGTATCAATGGTCTGAAGCTTTTGAGAAAAACTTTCAAGAGTTGGAAAAGAGACTGACTACTGCTCTAGTTTTGACCTTACCAGAGGGTACTCAAGGCTTTGTGGTGTATTTGGATGCATCAGGAGTTGTCTTGGGTTGTGTATTTATGTAGAACGGCAAGGTCATAGCTTATGCCTCTAGACAGTTAAAGGTTCATGAGAAGAATTATTCAACTCATGACTTAGAATTGGCTGCAGTAGTGTTTGCTTTGAAGATATGGCATCACTATTTGTATGGTGTTTATGTTGATATATTTACTGATCACAAGAGCCTCCAATATGTGTTCACCTAGAAAGAGCACAACCTTAGACATAGAAGGTGGTTGGAATTACTCAAGGATTATGACATGAGTATTCTTTACCACCCAGGTAAGGCTAATGTGGTTGGCGATGCCTTAAGGAGGTTGTCCATGGGAAGTACTTCCCATGTGGAAGATTAGAAGAGGGAGTTATCTAAAGATGTGCACAGACTTGCACGTTTGGGAGTCCAACTTATGGATTCTACAGAAGGAGGCATAGTGTTGACAAATGGTCCTGAGTGGTCCTTAGTGTCAGAGGTTAAAGAGAAGCAAGGTCAAGACCCTATTTTGCTTGGTTTGAAGGCAAGTGTCCATAACCAAAGAGTATTGGATTTTGAACAAGGAGGAGATGGTGTGCAGAAGTACTAAGGCAAATTATGTGTACCTAAGGTGGATAGACTCCAAGAGAGGATCTTGGAGGAGGCTAATAGCTCCAGATATTCCATTCATCCAGGTTCCACCAAGATGTACCGCGACTTGAGAGAGGTATATCGGTGGGAAGGCATGAAGAAAGATATTGTTGAGTTTTTCGCCAAGTGCTCAAATTTGCAGCAAGTGAAAGTAGAACACCAAAGGCCTGGATGCTTTGCTCAGAATATAGAACTTCCTGAATGGAAGTGGGAGATGATTAATATGGACTTCATCACAGACTTTCCAAGATCTCTAAGGCAACATGATTCTATTTGGGTGATCGTCGACAATATGACAAAGTCAACATATTTCCTGTCAGTAAAGACTACCTTTTTAGTCAAAGGATTATGCTAAGTTGCACATTCAAGAAGTGGTAAGACTTCATGGAGTTCTGGTCTCCATTATTTCATATAGAGGCGCAAAAATTTAGTGCACTATTCTCAAAATCCTTCAAGAAAGGTTTGGGTTCAAAAGTGAATTTGAGTATGACTTTTCATCCTTTGACAGATGGACAAGCAGAGCGTACTATCTAGACCTTAGAAGATATGTTGACGGCTTGTGTTATAGACTTCACGGGAAATTGGGATGATGACATACCTCTAGTTGAGTTCGCTTGCAACAATAGTTATTATTCGAGCATCCAAATGGATCCATATGAAGCTCTTTAAGGGAGAAGGTGCAAATCTCCTATTGGGGGTTTGAAATTGGCGAAGAAGGATTGATAGGACCAGATCTAGTTAACCAATCTATGGATAAGGTGAAAGTGATTCATAAAAGGTTGAAAACAGCACAAAGTCGCCAAAAGTCCTACAGAGACGTAAGAAGAAGGACATTAGAGTTTTAGGTAGATGATTGGGTAAATCTTAAGGTTTCACCTATGAAGGGAGTTAAGAGTTTTGGTTAGAAGGGGAAACTTAGTCCCCGGTATATTGGGCCTTATAGTCTCCAAGAGGGTGGGCAATGTGTCTTATGAGTTGGAGCTACCCCAAGAGTTAGCAGTGGTTCATCCAATATTCCGTATTTCTATGATGAAGAAGTGCTTGGGTGATCCTTCATTAATAGTACAAACAGAGAATGTTGGGATAAAGGATAACCTGACCTATGAAGAGGCTCCGTTTAAGATTTTGGATCGTCAAGTTCGCAAGTTGAGGACAAAGGAAGTTGCTTCAGTCAAGATCCTTTAGAAGAACCAATTCACTGAAGAAGAGACTTGGGAAGCTGAGGAGGATATGAAGATATACATATCTCTTTGAATTCGGAGAGAATGAATAATCAAGGTACTAAGTTCTCTTTTTAGAACTTTATAAAGCTATGTATAAGAATGTTATTACTTGCTTTTGTTTGTTGAGTGCTGAAACAATGTTACTACCCTTAGCTTAGTTAAAGAATTCTTATTAGAGGACGAATGTTTCCAAGGGGGAGATATTGTAACATCTCGTAACTTGAATTAACTAAGGTTAAGCTAAGAAAAATAAGAATAATCAATTTTGAGAATACGTAAGGAAATCTGGAAAAATTTCAGCTTTCAAAAGTGAGTTTTGGAAATTTTAAACGGCCATAACTTATATCTCAGGAGGACTTAGGATGAGTTCTTTATATGGATGGAAATAAATTGGAATTATCTTTCCAACGACATCAAGTTTGTGAAATTGCCAGGTCGTATAAGGGAGATATGACTTTCAGAAGTTGGGTTGTTGGACTGAGGAAAGTCCAATCCGGATTTTAGTAAGGGTAAAGTTGTATTTTCACCCTAGAATTTCCTAATTCATTTTAAGGTTATATTAGGGTTAAAACCAAGTCCCAAATTAGTTTCACAAAATTTAGAACGCTTAGGGCTTGGGAGAAAAAGAGAAAAGAAGAGGAAGACCAAGTATCATCCAAGAACGCCAAGATCGTTGCGTGGATTTCGTCGAGGGTGATCCCTATCAAATTATATGATATCATTCAGTGTTGGGTCCTTTCACACACACTCCAACTTGATTCAATTCAGCCTATTTGAGTTATGTTAATGAAATTCTTGATTAAAAGTTGTGAAGTTCTTGTTGGTTGAATAGTAGTTTTGATTCCTGTTTTCGGATGGTTTTCAGGTCAAAACTATTGGGTAATGAGTTATTTAGGGATCCTAAGAGTTTGGGGTGGGATCCATGGGAGTTTAGGAGGCTTAGATATGAAAAATAGAGAAGAAAAGTTGAAGGTCCCGTAAGACACCGTCAGGGTGTCGCGCCTGCCAGAGCTTTTCAAGGCAGCCTCCGTCTGACAGGCCCTGGCACGCCGCACCTCTTAGAGCGCCCCTTACAAGGGTCTATCCAAAAGACCCTGGCTTCCCGTGCCTCTAATATTGCCAAGACCCCCTGGAGACCCCATTCCTTCCCTATCTTTTTGTACTAGTTCCTAAGTGATGTATCTTTCATGCCTAGTTGATTACAACACTCTAAAGTACATCTAAACATCATGAAATCATCGCTAAACAGGAGATCATGATCCTTGAATCCATAATACAATTCAAGGGAAGCTAAGATTAAAGTCAATGAATTTAAGAGTCATGTTTAAAAGTTAAGAAACAAGTCAAAGTGAGTTCTTAAAGTTTTCAAAGAGTCTTAAACAATCACTTTAACTTTGATTTAAGTCTCAAGTTACAAGTCGAGTAAAGAGAAAAGAGTTGAGTTAAATTCTCAAAAGCCATAAGGGGACTAAGTATTCCTTAAGAGTTAAGATTCAAGTTAAGTAAAGATAAAGAGTTGAGTTCATTTCTCAAAGTATATAAGGGAACTAAGTATTCCCTAAAGGTTTACAAATGTTTCACATTTAAGTTATAAAGGAAAATAAGAGTTCTAAAAGAGTTTTGAATAAAAATGGGAACATTGATTGCAAAAGGAGCTTTCTAAAGCTAAAGGGTTCAGTAAACTATTTCAACCCAAAGAAAGGAAGTTTTATTAAAAGTGTGAGCTAAAGTATATTTTGGGAGTAGTATTGAGAACTGATATGGGTATGAGAGTTCATATTAACTCAAGTATCCATGTAAACCATGTAGCCATCATGGGAATTGACGGGTCATACTTTTTAGATGATCACGTAATGAGAGCTAGTGGATCCACTAAGTTAAGTAAGAACGTATACCGATGACAAGGTATAAGATGTTCCTTGGGCAACGTGAGGCTTTACGTTGTATCATCACTTAGGCTCACAGTGATGGTTGTCGGATAGAGAATCTCCCATAAAAACTATATTACTTTCATATATAAGTAAAGTTGTGTTTATTATTGTTAAATCTTTAATGAACTGAGAGTTACACTGTTGTATTAGTTTGACATATACATATTGCATATGTCCTTATTGATTATATTGAGTTGTTATCTTATGAGTTGAGTAGAGCCAAGGTAAGTTCATCCTTAATCCATTTCAAGCTTTATAGTTGTGCTTAGCTTACCAACTCACATACTCGTACATTCAATGTACTGATGCGAGTTGGCGTGCATCGTTTTATGACGCATACGCAGGTAACCAAGATCAGCACGCAGTGCACCGTTGATCCAGTTGAACACTCTGCAGTCATTTGGTGAGCGTTCTTGCACTCCGGAGGACATCCCTGTTTTTGCTTTTTTCTAGATTAGTTATTAGGGTGTTGTGGGGTCTGTGCAAACATCAATATCAGTTAGTTTAGAGGCCTCATACATGATGTAGTAGTCTAGTTTTGGAGTCTCCTTTACTTTATATTTCATATGTTTAAGTGTTTGGATTTGAATGCCATTTTTGACAAAGACAGTTATCTAAGTAACTTGATGAGAATGTTTTCGATTCTTTATCTAAGATGAGTAACTCTTCCACTAAGTTAAGTAAGGCATGTCAGGGGTTCACTTGGGGGACAATAATGGTCTTCGAGTGTCGGCCACGTCAAGGATGTAGGCTCCGGGCGAGACATTCATATCCGTCTTAACCTTCTAAGTTTCCTTCTCCAAACTCACTTCTCCATAAGACCTTTATTGATGAGACCTCTTTAGCTCTAAATTTGGAAATGTGACGATCAAGAATGTTGATAGGAATCTCCTGATAAGATAGAATGTCCTCGACACCATTATTCTCGGTAGGCATGATAAGAGAACGATCACTCAAACACTTCTTTCTTAGAATAAATATGTGAAATACGGGATGGACTGCTGTTAACTCTAACGGTAGCTCCATGTCATAAGCTACATTACTAACTCTCTTGGATATCCCCTGAGTAACAATATATCGGAGACTTAGTTTTTATTTCTTATCAGATATCATAATGCCCTTCATAGGTGAAACCTTCATATATACCTAATCGCCAATGCAAACTCCAAATTGCTTTATATAACATCTTTATAGGATTTATGATGGCTCTATTTTATTTTCAATCTCTTAGATTATTTTCACCTACTTCATGGATGGTCCTATCAACTCAGCTTTATCAACCTTAAACCAGTCAATAGGAGATCTACACCTTCATCCATAAAGAACCTCATAAGGTTCCCTTTGAATATTGGAGTAATAGTTGTTATTTTGTGTAAACTCAATAATAGGAAAGTGGTCATCCCAATTCCCTTTGAAGTGTAACACAAATGATCTCAATATATCCTCTTATGTCTGAATATTGCTCTCATGAGGATGAAAATTGTATTAAGGTTTACATTTGAACACAAACTTTCTAAAACTACTTCCGAAATTGAGCGGTAACTGAGCACCTCTATCAGAGATGGTGGACAAGGAAACTCCATGAATTCAAACTATAAGATGAATGTACAAACCAACACACTCATATATTGAATTAGAAGTCTTTACCGACAAGAAATATGTTGATTTAGTCAACTGATCTACATTCAGCAATATCAAATCATGTTGCCTGCGAGATCACGGTGAGAAGTAGTTATGTCCATGTTAATCATCTCCACATACATTCTAAAAGAGCTATGTTCTAATCCACACTACATGGACTTTCTTGTTCCACGTTGACTTGTTTAAAATTTGTGTACTTAGCAACAAAATCATCATTACACCTCTTCATGTTATTCAACAAATAGACTTCTCTCGAATTATGGTAAATCTTTGTGGAACCCAGATGACTCAAGTATATGTAACTCTCAACTTCTTCCATGATTCTCCATTGGAGATTATCAACCTTTGGAACACAAAATTTACCTTTATATCTCAGCATACCATCTCTCCCTTGTTCAAAAGTCATTATCTTCCACTTATGAACATTTTCCTTTAGTTCAAGTAAGATGGGGTATTTTTCTTGCTTCTCCTTCATTTCTGAAACTAATGTAGATTCAACCCTATTCATTACAATACGGTGTAGGTGAATAACTTTCACCATCTTGCTTTACCACATTCCAGCGACTTCATATATTGTTGGTAAGTTGTATACTCTTTTGTCTAAACCAGCGTCGGATTTCAGAGCAATGGGGTACAAATTCATTATCATATATGTTTGTATCCTTGAAAAATGCAGCAATAATTTTGAAAGGACAAAGATTATGGGCTGGTTTAAAAGGCGTGGAGAAGTTGAAAAGGGTCCGCAATGATAATGGAAATATTTGAGGTTGAAATATTGATTTGACTTTACAAATTTACAACTCCTAAAGCACCGCAAACTGTCTCAATTGATTACATAAGCAAACGAGGTGAACTATGCACATTAGTCAAGTTTTCATTCCCAATTTCTACTGTTATGATGGCAGTTATCTTTGTAGAAATATCTAATAGTACAAATTTTGAACCAAAATATAGTATGTAGTACTTACCTTCTCAAAAAAATAAGCTAGAACAAAATACAATGAAATACAAACTAAAGGTTATAATTGTGCATTAATTTTCTCTATCTATATTAAGTTTTATTTCTTAATTATGTATTTTGTGGCTTGTACGCGTGACAACCACATTTTTTTTAATAGAAGAATAAATTTTCTTCTTTATCTTGTTCTCACTTTTGTTGTTATTCCACTTTTCTTTCGTTTTCGTGGGGTTGAGGTTGACTTGTCTTTGTGGGAAAAGACATGTGTCATCATGTCTAGTTTTTTTTTTGTGACATAATCCATGATAGTTTTGTGTATTAAACTAGATCTTTTTTTCCTATATGTACAACTAGAATTTGTGTTAACAGAAGATACCTAATAAATTTATTTATATTTATGTCCAATCACCAAGATTAATTTAATTTAAGAAATTAGTCTTGATTTCAGTTATGGTAAATTTGGAGCATGTTAATTATTATTTGTCCATATTTTTCTTACTCCATTGTCATCTCGACCCATAGCAATCACAACATTCACCTCATCTGCTCTGAATTGCTCAAAATTTTAAATTAAATTTAAACATTTCCATAATAATCATCTTCTATAATAATTATAGATTTTTATAACAATCATGTTTAACTACCCTCTAATACATCATATATATACTAGTTTTTTTGACACATGTGTTGTCTGTGATTACCAATTCAGAAAATATATGTTATAATAATTAGTATTTAATTATTTAAGTGAAGATCTGAATAATAAGTTTTGCACAAAATAATATTACAGTCTTTTTTGTTAATATTCAATGTGGATTGTCATATATATCTCGTATATACGCGAATCTATGAAGTTGGTCAATAAAAGTTTTTATTAGTTAAATGCAATAATGCATATATTTATTTTAATTTGATGAAGTTCAATCATGTAATTAGTCGTATCTTAGTAATATTACATTGTAGATCATATTTGTTGTGTATTTTTCTTGTCATCTAACCAAATGTGATTTGCACGTGTATTCCGCGTTAAACTGTTTAGATGTCATATGAACATGTAAAGAGAACAGCTAAATTTTATTTTTAGAACTAATTTTGTATATTAATTTTTATTTTATAGGTAACATAATAGATGATATCTTGTTGTTGGCTCTCATATTGGACTTCTCGATTAACTTTAAACATAAATTAAGCATAGTTATTTTACTATCCATATTTAACTGAGAAAAGTTTCTTTTTTTTACCGGAAAAACTAAAGGTTAAAATTAAGAATATATTCTATGTGCGAAATCATATATATAATGACCTGTTTATCTGATACAAACAAACATGTAGTTCATATACTTGTAAACTATTTTTAATTTATTCAATCGAGAATGATTCAACCCATAAAAAATAACAACATCGTGTTATCACATAAGTTGGGGTGGTATAATAATATTAAAATTTATTGTTCAAAAGATAATATAAGAAAAGATAAAAGATAGAAATAATTAACGTAATAACTATGAGAATTCATAATATTATAAGTAAATAATGTTAAAGAGTGTGAATAATATTTATAATATTTAGTAATAACTAAGAGAATTTATATTGTTATCCAAAAAGTCGTAACTCATCAAAAAAGTTACCTTTCAGTGAAGTCACTACCCTATGAAAAAAGTCACAACTTCTTGAAAAAGGCACTACTCATTCAAAAAGTCGCAACTTATTGAAAAATTATAAATCTTCGAAAAAATTCAGTGTTTATCGGATAATTCATAATTCATTTAAGAAGTCACAACCTAAGTTAGGGAATATATAGTAGTTTAACATTTAAGCTAGGAGTTCATGTTTTAAAGCTATACTATATATATATATATATATATATATATATATATATATATATATATATGAAATAATATGAATGTTGCGTTGTATTATCGTAGAATGTAAAAGTAATATTCAAATTCATCGTTACATAGAGTGTTGTACATTGATAAACAAATTCAAAATAAAAGGAATTAATTAGTGATAATAAAAAAAATGTTATATAAAATAAGATTTCTTAGGTTCAACCTTATAATCATTATTTTTCGCTCGAACATTTTTATATCCATACAATAACAACAATCGTCTAAAATCCAAATAATCAAAATCTGACTATATATAAGAGGAAAACTTTAAATACATATAAAAGATTTAAAACTACATTAATTATTTCTAGATCTTAGCTACCCCAATCAAATAAAAATAGATTTTATTCCTCAAACTATTGAGCATATCTTCAATTGAAGATAACTTGTAGACATCTTGACTAAAAACTCCTTTTATCTTCAAGGATTGCATGTGTGGCGGTTGTAATTGCCACTTCACCCAACCTCATGGATCATTCTTGATTTCAACTATCGATAGAAGGAACTTTTTCCTCCAAGCGTTGATGATTCTTTTGAAATCCATACTTATCACAAATATTTAATGAAACTTGTTCAGCAGCCACTGTATTTTTAAAACTACTAGCCGTCACTTTCTTGTAATTCGATGATAACATGTCAACATAACTGATTTTTTGTGAATTGATTGAAATATAACTGATCTTAAAAGGGGGTGAGATCTTTTGTTCAACTACTTCACCATTGTTTTTATCCCTAACAAATTCTACAGGTACCTCCATGATAGGTTTGTGTAAAATTGGATCTATTTTGTATGCCTATATGTAATACCAAAATTTCATTTAACGCAAGAAACCTACTAAATATATTTTTATTTACGTCAAATCTCCAAGATTATGGTAAATTTAGAGTCTGTTAGTTATTTTTTGTCCATTTAATCTTATTATTATCCAATATGACTTTATTTTTAAAAATTAATTAATATAAAACTTAAGTAGTTGAATTAGATATAAGCACAATAATTTTTGCATTCTTTATATATATATATATATATATATATATATATATATATATATATATATATATATATATATATATATATATATATATATATTTACTTTAAACATTAAAACTTAAATATTTCAATAACAATTTGTCAAATGTATTTGCACTAACATTAATACAACATTTGCATTTATTGTGAGAAAGAGAAGCTCACATGTACTTGTGAGAAAGTAAAACTTCAATCTTACATCAAAGATTGAGAAAATAAAACATAGATTCATACTAAAGTTTAAATAGATAAAGAAAACGAATAGGCTATGTACAACATGTGCATAACTGGGTACTTACTTTTAAGATAAGACCACCCCATGACGTGTACGTTATATGGATGTATGAAATTCATATTATTGAATGTGTTATTACATTCTCTCCGCCATGACAAAGACCTTAGTACTCAACACTATCCCTCATCAAAAATGTTCAGCACCTAAATGTTCGTCTTTTCTTAGGTAAGGAAAGATCTTTCAAAAATAGAATCAAGAAAAAGCACTACAACTGATATAAGCAAGATCCGCTAGGAGAGTGATATCGCGTTGTCTTCTTGACGTTGTAGAGCAGTATAAGATCAACAAATTTATTGCATGAATAAATCAATATTTCTGAATTAAAAGGAACAAAGATCTTTTGACTAATGAAAGAGGATAACATGAAAATATCAACTTATTTTATATTGAAGAGGTGCAAAATTGAATTACAAAATAAGTTCTACAATACCTTAATGTGATTAAAATAACAAAAGTTTTCTTAAGTTTGAGCACCATGTTCCTTAAGAGTTCCATAATTTTAAAGTATATGGAATAAAGAAAAATTAAAAAATTCAATAGAAACAAAAGGAAGAAAACTCCACAGACCTTCTATAGCTTCCAAAAAGCGAGACCAAATCTTAATCTTTGGAGTCTTAAGTTACGCGAATGATGGTTTCACAAATTGAGGGTACCCATGGTTTGCTGGAAAAGAAGGTGTCAATGCACATGTTAACAAGTAAAGAACAAAGAAATGAATGCTTAATAATTATTTTTGTGAACAAATCTAGAAGCTCACATCTGGCTTTATTCCTCAAGCGGGTGAACAATTGCAATTTAAGAGAAGTTTAGAAGTTCAATTGTCTCTCTTAAACCATTTTGAAAAGACTTGTGGATCCAATATATCACCTTATCAAGAACAAAATTCACGACATCATCCACTATATTAAGTAATGAAGTTAAGATTCTTTGATTTCAACTGAACTAAACATTTAATTAATTTATTGAACTACAAAAAAAAAGGGGAAAAGGAATTGACAGATACACTTGAGATACAAATACATTGGATCACCCTTCACACCTAGAAAAAAAATCATATTCAGTAAAATCACAATCTGAATATTCTCGGCAGTCTGTTACTATCTCTAGTCTTGCTTACCTTGTTATTGTGACATCAAGGTATTGTTACCTTTTTCTTCAGTTAATCAGTCTCCACTTTATGTAAAAGTTCTTAACATGTGTAGGTTTAGCGTCATATTTTCTTTTTATTGCTTCTTCTATAAATGCCACTGACTTTCAACTTTTTTTATGTACTTCATCTTGGAATAAATGGTGTCACAACAATTCCTCGTTGTTCTCTATACAATGTTCATGTTGTCAGCTTGTTCCCTGGTGTCAAAGACTGGATTTGATGTTTATGGATCATTCGCCCCAAACAGATTAAGGTAAATGATTTTGTTTCTCCTGTTGTGTTAACTTCCAGTACCCTATTCTATTCCATTAGTCATGAACTTTATGGAAAAATATTGTAAAAACCCGTATTCTACGTGTACTAGTTCTATTTATATGACACTTATATATTGCCTTATGGTATAGTTATGAACTCGGTTTCCTATGTGACTAGTGACAATATAATAGGTTTGAAGTGAATTATCCATAGATTTTGGTGCGACACGATTAAGTTCACGTCGATGGAAGTATTTAAACTTGAGATCGTAAGGTTGTGTTTGATATGTTGAAATTCACATAGTGTAAATAACTTTTAAGTTAAGTTGAAGGTATTAATGTCTAGAAATCAAATAAAATATTGAGGTGTTTGCTTGACTTCAATAAGCTAGTAGGTGACAAGTAGGTGCATCACCTACTTTGACTTATTGACTAGCCAAAGGACCAAGTAGGTACATCACATACTCAGACTCTTTTGACCATATTATTGGGACAAGTACACCACCTATATATGGCCCAAGTTGAATAGAAAAATAAGGGAAAAATGGACAACCAAGGCCCAATCATTCAGAGCCCACATGAAATAATTTGAATGGAAAAGTAGGTGCATCACCTACTTTAATGTGTGGCCTAATTAAAGACACATGTTGGTTGCAAATGAAGTTCAAGAAAGGTTGCAAAAGAGAACCTATTAAGGTCAAAAATATGATATAAATATCTCATTTTCCTCTTATTTCAAATTTTAAGATCTGAAGTTCATATATTTCTCTCTCTAAAGACGAAACAACCACCAAATTTTCCTACTAGGGTTCCAACTATTTTTCACCTTGTTTCTTCTAATATAGACAAAAGTTCACCTTCTATCCTCTATTCTTTCAAATGTATTGGACAGTTCTTCAAAGGGAGTGAACTAGAGATAGTTATATGTGTTGGCAGCCAAGGTTCTGCCACTCTCTTCCAAAGATTAAGAGAAGGTTACAAGAACAATAATTGAAGGAGCATAACGGATTTAGATATCCAAGGTAAGGGCGTTGCCACAACCTTTAATTATTAGCTTATTTGAGAATCCCAGACTAACTTGCTTATTGCAACTCGTTGAATGGTGATTTAAAACCATAAATTCATTTATTATTTTTGAGTTTCGAGGACTGCTATTGTAATGATTTCTTTATGGGATGTCATGCAGGTACATAGAGAATGATTGCGGAAAGCTGTAGGGGGCATATTTATAAACTATGGTGATGCACCATTAAATTAATATTTTGGTAAACTCACTACCCTTTCCATGGGAAGGTTGTTTCGTGTAAATAACTATAACGAACAGAATTTGTAAAAGAAAACAATCAATTTGAAAAATTATGGGCTGGCTACTATTTTGATGAATTGAAATATCCCGAGTTTGTTGGTAAGCTGCTAATATTAGCCTGAATGATTGGTTGTTGTAGATGAAAACAATGACATTAAAGGACAGGTTGACACTATGTAAGCTATACGAATTGGAAATTGAGGTATGTAAGTCTATTCGATTTCCTATTTCTTTAGAATGAATCAAAAATATGCATTACGAAAAGTAAGCTTTCTAAGTGCTCTTGGCAGTGACTGATCCATATTTACAGTTCCTACTCTCTAGAGCATTAAAGTGAGAACTCTAATATGAGTTTGTTATATAATGTACGTGTTTACTCTACATCATGCAAGGTTTAAACTTATTTAATCATCAAATTACCCTGGCACGTATTTCCCTTATATAAATCAAAGTGATACTAGATTACACATTGTATATATGTTTATATGTTTGATATACGATCTGCCCATATGTTGCCAACTTGCTTCAATTGTCTATTCCATCGTATATGTCATATTTTGCCGTGTTCATGTGTTCCCTTTATTGGTTATTACTCCCATTGTGTTAGACTATAATGTTACCTCACAAGATCCCTACTTGCTCTATTGTACATTTTATATTTACTTACTAGGAATATGTATCATTCCTTAAGTTGAATCTGCCCACGTTCCTCCTTGGTTCCACATTCATGAACACCTTATATTTGATATTAGTTAGTGAGTATCATATTGAATTCAAATCTCTTGGCTGAATGTTAAATATCTTCACTTGATGTGCTTCAATTTAAGATGTAAAAAGTCTTGACGAGTCCTATAAGCTCCTAAGTATTACGTTGGTGTCACATTTGCTTCACATGTCATTGTTATTATCATAAGTCCATATTCATGTGTCTTATACTACTGGTCCATAGTTCCAAATCACAAAAATGATTATGACCACCAAAACAATAACCCAAATGAGTTATTATCAACAAAAGAACAATCTCAAAAAGTTATGATTATCTAAGAACAACCTCAAAAGATTATGGACTTTAAAACAACAATCTCAAAGATTAAAGAGTCCAAGTGAATCGATATGTATAATTATGGGTGAAAGCCTAGGGGAAAATGCCTAGCATGGGTCGATCCCAATTTGTATAGAAGGGTGGCAGTTCAGGGGCGAAAGCCTAGCATTGGCTTATCTCAGTTGGTATAAAAGAGTGGCAGCTCAGGGACGAAAGCATAGGGTGGGCCGATCCCAATTTGTGGAATTATAATAAAATAATTCCAGGGGTTAAATTGCCTAGCATTAGACATCCTCTCCTACCACTGATCAGTTGGTCATTTGTATCATATGTGTTATAAAAATTATAATGTACAGAAATTTAAAGAAAAGAATTTAACATACATGATTGCAGAAGTGTAAGCAAAGGTTGTCTCTAATCCTTATCTATTGGTATGTAATTGGTTTCACTTGAGATCTCATTTTACATATGGTTGTGTTATGCCTTACATATTCGGTACATTCTTTAGTACTAACGTTCCTTATTTGGTACGTTGCAGTTCATGCTGTAGGTACATGTACTCAACTATTAGATCTCCCTAATAGAAGCACATGATACTCAACAGTTCTTGGTTAGCTCCAGGTTTAATAGGGGCTTTGCCGAGACTTTATTATGCATATTTCATAGTGGTACAGTCATGGATCTCATTAAAGGATTTGTAGACATTGTAAAGCTATCATTTGTATACATAGTTTCACTTGTCACATGTATTTGTTCAGCTAATCAACATTTGTATATGAAGTTTCTCATTAGTAAATATATATGCATAGTAGTAGTTTACCTTCTCTTCATAAGTGACTCGTAAATCATGTATTTATATAGTACTTGTCCGCCTCACCTAGGGTTGGGGTGTGATAAAAGTTTTATCAGAGCAGTTCATCCTAGGGAGTATATGAAGCCTTGTCTATTAGAGCCTTACTTATGAATGTGTTGCGCACCACATTTATAATTAGGGGGTTTCTTGAACATTTAAGAAATGTTACCTTCCTTCATAATCTAGATCGTGCCACAAAGGGAAGTTAAGAAGTCAATTTACGCTTACACTTGATCATGTTATTGATATTATACTTACGATGGTTAAGGTTAACAATAGCTAAAATGTCAACATGCAACTTACAGAAAAGGATCTGAAGTGATCAAATTTAGACTACATTGATCTCTTTTTATTCGCTTGTCCCACTCCACAAGGTATGTAAAGGTTTTAATCTTATATGAATTTTAAGTTGCATTTTTACCATTTGTATCATGTTGGTTAAATTAAGAAGGATATAATATTGTTATCCATATGCTTAAAAATGACGTGCTACCTAGTTACATACATGAGTTGTAGCTTTTCTAAGCACATCTTCATAGGAGGATGTATCCAACTCTTCAGTTCTATATCTCCTCCATATTTATAGGATCTATTCCTATTGAAGACACTTGCTCTTAGTCAATGTTATATATAGAATTTTCAGCACTACATATGTTCTCGGAATTGACGTTGTTGAACCAGTTTTTTTTGTCGGAAGAAGGCAGTAATACAGTCTGATAGGTTGATGTATCATTCCAATAGTGATAGAGATACCCCTTGTAACGACAGGGGAGCACCCCCCTAGAAGTTACTGGCGTTCTCGACCTCACAAGGGTCTTGTACGCTTAGCATACCTTCATCTCACAAACATATAATAGCAGAAAATTTTAAACTTTTAATAAAATAACATAACGCTTTGCTTAACTTCATTTACAGAACATATTTGCATAGTTAAAACACTAAGTCTTGTTTTGCCATCATAGACTTTACAACAACAGAGTATAATAGGGACACAACCCTTACCAACATAAAATAATAATCTATACTATTGCATAAACTTAAATGACCTCTTGACATGAAGATCCTTGAATCATAAGGACCCTCTTGAACTTGGGGAATATCTATCCAAGCTCTTCACTTGAAGAATGATCCTCTACCCATCACCACCTACACTTTGTGTTAAAAGATGAAGAAGAATGGTATTAGTAGAAGGATGCACTAAGTATGATAATCATGGAAAAACATGCTTTTAAAAGGGACATCCGGTTAGAAACCATGCATCATGCCTTTTTAGGAAAACATCATGAACATTGATACAATTGGCACAACATAGACCACATACTTTAACATATACATGGAACTCATTCATAATAACACATAAAGCTATTCATCATATTTTGAGGCACCTTTAATACATATAATACATTACCTTCCTTTTTACCTCAACTTCTTTCCTTAAGAAACCCTTAAGAAATACTTAGTACAATGTATACTCTTAAAGTCACCCAAGATGTACTTCCATATAGCCTTAATCAATAAAGCCACATACATATTCATAAAGTCATAAGCATATCATAAGAAATAAAGTTCACATAAGAACCATCACCTAAGACAACCCACAAGTCACACTAGTACAATGTATAGGTAGCATCCTATAATACTACTTACACCATGTGTTCCCAAGAAGACACCCTAGACTAAGCATATCATATTCATCAACTCATAACATCTTCATTTAACATTGCACATAAGACGAACATACTTCAAAACATCATATAAGAACTCATTCATTTACTACATCTTTATTCATAACTCATTTAGTTCACATCAAAGGTAACCCATCCTCACAACCCCTTCACAAGCTTACTTGTGCAATGTACAGATGTAGTCTCATACCCAACATATACCAAGCAAGCCCATTTAGAGGCCATAAGTGTAATTCACATGCATAATCATAGCTCATGTCTTGACATAAACAAAGTCAACCTTAACATGCATTCATACTAATCATACATATACATAAGTCTTCATATCATAAGAGGCTCCAATCCTATACTTTCTTGATGTCCACTAGTGCAATGCATGGGTAGAGTCCATACTCCTACCAATACTAAGTACATTTCTCAAGGAGTTAGGATTAGAGTTCATATTCTTATCTTAGTTCCTTTCTCAACTTTTAGGAGACATAGCCATAACCGACATAGACTATGTGAGCTACATAAAATCCGATGTCCTAATCCCACACCGAAAAGAGAGGGTACTACTTGCCAAGGTAGGACCTTCGTACATAATATCTATTATAGTGGATCCACTAATCTAAGACCTACAACTGCACGTATTATGGAGCAAGGAGATTGCTACTAGAAATCTTGACTAGATAACGTGGAGGTTTCCATCTCATGAGACAACATCTATGTTGGGAACCTGGACTTGCTAACATGAAGGTTCTCTTGTGGGAATCCGGACATAATAAGCGTTAAGACCCCACTCTCATTTTTCATGTTCACTCGGTCGTAAGCTCAAACTGCCTTTTTAAACAGCTTTAAGCCTTTAATTAACATTAGTTCATAAAGTAGGCTTTATGGACTTAATTCCCTCATATATCATATAGCTCAAAGGTTACTAGGATGAGAATGTCCTTTCATCATAGAACCTACATTATGTGAGAATTTCCTTTCACATAATCATATCATATTCATACTATAGTTATGTGTAGATTACAATTGAGTAACACCTTTCAAGAGCCTCGCTTTCACTAGAATATCATAAATTTTATTCATTCATATGTGTGTGTATACCTATGTGAGAAAGCCTTTCACATAACCACCTTTGGACAACAAATGTTCATACTTCACTAGTCTTACACTTTTCATGCATAAGAATACATAAAGGTGCATACAGGAATTATTCGTGTGAGAAGATGGCTTGAGTTCCTCAAGGATTATGACATGAGTGTGCATTACAATCCGGTAAGGAAAATGTAGTAGAAAATTCCCATAGAAGGTTATCTATTGGTAGTCTAGCACATCTTGAGGAAGAAACAAAAAGCTATCAAAGAATGTTCACAGGCTTGCTCGTTTAGTAGTTTGTCTCATGAGCATATCTGTTTTAGCAAAGGATGTTCACAGGCTTGCTTCATGAGTCATACCATGGACCGTGTGAAGGACCACGGACCATGAAGGTCCCCATGGTCCTTACTTGGGATGAGGTCTGGAGACTTACGTCTAGGTGGCCTACTGCCTAATCTTCATGGAAGCTCCCACGTGCCTGTGAAGGAGCACATACTGTGAAAGTGTCTGTGGTCTTCACTTGGTGATGAAATCTAAGGGCTAGTGTAGGAGGGTCTACTAGTTAGCCTCCTACGAATACCCACACGACCCGTTGTGAGGACGATGAACCGTGAAGATCCTTGTGGTTTTGATTTGGGGTGGGGGTCTAAGGCATTTGATAGGTGGGTCCACTGGTTCACTCACCATGAAGGGCAGCACTACCTGTCATTGAGACCACAGCCTCGACCTGTGAAGGGTCACATGGTTTTGCGCCTTGGCATGGTGAAGTCTAACTCTGGACCATGGGCAGGTCTACGGACTTTGGACCGTGTCACGTTCCGTGAACCCTACTGTGGTTCACTTCTTTAGGTGAGTTCTACAAAACAATCCTGGTTTGATTTCTAAGGTGTTACATTATCTCCCCCTTTGTATCATTCGTCCTCAAATGATGACTAAACTAGATGAAATGTAGAGAAATAACTGCAAACCCTACCACTACACACTAAAGACAGAATTTCTGACTAAACTGAGTTCCAAAACATATAAATATGCTGAAATCGTAATTACAAACTGAAGGAACATGATACAATGACTAAATTAATGCATGAATGACACAAAAACTAAAGGGGAATTAATACCTCAAGATGGACTTGAATCGGAAGGAAAGAGGTGATGAAACTTGGACTTAATTATTGCTTCTGCTTCCGAAGTAGCTCCCTCTATAGACTGACTCCTCCACAAAACCTTGACAGAAGAAACTTCTTTGTTTCTCAATCTCCAAATTGACAATCAAGAATCTCAACTGGTACATCCTCATTGGAAATACTATCTTTCACACCTACACTCTGTAATGGCACTACGGATGCTGGATCACTCATACGCTTTTTCAATAGTGAAATGCTGGATGCACTGATACAAATTCTGCTGGCAACTCTAACTCATAAGCCACTGTACCAATCCTTTTTAGAATCTTGTAAGGGCCTACATATCTAGGACTGAGCTTCCCTTTCTTTCAAAATATCATCACCCCTACACATGTGACACTTTCAGGAAAACCCAATCATCAACATGGAACTCTAGTTCCCTTCTCCTTACATCTATATAATAATTTTGGCAACTCTGGGTTGTCTTAATTCTGTACCTAATGAGTTGCACTTTATTCATAGCATAATGGACTTTGTCTGGATCTATGAAGCCTGCTTCACCTACTTCAAAGCAATCAACTGGAGATCTACATACAATGCCTTATAAGGGGCCATCTAAATTCTGGAAAGGTAATTATTATTTTAGGGGAACTTTATAAGAGGAAAGTTATCATCCAAACTACCATTTAAATCTATCATACAATATCTCAACATATCTTCTATGTTTTGAATGGTACGCTCTGTCTGGCATCCGTCTGCGGATGAAACATTTTGCCGAGGTTGGCCTGAGTACCAACACCTTTTTGAAATGACTTTCAGAAATGAGAGGTAAACTAAGGACCTCTATACTTAGTAACTTTGTCAACTATGACTAAAATAAAGTAATGTTATCTGCAAGTACGAGGTAAACCTGTGATGAGATCCATGATGATCACTTCCCACTTCTAAGTAGGAATGTAAATCTGTTGAATCATACCTCCTTGTTTCTGATGTTCAACCTGCACTTGCTTGAAATTGGGGCACTTAGCCACAAAATCTTCTATATCACTTTTCATACCATTCCACCAGTAGATTTCCTACAAATTTCGGTACATCTTAGTGGCACCTAGATGAATAGAATACTTGAATTATGGGCTTCTACAAGAATATGATGCCTCAACTCACCCAAATTATCAACACATAATCGACCCTAATAGAAAAGCACACCATCTCCCTCGGGAGAATACTTCAACCCTATGTTGATGGACTACACCATTGAGTTCGAGTAATATCAGCTCCCTATCTTGCTTTTCAATAACCTCCGCTACCAATGATGATTTTGATCTGTTCTGAACACACATATTTCATATATTCAAATAGTATATGGGCATTCCCCATCATTTCTAGAATGTCTTATAATTTAGCTTCAGCTTAGTTTTTAATTCTCAATTTATCTTTAGTATGCTCATGTCATGCCATGAGGGTTAGCTTGGGGTCAGTTGTGATACTAGGTCCCGTGTCCACGTCTCAGGTGTAGCTCGGGGCATGACATTCTAGTCATATTTTGTGAGCCTTCTTACAGTTAATAGTTTTAAGATGTCATGGATCTTGTCCCAATATCCTTCTTTAATAGTAGAGGTTTCATTGATAGATAGAGTTGAGGAGTTTTTCGGTATTTACTTTCTTTAAGTATAATTCATACTTTTTAAAGTACAATATTTTAGTTCAAAGAATTTAAATTCAATTTTGAGATTTTATATGCTTGAGTTAGTCTGCCGATTGTAGTCAGCTAGGATAAGGGTTCTATTGGAGACCAACAATGGTTCTCAGTTTCAGCCACGTAAAAGGTGTAGGCTCGGGTCGGGAAAAAAATAATTTATTTTTTGACCTATATACTACTGGAATCAGTGTTAACAAAAGAAACCTAATAATTTTATATTTATTTAACTCCGAGCTTCAAATTTATGTTCATATAAGAATCCAGTCTTGTTTCACTTATTGTAAATTTGGAGCATGTTAATTACTATTTGTATATATTTTTCTCACTCCATTGTAATCTCTACCACAAAAAGAAATCAGAACATTAAACTTATATTCTCTTGAATTACTCAAAAAAAATAACTAAATTAAAATATTTTCATAATATTCATCTTCTATAATAATTATATTTTATCATAATAATTATACTTAATTATCCTCTATTACATCATAACTCATAACTCTAACTTCTTTGAAACTATCTGATATACCATAACTTAAATTCATTGGTTTTCTTTTTGCCAATATAAAAGTATATTCTTATATTTGTTTAATCTAGGTTAGTTATCCTCTTTGCACCTTCAAATTTAAGAGGGTCATTCATATAAATACTCTTTTTTTTGGGATGATATTGTATTTATCGCCAATTGATTGTTGTTAATCCCAATTAAATGTCTAGCGAATCGTTGCAATTGATGCTATATTTTGAAGAGATAATTTGTTCCTTTACATCAAGTTATATTTTTATATCATAATATAATATAAGTTATGTCTTACGATGCATAACAAGTTATGCCACTTATTCCTAAAAGACTTGTGTTGTTTGAGGCATGCATTCAATTGATATCCCACAAGGTAAAAGTTCTCTAAACTTATGGCAAGTGAATTAGATACTACATGTTTATGCCGAATAACTTAATTCCTACATCACATTTGTTGGAAAAGGAAAACTTGCTCTTACTTAAATATTGCAAAATTAGGTCATAAATAAAGGTACTTTGATCCGTAAGTTTTCACTCTAATGGAGAAAAATAAAAAATTAAAGATTGTACACCACTCCAAGATAGTTAATTTGTGTACAAGCACTACGATCCCAAATTCTTGACGAAAAAGAATCTCTCTCTCTCTCTCCCTCTCTCCCTCTCTCTCTCTCTATATATTCCTGTTTAGTCCCCTTCATTTCGGAAGAAGTTTCTATTTCTACATCTCTTTCTTCCTCATTTTCCACTCTTTCTTTTGTTTTTGAGGCTTCTTTAAGTTTCTTAGTAAGAATGGGTGAGGGTATTCTGCCTAAATAGTAGACACATGTTATAAATAAGAGAATACTAAAGATCCGAGCCATAGAATTTCTCAATTATAATACAAGGTACTTATTAGATTGAATGTATTTATTCGATCTTATAGAATGATTTTGCCGTATCCAGACTAATACCAATCCAAGCCATTTCATGAATAAAATGTTACTAGTTAACCAACCAACAAAACCACTTGTTACAAATAAGATCTTGTTGTTGTATCGATAGAGATAAACGTTGACTAATCTAGCTAACATTGAACTTGGTAAAATAAAATGGTTCAATAATTGAAAAATTAGATTATTCAGGAATACACATTGAATGCTGAGATTACGCATTGAATTTGTGGTAGTAGATCCATAATCAAAAAAGTGTTTGTGATTGTTCCAGAATAAATGAAACAAAAGATATGCTAGAGTTAGGACAATTATTGTATGAGGTCTACCCAATGCTAGATGCAGAGGCGCATAATAGATCAATATGAACATCATGAGTTGTCCCATAATAAAACCAGTTGTTGCTGATACCTTCTTCTCGGTTCCTTCTTCCATAACCAGAGCTCGGAGAAGGAAGAGATAGGAGAGCCCTATGGAGAATGTGGTCAGAAATCCATAATAGAGTTCGACCACAACAACCGAACTTGATTATCTTCATGCATAAGGATACTAGATTACCTAGTAGAAAAGATTGAAAAATCATCACAAACCTCCCTTATTTCTTTTCTATTGCAATATCTGGATTATTATATGATGATTTTTGAACTTTCCATACATATAAAAGAAATAGAAAGAGATAGACTAGAAACGACATCTGTTATGTCAATGACACAAAAGGGATATTAAATGAATGGAATTGGGATATGGATGGAATATAATGAAATAGAGCCACTTTGAGGTTCCCTCTCAAATGAGGCATGTAAGGGATACACTACGAAGAAGTTGTGGGAGTTACGAATGAAGATTTGAGCTCATATTGGTCATGGATTGGGAACGGGAATTGAACTCTATGAGATCGAATCTCCTGTTGTTCCTAAGTAGCTTAGTGGTAGAGCAGTCGGCTATTAACCGATTGGTTGTAGGTTCGAATCCTACTTGGGGAGATTTGATTGATTCTGAGTTCTTTAATTCAGAATAAAGGGGCTCTCTTGCCCGTTAAGAGTAGGTAACCCATTCCCTATCTTTGTTTCTATTGCATTCTATCTCATCGTATCACATTCTGTTCTGCGAGATTAGAAAATCACCATTAATACCGGGGACTAAGTTTCCCCTTCTTATTAAACCTCATAACACCCTTCATGGGTAAAACTTTTATATACACCCAATCATCCATCTCATACTCTAAGGCCTTCTCCTAATATATGTGTAGGACTTTTGGCGAGTATGTGCCATTTTCAATATCTCTTGAATCACTTTCATCTTCTCCATAGCTTGCCAAACTAAATCTATCCCTATTAACCCTGCTTCACCAACTTTGAACCACCCAATAGGAGATCTGCATCTTCTTTCATAAAGATCTTCATATGGAGCCATTTGGATGCTCAAATGGTAATTTTTGTTGTAAGTAAACTCAATGAGAGGTAGGTGATCATCCTAATTCCCATTTAAATCAATTGCACAAGCTCTCAGCACGTCTTCTAAAGTCTATATAGTACGCTCTGCTTGCCTCATCCATCTAAGGATGTAAAACAGTGCTTAAGTTAACCTTTGAACCCAAACCTTTCTGAAAAGACTTCCAGAATTGTGTAGTAAATTGTGCACCTCTATCTGAAATTATTGAAACTAGGACTCCATGAAGTCTCACCACTTCTTGAATGTACAAGTTAGTCCTCGACCTAATAGGTAGTCTTTACCGGCAATAAATGGGCTAACGTTGTCATTCTATCGACAATCACCCAAATAGAATCATACTGCCAGCGAGATCTTTGCAAGCCTGTGATGAAGTCCATATTAATCATTTCCCACTTCCATTCCTTAAGTTCTATATTCTGAGCCAAGTCTCCCGACCTTTGGTGTTCTACCTTTACTTGTTGGCAACTCAGGCACTTGGCAAAAAACTCAACAATGCCCTTCTTCATGCCTTCTCACCAACATACCTCTTTCAAATCGCGTTACATCTTTGTGAAACCTGAATGAAATATCTAGAGCTATGAGCTTCCTTAATGATCCTCTTTTGGAGTCCATCCACCATAGGTACACAGAACCTACCTTGATACTTCAAAAAACCATCTCCCCTTTGTTCAAAAGCTAAAACTCTTTGATTATGTACATTTGTCTTTAAATAAAGAAAAATGGGGTCTTGGTCTTTCTTCTCTTTCACCTCTGACACTAATGATAACTCATCCCCTTTATTCACCACTATTCCTCCTTCTGTGGAATCCATAAGTCTGACTCCCACGAGTGTAAGTCTATGCACATTTATAGCTAACTCTATCTTTTCTTCTTCAACATGGGTGGTACTCCCCATGGATAACCTGCTTAAGGCATCAGCAACCACATTAGCCTTACCTGGGTGGTAGAGAATACTCATATAGTAATCCTTGAGTAGTTCTAACCACGTTCCCTGTCTGAGGTTGAGCTCTTTCTGGGTTAACACATATTGTAAGCTCTTGTGATCAGTGAATATGTCAACATGAACACCATAAAAATAATGATGCCACAATGTCATGGCGAAAACTACAGTAGCCCACTCTAAATCATAGGTTGGATAATTTTTCTGATGGAACTTCAACTGTCTGGAGGAATAAACTATAACCTTGTAATTCTGCATTAACACGCAACCTAAACAACCTCTTAATACATCACAGTACACCACAAAATCTTGAGTACGCTCTGATAAGGTCAAAACTGGAGTGGTAGTCAACATCTTTTTCAAATCGTGAAAGCTTTTCTCACAAGCATTAGACCATTGAAAGTTGATTTTCTTCTAGCTTGGTCAAATGAGATGATATTGATGAAAACCCATCAACAAATCTCATATAATAGCCAGCCGAATCCAAGAAACTACTTATATCTGTTGTATATGTAGGTCTAGGACAACCATTAACTGCTTCTATCTTTTGTGTATCAACTCTTATCCCATCACAAGAAACTATGTGGCCCAACAATGCCACATACTTAAGCCAAAACTCACGCTTGGAAACTAGGCATATAACTCCTTATCTTTCAAAGTCTACAGGACTATCCTAAGGTGACTAGCATGATCTTCTTCATTCCTTGATAAAATTACTATGTCATCAATGAAGACGATGACAAACAAATATAAATTAGGTTTGGAGACGCTTTTCATAAGATCCAAGAATATTGCATGCGTATTGGTCAAACCAAAAGACATAACCAAAAACTCATAATGCCCATATCTTGTTGTCAAAGATTCTTTGGAATATCACATTCCCTAACTTTCAACTGATGGTAGCCTAATCTGAGATCAATTTTTGAGAAGCATGAAGCACCCTCAAGCTTGTCGAAAAGATCATCTATCCTTGGTAGAGGATATTTATTCTTGATGGTCACCTTATTCAATTGGCAGTAGTCTACACAAATCCTATGGGAACCATCCTTATTTCTCACAAACAAGACTGGAGCACCCCAAGGTGAGACACTTGGTTGAATAAAACCCTTATCCAACAAATATTAAGAAGATCTATGCCGAAGTCTATCTCTCTCTCAGGAGAGACTCTGAAATGATCATCTTGGAAGACTTCTAGAAACTTTTTCACTACTGGAACTGACTAAATAGGAGGTATCTCAACACTGGAGTCATTAACTCGGACTAAGTGATAGGCACACTCCTTAGAAACTAACTTCATCGCCTTAAGATACAAAATGAATTGACCCTTAGGTACTACTAAACTGTTTTTTCACTCTAAGAGTGGCTTATTAAGAACTTGGAACTTGACAACTCGAGTCCTACTGTTTATTAACTCAAGCATTAAGATATTCCATACCTAGAATGACATCAAAATCTACCATGTCTAACTATATTAAATCAGTCATGGTACTCTTGTGACTGACGAAAACATGACAATCACGATATACCCTTTCTGCTAGAATGTATTCAGTAACAACTTTACAAACACTCAATGATTCACTAAGTTTCTCAGGAAAAATTTCAAAGTTCATGGCAGCAAGGGAGTTACAAAGGATAAAGTCGCTCCTGGGTCTAACAATGCATAAATAGTAAAGTGAAGGACTCGAATCATACTAGTGACAACATTTGGCGAATTCTCTTGCTCTTGGCAATTATTTAGAGCATACAAGCGGTTTGTTCCGCTGCCAGCACCAGAAGTAGCTCCCCTAGGTTCAGCCCTCTCTGGTGGAGCAGCTCATGAAAATTAAGCTATATTTCCCCCATTACCACAGCCTTGCTTGTTCTTTTGATACTCTCTCATGAAATGCCTGGTCAAACCGCACTTAAAATTACCCGCAGGGCCTTCACGACAAATAACGGTGATTTCTACTACACTTGGCGCAGGTAGGAGGCTTACAACCTCCCTGCGCCACACTACCCTGTGGGTAGGCAAGTTTAACTCTGGAATTGTTCCCATAGTTCTCACCATTGTTCTTAGGTGAAGGTGGACTAGCAGATGATGTAACATGAACCTTCTGTTTCTGTTTGAAGTATAAACGGTTGACATCATTCTTACGCTGCCTAGACTCATTCCCTGTCTTAGCTCTCTTGTTCTTTAAATCCTCTCTATCCCAAAGCTTCTGTTCCTCTACCTGCTGCACATAGATCATTAACCTTGGAATGTCCATGTCCTCAATCAGTATGGCAGCTCTTCGTTCCTGGCTCGATGCCTCTACCCAAGCTATCAACAAACAAGCTCATTTGGCTTCTCATATCCTTAACCATCTTAGGAGCATAGCGAGACAATTGGGTGAACTTCAACACATATTCATGAACACTCAAGGAGTCCTGTTTTACAGTAAGGGACTCCCATACCTTTGCTTCCTTTAGTTCATGGGGAAAGAAACGCCCCAAGAAAGCTTCTTCAAAGCAAGCGCAACTCGGATGTGGTGCATCCTCATCTCTGCCCTCCTTCCACTGATCGAACTAAGTCCTAGCCACATTCTTCAGTTGATATGCGCTAGTTCAACTCTCTAAGCATCAACTACTTGCATCACATGGAATACCTTCTTCAACTATTCCACAATGTTTTCCGTATCCAGAAATGCTCGAACCAGTGAAGTTTGGGGGATTCATCCTCAAGAATTCCCGAATCCTCAAATTGCAGCCCTTTCTTGTCGAGCACCTCTTTGTTTCCAGACATGGTTGGTCACAACATGACTGAGCATCCGGATAGCCTCACGAAACTGAACAATGGTAACCTATCCTTAAGGTTGCACTTCAGGAGCATTTGGTAACTCCTGTTCCTGATGTTCAACATTCCTCTTAGTTGGACGACCTCTTACTCCTCTTCGTGGAGGCATAGTTATATAAAACACGTGCAAGCATAAATTACGGAGAGACTTTTAGAGATAAACTCTAACGCACGAGAATAGAATATGAAAGAAGTGAGAAATTCCTAAATGTTGTGGCCTCCTAATCATAGATAGCGCGCGCTTCACGCCGATCACTAAGACTCTAAAGACAAGGCTTCATAGACTCGCTAGGACTCTTGAACCCGTGCTCTGATACCAAGTTTATCACGCTCAGATCCTACACCCTGGACATGGTAGTCATCCAATGACTATTTCTAGCCTTAAGTGGACCCTTGTCCTAGCCTACTCAACTAAGCGAAAGACTTAAACTTAGCTCAATATAAATAGTAAAGAACATTCTCAAGGGAAATACTTATTATGTAATAGTCTAGCAAAAATGGCGCTTAAGTCTCATTGTTTACAAATGAAATGAAAAGACGAAGAACAAACATTATCTATCTATAAAGCCTCTAAAAATACTATGATGAATGTTTGGAAAAATCCCACTACATTCTATAACTGAAAATGATTGAAAATAATAAAAGAGTCCTCCGGATGCAAGGAGGCTCACCACTAACTCTAAGATGCTCATTGGATCAATAATACGCCAAATGCTGATCCTACTTACCTGTGTCTGCATCATGATACGATTTGGACAACTGGAATCAGTACATTGAATGTACTAGTATGCGAGTTGGAATGCTAAAACAACACTTAAGGTGAAAAGAGTAAGAAGGAACACTTACCTTGGCTCTGCTCAACTCATGATTAACTGACCCAATTCAATATAATAGAGTTCAAAAGTAAGTGCAATAAGAAAAGCTGACTAAAAACATGTTGTAAACTCTCAATGTATACAAGGATACAAATAATCTCTGAGATGTATGTAAAAATACAAATAACTAATGTACATGAAAATACAATAACTTTTGTAGGAGCTTTTATAAGTGCCAACTATCACTTAAGAGCTATAGTGATGATACAACGTTACTCGGCCCACGCTGCCCGACCATCCTAACCTTTCCAGAGTATAGGAACTGAATTTCCTAATGGATCCACTAGACTATTGTGAAAAGGGTTCATCTAAAAAGTATGACCCTCTTCTACACATGATGGCTACATGGTTTTCATAAAGACTTGAGTTAATATAAAACTCGCATCCCCACCTCAGTGCTCAATACTACTCCCAAAAATATACTGTCTCTTATGTTTTTAAAACATATTGATCCTATGGTTTGAGATTAGTGCTCAAAACATATCTCGAAGGATATCTTAGAAATCTTAGTTTCCCTGATTGCTTCATTTTATAAAGTTATTACATGTTTATGAAAACTAGCCCGAAGGCTCCTTTCTTGTTAAAATATGAAAATATTTGTAACTCTTAGGAATACTTAGATCCCTTACATATTTTGAGAAATGAATTCAACTCTATGCTCTTTGCTCAATTTGTAACTTGATCCTTAAAACAAAGTTGAAATTTTTGTTTAAGACTCTTGAAAACTTTAAGAACTTACTTTTACTTGCTTCTTAACTTTTAGACTTGACTCTTTACTTCTTTAACTTTGATCTTAACTTTACTTGAATTGCATTATGAATTCAAGGTTCATGATCTCATCTTTATGGATGATTTCATGATGTTTATATGCACCTTAGAGGGTTGGAATCAACTAAGGAATGTGGGTATATCACTTAGGAACTATTACAAAAAGATAGGGGAAGAATGGGGTCTCCAGGAAACCCTGGCGCTCTTTCAGGAGCAGTGCCAGAGCCTGACGGATAGACATTATCCTAAGGCGCTCTGGCTTGTGCGGCGCGCCAGAGCATGATAGACAGAGTCTATCCTGAGGGTCTCTGGTGGGCGCGGTGCCCCAGGGCCTGTCAGACGGGAATTCCGACTTTTCTTTTCTGATTTATTCTCTAACCTTCTAAAATTCCATGGATCTTTCGCCAAACACTTAGGATCACTAATACTCTCAATACCCAGTGAATTTGAATCGAAAAAACAACCCAGAAACATGACTCAAATCAACTAAAGGCATGCTACAACTCAACCAACAATGATTCAACAATTGTTCATCAAGAACTTCAATATTCATCATTGAATATATTCAAAACTCATTGAATTAAATATGTTGGTGTGTGGGTGAATGAACCCAACACATAAAGATCTCACATACCTTATAGGGATCAACCCCGAAAAATTCAACTCGAAGATCTTTCCGTTCTTGATGAATTACTGGCCTTTTCTCCTTTCTTCTTCTTCTCTTCTCTTTTCTCCCAAGACCTAAGCGTATTTTAATTTTCTAAAACTGACTTTTAAGGCTTAGTTTTACCCTTAATAAAACCTTAAAACGAATTAGAAAATAGTAGGGTGAAAAGACTACTTTATCCTTAGTAAAATCCTGATTGGACTTTCCCCAATCCAACTATCCAACTTCGGAAAAACATATCTCCCTCATATGACATTGTAATCGAGCAAACTTGGCACCGTTAGAAATATCTTCCCAAGGTATTTCCAACCATATGAAGAACTGACTCTAAATCCTCCTGAGCAACAAGTTATGGCCATTCGAAAATGACCAAAACTCACATTTAAGCTTAGAAAATTTCCAGATTTTCCCCTTTCTTTCCTAAAGTAATTATTTTTG
The DNA here is from genome assembly GCA_016801875.1 of Solanum sitiens. Lineage (NCBI taxonomy): Eukaryota > Viridiplantae > Streptophyta > Magnoliopsida > Solanales > Solanaceae > Solanum > Solanum sitiens. Next base: position 1,259,483 of record JABWTJ010000073.1, on the reverse strand, counting down.
GTTTCTTAGCTTATTCCTTGCTATTTTGAGTTATGAGATGTTACAATAACTAATGCTTGCATTAGTTATGCATGGCATGAAAAAATGTACCAAACAAGGTACTACTAATACACACACCTAATGCATGCATCATATTTTCTAATACACTCTACCAAACGACGCTGAATGTACAAGTATGTAATATAGTCCAAGAAAAAAAAAAGGACTGCAATTTATAAATATATACTTAAGCTGAATGTAATGAAATAAAATAGTGAAATCATTCTAAGCTTTACAAAACCTACTCATCTCTAAACTCAACATCATAAATGATATACTGAAATACACTTTAACCCTATTGGAATATTCTCTAATAAAAAAATATCACTATGAGGTATGTGATGATATAATGTCTTTTCCACGCTGCCAAATCTGTCATATACCGCACTGAGGTATAGAACCTCTATACTAAGTGAATCCACTAACAATTAAGGATTCATTTAAAAAGTGTGATCCTAAACACATATTTGTTAGACATGGTTTATGAGGATTTTATATTGTTTGAACACATCCCTATATTGGTGCTCAATTCTACTCCGAATAATATACACTCGTGCTTAAATGTATAAAACATACTTTTTTCTCTAGTTTGAAAAAAATTCTCAAACTATCTACTTAAAAGAGGTCATTTCACTGAAATATCTATGAACTCATAAACTCATTTAAAAATAAAAGTTTTTCTTATCTCACTTTAAAAATGATATCTTTAGAAAATACTTTGTTCCTTTATACTTTCTCTATAAACATCTGTTCCGACTCTACTCAAAAGTCTTCTTTAATTTTCTCATGAATCAATTTAAGACAATGATTGGTTAAAAGAATTTCTCAATAAAAACCTCAATAATAAGGTTAATGATGAAAAATATATACATGCACAACCAATTCAATAATATCAATACATGATATAGAACAACTTAAAATTGGGAATATAAATTGGAATTCAACGATGCTACTTACCTCAAAAATACTTCAAATCAAGGATAAAAAATCTGATTTTAATCTTTTACTGGTTTGAAAGTAGATTTAGGGCGTAAGGATGAATAGGTTAAACACTATGATAGCCTAACATACCTAGGAGGAACAAAGTTCTTGGCAAAATTGATGGAAACTTGAAGAATGCTAGAAACCCTATCTTTTTATCCTCGTGGAAACATACTCTAATGATTTGAAGTGTTAAAGAATGTAAAAAAAGATCTTTAACACTTAAGTAGGTTTAAAAGGGTCAGGATTTATGCTTAGATTGGATCGGAAAAGTCTGAAATACCCTTAATTAATTGAAAACGTAAAACCAGTCGTGCTTGATAGAAGTTCTAATGGCCCGTCACTAGGATGACTCCCGTCACCTATCAACGTCTAAAAACCCTGAAACACAGAAATTTCTACAAAGTTGACAGGTAGCTGACGAATCTTCATGTAGTTGATCTACTGTCAGGGTTGGCATCAACTTTTTTTCTAATATTCTAGTCATTAGTAAAATAATCATAACTTCTTACTCCAATCTCAAAATGAGGCAAACATAGTGGTGTTGAAAAGAGGAATAAAATACCATTAATTTGATAGTTCATGTGTCACCTAAGAGAGTATCATTTGAATTTAATATGCGTAGAATCGTATGTCAAAACATAATTTGTAAGGAAGATTTCAACTTAATTTTGTGCTAGGGGATTCTTGCGAGCTTAAATCATATCCTAAATCCTGCCAACACTATAGAATCGAACTTTATACATGAGCAATGTATGAATTAAGCAATTTAAGAATCACTCACTACGACTTTACATGCAAGTAAAGAATGGTTCAGGGCTTAACTTAGAAATTTTTACGGTGTAACAATATCTCCCCCTTGGAATCATTCATCATCGAATAATGGCTGAACTAAGCATGAAAAGGGTAGGGAATGGCTAACAACCAAATTTATTTCAAATACACATAAAACTCATGAATTAAAAACACTAAAGGAGGGATTAAATTGAATGAGTACTTTAGGACGAGGTAATACCTTGGACTAGAACTAACTAACACGAAAATGAGGGTATCTAGTCTTAATATCCTCCTAAGTTCCTTCTAAACAAACTAAGTTGTGCATAAGACCTTGACTGATGCAACCTCTTTGGTTCTAATCTTGCGAACCAGACAATCGAGAATTTGAATTGGAATCTTCTCATAAGATCGGATGGCCTCGATACCAATATTCTCAGCAGGCACAATATGTGAAGGATCACTCAAATACTTATGTAGCATAATGATGTGAAATACGGGATGGACTGTTGCTAACTTTAACAATAGCTCCAACTCATAAGCTATATTACCAACTCTATGGGATATCTCGTAAGGACCAATGTATGAGGGACTGAGTTTTCCTTTATCATATGATCTCATAACACCCTTTATAGGTGAAACCTTCAGATATACCTAATCATCAACCCGAAACTCCAAATCTATTCATCTAAAATCTGTATAAGATTTCTGATGGCTTTATGTTGTTTTAAATATCATTGATTATCTTTACCTTCTCAATGGATTGATGAACTATGTATGGTCCTATCAACTAATTTTAACTAACATTAAACCGTCCAATATGAGATCTACACCTTCAACCATTAAGATCCTCATAAGGAGCCATCTGATACTGTAGTGATAGTTTATATTGTGTGCAAACTCAATAGAAGGCAAGTGGTCATACCAATTCCATTTCAAGTCCAACACAAAATATCTCAAAGTATTATCTAAGGTGCGAATAGTGTTCTTTTATTGACGATCTATCTATCTGAGGATAAAAAGCAGTATTAAGGTTTACCTTCGAACCCAAACATTTCTAAAATGACTTCCAAAGATGAGCAGTAAAATAAATACCTCAATTCGAGATGATGGAACAAGGAACTACGTGAAGTCGAAATATCCCATAAATGTACAAACAAGCATAGTCATATGCTGAATTAGTAGTCTTTACCAAGAAGAATTTAACTGATTTAGTCATCCTATCTAAAATCACCCAAATCAAATAAAACTTCCAGCGAGATAACAGGGACCTGTAATTAATTTCATAATATTCATGTCTCACATCCATTATGGAAAATCTATTTTATATCCACACCACATGGCCTTTGGTGTTCCATTGACTAGTTGGCAATTTGGGCACTTACACTACAAGAAAAATGGTTTTTAGCGAGGGGCAATTTGTTCGGTACAAGTCTAGATCCGGTCGTTACTAGTCACTAACGATCGGAATAAAAATGGTCGTCACCGGTCGCTAAAAGCTCCGTCGTTAAAAGTGAACAACCGTATATCACATCCGGTTGTTAAAAATTTCTTGCGATGATAAAAAATACAATCGTTGTTAGTCATATTAACGACCAAATTTTCCTTTCGTTAACTGTCATTCCATTCATTGAAATACTTCAACTACAATAACAAATTAAATTTTTATAATTTCTTTTAGCAACTAGATTTTACCTTTCTTAATTGTGTACTAGATGTTAAGAACAAAAAATGTAATCATTATATGAGAAACTAGATTTTACCTTTCTTAATTATAGATTAACTATTTGCTGGAACACAATTGACAAGACAATAATTGTGTATTCACTTATTATGCCCTTTTAAAGTTAAAAACCCTATAGATATCTACCAAGTCACCAGCAACAAACAAAAGATTGTACACAAGAGTGCAAGTGTACTTATCTAACAAAACAAGTTCTCTTTTTTTATATCCCACATGACTTTAATATGTTAACCAGTCAATTTCAATTGAATTTCATTCAACACTTCGTACTCTATTTATGCAAAAATAGATTCATGAAGTAAGACGAATAATTCTTATATAAGCAGATACTATCCAATAAATTTTTTATAACGGCTAGGAAACAAAAGAACACCTCCTGAATATTTAGATAAAATCACCACTTTCTAAGCTAATTAACCATTTACCTCTTCTCTGGCCAATCCCTTGCGTTTAAAGTATCTACGTGCTACTATAGGATATCCACCATCATAATCACTCCCGCATAAAAAGCCACAGCACGCTAAAAGATCATTTCCTGACAGAGAGATGCAATGTATTACATATTAAAAGATGACCATAGGTATATACCTACAACAAACATTACAAGTTTGTGTGCTAAGATGAAGTGATGGCTACATGAAAATACACATGAGAAGGCAGAAGATATAAATAGATGAAAATGTGTCATTTCTAAGAGTTTAAGTAACACACTCACACAATTTTCAACAACACCAAAAGCCCGACAAGAACTGTAATGTCCTTGAAATATATAATGGAAAAATGAGAGAAATCTCACCATTAAGTTCTCTTATTACCATTATACCTTATTAGTTTTACAAATTCCAAAAATCCCTTATTTTCACACATCAGATTAATGTATCAATGCATCAAATTAATGTATCTCGCGCATCATATTAATGTATCTCGCTATCATATTAATGTATCTCACATATCAGATTAATGTATCTCGTGCATCAGATTAGTTTATCATGTATAAAATGTACATCAAATTAGTGTATCATGTATAAAATATAATGTATTTTACTTAATTGTATCTCGAGCAACATATTAATGTATCAACGCTTATATGAGGGATTTCTGTAATTATAAACTTATAAAGGACAAACACTAATTTTGCCTTTAAAATATTTGATTTCTGTCCTTTGCCCAGATATAATATAAGAACACTACAAAAAATATGGAATGTGTTATTTAAGCATTATTAAAGAGAAACTAAACTTGTAGTCATCATCACGTGATCTGTGGTGCAAATTTGTCCTGGTGATTAATGTGCAAAGATGGAAAGTATTAACATTTACAATAGAATTATAACTCGAGAACAAAGCAAGGAAGTGAAGTAACAGACCCAGAATTCTTCCAATTGTGCTGCATTGAGGCCAAGCCTTTCGCGCATCAAGAAGGCGCTTAAATTTTGAAACCTGTGACAACAAAATATTGAGATAATTATAAATAATTTATTTCAATGTACAACTGCAAATTGGAAGCTATATTGCTTTAGTTAGTGTGTTGTTAAACTGACATGCAACTAGCACATAATTATTTGAGGTACCATTGTTCATAATTTTCTCACTAAGTTACTTCAACTACTTCATATTAATGAACATCAGTTGCTTCATATTCTAACATATAAGAGAACCATGAAGAAAGAAAACCACATTCAACCTGGAAGTCCAACGGAAGATGGGAAACCACATTCAAACTGGAAGTCCAACTTTAGTTTTTCAAAGTGTTTAACTAAGGATATACATGTAGACCTACTTTAATGTAAAATCTCTAAGTGTAAGCGCTAAAAATATCTCAACGACCATATATCTGCAAGTCAGTAATCTCAGGAAGGTACTAATATTTGTCATATGCAGTCACAATAGATCATTTACATAGAGAACATAGGCTCTTTTGATTTTGTATTTGTGTTAGTCAAATAGCAAAGTTATTCCAAAATTTTAACTCCCAACTCCCTTTGTTGTTAATGATTCTAACATGTTTTCTTACTCTCTTTTATCATAAGCATTATACAGGTTCTACATTTGAAATAGTGTATCCACATATTGGGCTCACATCAATTAGTGGCCTCGATTAGGTCCTGATAGTTTAATAGCTTTGTCAAATGTTCATTTCTAAACTATAGCTCATCAGAGATGTTGCGGTTAAACTGCACTTCAACTCATACGTTTTTCCGTCTTATTTATCAGATTACATGATCTATAAACCAAATCTCATGAATCTGAGTTCCTTCCCTAGGAGATAATTGTTGCAGGTAAAATCTTCTAAGTTTGCAAAAAATGGATAAATTCAAAAATAACTAAAACTGAAAGTGAGTTAAAATAAACTTGATAGGGGTGTTCTAGTTTTTTCCTTATCCAACCTGAGGATTGTGTATTACCTCACCTATGTTAAATAAGTAAACTTTCCTTATCCAACCTCAGTATTGTGTATTACCTCACCTTAGTTAAATAGGAAAATAGATGTTTTACATGAGCTATGAAAAAATAGAACTTCATACTTTTATTGGAAGTAGTTTTAGTTTTGTAGTTTATTTCAAATTCTTAGGGGTAGTTCCTTTCAGATTGTCTAACTGGAAAAGCTTGAAACCTACTATTTGATAAAAAGGTTAGAAACCAAAAATTGAATTTTATTATTGTTTGACTCAAAGGACTAAGATTTCTTAGTTTACAATATTCACTTATATTTGTTTTGGTTCGGATAGACTGCTTTTACATTTAAGAAGAATTATGGAAAGAAAGATATAGAGGTCGAGTAGGTACTTTCTCGGAGAGCTCTATAAGAGATAATAACCAATGCTAGAACCTAAAAGCAAGGACCTTCTATGATTGTTGAACAAGTTATGTGTGGAGTCGAAATAGCCATGTCTCTCATATACATTTACTCACATCTAGTGTTTACATCAAATAAATAACAGCATAACGAGTGTCTTGAATACATATGGATAAGTATATTTACTTTGAAGGTTATATTACTTGGTTTGGTATCATTTTGAAGAAGAGCTAGCACAAGTTTTAGCTACAACTAATAAACTTAGAAAAATATCCAACGAACAAAGAGAATTTCATATGGTCATGAAAATATTTCTTGGAAAAAAAAGTAAATTTCATGTACTAACCTGTTAAATGATTCAATAAATTGATCACTCCAAGATGATTATGAAGGTTGACTAAACATTTTACTTGCAAAAAGTTGAGGTCTTTTGTTTACTTTCTCTCAAAAGTTGTTTTAACATGGGTTTTTGAATTCTGATTTTGTCAACAGAACATGAATCAATTTATTAGATTCAAGTAATGGAACATTTCCCTTATCCATAGTTATACAAATGAATCAGATTACATTTCACAAGCATAAAAAATTTCAGAAGTCATGCAACAAGCTTATTTAATCTCATACTATTACAAATAACATTATCTAATACTCCATAACTACATAAAATGAAGCAGATATCAATTGTACAATTTAACTTCCTAAAGCAATGTAAAAAATAATTATTGTCGTCCTGTATAGCTCAATATTTGTTCCATTATGTGAAAATTACCACCAATACTTAATCATTATTGATAGCATTGAGTGAAACTTGCGTTGTGATTCAACGAGAACTTTCCAGTAGTCTTTCACTAGATACCATTTAAGACACATAGTATGACTTTAACTTTAGAAATCCAAAGAGGCCTGTAAAGACCAAAGTTCAAGAAACTACAAATATAAGAAGAAAAAAATAGTACTGCTTCATATCATATACTTCTATTCAACAGTAACAACGATTCCTTGTTTTCCCTAATTGACTATCTACTTTAAATTTTATTTTACAAGGGGTAATTGCACTGAAAGTCGTTGATTTGAGAAATCCAAACAGAGGGGTTTAAAATATACTGCGGTATATAGACACCTAAATATACTTGCATATGCACCTCACATACAAAATTACAAACTAAACATAAGATGCACCTCACATATAAAAGCAAAAACTTACATTGATAAGAAAAACAATCTAAGAATACATTTTTTTAATCACTAGAAGCAGTAGAAAAGAGAAAGACCAAGACACAAGAATGTGCAATGAGCAATTATGTGTTTGTGTCTGCAACATAAATTCCCAACTTCAGTAACACAAGAAGATTCATAACAATTGATTTATAATTATATTCCAATTATAGATCAAGCATAAAAAGTAGAATAGAGATTAGAGTAATTGATAGAGAAGTTTCTATGTAACCTTGAGAGACGAGAAACTAGGCGATAAAGTTGAGATTTCAATATGATAGAGAGGAGGAGTCAATTTGCTCATTTTTCTGATAAATTAGAAAAAGAGGAGATCTAGCTGATCTCTATGTTTTGCAAACTGTGGGTGTAGAGTTGTAGATATGAAAATAAAAGGGAAACATATAATGCATTTTCTTTTTATTATATTATCATATATAAAGTAGTATTAATTAATGGCCAAAATCAACATTTTTAACGTCCGGATATTATCTCTAGCTAATATTAAACTAAAGTCTAACTTTTGAAGAGTGGAAAAAAAAATCTGTCGTTATGAATATATTTTTAATGACCAAATTTGAACTCGGTCGATAAGAATCGGTCGTTAAATATCAAATTTCTTGTTGTGTTTGTAACAAAATCTGCAATACACCTCTGCATGTTATTCAACCAATAAACTTCTCCCAAGTTATGGTAAATCTTTGTGGAACTGGGATGGATCGAGTATCCGTATCTCTGAGGTTTTTCCATGATCCTCTTATGGATATAATCCACCTTCGTAACACACAATCTACCTCCATATCTAACCACACAATCTTCCCTTGTTCAAAAGTCAGTATATTAATTTTCCTTTAGTTCAACTAAGACGGGGTAATCTTCTTTCTTCTCCTTCACTTATGACACTAGGAAGATTCAACCCCATTCATCACAATGCGGTGTAGGTGTATAACATTCAACATTTTACTTTACCCATATTCCAACGACTTCTGATGTTTTTGGTAAGTTGTATACTCTTTTGTCTAAACAATCGTCGTATTTTAGAGCATTGGGTTACAAATTCATTATTATATATGATTGTATCCATGACAAAGGTTGCATTAATTTTGAAAGGACAAAGCTTATGGATTGGTTGTAAAAGGCATGGATAAGTTGAAAAGGGTCCGCAATGATAATGGAAATATTTGAGATTGAAATAACTATTTGAGTTTGCAAATTTGCAACCCCTAAAGCACTGCAAACTGTCTCAAATGATTGCATAAGCAAATGATATTAGCTTCGCAGATTTGCCAAGATTTCATTCCCAATTGATATTGTTATGATGAGAGTTATCTTTGTAGAAAGATCTATTATTTCAACCTCTCGTCCAAAAATATATTATGTACTACTGACCTTCTCAAAAAAAAAAAAGATCTAGAACACTATATAATGAAATACCAACTAAAGTTTATAATCTGCATAAGTTTTCTCTATTTTTATTAAGTTTTATTTCTTGCTTTCGTTGTTATTCAACTTTTCGTTCATTTTCGTTGGGTTGAGGCTGACTTGGCTCTGTGAGAAAAGACAAGTGTCATCACATCGTCCATTTTTTGGTTGTGACATGCCTCCTTAATAGTTTTGTGTATTAAACTGTAACATTTCAAAACTTGAAATAACTAAGAATAAGCTAAGAAGCTAGAAATAATCATTTTTTGAAAGAAAGGGAAAGCAAATCTGAAAATATTGTCAAAGTTAAGAAAGTGTGTTTTGATAATTTTCAAACGGCCATAACTTGTACGCCATAATGAGTTAGAGGTTTTTACGGATATGGGTGCAAAGTTCTTTGAATAATATTTTCAACGCCACTGATTTAGCGTGATTTTGATATCGTACCAATGAATTATGCCTTCCGGAAGTTGGGCTGCTAGATTGAGGGAAGTCCAAATCTGGATTTAGGGAAGGGCAAACTAGTCTTTTCTCTAAATAATTTCCTAATTTGTTTTTAGGGATTCATAAGTGTAAGACTAGATTAATTAAGTTTGGAAAAGTTAGAATTACGCTTAGGGATTGGATAATAGAGAAAAGAAGAATGAAAGGGATAGAAGTCAAGAATTCGCCAAGAACGTCAAGTTTTGCCAGTGAAATTCGTCGGGTATGATCCCTATCAAGGTATGTGTGTATATATTAACGTTGGGTTTGTTCACCCACATGCCACACATGATTTATTCAGCGTGATTATAACCTTAAAGATTGGATTTTGAATGTTCTTGAATGTTGTTCTTGAATTTCTTCTGTTTTTGAACATGGGTTGATATTCGGGAGTTTTTTTTAGGATTAAAGTGTGGTTTCTTGAATTCTTTGAGTTAGATCCTTGTGTGTATGATGTGGGTATATTAATCTAAGGATAATTTGAGAAAAGTAATTTATTTAAAATGATTTAAGATTAGAAAACGAGTGTAAAGTTCATCAGATTTTACTTGAAGGAACAAGTAGCCAAACGCGCCCCCATAGCGCTAGGCAGGTAGGCGTGGCGTGCCTACAGTGTGCCCGAAAGTGGCCTCTGAACCTGAGGCCTTGCGCGGTGCGCCACCAGTGCACTAGGATCAAGCCCCAATCAGTTGGGGCTGGCGCAGTGAGCCCCGGGATGCGCCCAAATCTGCATTTTCGCCCAGATGTCGTAGTTCTGTCCATTTTAGTCCTTCTAAAGTGTTTTAACACTTCCTATTGTTTCTAACTACTCTAAATGACTTCTAAACATATATAAATCATCTAACAACATGAGTTTCACCCTTTAATCCAAAACTTCAAATTAAAGGGAAGTTAAAAGCAAGGTCTAAAAGTTTAAAAGCAAATCAAAGCATGTTCTTAAAGTTTCTAGAGTCTTTATCAAATGATTTAACTTTGTTTTAAGGCTCAAGTTGCAAGTTAAGAAAAGAGTAAATAATTGAGTTCATTTCTCAAAAGTTATAACGGAACTAAGTATTCGCTAAGAGTTATAAATGTTTTCACATTATAAGCAAGAAAGGAAACTGAGATTTCAAAAATAGTTGTTGGGCTAGTTTTTCGTGAAGAGGAAACTATAATTTCCAAGAGTGCTTTTTATCAAAGTTTGAGCAATTATCTCAAACCAGAGAAGAAGTTGATTTAAAAACATATCAGCTAAATATTTTTGGGAGTAGTATTGAGCACCGATATGGGGACTCGAGTTCATAATAACTCAAGCCTCCATAAACCATGTAACCATCATTGACAGAAGAAGGGTCATACTTTTTAGATGATTCCTTAGTGCTTTTTAGCATAGACTAGTGGATCAACTTAGTAGTTAAGGTTCTATACTAACGACAAGGTATAGGACGGTCCTATTGCAATGTGAGGTAAGACATTGTACCATCACTTAAGCTCATAGTGATGTTTGACAGTTAGAGAATCTCACTCCCACAGAAACAATATTACTTTTTATATAAGTAAAGTTGAGTTTGTTATTGTATTTCTTTAAAGAACTAAGTTGTTTACACTATTTTACAAGCTTTTTATATACGACATGTGTCATACTGTTTTTTTTATTGTGTTAACTTATTCTTGAATTGAGTAGAGCTAAGGTAAGTGTTCCTTCTTACTCTTTTTCAAGCTTAAGATAAAATAAGCATTTGAGGGGGCTATTTCCAATAAAATATAGCCCTAAATGATTCAAATTTGTGGAATCATCAACATCCCAACTTAAACTTTTGATTGTCCTCAAGTAAAACTCAAGTTCAGCAGTTCAACAAGAAAGTCTTAAACAGTGGTACACAAGACTCAATCATAAATGAACACAACAATACTCAAATTACTTATGCAATGATCCATTGTGTACTAAAAGATTCAAGCTGTGACACAACATTACAAAAGATTCTCAGGCTCACATTACTTGCTTCTAATGAAAGTTCAAGCCCAAAAAAATCATTCTAAGGCCCTCACACAAATGATGATTAAATTTTCACACAAAAGAGTATAATCAGTTTCAAATTCTGAAATCAGATACAACGCTCACTCTAAAAAAGCGGAACACAATGCATGATTTCACCCATAGGTTTGCCCTTATTTCCAGTTGACTTTTGTTTTAGTTTTTTTAAGATCAAAAAAGTCTTTCTAACGCTTGTAATGGGGTTGGATGAAAATGTATTGTAATTTAGGCTTAGTGACTAATGATCCTCATGAATTGTGGTGCTCATAACACTTCATTTCTTCTCCTTCCTCATCTTTGTTCGTGCTCACAAGTCATCCTATTATTCACTTACATGGATTGCTTCAAAACCCTATTTCTATTGTACTTTATTCCACAAATCTCTTTTTCTTTTTTTCTCTCTTTTTTATGGGGACGGTTTTCGTCATTTCACAACACCATGCTTTAACGGAGACTTTCCTTGCACTTCTTTGACTTTTCACTTTTCTTTTTCACCACACCCCGACATACGGTTTTGGCCTAAGTTGACTAATTCAATCAAACCAATTATCCATGAGGATTAAGGGAGTTGAATAAAAAAGGGTCTAATCTTCATCAAATTTCTTCCAAAGAAGGTTAAGGTTAAAGGGGTGTTCAAGAGTGGTTCACACACTCATAAGGGAGTGCACAAGAGAGGTATATATCGAAATGGATCACACTCTACAAAATTGCCTAAGATCATCTCAAGAGAGAGCATTACATAGTTGACTAGACTAACGGGTCAAATTCTATTTGTTGTCATGTATGGTTGAAGGTATGTTTATGACAAAAGGCATCGATACTTGAGTCAAACAAGACTTTACACTTTACCTAGTGTGCAATGGTCATCACATGAGAATCAATTTGAAACATGGTAGTCACATCGAGATGCAAAGAGTTTACATATTGTTTCTGCAACTTTATTTGGTCTCATCATAGTCGTACCTTCATGTTTGTTCGATTGCAAGAACTATTCAACATATTTGTATTGACCAAAACCGAGACTAAAATTAGCTAGTGAACAACCATATTTAAGCACGTGCATTGGGTGGCAAAAATTTGCTAAAAAATTGAAACTTTTTAAAAGGGTAAAAATAATTTTACAATTAAAATCAAAATGGGAGCCATAATCTCAAACTTCCATGAAAAACATGTAAACACAATTTACGAATCAACATCCCAAATATAAATACGAAACACAAATATCAGCAGAGAGGGTATTAGCCTCACCCCACTAAAAAAAAAAAAATTTTGTCCTCAAATATATAACAGTAATCCAGAGGTCAAATTAGAGAAAGATAAATATAGCTATAGAGAATAATCCGGGTTAAGCAACTGCTCAATCTCTTGGGGCTGCATGTTTCCTCTTGGGGATTTATGTCTTGCTATTCCTGCTGCATCGAGTAATAGTCCTTAAGCAAATTTGTATTGCAAATAAGGCAAGGCGGGGACTTAAAACGGATTGCTGAGTGATTAAGTGAGATGTACACAACTTTTCTAAGAAAACCCAATGCATCTATTTTCAACAAACGTTCTCGAATGCTGCACATCCGCCTTTTTGCGCTTTGGCTTGCAAACTCTCTAGTTCATTCCCATTCGGCCACAACATATTTGTCACATCCAGAGACCATCCCCTAGAAGTAACATGGCGTACTTGACCTCTCAGAGGTCTTATATAAACCCATAGTTATCATTCATTGTATTATCATAGGAAATTTAGCGAAAAATTTAAAACTTTTCATAGCACATCATATGTTAGAAACAACACTTCCATTAATATAAAAATATCATAAGTATAAAGTTAGACTCTAAGTCTCTTAGCCATCTTAGACTCAATATCATTAGAGTAGATTAGGGACACGACCCTTACAACATAAAATAATAACTAAACTATTACATAACTTTAAGAATAATTTGACATAGGACATCCTTGAATCTTAAGGATTCCTTTTTTTGAACATTAGAAGCTATTCCAAGCCCTTCACTTTAAGAGACATCCTCTATCCATCACAACCTACTATGTGTAAAAAAATGATGTTAGTACAAGAATGTACTAAGTATGACAACCATGCATTTAAAGAGGATATTTTACTTTGAAACGACACATAATGCCTTTTTGTGAAACTTCATAAAAACTTTGATACAATAAGCATCATACAATTCACATACTTAATATAGACATGCACAATGGTCATAACATCATATAAAAAGCCACATATTACATTTAAGGCACATTTAACATTTCATAGCATTAACCTTCTTTTACCTAACTTCTTAACTCCAAAGTAACCCTCTAGTGATGGTTGGTGCATATATGTATAGTGTCCCGTTCCACCATCCACACTCAAGCATCACCTTGATGCCACCAAGGTAAACATACATAGAACCTTCATTAACCCAACTCATGCATTCATAGAAACATCTCATATCATAAGGCACATATTTCACATTTGCCTGAACATACTTTAGGGACCACATAGAAGAATTCATAACAAGACCACATAGAAGTCAAGACTTCTAATATAATCGTAGTAAGATAATAGTCAACATTAACCTATCTAAACTTCTCTTCACATAAAACATCATAGAACTCTACTAGTGCAATGTACATGTGAAGCCCCAAACCTCACACATACTAATAAACCTACAAAGAGACTACAAGCCTTATCATTTACTTCACATATCAACATGACAAGTAGGTATAACTTCATACAAATTAAGTGGAACATTCATCATATAGTCAATGAGACCAACATTATGCATATAAGGTATACCTCAACATATAGAAACAATAGGACTCATACCATGCATATTATCATAACGAGTAGAAAACACTACAATGTCATGCATAAGAACATAAACATATACATAACAAATAGAACTCCATCCTAAAATTCACTTCAAGAAACTAATTGTGCAATGCATAAGTAAGTTCATTACTCTCACATATCCTAATCTACTTTCCTTAGGTTATCCTAGTTAGGGCTCCTTACTTAACTTTCGTTGTCCATTTTACATTACGGAATCTATAGCCTTAACCAACATAAGACAATGGGTGCTAAACATGGAACTTAGTGTTATGCCCTAACACTAAAGAGGGTATCTTACTTTCCAAGGTAAGACATGAATATCATGCTAGCATATTAAGTGGATACACTCGCTAGGTCCTATGGGGCAACATAGTTTATGAAACTTGGAGGTATATATGGAAACCCTCTTTATGCCAATTGGGAATTGTAGTTGTCAACCTCGTGAGGACTATGGTGAACAAGCCTTCCCTTTGGGAAGGGGCACCCCTCATCTTCAAGTTCACATGGTGCTAAGCTAACTTCCCTTTATTGAAAAGCCTTTATTAACATTACTTTATAAAAATAGGCTTTAGGAGACTAACTTCTCATATGTATTGTTCTAGGTCATAGATAAGAATGTCCTTTCATCAACCTAGCTCATGTGAGAAAACCTTTCATATATACATAACACATATAAAGGATAGTCTAGTTTAGAGTACAATTGAGCAATCCTATCAAGAGACCCTACTTTACTAGAATGACATAGAATGCTTCATTCATACATTACATGTGTGTACATATATGTGAGAAGACCTTTCACAAATCCATACCCAAAATGACATTAAACTCAAACATATCAAGTTCTACTAGTTCAACATGACTAACTCTATTGATAAACATTATATGGAAATTTCTATACACTCTTTTGCAACAACTGAATCACCCACCGGGGTAGACACAGAGAAAGGTTCACTCAAAATATCGGGTAAAATATCAAACTTTTTAGATACTAAAGGTGTAAAAAATTACAAGGTAGCACCGGGATCAAGTAAAGCATATACATAAATAGAAACGAATTTCAACATACCGGTCACCACATAGGGAGAAGTCTCTTGCTCACCTCTACAGAGGAGAGCATAAAAATAATTCTTCTTCGGAGCATCAACATTATAACCACTTTCTTGTTCACTCCCCTTGTATTGCCCCTTCAAATTTGGGCAATCTTCAACTTTGTGCCCACTTTTACCACAACTAAAACAATTGTCCGTCCCAACGAGGCAATCAACATAATGCTTCTTGCCACACATTTCACAAGTTGGCTTCTTTGTTGGTGAACTAGTACCCCTTCCTTTTTGAGACTTAGGGTTAGACACCCTATCATCACGAGCCTTTAGGAACTTGGAAGGAACCTGATTAGAGAGCCTTTTCTTGAACCTAGGCTTGTCTTGGATATCAAGCCTACCCTTTGGAGAACCACCATCAAAAGACCTTGCCCTATGGGCATCCCTACTCTTTCTGTTAATTCTTGTCTCTTACGCTTGTTGCGCATGAACCATGAGACAAGAAATGTTCATATTGTAATGTAGCATAGCCGAATGACATTCTTCTTTCAAGTCATCCGATGCTCCCGTCACAAAGCAGCTCATTTTATCTCTAGGGTTGGAAACCAAAGAAGGAGCATACTTTGACAATTTAGTAAATTTCAAAGAGTAGTCAAGTACACTCATACCTCCTTGACCAAGATTGATGAATTCTTCCACTTTGGATTCCCTCTTCTCTCTAGGAAAGAACCTATCAAGAAAAGCCTTCTTGAAGATCTCCCATGTCACCGGTCCACCCCTTAAATGCCTATTGTTTCTCCATTGGACGTATCAAGTTTGGGCCACATCTTTGAGTTGATAAGTGGCTAACTCGTCCTTCTCACTAGTATTCAACACCATAGCATAGAGAATCTTGAATGTTTCATCAATGAACTCTTGGGGGTCTTCCTTAACTTTGGACCCATAGAAAGTAGGGGGATTCATTATAGTGAAATCTCTCAAACGGGAGGCCATGGTGCCAACATGCTTGTTTGCTTGTGGTACCACCTCCCGATTAGTTTGGATTGTCATAGATTGTGCTTGAATAGTGACGGCTTGTGCTTGTGTAGTAATGGCTTGGTACATTTGGAGAAAGACTGCCCTTATGTCACCATCCGTCATAGGTGGAGGATTGACCGGAGCTTGTTCATCATTAGTAACTTCTTCAAGAGGAGGTACTTGATTACCCTCGGAGGAACTCTCGCATTGGCAATCTCTTTATCAGGTCTTCGGGCGTCTGTTGTTCAAATATTCATTGCCTATAATCACAATAAATGGATTAGATGCTAAGGGCACATAGAGCCAAGACTCTAGAGGCACGATGTTGGATTTCCAAGAAAGTGAGAGTTTCCTAAGCATCATATAGTTTCCTATTCATAAGTGCGGCGTGCTTCACAATTATGAGTAAGAATCAACATAGACATGGTTGAGTGAGACATGGACTCTAAATATATTCAACCTCATGATCTAAGACAAAGTTTTTGACATCCGGGGAGCACCCCTAGATGTAACCAACGTCGTCGTCTTCGGAGAGGACTAAGACTAGCCTCTTAGTTTACATCGTTACATTCATAGGTTAAAAATGCAGAAAATTTAAAAGTTTTCTTCTATCTATCATGAGGTTTACATAGACCTCTCGCATACATGTAATATATATTTATATTGAGTATACATAGACCCTTCGTATAAGAAGATTACATAGTCTTCTACTTTTAGTGCACGCGAGCGCGCGTGCACACACACACACAAATATATATATATATATATATATATATATATATATATATATATACATATACATATAACATATAACATAGTCATAAATGGATGTATCATCTCATAACCATCTAAACAATAGCATAACAATTGGCATAGCCCATACATCAATACAATAAAGCCACATATACGCTATACAATCTTTAGTACTCAAATGAAAATGAAATAACTAGAAGTCTTATAACTAGAACAACATCAATAGCTTGATAGTGGCATTGCCCTCGGAATGTGAGGACCTACCCAACTTGGATAAGTGAGAATTCCATGCCTTCCTTCAAAGTCGTCTCAAAATCCCTTCAACGACCGGAACCTTAAATGTAGGAGAAAAGGGTGATAAATGGGGTTATCACATCACATGTACTAAGTATGAGACCATATGCACGCACATCATAAAATCATGCTAAAAGGGGACATTTCATGAAAACATGCTAATTTACTTGGAAAAGCATTATGCACATTCAAGAACCAATACAAGTCACTAATGCATATTCATCAAGGCAAGACCATGTTCATCACAAGATCAACCATACTAAGTCTAGCCAAGTCAATCATGCATACCAACATACTTGAACACATAATTAACACAACTTTATCATCAAGTTATAACATTAACAAGCATGAATAAGAGTTCATTACATCATAATCAAAGCAAGACAATTACTCATAAACCCTCATTAAGTGCACTAGTGCAATGACTAAGCAAAGCCCCATAACTTTACTGAATCAGGTAAACCTAACAAGAATCATAACCAATGTCCAACTTCACACATCATAACATTAAGAGTACATAACATCATACTTTAGCAATAGAGACCAAACATGTATTCATAAGTAAATACAACATCATATGGTGCCATCAACATGTATGATCATCATATAAATATCATTTACATTTTAAAGCATATACATACATAAGAACATCCTCCTAAGACTCCCTTTATGGCTAACTAGTGCAATGTATAGGTAGAGTCCCATACCCCTACCTAGACTAAGATAAATCCCTTAGGTCATCCTAGTTAGAGTTCATTCATTACTTCATTTTACCTTTTGGGAAAATCTTGCCTTAAATGACATAGACCACATGAGCTAATGTGAAATCCGGTGTCATGGAACCCTACACCGAAAAAAGGTGGACTACTTGCCAAGGTAGTACCAAAACATGAACGTAGCAACTACGTGGATCCACTAGCTAGTATTCCTATGGGGGGCAACATAGTTCAATAACTAGGAGATATAGTTGCGACCCTCTTTATGCTACATTCATTATAGTCTCCAATCTCATGAGTACATTAGTGATCCTACCTTCCCTATGTGGTAAGGGACACTCCTCACTCTAGTTCACTCGGTGCTAATCTAGAGACCCTTTTTGAAATGTCTTTAATACCATTATTAATCATCATTGCTTAATGTAGGTCATAGGGTCTATCCCTTATATAATCATCATCATAGATAAATAAGAATTGCATGAGTATTTTCCTTTCAATACAATTCATACATGTGAAATTAGCACATTTACATAATCACATAATAATAAGGCACATTGTTAAGTTATCACCATCCTTATAACATTTACATCTTAGCCAACATCTCACAAACCATAGTCAAGACATTTCAATTCAACACATACCAACCCTATCAATCTTAACATAAGGTATACTTCAATACAACATCATCACTTAATCACAAGTAACAATAATTGAAGTAAATTGAGATCATAGGACTTACCCAAATATTTTTCACAAAACCATCATCAAGGTCTTACCATCAACCATTCTTAATTCAACCCAACAATGGCCATAATACGATCACACAATAGTAATCGCATAATAATGAAGTCAATTGAATCACTACACAACAATTTATCACTAGTTTATAGCCTAGATTAGAGACCTAGGTGAAATTTATGATCTACTTCACAACCTAGGTCAATTACTCAAGAACTAGCATAATTGGATTACAATACATCTCAATCTATTCGTAAATTGACATAATAACAACATAGGATAGTAATTCACACATTAACCAAGCCAATTACATCAATACTAGAAAATTCAATTCAAGATCATAACCTAGGTTAAGGGGAAAAGGTCATTTTCTACTAACTAGACCAATAGATCAAGAAGTAAGCTAATTGATTCATAATACATGTTAATCTACTCGTAATAAACAAAAGGAATCATAAAAAATGCAATTCACAAGATCAATTTCGTATTGGAAGAAAATCCACTTGAATTTCATATTTTTGAAATTGTAACATCCCATATCCAAAATAGACCAAAACTAGCTTTTTAGAAAAATTTGCAGGTGAAACCAACGGTGGCATTGACGAACCGTAGCCTAACCCACGGTCCATCCTGCATATCTGTCGATGGGGTCAGAAACTCCCAAAAATCTCAGCCCAGGAAAATTGGTTAAGTCTTGGTCGACAGACGGACCTACGGTCCGTAGGTCAGACTACGTTCCGTAGTCCGTGACAGTCGATTGACACCCCATTTACACACTCTCTGACAAGATCCATGGATGACCATCACGGTCCATAGGTGGACCCACGGTCTGTAGGTCTGACCGTAGGTGGGAACTAGCATCCAGTTAGGGGGGAAATGTAGTAGGGTCAACTTCAAATGATCATTACTCTTAGCACAAAATGAATTATGTGTCCCATGACATATCATCAAATAGATAATTGAATTATATTTCCATAACCATTAACCTTGCTAAAATCAGACCTCCGAGCAAAAGGTTATGCCTATTTTAATAAAGGCCTGTCGAACAGGACCAACCTACGTACCAAACGACGGACCGTCGATAGAACGATGGACCGTCGATAGAACGTCGGACCGTCAGTCCTGGTCATCGTTTGGTCCGACAACAAATTACCCAGGGGTCTTTTGGTCATTTCCAACTTTGATTAAACCTTAAGATACGTCGTTTTGACCCTAAATAATCAAATGTTAGTCAGTTTAAGCCTAGAAATATAACAAGAACTTACCTAAGTCAAAATCAAAAATCAAAAGTTAGAAAATTAGAAGCAAGAAAGGAGAAAAAGCTCAAGAACCCTAGTTCAAGAATGCAACTAGTTTCCAGCAGTTCCTGCCCAGAAACATAAGTATTTTTCCGTGAATTTCATCACCAGGTATGTGGATTTCACTAGTGGGTTGCTTTCACCCATTGGGTCCCTAGTTTTTAGTCAGTTCTTGATTCTCTTATCATGATTAAACCCAGAGTTCCTAGAATTACAGCATAACTTCATGATTTAGTTAAAGTATACGTTCCAAATCAGATTATCATGTTATTACTCAGATTATCGCATGAATTTTAGAACGCTAGCTATGTATTTATTTAGTTCTTGAATTACACATGCTAGGTCAGATATTTCAGTTACTTCAAATATACATGCCTCAGTTATAAATGCATAATTACTAGATTAATTGTTGCATTCTCAGTTTACATGTTCAGTTTTGACCTATCCAGTATTTAAAGAAACTCACTCATAATAAGTGAACTATAAAATTGATTGGGAGTAGCATAATACCGAGTTGGACTAGGGTTCAGCGTACCCAAATGGTCCCAAAACTACTAGCCAAGTAGGTTGTAAGTCCCCTCTGTGGGCAATTAGTTTAGTGATCACGCCAACATGCCTTTATACCTTTGGCAGAGTATATTGGGTCCTCTCGATGGGGCG
This sequence comes from Solanum sitiens, assembly GCA_016801875.1. Taxonomy (NCBI): domain Eukaryota; kingdom Viridiplantae; phylum Streptophyta; class Magnoliopsida; order Solanales; family Solanaceae; genus Solanum; species Solanum sitiens. The sequence continues at coordinate 1,238,674 of JABWTJ010000073.1, read as the reverse complement.
TATATATCGGACTCCACATTTAGCTCATGTAGTTTTATTATCGGTTATTAGTAGCTGCCACAGTTTAGTTACACTCTCTACATTGACCATTTATCAGTATATTCAGTATTCAGTTTCAGCATGTTATAAATTGGTCATTGCATCTAGTTAGCTCAGAATTTAGTATATCATGTTCAGATTATTCTACTTTCTTTTGTGCTTTTTCAGTTATGTTTTATTTCAGCTTTACTCTATCCTACATGCTCAGTACTTTCAAGTACTGACACATATGTGCGCTACATCTTCTCGTGATGTAGGTTCAGGTTCTCATCATCCAGATCACGCATAGATTGATTTTCGATCTCCAGTTCAGCAGATTCAGTGGTGAGTCCTCATTCTCCTAGGACAACAGTCATGAGTTTAATTTCAGTCTTCAGTCATTTAGTTTCATTATTTTCTAGATTTAGCTGGGGCTTGTCCCAGTGTTTCTAATCCAGTTTAGAGGCTTATTTCAGACATAGTTAGTTTCATCTTAGCGTTAAGTTGATATTTTCTTTGTATTAAGCTCATCATTTTTCATATATCGCAGATTTAGTATATGGGTATTCTACATCTTTTCATTTAAGTATGATTTAGCTTCCGCAACAGCTTATATTCTTTAGTATGCTCATGATCATGCCAACAAGGTTAGCTTGGGATCACTTGTGGTCCTAGGTTTCGTGTCCGCGTCTCGGGGGTAGCTTGGGGCGTGACAAAACTTGGTATTAGAGCACTAGGTTCAAGAGTCCTAGGATGTCTTAAAAGCCTCACTAAGTAGAGTCCTTTTCATGGGTGTGAAGTGCACCACATCTAATAAGAGGGAGGCTATGAAGTGTTTTAGGAAAACTTCACTTTGTTGTTACTCTTATCGTGCATAAGGTATGATCTAATACCATTCTAACTTGACATTCTACGTTTCAGATCATGCCTCATCGTAGAGCTAAAGTTAGGAATGCGAATGCCTGGAATGCAAATGCAGCTCCTCCATGCCCAGATCAAGAAGTCTCCAATGTTGAGTTCAGGAATGCCATACAGATGGTGGCTCAGAGTATGACCCACCAGAACAAGCGGGTTCATGTTCCTCTGATTGAAAATGGATGATCAGCAGCAGCAAGGGTCCGTGACTTTGTTAGGATGAATCCGCCTGAGTTCGTAGTATCGCACACTAATGAAGATCCTCAGACGAAATCAAAATGATCTTTGAGGTGATACAGGTTGCTGAGAATGATCGGGTTGAGTTGGCGTCATACCAGCTGAAAGATGTGGCTTATATCTCGTACACTCAGTGAAAGGAGAATAGGGGTGCAAATGCAGCTCTTATTACTTGGGAGTGCTTCAAGGAGATTTTTCTCGACAGGTTTTTCCCAATAGAGTTAAGAGAAACAAAGGCTCAAGAATTCATGAACTGGAGGCAGGGAAACATGACAGTCCAAGAGTATAGGCTGAAGTTTAACCAAATCTCCAAGTATGCTCCTCACATGGTTGCTGACTCCAGGGCTCAGATGAATAAGTTCTTGTATGAAGTGTCGGATTTGGTGAAAACAGAGTGCAGAAATGCTATGTTACTAGGAGATATGAACATCTCTAGGATTATGACTCATGCTTAACAGGTTGAGGGTCATAAGCTTAGAGAATAGGCGAAAGAGAATAAGAAGGATAGGACTGGGAACTATGACTATTCTGAGCAGAAATCGGGTGGTGGAATTCGCTCGCAAAGTTAGCAGAAGTTCTCATCTCCAGCCCCTTGATCAGCTAGTGTTCCATCCTTTAAGAACAGGTTTGACCAGAAGGTTAGAGCATCAGACTCTAAGTCTCAGGGAAGTGTTTCAAGCACCAAGACTTACCCCACTTGCCCTAAATGTTTTAAGAACCATCCGGGCGAGTGTCTTGCAGGAAAAGAAGGATGTTTTGGGTGCGGTCAGTCTGGTCACAGGTTGAGGGATTGTCTTTCTAGACAAGGTCAAGGAGGTGCAAATTGTAGAGTTCAGTCTAAAACTTTATCAGCACCACCAAATCTCCCAACTCAGTAGGGTAACTCATTTGGTACAGGTGGTGGTCAGCGCCAGAACAGGTTGTATGCTCTTCAGGTTCACCAGGATCAGGAAGGTTCTCCTTATGTAGTCACTGGTACGTTACGAGTGTTTGACTTTGATGTTTATGCATTGTTAGATCCAGGGGCTACTCTTTATTTTGTAACTCCTTACATAGCAGTACCATTCAGTGTCAGTACAGAAACTCTTTCAGAACCTTTCTCCGTCTCTACTCCAGTCTGTGACCCAGTTATAGCTAGACAGGTATACAGAAGTTGCCCTGTCACAGTCTCTGAGAAAGTCACCTCAGCAGATCTAGTAGAGTTAGAAATGGTAGACTTTGATGTCATTCTAGGCATGGATTGGTTACATTCATGTTATGCCTCAGTTGATTTTAGAACTAGGATTGTTCATTTCCAGTTTCGAGACGAACCAATCTTAGAATGAAAGGGTAGTAGCTTAGTGCCTATGGGTCGATTTATTTCTTACCTTAAGGCCAGAAAGATGATATCTAAGGGTTATCTCTATCATCAAGTTCGGGTTAAGGATTCTAGCTCTGAAACCCCAACTCTTGAGTCAGTTCCAGTAGTCAGTGAATTTCCATAAGTGTTTTGAGAAGATCTTCCCGGAGTTCCTCCCAAAAGGGAAATCGACTTTGTAATTGATCTCCTTCCAGATACCCAACCTATTTCTATTCCCCCTTACAGAATGGCTCCAGCAGAGCTTAAGGAATTGAAAGAGCAGTTGAAGGACTTTCTGGATAAGGGGTTCATCAAACCTAGCATTTCACCATGGGGTGTACCAGTGTTGTTCGTAAAGAAGAAAAATGGTTCTCTCAGAATATGTATTGACTATAGATAGTTGAACAAGGTCACAATCAAGAATATGTATCCTATCCCCAGGATTTTTGACTTATTTGACCAACTTTAGGGTGCTAGTCATTTCTCAAAGATAGACCTCAGATCGGGTTATCATCAGCTCAGAGTCAGAGATAGTGACATTTCGAAAACAGCCTTCAGAACTCGGTATGGTCATTATGAATTTGTAGTTATGTCATTTGTACTAACCAATGCTCCTGCAGCATGGATTTGATGAACAGAGTGTTCAAACAGTACTTGGACTTGTTCGTTATCGTCTTCATTGATAAAATCCTCATTTACTCTAGGAATGAGGAAGAACATGCGAGTCATTTGAGAATTGTTCAACAGACTCTCAAGGATCGCCAGTTATTTGCTAAGTTTAGCAAATGTGAGTTATGGTTGCAATTTGTTGCTTTCCTTGGTCACATTGTGTCTAGCGAAGGGATTCAAGTGGATTCACAGAAGATAGAAGCAATGAAACAATGGCCCAGACCTACCTCTGCTAAAGATATCAGATGTTTCTTAGCTCTAGCGGGTTATTACAGAAGGTTCGTGGAAGGATTTTCATCCATAGCCTCACCATTTACTAGTTTGACTCGGAAGATGGTCAAGTTTCAGTGGTGAGATGATTGTTAGAAAACCTTTGCAGAATTGAAGGCTTGATTACAGCTCCAGTCTTTACTCTACCAGAGGGTTCAAATGGTTATGTGATCTATTGCGATGCATCCAGAGTTGCCTTGGTTGTGTGTTGATGTAGCGAGATAACGTTATAGCTTATGCTTCTAGACACCTTAAGGTGCATAAGAAGAACTATCCAACTCATGACCTCGAGCTTGCAGCAGTGGTGTGTGCACTCAAGATATGGAGACACTACTTGTATAGTGTTCACTGACCATAAGAGCCTTCAGTATGTGTTATCCCAGAAAGATTTGAATCTTCGCCAGAGGAGATGGCTTGAGTTCCTTAAGGATTATGATATGAGTGTGCATTATCATCCTGGGAAGGCGAATGTAGTAGCAGACGCTCTTAGTAGACTATTTATGGGTAGTGTAGCCATGTTGAGGAAGAAAGAAAGAAGCTAGTAAAGGATGTTCACAGGCTTGCTCGCTTGGGAGTTCGCCTTATGAGCATATCAGACAATGGTGTAACAGTTCAGGATGGGGCAGAATCTTCTTTGGTAGTGGAGGTTAAGGAAAAGCAAGACAGTGATCCAATCTTTCTTGAACTAAAAGGTGTAGTCCACAATCAGATAGTAGAGGTTTTTTCCCAAGGGGGAGATGGTGTACTTCGCTACCAGGGTAGATTGTGTTTTCCTGATGTGGGCGAGTTGAGATAACATATTCTTGCAGAAGCCCATAACTCCAGATATTCTATTTACCCAGGTGCCACTAAGATGTCTCGTGATCTGCGCGAAGTCTACTTGTTGAATGGCATGAAGAGGGATATAGCAGATTTTGTGAGTTAGTGCCCCAACTGTCAACAAGTCAAGGTAGAACATCAGAAACCAGGGGGTATGACTCAAGAGATTGGCATTCCTACTTGGAAGTGGGAAGTGATCAATATGGATTTCATCACAGGGTTACCGCGTACTCGTAGACAACATGACTCCATTTGGGTGATAGTTGATAGGATGACTAAGTCTTCTCGCTTTTTAGCGGTCAAGATTACAGATTCGGCATAAGACTATGCCAACCTTTACATTAATGAAATTTTGAGGTTGCATGGGTTTCCTTTTTCTATCATCTCAGATAGAGGTCCTCAGTTTACCTCTCATTTATGGAAGTCGTTTAAGAAGGGTCTTGGTACTTAAGTTAACCAAAGCAAAACATTTCATCAGCAGACGGATGGACACGCAGAGATGCTATTCAGACCCTAGAGTATATGTTGAGAGCTTGTGTGATCAATTTCAATGGTAGTTGAGATGATCACCTTCCTCTGATTGAGTTTGCCTACAACAATAGCTACCATTCCAGGATTCAGATAGCCCCTTATGAGGTTTTGTATGGGCGTAGATGTAGATCTCCTGTTGGTTGGTTTGAAGTAGGTGAAGCAACTTTGATAGGGCCAGATTCAGTCCTTAATGCTATGGAGAAAGTGCAACTCAGTAAAGATAGACTTAAGACAGCCCACAGTTATTAGAAATCTTATGCAGATGTAAGGAGAAGGGAACTAGAGTTCCAAGTTAATGATTGCGTTTTTCTGAAAGCCTCACCTATGAAAGGGCTGATGAGATTTGGCAAGAAAGGGAAGCTCTGTCCTAGATATGTAGGCCTTCACAAGATCTTGAAAAGGGTTGGCAATGTCGCATATGAGTAAGAGTTACCAACAGACTTAGCAGCAGTGCATCCGGTATTCCACATCTCACTCTTGAAGAAGTGTGTGGGTGACCCAGCCTCTATAGTGCCATTAGAGAATGTGGTAGTGAAAGATAGTCTTTTTTATGAGGATGTACCAGTTGAGATTTTTGACCGTCAGGTTAGGAGGTTGAGAAATAAAGAAGTCGCTTCAGTCAAGGTTTTATGGAGGAGTCAGTCCGTAGAGAAAGCTACTTGGGAAGCAGAAGCAACCATGAAAGCCAAGTATCCTCACCTCTTTCCTTTCGATTCCACTCCAGCTTGAGGTAATAGTTCCTCTTTAGTTTTCCAGTCATTCATGCATAAATTTAGTCTTAGAATCATGTTCCCTCAGTTGTACTTGCATTTTCACCATATTTGCATGTGCTCGGAACTCAATTCAGTCAGAAAATCAGTTCTTAGTGTTTAGCAATAGGGTTTGCAGCTCTCTCCCTCTATTCCAACTAGTTTAGTCTTCATTCGAGGACGAATGTTCCCAAGGGGGAGATAATGTAACACCCCGTATCCAAAACAGACCAAAAACTAGCTTTTTAGAAACATTTGCAGGTGAAACCAACGGTGGCATTGACGGACCGTAGCCTGACCCATGGACCATCCTGCACATATGTTGATGGGGTCAGAAACTCCAAAAAATCTCAGCAAAGGAAAATTGGTTAAGTCTTGGTCGATGAACGGACCTACGGTCCGTAGTCTGTGACCGTCGATCGACACCCCATTCACCCACTCTCTGACAAGAGCCATGGATGACCATCACAGTCCATAGGTGGACCCACGATCCGTAGGTCTGACCGTAGGTGAGAACTAGCATCCAGTTAGGGGGGAAATATAGTAGGGTCAACTTCAAATGATCATAAATCTTAGCACAAAATGAATTATGTGTCCCATGACATATCATCAGATAGATAATTGAATTATCTGTCCATAACCACCAACCTTGCTAAAATCAGACCTCTGAACAAAAGGCTATGCCCGTTTTAGTAAAGGCCTGTCGATTAGGCCCAACATACGGATCAGACGGACCGTCGATGGAACGACGGACCGTCAGTCCAGGTCATCGTTTGGTCCGACAACAAATTACCCAGGGGACTTTTGGTCATTTCCAACTTTGTTTAAACCTTAAGATACGTCATTTTGACCCTAAATAATCAAATTTTAATCAGTTTAAGCCTAGAAACATAACAAGAACTTACCTAAGTCAAAATCATAAATCAAAAGTTAGAAAATTAGAAGCAAGAAAGGAGAAAAAACTCAAGAACCCTAGTTCAAGGACGCAACAAGTTTCCAGCAGTTCCTGCCCCGAAACTTAAGTATTTTTCCGTGAATTTCATCACCACGTATGTGAGATTTCACTAGTGCATTGCTTTCACCCATTGGGTCCTTAGTTTTCAGTCAGTTCTTGATTCTCTTATCATGATTAAACCCAGGGTTCCTAGAATTACATCATAACTTCATGATTTAGTTAAAGTATACGTTCCAAATCAGATTATCATGTTATTACTCAGATTATCACATGAATTTCAGAACCTTAGCTATGTATTTATTTAGTTCTTGAATTACACATGCTAGGTAAGATATTTCAGTTACTTCAGATATACATGCCTCAGTTATAAATGCATAATTACCAGATTAATTGTTGCATTCTCAGTTGGCATGTTCAGTTTTGACCTATCCAGTATTTACAGAAACTCACTCATAATCAGTTAACTACAAAATTCATTAGGAGTAGCATAATACCGAGTTGGACTAGGGTTTAGCGTACCCAAATGGTCCCAGAACTACTAGCCAAGTAGGTTGTAAGTCCCCTCTGTGGGTAATCAGTTTAGTGATCACGCCAGCATGCCTTTATACCTTTGGCAGGGTATATTGGGTCCTCTCGATGGGGTGTATACATCGGACTCCACATTTAGCTTATGTAGTTTTATTATCGGTTATTAGTAGCTCCTACAGTTCAGTCAGACTCTCTGCATTGACCATTTATCAGTATATTTAGTATTCTGTTTCAGCATGTTATAAATTGGTCATTGCATCTAGTTAGCTCAGAATTCAGTATATCATGTTCAGATTATTATACTTGCTTTTGTGCTTGTTCACTTATGTTTTATTTCAGCTTTACTCTATCCTACATGCTCAGTTCCTTAAAGTACTGACGGATACGTGGACTACATCTTCTCGTGATGTATGTTCAGGTTCTTAGCATCCAGATCACGCATAGATTGATTTCCGATATCCAGTTCAGCAGATTCAGTGGTGAGTCCTCATTCTCCGAGGACAAAATTGATGAGTTTAATTTCAGTCTTCAGTCATTAAGTTTCTATTTTTGCTAGATTTAGCTTGGTCTTGTCCCAGTATTTCTAGTCCAGTTTAGAGGCTTATTTCAGAAATAGTTAGTTTCAGCTTAGTGTTGAGTTGATATTTTCTTTGTATTAAACTCATCATTTTCATATATCTCAGATTTAGCATATGGGTATTCCCCATCTTTTCATTTAAGTATGATTTAGCTTCCGCAACAGTTTATACTCTTCAGTATGCTCATGACGTGCCAGCAGGGTTAGCTTGGGATCACTTGTGGTCCTAGGTTCCGTGTCCGCGTCTCGAGGGTAGCTCGGGGCATGACAAAAATCATCTTGAAGGAACCCTTTTGGGAAAGAGATCCCAAAGGTGAAAGAAATCCCATACGTTGTTAATTAATGAAGTTTGATGGATAAACTTGATCCTTTGAGGACATAGAACCCCCTTGACCTTGTCTTTTATGGTGTTCTTCTACTTGAGAGAGAAAGAATAGAGAAGGAAGAGCAATTGGGTTTTGAGAATTATAAGAGTTAGTTTAGTATAATTAGGTTAGGGTCTTTATATATGTCATTAAATAGCTTTATTAGACCTCCCTTAACCCCAAACTAATTAACTAACCACCTAATAAATTAAGTTAGCTAACTTAAAAATGTGTAGCAAAAACACTCTTCATACACGAAACCCCGACCCACGCCCCGTTTGTCAATCGACAGCCAAGGGACAAACTGTCCTGTTGGTCCGTCTTTTGTGACAGAGACTTGTCAAAATGAACCCTTGTCCAAATTTACTAAGTGTTCATCGACGGTGGCCATCGACGCCTCGTCAGTGGCCTTCGTCTGTGGATAATGTCTCTTGATAGATTTTGCCACAAATTGTAAAGGTACTCTTCAAGGGACCTTGGTTGGTCCTTGGGGAATCGTACTCGAACGTTTCGACTATAAACTAACTCTAATACGTGTTAGAAACCTTATCACCCAATTTCATCATTTTGCAACTCTTTAAACTTAGTCAAATAGGCTAAGACACACTAAACACTCATGTTTGATTCTAAAACTTCCTAAATGACTTATATACATTAAAATTGAACTTAAAACGGTTACACAACCTTTAGACACTCATGTTAGGCTCAAGAACACGTCTTAGAATTTTGGAGTGTTACACACATGTGCAATGCATAGACAAGGTCCCATACCCTTGTAACTACTAGTTCACCGATCAAGTCATCCTAGTTAAGATATACTATAATACTTGCATGAACATATACTTCACATACATTGTAGTAGACCTTAGGTGCATAAGAGAATTATCCTTTCATTAGCTACCATGAATCTATTGTAGTAGACCTTAGGTGCATATAATACTTTAATAAACATGCATGAGTTGTGTATATAATACTTGACATACATTGTAGTAGACCTTAGGTGCATATAATACTTTCATAAACATGCATGAGTTGTGTGTGTACATTGGACAACATGATCATATAACGGTATCAATCATAGTATTGGGTCAGCCACCTTACAAAGGTCAGAATACAAATTCAAGTCCCTCAAATTATAGACAACTCAAATAAAGAGTGATAGGAACCATAGAGCACACACAACAACATTATAGCATAGGAGACAAGACACTTTCATCATTGTATCTAAGTCCCCTATTCATTCTTAGAACACATATTCATATAGGAGTTTATAGGTATGGATAATGCTACACAAGAGTATTCAAACATCAACATGTAGACCATACCTAACCATAACATCGTCAATCACATATAGGAAGCATCATCACCTAACCAAGATCATAAACTTGCATTGGAGACTAGGTATAATACTTCACGTTGTGTGATCATCATAACCACACTTTCAGGATACAATTCCATCTAGGCCATGATTACATCAATAGAATGATAAGAATGTAAACATCACCACCATAAGTGGACCATACAACACAATGTCATTCAAGGCCAATTAACTACAAATTCTATAGAAAGTAGAAGGAATAGGCAAAACATATCAATTCTCCATGCTTTGATCATTACTAATAAATTCCCAAAATCATCCACAATTCATATAGAAAACAGTAGCTTAAGATACATTTATACAAACGAAATCATAATTCAATTACCATAAGATCAAGATCACATTAACCCACATTATAGTCTAAATTGGCATTTTGGGAGGATCATGGGTTCATCATGAAATTGGATTGAAATCAACCTGAATATATTATCTAATCATCAATTCATCATAAGCATTCTTTTGAAATAAAATTGAGAAAGAACCCATGGTTAGATTGAAAGATAGAGAGTTTGATCATCAATTCACTTTGAAAACCTTTCAAGGAGCTACTTAGATTAATGGATAACTAAGGATGAAGGATCACCATACCTCATTAATTATGAAAAACACGAAAACTTGATGTAGAAATCATGGAAATCCTATCCTTTAAGTTGTTCTTGAACTTCATCTCCAATGGAGGTTTCTAAAGAGGTTTTGTTTTGAGAGGGAATGGTGAAATTTTAAGAATGAATTGGTAATTGGGTTTTGATGTTATTAACTAACATAATATACCAAAACATAGATAAAATTACTGCCTACGGTCTATTTAGGACGTGGGGTGAATTTTCCATTCACCCCTTTAATGAAACAGTGCGCATGAAGGAAAAACAGACTGCATCGACGAGAGCAGTCAATGGGGCATTGATTAGATGACAGCTCGTCCTGCTGCTCCGTCGTTTGCAAATGAAGCTCCTCCTTGGGGGCTGAAGCTCACATGGTTATGTATTGAGCTATTCCCCCATCGATAGGGTGTCGATTGAGAAACGGTCCGTCGTTCATTGGCTCGTCGATTGGCACTGCCAAGGCAGTGTCTAGGCAGCCATTTAGGTCCTCCTAAAGGGCCCCTTGGGTTATACTTGGGGAGACGTTCCCGGATGGTTTGAACCTAATTACGATCATAAACATGTTAAGGTCCTTACCTATAAATTTGAGCATCAAACAACAGATAAAACATACCAAGGAACACTAGAACATTCAAGAACGTTCAAAGGCTAACTTTAGAACGTCTCGGACGTTCTTGGACGTTTGGCTTTCAAGTAAATTCAAATCGAGTATAAATACTATAAAACACTTAATTAGCATGTTATTAAACTTTTTAGGAACATGTGAGGCTCTAGGTATGTTAATTCATTTTATGGGACCTTACAATATCCCCCACTTGGGAACATTCGTCCTCGAATGTCACTTGGAACATTTAAGCACTTCAAGGCCTTAAATGACCCATAGAGAAGCTCACAACATTCAACACATTATTACATAGAAGTCAATGCACCAAACATACAAGATCACCAACTTTCATACCAGTTGCACTCAATGCACACAAGAAAGCAAAAACCTTAACTCACTTACCCTTAATGCATCGACACAAAAGCATCTCTCATCTTCATAGGAGGAACATCCTTAGGAGGAACATCTTTATTCTAATCATGACATGGTATTTACATTTCATTTTATTATATGTATAATCACACATAGACAGATTTAACATCATCTCTCAAGGAGCAAAAAAGCAACTCATACTTAATGCACATAGACTTGAGTTTAGTAGATCAACAAGGATCCTTATCATTTAGACATAGTGCCATGAAGTCCATACTCAAACTTACCATGCTTATTTAATTTCCTTCTCTTCAACACACTTACATGTCTTCAAGAGTTCGTACCAATCAATGCACAATGGTCAATGCATTTTAATGAGAAATTCTCAACATTTTAACCAAAGAATGCTCACACTTCCTTCCTAATGAAGCAAATCATAAATCCCACCACACATATCACAACAATAGGAAGTTATTTCACATAGTTCCATTTTCTAGTATAACACTAGCTTTCATAAACATACATCATTTAGGGAAATTCATAAACTTTATAGGCACACACAAGGACATTAGTTTGACATACCTTCACTTCTCAAGAGTGAGCCTACAATCATATTCCCAAACCATACAAATCACATATTTTTAAAAGGGACTCATCTTAACTTATTTAGAGACTCTTTCTCTCACCGTGAGGCTAAAGCACCACACATTATAAGAGACATCAAGCATGCTCATTAAGCCTTCTCATGAAGTCTAATACACATTTTACATATCAAGATGCACAACATCATGAGCAACATGCAATTATCACAAATTCCTTTTTCATGCAATGAAAACCTTTCCAAAACATGGATAACATAGTGTCATTTAAGACATGCATAACATATGGAGAACATGAAACTTAAGCTTATATGCATGACTCACATCACGAACAAGCTACTAAGGAACTCTTTGGTTTCAAGTTTGAGTAAGAATAGAAGGAAAAGATAGGGATAACCTTACTACTCACATCATCATCCCCCACTTAGGCTAAACCCATTTAGAGCAACTTCACTCAACCTACGGAGAATTTTATCTCACCAACCTTAATAACTAAGAACATCATCCCACTCTTATGATTTAAGCTTAAGCACACCCTTCAACAACATCACCTAAAAGTGATTCTCAACATAAAGAAGTTCAAGGAAATCAACATAGGGACATCAAGGGTACTTAAAGTCTTACCATCTAGGCACATTATCCCCCATTTGGGGTAAGACTTATCACATCATGCCCTTAAAAATTAAGTCAAGGCAAGTCAAGACCAATCTATCACTACAAGAAAACATGTCTGTTGCAACACAAGAATAACCATTGTCATAGACTCAAAGAGTGTTGCAATTGCGTTACGGCAACGGAAACTGGTGTGTTGTATATATGGCTGTTGTGATATATCTATAGTAAAGGTTTCCTAGAAACAGTTGATAGTCGTTGCCACAGACCATATATCGTAACAATTATTCTTTAGTCTAGGACGACACTTTTCTGCAGTTGTTGCAACAGTTACCAAACTGTTGCAAAATATATTATAGCGACAGTGATAAACCGTTGCCAGACAGTCTACAACAAAAATAATTTTTTTTGTTTAGGACGACACTTTTCTGCATTTGTTTCAATAGTTGCAAACCGTTGCAAAAGGTTTTATAGAAAAAGTTGTAAAATGTTGCAACACACTATCTATACCAACAATTATTCTTTAGTCTAGGACGACATTTTTTTGAGTTTCTACAACAGTTGCAAATTGTTGCGAACGACCTATCACAATAACTTTATTATACAACTCGATGTAAGCTATTACAACGGTTGTTCTTAACTATTGCAATAATTCTATTAATATATTGCAATAGACCTTTTTAATGGTTATTGCAGGCGATTGTAGCCATTTTTTAAATAAACTATAATACAATGATAGAACATATCAAACCAATATGTACATCCACTTGTAGCATTCATATATTATAGATAAAAACAGATGATCTTGATACAATTCAAGATTTAACATACATTGATATTCAAAAAAATTAATCCCAAACATAAAAATAATCCTAGAATGTTCAAGAGTTGGCATTCATTCAGCTTCACAAAATTAGGTCAAAAGGTAAAAATAGTGCTAGAATGTTCAAGAGTTGGCGTTCATTTAAGTTCACAAAATTAGGCCAAAAAGTAAACTAATGCTAGAATGTTTGTAGATATATAGATAAACCAATTATTTTTAAGTAAGTTCTTAACTACTTTCATCCCCGCTTTGCTCATCATTTTGTTCAACTATAATTTCAAAAGGGTAAACAATTCGGAAAGAGGAAGTTCAAAAATTAAAAGGTAAAAAAAGACACACAATTCTTAATTTTTTATCTTTCTGTCCATGATGAAAATAACTCCTAGGAAACCAGGACACTTAAATAGAGGTAGAATCTCGAAATGCTCATGAGGAGGAGCCAAACCGATAAGGAAATAACTCGAAAAGTATAGCTATAAAAGTGTACACGGATAAGGACAGTTTAGCAGCTAGCACCAGGTCAAGAAGCTAATCGGGAACAACTAAGTAAGGAACAAATTAGTTATATAACTACATTACAAGCATTGCACTTGAACAAGACAACTAAATCCACTACCACAGTTTTCAAACTCTCCCCACCAAAGGACGAAAGACATTGAATTCCAATAAATAACAATTACAATCCTCACAATCAGAACTAGAAAGATTACACAATCATAAACATGATATTTGTTGATCAAAATATAACAGTTAAACAAAATATACTAAGCAACAAATAGGGGCTACATCAAGAGTAAATACAACAAGAACATATACATTAGAAACAGATGATGAACCACAAAGGAAAATGATTATCGCAGTTACTAAAAACTAACAACACCTAAATTATGCAAACAACAGTAACACTAATCTCGATAATATCAACTTTGATAAAAATAAAAGGATCATCACATCTGAACCAACAATAATACAAGAAGATTTCAAGTGTCGTAGCACAAGAAAAAGAAGTAGAAGCAGATTAACATAACAATCCATAGACGAAGATGAACCAAACAAGAAACCGCAAAAGAAGTAGTAGAATAAAAGGAAGAAGGAGGGGGATTCTGACCTTGATTATTTCTACTGGTATATATGAACGCTGGACTGATCAAATTTTTAATTTTTGTGTTGACGAAACATCAAGTACTGTTGCTAGAACATTAGCATCAATTGGTAGGACTGAACACTGAATTTTGTTATGACATCTTCTACAATTTCTTGTTGCATCGTGGTCTTTTGTTGGTCATATTTTTCTTTTTGTTCCTCAGTTTTTTCCTCTATTATCATCATACTCTCTTCCATCTTTTTCATGAGGTCATTTATTGCATTTGACAAGGCTTCAGAATGTCCCACTTTCCCTTTCAAAGTAGTTTTTGTAACCCCTCTTAAATATAATCTCAAACATCCTGGAGGTTTTGATCCCATGACAGAAGAAAATGCATCAATTGTCTCATTTTCATCTTCTTTTTATTGCATTTCAATATTCTCCATCTCAGCCTATAATGCAGTTTTATTATTAAAAAACAACAGAATTCAAGTACACATATAAAGACTAAATATGAAAAAACAAATTCAAATAAAAAAATAAAAATTAGATAGAAATCTCACAATTTTACTAGTTGTATCTTCATATGTAACCTTGTATGATCTATTCGGCTTTCTTTTTCTTGTAACCACAAAATATTCCTTAGGTGATGGAGTATCACTAGTTTCCCTCTTTTTTACTTGTAGACATTAAAAGTGGATATCAAACATCTTCTTTAAAATGCGACAAGTCTTTATTCAATGCTACGCAAGAGCTCATACAAAATCATTGCGAACTAAAGCAAAGCTTTTCTTGCCAACAGTATGTGGATTCTTTAACTTTTTCCGATTCTCACTATTGTTTTTTAACATTTTCTAAAAATAGAAGAGAAGTTCCACAGTGATCAAGTGATTTTATTGAAGGGGAAAGCTTCATTCCAGTGATTCATAACAAAAATTAGAGCTCACTTTATCCCAAAAAGAAGATACAGAAGAGACACTACCAGTGATCAGTTACAGAAGAAAAGAGCTCTTTATATAAATTAAAATATTTTGGGAATGAAGAGCAAAAATAACCACCAAATCAGCTAATCACAATATTCTCTTACTAAAAGAGAAGTAACTAAATCCATAAGGAGTAAAATTCAACAAAGAAACATGTATTACATGTTATTCTCGGATCCAACAAGGACAGAAGGCAAAATGATAATGTAAACTCCAACTTAACATAATTGAACCTCTACAAACTAGTAAGATTTACCTGGAGTTTTTCTGAGTTCAAATATCTAAGAAGTTCCTTAAATTGAGATGTTGGAACATCATCAAACTTGTTTTCCATCCGAATTTGATCATTAGTGTAAGCATCAAAGTAGTGTGTTTTCAATTCAAACTTACCCTTCTCCAAGCTTCTTGAACTGTTTTAAAGTCCATCTAACACCAATTTCAGGAATGTAATATTTCTCCTAAAAATTTGAACATTTAGTTAGTGCAATAAATTTTAAATATAGTTAACTTAACACATAATTGAATACTTCAAACCCTGGTATAATCGCACAAATCATCTTTTGTGTCCATCAACTTCCAATTTTTTATCAAGAGGACAAAGGGTCATATTCCTAGCAAGTTTACCGAGGAAGAATCTCAAATCTATCATGACATCATTACTAGGACCAACTGGCTGACTAACTTTGTTCAGCATAATCAGTTTACGATCATGCCTTCCATGTACACATAACATCTTTGTTTGACATTTGTCTTTTTTTAGTGGAGGAGTCTACAATAATACACAAATAAAGATAACCCTTCAAAAGTAGTATTGTAATTTGATTTTATAATTAAAAAAAAAAGTAATATTATAAATAAAATATTGATGTTCTTGCCTTGTTCGACACATTGTTCTTTTTCTTCAAGAGCAGTAGAATTCAATTGAAGTTGTTCTTCTACTGGTTGCACTACATTGTTAGTTGAGTCAGCTTGTATATGAACTCCTGCCTATTGGCTGTGTGATTATAGAAGATCTTGTTCTTCAATTACATCTGTTAGACGTTGACGCTTTTCGGAGATTAGATCTTGTCTTTTTCTAGCTAGCAACAACTTCTTTTGATTCGCCAAAGATGTGAGTGTTCCAGCTGGATCAGTTGCTCTTTCTTCTCTATTCCTTATTCTTGACGACACTTGTTGTTTCATGACTACCAAGTACTGCCTACTGAAAAAATAGAGATAAAAGGAAAAGAAGTTAGACATCCCAACAGATTCAAGAATATAAAGCAGAATCAGCGAAAAGGAGATTACAATAGCAATAAAATAAACTAGTAAAAAGGTGAGGGTGAAGCATAAATCAGAATCAGCACTTCTTGCGACCTGATTCACATAGAACTTCTTAAAAAAAATCAATCATCTCATTTCAACAAATAAACCACTAGATCAATCTCTAATAATATTTAGAAAACCCAAAAAGATAGAAGTACACAAAAATAATAAAATAGACAACATCAGCATTCATTCAATTGACTTTTAAGCCAACAGTACATATAAGAAAATGCTACAGAGATGCAATAAAAGAAGTTTAAAAATTCCTTCGTCAATCATCAGCCACAATCCAATCCCAATCGACATCATCAAAGTCCTCATCTTCTTCTGGTATGTCCATATGATCTTCTTCCATGTAATCTGAATGTTGATCATAAGTTGGCATATCAATTACATCACCAGTTATATCTTCTCTCGACCATCTAAGATCAACATCAACATAAGATATTCCATTTGATGTTCCAATGTCATTGTCTGGTTCCCCCAAAAATGTGTCTCCAATATTAAGGCAATTCTGATCTTCTTCTAAACCAAATAAATAACCATTGACTTTAGTCCTTGCACAATAAACATCTTTCTCAATAGGATCCTCCACATAGAAAACTTGATGCACTTGAGATGCTAGTACAAATGGATCTTCAGTACTGCATAACTTATTGAAGTATACCCGAGTTAATCCATATTCATGTACTTCATTAAGAAACCAAACACATTTAAACAACACACCACTTAAGAAACCCCAATAATCAATCTCTATGATATCTTGAATAGCTCTATAATAGACAACCTCTCCATCAATGGGGTTCTGGTCTCTAGCATTAGCAAAACTATTAGTCGTTGTTGATAAAGTCACTCCATAATTCTAAGTATTACCTTGACTATTATGTTTCATTCTATGAAATCGATGTCCATTGAAAAAATATGTTGTATATATTTTTGCCGCAGTATTAGGCCCTTTATAAATATGTCGTAAATGTTCAGGCACTTCAACAGACTTAACTTTCTTCCTAAACCATTTGCAAAATTCCTGACTATGATTCTGTGCTCTAATCCATGCATTTGATCTACTATGATTGTCAATTACAGTCTTATGTTCCCTGCAAGCAAGCATATTTTAAATTAGCATGTTTCAAAGTTCTTATCATGTAAAAAATATTGGATTTTATAATAAAATTGACAGATTTTACATGATAAAGGTCTCCATTTTTTCATATTCGGTATTAAACAATACATATCGATGTATATCAATATGTAACTCGAGATCCATGTGAAAATTATTTCCTTTGCTTTTTTTCTCCCTTCCAATTGGATGGCAAAATTTAGGGAATATACGTGACAAATTATCTCCCTTTGTTTCAATTCCCTGCTCATTATCTAATTGGTATCGACTGAATTTTGTTTTCACCCCAGCATGTCGGTATCTGGAACATAAATTCACTCGCTTTAGTTCCACGAATCCCTCTAGTATAGATGCTTCTAGATAAAATCGATTACAAACAATCCCCTTGAATAAACATAGGTTTATTTCAGTGGAATACATCCAAAGAAGATGTGTCGGACCCCCAACCTTAACTTCATTCACTAAATAGATGGGTAGATGTACCATTATGTCAAAAAAGGATGGAGGGAAAATATTTTCAAGGTCACATATAATCTCATTGATTTAAGACTGCATTGTATCAAGATCTGCTCGACTTATCACCTTGCAACTTATGACTCTAAAGAAGTTCCCCAATCGAATCAAGGCTATATAAACTTTTTTAGGCAACACTTTTCTAACAACAACTTGGAGCAAGTAATGCATTATGAAATGAGCATCATGGATCTTGTAACCTGATATTTTCATTTCATCCACTTCAACACATCTTGATATATTTGAAACACAACCTTTTGGTAATTTTGCATTTCTAAGAAGAGTGCAAAACAACTTCTTCTCTTCTCGTTTCATGGAGAAACAAGCTTTAGCCAAATGAAATTTTCCATTATCATCTTTTACTGGTTGAAGTTCCTTTCGTATCCCCATTTCTTGTAAGTCATATCGAGAATTAACATGGTATTTTGACTTTCCTGTTACATCCAACAAAGTCTTGAGCGAACTGTCACAAATATTTTTTTCTATGTGCATCATATCAAGATTGTGCCTCAAATGTTTATGTTCCCAGTATGGCAATTCAAAAAAATAATTTTTTCTATGGACCCTCACTGTCACGACGCTTCCTATTTTGGCCCTTTTCGAAACTATTATTGAATCTATGCAACTCTTCCTATACTTCTGTGCCTGATAAGGAAGTAGGTGCAGATCTGTGATCTTCTTTACCATCAAGTGATTTGTTATCTTTTCGAAATGGATGATCAGGAGGTAAGAATACCCGATGACCCATGTAACACATCTTACGACGATGCTTGAGATATTAACATCATGTCCCATGATTACAAGTTTGGCAAGCATGTTTCCTTTTGTGCTCCAACCATAAAGCATTGCATAGGCTGGAAAATCACTGATTATCCACAATAAGGCTGCACGCAATTGAAAAGTTTTTTTTAAATCAACATCATATGTTTCCATCCCAGCTTCCCACAATTCTTTCAATTCTTCAATTAGTGGTTGAAGGCAGACATCAATATCCTTTCTTGGAGATGATGGACCTGGAATGATCATAGATAATATCATATACTCCGGTTTCATGCAAATCCACACCGATAAATTATAATTTATTAACATAATAGGCCATGTGCTATGGGAAATACTCATGGTTCGAAACGGTTTGAAACCATCACTTGAAAGACCCAATCTAACATTATGAGAATCTCTAGCAAAATCTTCCTGCAAGGAATCAAATTCTTCCAAGCTTCCCCATCAAGCGCATGCCTTATATATCCATCTTTGGGTCGTTAAGTACCATGTCATTTTATATTTGCAGCTGTTTCAGGACACATGAATATTATCGGAAGCCTAGGTTTTAAGTGAAGGTACCTTAAAACCTTTGCAGGAATTTTGGTGCTTTTATTAGTCAAGGGATCATTAACATTCTACCATCTAGACGAGCCACAAATAGAACAATTGTTTTCTTTCTCATTTTCCATCCAAAATAACATGCAATCATTAGGGCATGCATGTATTTTTTTCATAATCAAGACCCAAATCTTTCATCATATTTTTTGCTTTGTGAAATGACTCAGGTATATGATCAAATGGAAATGCCTCTCTTAAAAGGTCTAGTAAGTCTCCAAACGCCACATTACTCAAACCATGAATGCATTTGAACAGGAATAATTGAATGGTGAAATTTAGTTTCGAGAAATTCTTACACCTAGGATATAACTCTTGTTTACCTTCCTCCAGTAATTTATAAAATTTATTTGCATCTTCGGATAACCCCTCTCTAACTCCCTCAACCCCCAAATCACCTGTAACATCTCTAAAAGTTTCATGAAGTAGGCCATCAATATTGTCACGCATGTTGGAACCTTCCTTATTATGATTTGTATTATTTCTCGAGGAAATACTTTGCCCATGAAAAATCCATTTGGTGTACCCTTGTACAAACCCATAAATAACCAAGTGATCCTCCACAAAATTTCGTTGATGCCACTTACAATTAGCACACTTTATGCAAGGACACAATATTTCATCTCCTTTGGAAGCTCATTCTAAAGTTGTATAAAAAAAGTTATTCACACCACTGATATACTCATTGGTGGATCTACGGAGACCCATCAAACTTTTATCTCCACTATCCATTTAATATTGAGTATCCTATATGATACAAAAATCAAATTACCAAGATAAGATATAAAAAAGAAGATTCTGAATAACAGACCAGCATATTTGGTTCCCTTAAAAACTTATATTCAACAAATTTTGATCAGTGGCTCTATCTTATTTTATGTAACAACATAACTGAAATGTGTGATTTCCATGAACTATTTGTTATACATAATCAGTTGTCTACTTAACAATACAAATTTTACCTATAATTTCAATTAGTTAAAAGAGAAAAAAGTAAAAGATTTAAAATCTAAAAACTCAATCTAGAGATAATAAGACACGACAACAAAGTCAAACAATTATGACAAATCTAAACACTTACAAGATGTAATGGATTTCATATAAAAATACAAAACTTCATATTAGTTTGTCAAAGACAACAACTTCACACAAGAAACTAAGCAACACACGATTGCACGACTCCCCCTTGAGAGGTTGAGTTACTGTTCAACCAGACCCAATATATACTAAATCAGTTCTAAAATCAACAATGGTCACAAAATAGAACATGAATCAGAAAAAAAAAGACTAATAGGAAAGTCACATAAAAGGGAAATCTTATCCAACACTCTAAACTAACTCTACATGCACAACATTTAAAGAGCACATATACGGGGAAAGAATCACCTGGAAATGATTATAAACAACACAAAAAGAAGAGTAAAAATCAAGATTCATACACATATAATTAGAGTAAACTAAAAGGAAACTAACTACAAAATTAAGAGTCAAGTGAATATTACCTCTTTTTAAGAAGCGAATAGCTCACTACATTAAAACTTTACTAGTTATAACCTTTTAAAGTTTAGATAAGCATAACTAAGCTAACTAGGCAAATTTGAGTTAATAAGTTTAGGGTGTTGTGTCTCTAATTAAAAACTTCTAAACAAATTTAAAGGTAAAAGTAAAGAATGAAAAGACAACAAAATCAAAGTCAATAACCTCACTAAAGAAACTAAGCATCTCAATAGTTAAACTTCAAATTTATAAGAAAAGACAAGGAGCAGCCTTAGAGAACTTGGATGTATGGTTAAATGTAGACATGAAGATCCAAATCTAGAAGCAGCCTTAGAGAGGTTGTTAATACTCAAAGCCTTGTTTTGTGCTCAACTACACCAAGGATCTACTCATTGTATTGCAAAAGCAGAAATGATATTAAAACAGAAAATACAATAGTTATCATAAAAAAGGATATTAAAGGAGAAAACAAAGAAATACTGAATATATTAGATTTTATTCGGTGCTCAAAGATTAAGGAGGTTAATTTCATAAACAAAGCCTTATTCTATGATCAACTAATAATGCTCAATTATTCATGAACCAATAATGCTTGTTGAAAACACCTGGCAACCCTAATCATATTCATTAAAAAGTCTACGACCTCAGACTTCTATTTTCATTTCAAGAAGAATACAGACCACCACTACACCACTATGTTGAAAAGAATAGCTTTCTTACAGTAGTACACTGGGAAACGAATGGACGAGATAAAGTTCACTGAGGTAGAAAGTAACATGAATGATCTGGTTGTAGAAGCTCTTAACTCATAAAAAAGAAAATTTATCATGAATTTCTTTTTACAGTAAAGCATAAAGTGAAAATTTTCCAACATTTTAAACTTACAATGCAAACCTTAAATTTGAAAAACATAGTCATTTGGAATGATTTAATTGAATAATGAATAAGCAAAAACAAAAAGAGACTAGTAAGAGAAATCAGAACATTACCAACTTGGACATTACATCAAAGTTAACATACACAAGAACATTAAGTTGATGAATATGCAGGTAACTGACAAATGTGAGTAAGTGATACGGTTACATAGCTTCCTGTTCCTTCCTACCACAATACCTTGTGGAGCACATGTACAAAAATGAGTGTTGTATCTAATATAGACACCAGCTGAACAGTATAAATGAGACGTTACATTTCTATTTATTTTCATAATTTTATATGCCTATACTGAAAACAAGTGCTGCAAGATGTATTCAGACATCATACTATGATATGAAATGCAAAAACATGTACTCCATCAGGTTGTATTATAACTTTCAAAAAAAAGATGCATCTAAATTCCAAATGTAGCTTCGAATCACATTTAATTGAAGGTAAGTTATTTGAATGTTAGAAATACTTACTTTTTAACAGGAAAAAGATTCAGACACACAAATGTACATCAAAGTTAAAAAAGAAAAAGAAAAAAAAGGGAAACAGGAACATTACCTCTTTTTTGAGCAGTGAGCTGAGCTTGATGACCAACTTGTAGTTTGTCCACTAAAAAATTCAGACAAGAAGGAAGAAAGTATAACCTTAGAACTTAAAAATTATACTCGAAAAAGAGAAACAAAATCCCTTAATGCTCGACTTCAATGACATTTAGAGTAAAAAAATACTTTTAATAGATAGGAACTATCATGAATATTAAAGATTTTATTCTTAGAAATCGTTTGTCCTGTTTATAAACAAAATATTTTTCAATAGATAAGAACTATCATGCAGATGAAGAACCGAAACTGATCTTTCATAACATTAACTCTTCCTAAACTGAGAGTTTAATTCCATCTAAAGTTTTTTGTAGATATTTCTCAATCTTAACCAAAATCGAGATACACACTCTAATGCACAGTAAGATTACATTATAATCATAAACTCTAGCAAAAACAACTTCACAAAAACCTATTTGTCAAGAACCCTTACTTCTAATAAATTTATAACTTTGAAAAAGATGAAATACAACATAGCTGTAGCTGCAAAAACGTACAACCCACGAAGAAGAAGACCTAAAAGTTGCAGATTCCTACAAGGAATGTCAAACAAAAATTTTCTTTCTTCCTTTTAAGAGAGAATGGCGTTGTTACCTACGAGAATGGCGTCGTTACCAATGAGAAAAAAATGACCTAATATGATGTTTACCTTTTCTTTTACTTTTATAATTAATTTAAAAAATGAAAATTTGACGGGTGTAGTGAAATTAGTGGAGGGAAACAATTGAGGGAAAATTACTGGCGGAACTATTTCCATAAAGTACCTAAGGCGGTGATTTGTAAGAACCGTTGCAATATAAAGATACTATGGCAATATTTGTAGTACTAATGCAACGATTTAATTCTTAAAGTGTTTCATTAGGTCCAGTTGTCTATTGCAAAGGTTATAACCGTTGCGAATGAATATCTATTGCAACACATATTTAATTGTTGCTAAATAATTATTGCTATAGGCATGTTTTCTAGTAGTGTATATACTCTTCACATAAGAAGGTTTGACATCATGGAGGGTTATCACTCCTACTCTCACATCAAAGAATCTACTAACTCAACCATCATCATTTCTCTAAGCCTAACACCCAAAGGAAACTCATAATAATCAAGTTAGCTCTTACCACCAAACCACATGAGGCCTTAACTATACCATTAATACCAAGGGTAACTCCATAACTTCATCAAAACATAGGGTACGTATTTGAAACTCTTACGGTCAACTTCCATCTTTTCAAGAGATTTAGGGTAACCATCCTCTCTAGATAACACCTTAGGGAAACATAGAGGAGACTTGGCCATAAAGTCCTCTTTTATTTTCTCTCAACATTTAGCAAGGTAACTTCTAGGTCATGTCAACCCACATTATCATCTTGGGTGGAACCTTCCAACCAACCATGCCAAAGTACCATCTAAGCACCCTTTCAA
Organism: Solanum sitiens; assembly: GCA_016801875.1. Lineage (NCBI taxonomy): Eukaryota > Viridiplantae > Streptophyta > Magnoliopsida > Solanales > Solanaceae > Solanum > Solanum sitiens. Next base: position 1,214,888 of record JABWTJ010000073.1, on the reverse strand, counting down.
ATGACCAAACTTAAGATCAAACTTAAAAGACAACTAACAACTTTCAAAGTAGGTCAATTTCAATTTTGTTCTTATCCACATGGACTAACGGATACATACCCCCTTCTAAGTCAATCTTAGGGCAAGACATAATCCCATTTTATGGAACAAAACCCTTGTCTCCCCTCTTTCCCACTCCTAGAATATGTTCATATAGGGGATGATTAACTAGTCCTAAGGGTTTTCTCATTAACTAGCATATTTCAGAATCACCTTACAAAGAATCACCTTACAAGGTAAACACACTACCTCACCTTCTTAGGAGCAAGCCTAAACAAAGGACTCCAATCCACACAAGGCAACTATGAAGCATTACACACATAAAAGGCAACATCAACCATCACTTCTTACCACATTTTCTTCAAAACCATTCAAGTCTATACCATAACATTATACCATAATTATTCATAACCATAAGACAACTCATTGTTCCAAAGGAGACTCCATACTACTATAGCAATCCTTTACAAGCTATAACCATATCATAAAATACATCACAACATAACATCTCAATTCTCACAAAGCACATGCATATCCATAATTGGCATCACATCAACTCATGCCAAATTTACCTTAACATATACTCATCTAACCATAAAACCAAGGTAAGCATCTAAAGTCACCTTTTCTCCCTCAAGCATTGGTACATCATCCCATCAAAGTAATCACATTTCAAATACCCCGAACAAGAAAACATAAGATAGAGATAATATAGAGTTAATTTCTATGGCACAACATGAGAATAGTCAAGAAGGTAAATTCTATTGTCCTATAGGATTTCCCTCATGGATGTGTCCCCACTCACCACCAATGAACGAGACTCTACTAGGCGTGGCAAGATGAGACTTTGGATCCTAAAACCACTTTTATAACCTCATGCTCTGATACCACGTTGTCATATCCGGAGAGCACCCTTAGAAGTAACATGGAGTACTACACCTCTGGGAGGTCTTATACAAGCCCATAGTTATTATTCATCGCATTATCATAGGAAATTTAGCGAAACTTAAAATTTTTCATAGCACATCATAGGTTAGAAAAATCACTTCCATTAATATAAAAATAACATAAGTACAAAGTTAGACTCTAAGTCTCTTTGTCATATAGACTCAATATCATTAGAGTAGATTAGGGACACTTCCCTTACAACATAAGATAATAACTATAACTATTATATAATTTTAAGAATAACATGACATAAGACATCCTCGATTCTTAAGGATTCCTTTCTTTGAACTTGGGAAGCTATTCCAAGCCCTTCCATTAAGAAACATCCTCTAGCCATCACCACCTACACTTTGTGTAAAAAGATAATGAAGAATGGTGTTAGTACAAGAATGCACTAAGTATGTCAACCATGCAAGAACATGCATTTAAAGAGGACATTACACTTCAAAACCATGCATCATGCCTTTTTGTGAAACTTCATAAAAATTTTCATACAATAGGCATCATACAATTAACATGTTCATATAGACATCTACAATGGTCATAACATCAATAAAAAGCCATATATTACATTTAGGGCACATTTAACATTTCATAGCATTAACTTTATTTTACCTTAACTCCTTAAGTCCCAAGTAACCCTCTAGTGATACCTTGTGCAATGTATGAATAGGGATCCATTCCACCATCCACACTCAAACATGACCTTAGGGCCACCAAGGTAAACATAGATACAAACTTCATTAACCCAACTCATCCATTCGTAGAAACATCTCATATCAGAAGGCACATACTTCACATTTTAACAAACATACTTTAGGGACCACATAGAAGAACTCATTACAAGACCACATAAAAGTCAAGACTTCTAATATCACCATAATAAGACAATAGTCAACATTAACCTATCTTAACTTCACTTCACATAAAACATCATAGAACTCTACTCTTAATCCCAATCTAAGCCTACTAGTGCAATGCCCCATGACCTCACACATACTAAGTAAACCTACAAAGAGACTACAAATCTTATTATTTACTTCACATATCAACATGACATGTAGGTATAACTTCATACACATTAAGTAGATAATTCATCATATAGTCAATGAGACCAACATTAAGCATATAAGTTAAGACCTCAACATATAACACAATAGGACTCATACCATGCATATTATCATAACAAGTAGACAACACTACAATGTATTGCATAAGACCTTAAACATAGACATAACACTTAGAAATCCTTCCTAGAACTCCCTTAAAGAAACTACTTGTGCAATGCATAGGTAAGTTCATTACTCTCACCTATCCTAAGCAACTTCCCTTAGGTTATCCTAGTTAGGGATCCTTACTTAACTTCCATTGTCCATTTTATATTCGGGAATCTATAGCCTTAACCGACATTAAGAACATGGGTGCTAAACATGGAATTTAGTGTCATCCCCTCACACTAAGAGGGTATCTTACTTTTCAAGGAAAGACATGTATATCATCTAGCATATTAGGTGGATCAACTTGCTAGGTACAATGGGGCAACATAGTTTATGGAACTTGGAGTAATATATGGAAACCCTCTTTATACAAATTGGGCATTGTAGTTATCCATCTCGTGAAGACTATGGTTAACAAGCCTTTTGGAAGGCACCCCTAATCTTCAAGTTCACTCGGTGCTAAGCTAACTTCCCGTTATTGAAAACCCTTTATTAACATTACTTTATAAAAAAGGTTTTAGGAGATTAACTCCTCATATGCATAGTTCTAAGTCATGGATAAGAATGTCCTTTCATCTACCTAGCTTATGGGAGAAAACCTTTCACATGGACATACCACATATAAAGCATAGTCAAGTTTAGAGTACAATTGAGCAATTCTTTCAAGAGACCCTACTTTACTAGAATGTCATAGAATGTTTCATTCATACATTTCATGTGTGTGTGTGTACATATATGTGAGAAGACCTTTCACAAAGACACTATTAGACCACACATGTTCATACTTCACTTCATTCATCCATAAACTCATAGGTGTAACTATATGAGCAATCCTTTCATATAAACAAATTTAAAAACTATACATATTTATACTTCATCATATCATATACTTGACATAATAGAATACAAGACATGTTCATAACTTAATCATACATTCATATTTATGTACATAAAGAATCAACCTAGGAACTATCCTATCAAGGCACACATGTGCAATGCATAGACAAGGTCCCATACCCTTGTCCCTACTAGTAGACATATCAAGTCGTCATGAGAATATGTAGCACAATGTATGTGTAAGTACTTGAAAGGTATTAAGCATACGGGATAGAATAGAGATGAAATAACATTTAAATGATCAAATGAAATAAGCAATGATGTAATCTGAACATAATGTAGATGATGGATATCGATCTTACTGAATGCAATGACAAAATTTCCAACATGTTGAAACTCAATACTGAATATACTGCAAATGTGATCAATGTAATAGAATCTAATTAAACGCTGCGAGATACTAATAAAAGACAATAAAACCACATGACCTGAAAGTCGGGTCTGATATATACACCCTATTGAGAGGACCCAATACACCCGACAAAAAGTAGAGGCATGCTGGCATGATCACTAAAATGATGCCCATAAAGGGGACTTACAACCTACATTGCTAATAGTTTTGGGACTATTTGTGCACTCCCTAGTCCAACTCTGGTTCTGAAATTCATGCAAAAAAACAAGTAATCACATTATAATATAATTGGAACCTTAATAAAACTAATTCATGATAATCTGCTAAAATACCAGAAACCGGAGGTCTAGTTGATAAAAGGTAATCAAGAATATAAATGTAATCTAGGGACCGAATGGCCTAAAGTAACCCACTAGTAAAATTCAACATATATGGTGATGAATTACACGAAGAAATCTTATGATTTTGGGGCTCGAATAAATGGAATCTTGCTACATTCTTGAACTAGGGTTCTGTCGTCTCTTTCCTCTCTCAAAGATCTAATTTTTCTATGTTTTGATGAAAGGTTTAACTAAGGTATGTTCTAGTTATGTTTCTAGGATAAAACTGACAAATACCACATAGTTTAGGGTTAAAACAACATAATTTAGGGTCCCATGAAATAGGAAAAGACCAAAAGACCCCTGTCTTAAATTGCTGACGGGTTGACCAACTACCCCTTTGACGGACCATGAAAGGGACTAGGGACTATGAAGGCCCCTATTGTCTTTATATTATCTTGTGATTCTGAAGTATTGATACGTGAGTCCCTATCACAGCCCTTGTGAAATACCACAAACCATGAAGTTCTTTGTGGTACTCACTTGGGCTATGGTCTACAAACTCAGATCTAGGTGGACTACTGCCTAAGCTTCACGAACGCCCCCAAGGGACGTGTGAAGGACCACGGACCATGAAAATCTCTATCGTCTTCACTTTGTATGGGAGTCTAAGGGATAGTCTAGGATGGTCTACTGGTTAGCATCCTATGAATGCCAGCACGACCCGTTTTGAGGACCACAGATTGTGAAGGTCCTCGTGATCTTTACTTGGGCGTGGGTTCTAAGAGACATGCTAGGGGGTCCATTTGTTAACTCTCCACGGATGCCACTATGTCCTTTCATTGGTATCACATCTCGTGAAGGGTCTCGTGGTCTGACGCATGGGCATGGTGGAGTAAAACTATGGATAGTGGGAAGGTCTATGGACAGTGGCTTTCACGGTCCGTGAACCCCGCCATGGTTCTTTGCTTCAGGTGAATTCTACAAAAAAAAAAAATAGGTCTAATTTACCAATTTTTACTTGAATATCACATGACCTCAACGAAACGCCTATTGATGATCCTAAATACATGTATTTGTGTCATGTAATGATGCAGACCAAATAACGTCAGTAGATGGAATGTACGATCATGTTATGGGAACTCTGCAACATAAGTATAAGATCAAATATATAACAAAGAAGACATACTTACCTGTCTAAACTCAACATGACTTAAGAATACTTAACCAGACTCAAGAATACTATATTTGACTTAAGAATACTTAACTCAACTCAAGGATACACATCTCAACTAAAAGATGCTCAACTCAACTTTGGATACTCAACTTATAATGAAATAAACAAAAAAACATGCTATATATATATATATATATATATATATATATATATATATATATATATATATATATGAAACTTTTAAAAGTGTAGTTTATAAAAAAAATGTATATGATAATACAATAATAACTCTATACTTGGGAGATTCACTAATTAATAACAATCATTATGAGCTATGTGATTATACAGTGTCTCGCCCATGCTACTTGATCTGTCCTATACCTTGTCACCTTACATGAGATCCTCAACTAAGTGGATCCACTAAGCTATGCTAAAAAGTCATAAGGAATCATCTAAAAAGTATAACCCTTTACCCAACCTGGCATACATGGTTTATGGGGGATGTGAGTTGTCCGAGCTCTCCCCTATATCGCTGCTCAATATTACTCTCAATAATATAATTTATAATCATATGTTTAAAAACATTTCCTTATCCTCAAACATTGAAATAATTCCTCAAAAGGTTCTCTCAAAATAGATAGTGCTCAAAACTCATCATGAACTCATTTGAAAATCAATGTTTTCTCTCATTTTAAATGTAAAACATTTACACTTGGGAATACTTAGTTCCTTTATATTCATTTTGAAAAATGAAACTCGAGTATTCTCATCCTCATGATAATTTACTCAAGTCTTTAAATAGATTTTATATAATTGTAATAGACTTCTCAAAGTAGGGTCCATGCCGAATTTTGAAAGTGAACGACTCAATCAAGGGTTTCAATAACCATACATAGAACTCAATACTCAAAACACAATTACTCTAGAAATCAAGGAGTCAATGACAAAACTCATCTCAAGAATGCTCGACTGGAAGGGTTCATGCAGAAATATGGGCATTACCTACTCAAATCAAGGACCTCCATGTATACCATATGGTAATCCCATAACTATGAATTGTAGTGTCAAAAATTTTAGGAATTCAACACTAAAGAAATTAGAACTAGAAGATACTCCTCCTCTCAAAAACACTACATTCATAGAGATGCTGCAGAATATTGGATATGAACGACTCGACTCAAGGGTCTAAATGACGATACAGAACTCATATGTACACCTCTTATCATTCACATACTTACTTCCTCAAAAATTAGCTCACATCGTAGTTGATCTCACAAGGATTCACAATTTGAACCAATAACTTTCTTGAACATTACTCTACACTCAATCATGAACTTGAAATGTGAATTCAAGAATTATGATTAGGATATAGTATCACTCAATGATTATATGGAGTTTACGTAGTTGATAAAATGAAACGAGTGAAGACACAAAATGGGAGAAAACGCGCGACATGGAGGAGAATTATTATTTTTGGTCGCGAGATAAAGTTTGGGACAATGAAGTTTGTATACTATCTACGAAGCATAGAGGGAGGAAGTTTTATGTTGAATGGAATTTAAGCATCTCTGCGATGCGGACCTGGGTGCTTAGTTTTTCCCAATCTTCTCTTCCTCTTGCAATCTCGATTCAACTCATACCCATCTCTGTTCTACGGTCCAAGTTCACAAAAAATCACAAACTAAGAAAACATTCAATGAAACCGACTCAAAACTCAGTCAAAGACAAAATTATTACACACAACCCCGACCCTAAGGATTTCAAGGCACAAGTAAGTATTTACAATAAATTTCTAGAAACAACAGTATGCACATTAATCCTCTTGAATAGTGGGTCAAACAAAACAAAATTCGATTGTAAAGTTAAGGTTTGAATGAAAAATTCAAAACTTGAAAACATTACTCAAAGATTTAGGAAATCATTAGGGGAAAATATTTCAAAAAAGGACTTGTATTAAGTTTATAAACTCACTTTTACTTAAAAACTCAAGTTCATGAATAATTTTTAATTTATCAACCCAAAATCTTGATTTAAACTCATAAATTTAATAATAATTGGTAATAAAATATTTAGAATTAAGAATAGTTATCCAAAAAAGTTCCCTCAAAACCCTGGTCCAAATCGCCACTACCATAAAAAATGTTGAAATGGGGTTGAAACCTTGATTTTAGAAAGCATTTTTCCCATGTCTCAAATTCTCAACCGGATGTGACCAAGGGTCAAGCAATACCGATGATAAAGATAGTGAACTCATTAAAGTTGACAATCATGATCGCACAAAAGACCCTCGCGATTACGATAATGAAGTCTCGCGATCGCGATGACCAATGTGGCCATTAACCAGATGTAGAAACCAGCAACTCAAACTTATCAAAAGGACCGTAAGTATTCGTTTGAAACCCCCCACCCACCCACCCCGAACCCCCGAAAAAACAAATATCATATAAAAATCAATAATACTCGACGTTTCAAACTCAATTGAGTCGTCAAAACACGAATATGAGGTGTCATGGACTTGAAATTTGTGTAAATCACAAGAAACTATCCGAACACATAAAACGCTAAAACTAGCTCAGGACCTCTCAAAAATAAACCAAAACATCTCTAATGCCTAAAATAATCCCGCAAACCCAACAGAACTCTTGAATTTCTAATTTGAGCATCCAAAGCTCGAAGGTTAACCAAAGTTAACTCAAATATTAAATTTCCATACTTTTGCAACTTAGGACCTCTAATCGTAAAAAAGAGTTGGAATCTGAAACAAACAACTCTAATGGATCATATTTCATATTTAGAGACTGATGGAATCCTTAGAATTCCATTGTGACACTCGAAACTCCAAAATACTCTAAATTCACTTTTTAACAAATTAGTCTTTTTAACTCAAGACTTACAAAAGTATTAACTTTTAAATCAAGGATCAAACCAACTTCTAAAAATGTAATAAAACAGGACTCGAGGCCAATAACACGAGAGGTAAAGTGGTAATTTTGCAAAACTTTTCAAAATAGACCGACCAAGTTATTACTACTTCACCAGTAAAACTCATGTTCTTCCTCGAACATGAGGCAAAATGAATTAACATGAACTTTGAATAACTTAGGATATCTGACACCGTATATCTGACTTTGTCTCCTAAGTTGTCTCATCGACTGAACAATCTTGTAACACTCTGGAAGTTCCACGACTTAGACTAAGGCCTTGCCTATTAAAAATTGTTAAGATTATGTTTCCAGACCTATATTAATGTAATGAACACAATTAGAAAAGGTTAGAGCGAAAATGACAAAGAAAGACCTTGACGTTTGAAAACTAGGTAAATTGAACTAGTAGACATCCCTATGCTTGGTGAAGGTTTGGGAGTGTCATATGTAGTATAAAACTTGTAAAAGAGTTTAAATAGTTAAAATATGGTATAAAGGGTCGGAACGTTTAGTAACGACTCCCCAAGAACCACCCAAAGGGTCCTTGAAGAGGACCCAAACATTGATGAGCAAGCTGCCAGAGCAGCTTGCGAAAGCCAAGATGTGAAGCAAGCCAGGGGTCATGCATCCAGCACAAGGAAGGCCTAAAGTTTCCTCTCGACGCGGGGATTTGACGAGGCTCACTGCCTTGACCCATATTTCTAAAAAAAGATTGAAATTTCCCCCGTGACATGCAGCCACTTCCCAGATTTGTCCGCATCGTTTTTAAGTCGATTTGACTTCACAAAAAGACCCAATTAAGTGAGGGGTATTTTGGGTAATTTAGGGGATAAGTTTATATTGGTATTTGGTCAGTTTTAAGCCTTTGTCACGCAATCCAAATTTGGTTCGCCAAATCACTTTCATCTCTCTCTAAACTCTCTCTCTACTCAACCACCATTGAAGAGCATTGGAAGTTTGGACAAGAAGGTCAAGTTCTCAACTTTTCTTCTCAAAATTAGTGGATTGAATCTTCATTAAGGTATGGGTTCTTCACTCTCCGGATTCCTCTCGCCAACAGTTCCTTTCAATGTGGTTTCAAAACAACTCAAATTAGTAAGGTTTTTCTCTACAAATGGGTTTTCTTCCAAACTCGAAATTGATGACTAATTATATCGAATTATGATTTTTATGGCTAATTATGTATGTATTGTTGAGTAATTGATATGGAATTGTTGGATTTCGTGTGAGGCATGTTATTTACCTAAATAATGGATTTTATTATGTTATATCTTTCACTTAATTTCATGTAATGTTGGGATTGGAACTGTTGCTTGAATGAACTAAAAAATGAACCCCTTTCCCTTAACCCTAGGTATGAATTGGTCTTGTATATGACTAGAGTGTATTGGATTGGTTATGTTATTGTGTATCTCACTATATTATTGGATGATTGTGGTGAATTGAGAGTAAGTTCTTGATGAAGATTCTTGGAAGCAATAGGTAAGTCTTCTAAAGTCATGATTACTCTATTATGTTGATGTTGGCTTATAATTGATGTCGTTATGCAATTGAAGTATGTATGATGTTTCTATGCATATATTATGGGCTATGAATATGTTGAATGTGAGATCATGCTAAGGTTTGATAATGCAAGGTTGATGATGTTTCTCTTGTATGGCTTACACAATATGACTATGATATGTTAATCTCACTAGTGAAGGGTTGTGATGAAAGGAAATTCTCATCCTAAGCCTAATGAGCCAATGATCATATTTATACAAGGAGTTAGTTTACTATGGTCTATAATAAGCTTGATGGTTAGTGACAACTTAAAGGCAATTCAAAAAGGGACTTTAGCTTAGCACCGAGTGAACTAGATATGAGAGGTATCCCTTCACAACTTGAAAGGTAGGTTCACAATGACTCTCATGAGATGGAGGATGCCATGCAATATGGAATGATGTGACTCTAATATATCTCCTAGTTATTTAACTATGTTGCCCCCATAGGAATACTAGCTAGTGGATCCACCTATAATGCTATGTTCATGTTTTGGTTCTACTTTAGCAAGTAGACCACCTTCTTTCGGTGTGGGGTTTCATGACACCGGATTCCATATTTAGCTCACATGTTCTAATTTCGGTTAAGGCGATTGTTCCCTAAAGTAAAATGAAAGAATAAAGTAAATGGACATTGACTACGGTGACTTGAGGAGTCTAGTTAGTATAGGTAAGGGTATGAGACTCTACCTAGACATTGCATAAGTTGACTCTGAGGGAAGTCCTAGGAGATTGTTTTTATGTACTATGAATATGAAATATATAATAGTTAAGATATATGATGTTGTTCTTTTATGATGTTGGTTATGTTGATGAACATGTTGTTGGTCTATATTGCTATATGTGGTGATGACTACTTATGATATGAGTTGTATTAAGAAAAGCATTACTTATGGTCTCCTATCTTGTTTACTTGATTATGTGGGGTTATGGGACTTCACATGAGCATTGCACTTGTAGTCTTGGGATGTGATTATTGGTAAGTGTTTTGTATGTTATGTTGATGTGAACTATTAGACATGAAATGTTAATATGACTTTATGATGATGTGTCTTTTGTTATGATCATGCTTTATGTTGTTGTGATCCTTATCTTGTATATGCTCTCTTGTATGTGCATTAAAGTCTTTCAATGACTTAGTATGATTTGTAATGAAATGGGCCTTTTCATGCATGTCTTTAAATGTTTTTTGTGCATATACTCATACTTAGTACAACTGGTATACTAACCCATATCATTTATATTTGTGCAAAATGTAGGGTCTGGCCATTGAAGCTTAAGAAGGTCAATTGAAGAAGCTTAAAACTCTTTCTCCAAATGTTGGTAGGTCGTCATGTTCGGGGATACTATCTTTTCATTATTCTAGCAATGAAGATTCTAGTAGTCTAAGAGATACAATTTATTCCTTTTTATCATTTGAATTATATTGTTGTAAGGCCTATATGGCATATTTATACTGTATTGGCTAAGTCCAAGATTCGTACTCTTTAGATAGTTGTTATGTGAGACAGTTTTATTAGACTATCGTATGTATATTCATCATGTTGCTTAAAAGAGAAGCCTAAGTAAGCTTCTATGTGAGAGATCTATGTATACCTCAATATATGATAAGTGAGAAGTCTAAGTATTTTTCACATAGTATATGTAAATGATTTTAATTTTATGCATTTTTAACCTATGATATGGTATGACGAATGCTAAGGGCTTATCTAAGTCCTCTTCGAGGACACCGACGCCGGTATATCTGAGGTGCTCTTCGGATGTGAAATATCCTTCCATTCTATATTTACTAAAGCAATCTATTTTTTCTTAAGCTTTCATACCCGTCTATCAAAAATGGCTATAAGATCCTCCTCAAAGGCATGTCTTGACCCAACTCAACTTACTCAAGGGAAAGAACATAAGACTCATACGACATGTACTTCCAAAGCGTGGAAACATGAATTACAGTTCCACAGTCGCCATGTTAGGTGGAAAGTCCAACTTATTTGCCACCTCTCTAGTACAAATCAAAATAACGAAGGGACCAATGAATCTAGGGCTCATCTTTGTAACACCTCGACTTAGAATGAGCTATATTTGAAAGAACCAAATTTAGAGTCATGCAAGTTACTTAACAAATTGTATATTTTGGGTGAACTTCAAATGAAAATAAACTTTATCAAATGATGAATAAGGTTGTTCATGAGGTATCAAATCGTAGGTCATTGAGTCCTCTTTCCTACTCCATTGAGTTTGCTAAATTGTGAGTTCAAATGAAGGAGATATGTCCGTTTGAATGCAACCTCCCTATATAGAGCTTTACATCCATTTTAATGAGGGGTATTTTGGTCATTTCCTCACCCCATTAAACCCACACATTTATACCCACCAAAATAGAGGTATAAGTTTCTTCTAGATAATTTATCAAAACATAGCTCAAAGGCTATTGTGGAAGTCAAAGTTTCCTCTCTTGCTTAATTTGAAAGTATTTAATCTTTTGACTGAAAACAAACTGAAAGGATCTTTTCGTAAATCGGTGTTCCCTTTCTTGTTTAAGTGTGAAAACATTTTACTCTATGGTAATAAATAGTCCCGATATACTTTTTTGAATAAATAAACCTTCAATTGTTACTTTACTCAATGCAAAACGCATGCCTTAAAATAACGTTAAAACATTTGTGAAGGAGTTTTGGAGAACTCTTTGAACGAATCTAGAACCACAATTAGCTCTATGAACTTCTCTGGACTTGAATTATAACATTCCTTGAATTAAATTATGGATTCAATGTTTATGATCTCATGTTGATGGATGATTTCATGATGTTTACATGTACCTTTGAGTGTAGAAATAAACTAGAAAACGTAGGTACGTTTCTAGGGAACTCATCTGGAAAGAAGTGGGAAAATGTGGGAAACCTAGCGTCTATGGCGCTCTGAGCGACGTCGTGGGCTGGAGCTGAAAATTCAGAAATAGGGTTGGGGCACTCCGGATGGAATGGTGCCCCAGTGCCCAAATTTTGGAGTCCCATATGGGGAGCTCTGGCTCGGGTGGCGCCTTAGGCCCCTGACCAGAAAGTCCCAATTTTCCTTCCTTGTTTTCGACACTAAACCCTCTATATTGACTTGGTTCTTTGCCCAAACAATTACATTCGAATACCTTGCCAATATATATAAGAATCCACTCAAAACAACTCTTAATTTCATTAATCAAACTCATTAAATTCTCAACGACATCAACAATTAAGAACCCAATAGAAACTTTAAACCAATCCATCACGAACTCAATTTCTAAACCTTTAAGAGTCTAAATTTGCAAAAATAAATCATGACTTACTTGTGTGTGAACTAAACCAACGCTATGTTATATCATATACCTCGTAGGGATCAAGACTTGACGAAATCTACAAGCCTAGCTTCAATAACTTAATGTTTCCTTGCTTCTTCTCCTCTTTTCTCCTTTTCATTTCTCTTCTCTTAAAACTTAACTCTTTTTGAAAAAGCATAAACTGAACCAAATCACTTTAGATTCTCATTAAATTAATAAAAACAAATTAAACCAATTGGTATGAAAACACCAAAATACCCTTCCAATATCCAGTTTTGACAATCCTTATGTAGACGGCCCAACTTCAAATGGGCATATCTCCTTCATACGAACTCAAAATCATGCAAATACGGTGGCATCAGAATATAGTTCAAATATATTTTCTATGGTATATTGTATCACACATAACTCATGCTGAGTTAGTATTTATGTTCGTTTGAAGTTAATCCAAAACTCATAGTAAACTTAACATGATAAAACTTTCCAAATTTGACTATTTCCAAAAATAAAGCTTCTTTGTAATCCTAGTTTCTATCGAATAGCGGATTTATAAATTGGCACTCACAAATCTTCTCAACGAAGAAAGAACAAGCCTCAACAAAAGCAATCAAATGACCCATCTCCTTAGAAACCGGGAGCTGGATGAGATTTTAACTAACCTTTGAACATATCTAGCTAATGGTCTGTCTTCCTTACTAATAGCGGAATGACTTATCATGATAGAAGTATTCCTACTCGAAACATTGGACACTGACCTTCCATGGATGACAAAATATAGTAATGTCATAATACTTCAGTAGATGAAGCCATCCACGCTGCGTGGGATACATATTTCTCTGGATGAAAATGTACTAAATACTCCAATGATCTTAGAAAACCTCACAATAAACTCCATTTCAATAATCTCGTCATATCTTAAGCACAAAAACTACAAATACCAATTGTAACTCATGGGTATGGTAGTTGCTCTCATGGGTATTCAACTCCCTATAAGAAGAGGCAACCCCCTATAAGAAGAGGCAACCCCCTTACTCTTCTGCATTAGAAAACCACTTAATCTGACTGCAGTAGCATCAAAATAAATAGTGAAATACACATCCTAATTATGTATAGTAAAAACAGGAGATAACGTTAACAAAGTCTTGAAATTTTGAATGATTTTCTTACACACATCACATCACTAGAAACTCAACCTCTACCAAGTCATTATGGTCAAAGGAGAAGAAATGGTAGAGAAATTTTGAACAAATCATCTATAATAGCCCGCAAGTCCCACAAAACATTGGATCTTGGTAACTGAGGTAGGTATGGTCAAACCTTTCACTACCTCAATCTTGAATAGATCTACCTGAATACCCTCCTTGGACACCACGTATCAAAAATATACTACACAAAATCTATCCAAAACTCTCACTTTAAAAACATGGCGTAAAGCTTATCTTCCCTGAATCTTTGGAGTACAATCCTCAAATGCCAATCGTAATCCTCATAAGTCTTGGAGTACACCAAGGTGTCATCAATTAACTATCACAAAGGACTGCAGAAAAGGTCAAAACACCCCATTCTTCAACTCCATTAATGTTGCAGGGGAATTAGTCAAACAAAAACACAAACAAAGAGAGTCATAGTGCCCATAAGGAGTCCTGAATGCTATCTAAGGGATATTTGATGCCCTAATCTTTAGCTGATGATAACCGAATCTCAAATCAATCTTATAAAATAGATATGCACTATGTTCAAATCAATCTCATAAAATAGAGATCAAACAAATCATTATTACAAGGAACCGGATACTTTCTCTTCATTGTCACTGTGTTCAGCTTTTGATAATCAATACACATCATCATAGAACCATCCTTATTCCTCACAAACAACATAGGATGACCCCATGGAGATAAACTAGTGAAAATGAACCCCTTACTCAATAAATACTTTAAATAATCCTTCAATTCCTTCAACTCTTATTAAACAATATGATAAGGTTTAACGGATATGTTATTGGTGCTCAACTCCAAGTCAATAGAAAAATCTATATTCCTAATCGGAGAAACACTTGGATGATCAGTAGGAAACACATTTGTTAACTCTCAAACTATGGACACAGAATCCATGAAAGATGGTTTGACACTACTATCTAGAATGAAATCCAAGTAAGAGAACACCCACTATCAACCAATCTATGAGCTAGAATGAAGGGAAACCTTACATCACTAATGTCACACTGTAGGCATAACAATCATGAATAACATGCTATTCAGAAAGCCAACTCATACCCAAGATAATATTATAGTCTACCATCGCCGAAATGATCATGTGTACCTAAGTATTATCTGTGGCTAAGAAACAAAATATGATCGATATAATAGATTAACTATTAAGGATTAACCAACTAGTGTAAAAACATAAATGGGCACGTGCATACAAATAAACATCATATAAAACCCATGAGCAAAATAGTATACACTTATGAGAAATTAGATCCCGTATTAAATAATACAGATGGAGGTTACACGCAAACTGGGACGATACTTGTAATTACAACATTAGAAGTCTGAGTCTCAGGATTTCTTGGAAAAGCAACACTTTCCATCTCCACCTCTTGTAGCCTGAGTAGAACCTCTATCTTCAACCTCCCCCGCTAGAGTACCTCTACCAGTAGTCCTATCACCTATACCAGAATAAACAATACATAGATCATAGCCATCCCTAATTGGAGTAGTTGAATGAAAACTCACCTATTTAATGAGTATATAGAGGACAATGTTAAATCTATGACCTAGATCTGTACATGTAAAGCAAGATCATGGCACATATACCTATTGTTGTGAACTTGAATAACTACCATAAATACATCAACCACAAACATAAATCCTTGGGCTCACTGCCCACTCTCAGCCACCCAAATAGAAGCATGAACCGATCCAAGGGTCTAGAAAGGACTACCATCTCTATGCAAACCTTTTTATCAAGACAAGGCACCAGAAAACTGAGAAGAAAAATTATCCTCTAAGGCTCCCAAACTTCTCTAAGACAATCAACTCCGCCTCATTGGTGGTGCGCACAATATACTAGAATGAATCCCACTCTCTGGCTTCCCCAAACATAAAAGACCTAATAGAGAAAGTCAACCCTCTTAGAAATCAGAAAACTATCTCAACCTAATCCATAATCAGAGTCATAGCATACATAGAGTGCTCACAGAAACGAGCCACATACTCAATCACAACAAAATACCTTGTGTCATGATTTTGAATCTCAAATGACTCTCCTCTATCACGCTTTAAGGAATGAAGTAGTCTTGTAAAGGACTAGAAAAAATATTCCACTCTGCCGGTAGAGATCCAACTAATCTATAACTCAAAAAAGTCATCCACCACACTATCAAACAACCATAAAGCTAAAGTGTCACAAACTAAACACCACGAGCTTCCACTATACCCACTACCTCAAGAATCTCATTGCATAAAGTTAAAAACTCATAAGCATCCTTACTCCTACCACCTTGAAAGTGGGGTTGTTTCATCTTGTGAAACATCTCATACCACTGTCGATCAGCAGCTATCAAGATAACCTCGTGAGCAATCTATGCCCCAATAGATGTAGTAGGAGCAACTAGTTGCTGGCCCACCTTGTCATGAACCTGGAGTCTTCTCCTAATGAGTCCAAGATTAGAACTCATTTGGGGCTTTGTTTAAATAGATTTAGTGTCCTTAAATGCTTAATTTTTTGATAAAGTGATTTCAAAGCCTTGATTTTAGGTATATGAATTGAGGAGCAAGCAAGGACACAAACAGGCTAAAAGGAAAAAAAAAATTAAAGAAGAAAGACGATCCTGTTGATTGCCAAGAGCACTTGGGAATAGCCGAGTTGATATTTTGACCGCCTAAAGTTCTATTGTGCTAGTCCTATGGGAAGAAACCCAGTCAGCGGCATAAAAAGTCAATCAACAGATTTTTGAGTAGTTTTGTGATAGCAAGAGTGATCGCCCAAAGTTACACGACTTGGGGATGCTGAGAAGCAATACAAATATGTGATATAATGAGTAGAGGGTGGTTCTTGGAACCACTCGGCGAACACAAAATACCTCGCCTAATGGCCCTTTGTGGTGACTATATATTGGATTTTGAAAAGTTATTTTGCCAGTCTAAATTAGTTTGGAAAATTTTTATCTTGAGTTTTTGATAGTTTCTTAGTAGATTTGATTGAACTCTTTTCGAGACTCCTTTTGGAGATTTTTCAAGTGGGTTTTGAATTTATGCAAATTGAAGCACTATAAAGGCTGAATTACTCTTACATCGGTGATGGATAATTGATTTGGTAACCGTATTTATTAATTTATGATGTCTGGCTAAGACCCTTTATTCTTGTGGTGTGATCATGTGATTATGGGTTATATTAGTTTATGGGTATTGTTAATTACTAGTTTAATTTCTATATATATGTGGGTTTAATCATTACTTGTGTTTTAATTTATGAATTATAGTTGCAAATGCAGTCCTAACCTTCTTTTCTTAGCTTTCTCGAGAGACAGGTTTTAGAACTACGATTATTGAATAATGATTTGTAGATATTGGGTTGATTTTGGTTAATTTCGAGAGAGTGGATGAATTAAGGTGTGGGTTGTTCTTTATTGATATGCTTGTTTATGTTCGAGAGAAATCCCTTGAAGCGAAATAGTTGTTTTAGAGAAAGCTATATCACCTATAGTCTAGCCTATCCACTGATTTTTATCTACTTACAAGTAGTTTCAATTACCCATGCCTATAATTGATTACATCCCAAGAATTCTTCGCATTATCGTTATTTCAAGTTATTTGTGATTTATTTGTAGTTGATAACTGCAAACCAAACCCCCCATTTGACATTTAATGTCACCCCTTTTGATTTGCTTCATGTCTTTTTCAATAATTCTTTTCCTATATATAGTTAGATCACATTCATACTACTTTATTCAATTTGAAAATGTACCGGTCCTTGTGGGATTCAACCCAAACTTATTTTTTGCGTTTATATTGCTTAACAATTGTTTATACCTGTAATTGGATGAGGTTTTCTTGAAGCGTTATACATAAAAATGGTGTCGCAGCTTGGGAGTGGTGTTGTTAAAAAGTATTTTATTGAAGTTTAATTGTGATCTTTGTAGTTATAGTTTAATCTACTTATTTTAGTTTTTGGTTTTGTGTTGCTTGTGTTTAATAGAGGCGAAGAAGAGTATTAATTGAAATAACGGTAGCCAAGTGGGCCAACAAGATGACGTTGGGAACCTAAATTGTGTCAATGACCCAAACGTTGATGACACAAACCAAGGTGTGGTGTGGGGCCATTTGTTTACCTCCGGTTAAAGGAAATGTGTTTTTTCACATCACAAGCACAATGCTTCAGCTCCTACAATTGCTAGGATTATTGGGTGCTGGCTCAGGAGGATCCCCATGAGGATATCAACAACTTCGTGAGTGTTTGTGGACCATTCTCATTTAAGAACATATCAGAAGAATCGGTCTGTCTCACATTTTTTATGTTCTTTTTGATGGGTGTAGCTACTAAATGGTTGGATGTGTTACCGATGGACTCTATCACCTCTTCAGAAGAGCTGATTACAACATTTGAAGTGCGATTCTTTCCTCCATCGAACATAATGACTCTAAGGGATGGCATGAAATGTTTGAAACGCTTGGAAGGTGAGCTAATTCATGAAACATTACTCTGATTTAAGAATTTGGTGTTGCAATGCCCAACTCATCGAATTCTAGATAATGTGTTGCTACAAAACTTATATAGGAGTCTCGATTGGGTAAACAAAGGAGTGGCTGACAAACATTCTCTAGGTGGTATAATGCAACAACCCTATGCAGTAGCGCCCCAACTCCTTGATTTAATGAGCAAGATCAACAAGGTATGGTACACTCGCGAAGACAAAGTATATCCTCTCACATAAAAATGACAAAAGAGTAGATCGAAAATGATGAAGAGAGAGACAAAAACATGGCCAAATTGATGATATAGCTGGACATCTTGGCTATAAATGTCATCTGTGGGTCTGCACGGAGTGTTAATGTTGTGGGTGTTTGTTGAGTAAAACCCTGATAAATTAAAGCTTGAAGTGTTGTACAACGAGGAAGTGAACTTCCTACCCAATCAAGGAGGAGGTTATCATGAAAACTATCCAAGATAGGGTGGAAATCAAGAATGGAATAGAGATGACAGTTGCAGAGACCGTGACAGAGGATGGCATACTCGTAACGCCATTTGGAAGGAAAAAGAGCGGGAAAACGATAGCTATGTTCCTCCCTATGAGCGTCAAAACCCCAAGGAATCTTAAGGTGTCCGGACAGAATTAATGCCCTGGCGCATTCTCAACAAATTTTAAGGGTCCGACAAAGTGTTGAAATAGATGAAACAATATTTCTCAACTCTAGATCAGAAGATGACCTCTCACTTAGTCTTCATTAAGAAGAGGAGACCCAAATGGGTAAAATTTCTTTACATTTTAATCCAAGACAACAAGTGGGTTTCCTAGTGACATGATGGAAAACCCAAAAAACAAATCTTGATATGGTATCCTCGTCGTGCCACCTGTAACACCGGTGAATACTAGTAAAATAAAGTACATCCTATCTTAAACTAGTAGCCTATTTGGGGTTAAATGTAATGATTGTAGTCGTAAAATAACCTTTGCTACTAGGTATAAATTTATTTTGGTGTAAACTTCAAGGTACGACGCCCCAAGGACCAACCAAGGGTCCATGAGGAGGACCTTGAAGAAGCTTCAAAAAGCAGCCAAAATAGTCGAACCAATAAAAGGGAAACCACAATCCGTGGGTAGACACACTCCCCGCATGTAGTGGTCGTGGGTCGAAGCTGGACCTCCCCTATTTCTTCCAGTTCCAGTATAAAACCATGATCCAACTAACATGGCTCATGGACCCACCCACGGTCCCTGCTGATATCTCGTGAGTGAGGGGTGAGTTGGTCGTTTGATCTTTAAGTTGGAGTTAAGGGAGGGGCATACGGTTAATTAATTAATTAAGTAGGGTCATTTAATACTAATTAAAACTAACTATATAAGCATAATAGACCCCTAAAATAATTCAATTAGTTCATTCATTCTAGACCCCAAAACAAATTTATTCCCTCCTAAATATTTCTCTCTTTAAAACATCCATTGAAGAATAAAAAGAAAAAGTCAAGGTCAAGGGCTCAAGAACTCATCTTTCCCACTCAAACTCAAAATGAATCTTCAACTAAGGTATGGTACTTTTGTTTTTTAGTTAGGTTTTGATCCATGAAGTCCTTAAAATTCCAATTTTAAAGTAGAAAATTCTCCAAAACCTAGAGTTTTTAATCCAAGTAATGAATTCTTTCTAAATATGATTTCAATGATTTAATTGTCTTCTATTATAATTGAATTTCTGTTTTATGTTTATTTTTAATGATAGAATCTCCCATTAATCCATGATTTCCCATAACTCTAATTTTTATGACGTTGTGATGGGATTGACTTGTAGTGGGATCAATTGTATGGAATTGTATTTGGTAGAATTTACTTCTTTTGGTCATATTATTATCCAGGTTGAAATATTAACCCTAAATTGATTGCAAGAATTTGATCCTTGATCAGATGGAATGGTAAGACATGGGAATTATGACAAATTGTGGGCTTCATGTATATGTACTTTAATAACATGATTATAGTCTAATTATTGTTTTAATTGAAAGTTCATTTCATAACCACGTAATTATCAGATGTTAGAGTTCTTCTAACTATATTATGATTATAAGGTTGAAAGTCCATTCTCGCCTATTGAATCTATGAGCTATTTTATGAATTGTG
This sequence comes from Solanum sitiens, assembly GCA_016801875.1. Taxonomy (NCBI): domain Eukaryota; kingdom Viridiplantae; phylum Streptophyta; class Magnoliopsida; order Solanales; family Solanaceae; genus Solanum; species Solanum sitiens. The sequence goes on along the minus strand of JABWTJ010000073.1, from coordinate 1,194,335 downwards.
TTAGATGGAGGGTTTAGACACTCATGCATGATTGAAAATTCAATTCAAGACTAAACATGTAATTGTAAGAAGTAATGCTTAGCACAGAGTGGGAACTGAACATGATATGGAAGCTCTCGTGCTAGAAAGGATGAACTTTTATAAAGTATCTCAAGAGATGAAATCTTCCCTGCTAAAAGGGCAGGTTTCTAGTAACAATCCACGTACCCCTTAAATATGTGCCCTCGGACATCTTTAGCTAGTTGATCCACAAAAAAGATAATACATTTTGTCCTACCTTAGGCAAGTAGGACACCTCTTTTCAGTGTGGGGCATGACACTGAATTACATGTTACACTCATATGGTCTATGTCAGTTAAGGCTTATTCCCAAAGGTAATTAAAGGATGAATTATTAACTATGGTTGCTCAAGTGTTTTACTTACCATGGGTAGGATTATGAAATCTTACTTATGTATGGCATAAGTGGACTTTGAGGGTATTCATGGTGGGTTCTTATTATGATGTGATTATGCTATATTGAATATTTCCATGAATTATGCTTTCACTCTACTTTTCATAATGATTCTCAAACTTGATAAAGTGCATTCTCTTCAACCAAATTGTCCCTTTTAAGAATATTTTCATGGTCTTGTGCATAGCTATCATACTTTGTGCAATCATTGTACTAACCCGTATTTCTTCTACATTTTTCTATATATTCCATCATTTAAGGTGATTTCTTCTAGTTCAAAGTTTGGATTGACTATTCTCCAAATCTTGTGGTATGTCCTCATGGATCCGAGGACAAGTGCTATATTGTTGTTTCATTTCTTTGTATTTTTGTCCGGATGTCTATTGTAAGGGTTGTGACCCTATTTTGTGACTTCGATTGTAATATATGGATAATTGAGAAAATGTCTACACTTTCGCTTTCTTATAATGAAAACTTCTTAAGACTTGACAAAAAATATTTTTTTATGCTTTATTGTTCTTTAATTATGTGATGATCATGATTTGTTGCTTACATGTTGCCCTTGGTGGGCATTATGTGCCTTGTTATGTCTAGGGAGTATCCTTTGGTCGTGACACAACCCATGTTTTTATTGCTTTGATTTTTGATTTTGAATAACGGGTGTTGATGGTTCAGGTTGAAAAGTGAAAAAGTATTGGAAAATGGGTATTTTGGTGAGCCACAAGTACAGTAGGCAACACGCCGAATAGGTCGTGAGCCTGACTTGGACCGTCGTTGGACCCACCAAACATGAATTGGAACTCTGTATGAATCAGCGGGTTAATTGCTTAAACGGAAACTCACCGAACAAGTTAGCCAGCCCGCATTTATCATCCGTTTAATCCCTCAGATTTCGTTGAGGTTCTCTAAAACTCACAAAGGTAAAGTACCCCTCGGTGCATCGCCGAGTGGGTCGGCGAGCACGACTTACGTTGCCGATAGTTGCACAAACTTAAAAGTTGTAAATTCTAAATAGTTTGAAATTTCAGAATCCTTCATATTCTCTAATTTTTAATTCTTGTACTCCCTCACCCATTAATTAAACATCAATAGTTTACTATTTTTCCTTGCATTATTGTGTGATTTCAATCTCGGTATTAGAATACTTTGCCGCCTTGCTTTTCAATTTCTCAATTCAGCTTGCAGGTTGGTTTTCCAAATCCTGTACTTTAATCTGTGGTTAAAATCAAATACAATAGTTAAATATATGTTGATACATGTTGGGTAACAATTTTAATTGTGTTTTATGTGTCGAATTGCCCTTAAATTGTTTGAACTTTTGTATAAATGCTTAAATCGATGATTCCCTATGATTTGTGCATTAACATTTGTCCTAAATTGTGGGGTTGTGGTTATGTTTTGCTGGGTCTACTTGGGTGAAGTCTGAGTAACCCAACTTGTCCCAAATGACATACTTTACCCAATGATGGAGCATTTGACGTCATTCTTAGGGGTAAATATCATCAAATGGAATATTTTGGCAAATCATTGGATATGTGAGTACCCCAAAGACATGGGTCATATAGGTCTGTTTAATGTATGGTGTGTGTGTTTTATTTTGAATTGGGATTTGCGGGCTTGACTTTGGGAAATGGGATTGAAAATTGTCATGTTGGGCCGTTTGACGATCTGTGTTGAGCTCGCCGAGTGGTTCAGTGCTTTGCTGACATCCCCCATTTATCTCCCATAATTTCATGCTTTTGCTTAGTTGATTCTGTAACTTTTTTTTGTGTGCCCTTAACGCTTAAAATACATTGTATTATTCGATGAACTAGTCTAGGCTCGCCAATTGGTGTCGGCAATTCGCCAAAAGGACCTGTACATCGCCAACATTCTAGTACTTTCGGTGAGCCCGATTTGGCCCGCCTAAATAACCGGGCAACTTGTTTGACGAGTCATTCTGCAATTTTATTTCTACACTTCTCTTGACAATTTTTAACACGTTTTTATGTGTTTTGAAAATATGGCTAGAAAAAATTTAGACAATAGTGGAATGCCGCGTTGAATAAGGGAACAAGGAATGTTGATCAATGAGGGAACAACTGCTTCAACATCAAAGTGCAAAAAGTCACCTCCGAAGCAAGCAAGGAGCCTGTAGTTGAGACACCAGAGCATAACTCAGGTAGTGAGGGAGAATCTTTTGATTCTCGGGATTCATTCTCTGATCCAGAGGATGACTAACTACTACAAGCTTGATGAGTGGAGATCCGTACAAAAACTTATAATGTTCTGTCTAGGATTCCGGAGCAAACCCCTCCTACCTCACATTTAGTGCCTTCAGATCGATAGAGTGTATGGTGGTCTGGGGGAGGACAGTGTGATTCAACAACAATCAGATAAACACTATATTTGACATGGCCAGAGATATCGAGCAAGCATATTAGAGTATTATCACTTCACAAACTCTAGATAACTTGAAGTGTTGGCTGTCTTCCCTCATTTCGTACACCAACTCGAGGTGGATTAATGAAAGAGTACCAATTGAAGAAAAAGTTCTAAACATAGCATCTCGGTACTGGTTTTGGTTCCTCAAACAAGTCAGTCATGTCGTCAAAAAATAAGTTAATTTTCCTCCTCCTGAAGGTGTCCTGTCTTATATATATCATTGCCAAGAAGTGGCTGAATTTGGGGTTGATTATCGAGCAAGAGATAGCCATGAGGTCTAATCAGGGTCAGATGTCCCTTATATTCCCAGTACTCATCACAGAGTCGCGTCGTCGGACTGGAGTTCCTCATGACAAGAAGAAGTACTTTGAGGTTACACCCAAATCTTCCATCGACGTTCGGTTCATAGAAGTAGAATATACATGGGATGAAGATAAGAAGAGGAGAGCATCTTCGGCGGATACATCCTCGGAGGTTGATATCAATATATTACCTACATAGGTATCCTTGCACACTCCAGCCTCTGGGCTTTCAAGTACATCAAGATCTACTCATTGTAAGACCCCGAGTTTTTCTAGTGCTCCCCCACCCTCTAGAGGTTATTATGGTTCCACTGTCGCCAGGCCTCTGATCACTCAGGCCATGCTTTTTAAGATGGGGTCCTTAGATTATAGTACTGATGTGTGGGCTCCCATCTCGAGTCTGAGGTGCCCTGAATTAATGAGAGAGATATCACTGCTGCGCTGCCACCTCTCTAGTCTTCATTTGATGCTCTCACAACGGGAGTAGTTATTTGCAAAAGGATACAGTTTTACTACAAGGTTATGACTTTGAAAGTCGAGGTTTCGTAGCATAGGAAGGATGTGGAATATTTAATGTCCATAAAACTTACTTGGCTATATCGACGGTAGAGATCCGAGTGCTGAGATTTTAGCTTATGCCGAGGTATCTCCTTCTATCACCAAAGATGATATTGGGAATGATATTGTTGCTGCTGATTCTAAGGCCAAACTGATGAATAGCAGCTTAAGAAGATTGATGTGGATGTTTATGAGGATTTGGTCGACTTAGAGGGTGCCATATTCGAGACAGTCCGATAGACCTCATTGAGAGATACTATGGAAGGCCTCAGTGGAGCCACACCTTATGCTACACCGGGCACTGATGACCATCTTTAGAGTCTTACCCCGGGCATTCATGCCCTGACGGGCGATCTAATTTAGTTGACATGATGATTGTTACCTCCGTCTTTTTTGTTTTTATTTATTATCTTTGTTTTAGTTGCATGGGAGGACAACTACTTCTTTTTGTTGGTAAGGTATTTCAATACCTACCTCTTGTGATTTTATTTTGTTTGTGAATATTGGGGCTTTTTTTTATCTAAAGATATGTTTTGATCTTGATGTTGTAGATATTTTATCTTCGGCCCTTGTTTTGAATAAAATTGTTTTAACCTACCTAATTTCGAAAATTTGCCACCTCTTTTGTGTGTGATTGTGGCTATTCTTGAGTGATTTTTTTGTGTCGGTTATGATCAGTACCTATGACTTAAATAGTGCAGTTAATTGAACGAAATGAATGTGCAACTATGATGAGCCAAATGAAATTTCACAAACAATGTGCGAACTTTTAGCATCTCATTTTGACTAGCCGATAATCAAATGAGTCTCTTGTGATGAACATTGCACACTAGATAAAGAATTTTGAGTCTTGTTTGATGTTGGTTCCAATGCCTTGTCTTATGAGTTTTCTTTGAACATTTTGTATGATGACACATATAATTTTGCCCGCTGGTCTGGGGGACTAAGTGATGCAAGCACATGAAATGATCTTAGGCAACAATTTTGAAGAGTAAAATAATTTTACAATATACCGCTTTTGTGGTCAACCTTGGGAGTTGTGTTAATTTTCCTTGAACCCTCTTTAGTCTAACCCATTTCTTGGAATAAACTTGAATAATTATGAACCCTCTTTTCCATTAACCCATAACTTTCTTGAAGTGTTTTTTGTTTGAATAGACAATTAAACCAAAAGCCTAAATTGGGGGTGTGGTCAAAAGAAAAGGAAAATCAAGAAGTGTGTGAAATCCACCTTATAGTAATGGTTTTGAAAAAGATGGAACCCCTCCATGTAAAAAAAAACACTAAAAAAGAATCAAAAAGTGTGAAATAATGTAGTGGAACTTGCAAAAGAAATGGGGTATGTTGTTATTCACGTGAAATTGAATAATGGGGTGGATTATGAGAATCATTCATATGTTAAACAAAAGGATAAAAAGTGATGTTCAGACCACTCTTCATGAAGGTAGGAGACACAAAGCCTAAATGACCATACCATGACACTCAGTCCCGTTACAAGCCGTGAAAAGACCTTTGTGATCTTCACTAAGATGAAACACATCGATTGGAAAATAAGGGCAAACATATAGTTGAAGTGATGCTTCTGTTCATTTTAGTGAGTGTGAGAGTTGTATGTGATTATGGGACTTTAAATTATTGAGGAATTTTGCCCAAATATGGAATAATCTTTGTTGTGAGGGCAGGTGAGTACCTTTGATGAGCTTGAACTTGCATTTGAAACAACTATTGTCAAATTGAGTAGCTTTGATTATGGTGAGCCACAATTGGAATCTTTGAGTGCACGATTGACCATTGCATGAGTAATTTGAACTTTGTTGTATGCATTAAAGTTGAGTCTTATGCAACACTATTTGAGACATCCTTTTTGAACTACTGATTTGAGTTTTACTTGAGGATAAACAAAAGTTTAATTTGGGGTGTTGATGGATTCAAGATTTGAACTCATTTAGGGCTTTATTTATATAGATTTAGTGTCCTCAAATTCATATTTTTTTCCATAAAAAGTTTAAAAGCCTTGATTTTCAGGTAGATGTATTGAGGAGCAAGCAAGGACACAAACATGGAAAAGGAACAAAAAAAAAACAGAAAAAGTGAAGAAAGGCGAGCGTGATGATCTCCAAGAACACTTCGTGAACCGCCTAGTAGTTCCGTGATGCAAACAATGATCGCCCAAAGTTATAGGACTTGAGGATGCTGAGAGCCAACGAAACAATGCGAGAGAAAGAGGAGATGGTGGTTCACTGAATCACTCGGCGAGCCTGAATTACCTCTCCTAATGGCCCTTCATGGATTATTTTTGGTGACTATAAATTAGATTTTTGAATCGTTAAATTGATATGTTGAATTAGTCTAGAACAATTTTTTTCTTGCGTTTTTGATAGTTTCTTAGTACACTTTGAAAGCTTTTTGAGACTCGATTTGGAGATTATGCAAGTGGGTTACGAATTATCTGCAAATTGAAACATTGTAAAGGTTGACTTTCTTTACCCAGTTGATCACTGATCGATTTGTTAACCATTTTGACTTTTTAGGATGTTTAGCTAAAACTCCAATTTATGGGGGTGTTATCATGTTATTATGGGTTGAATTATTTTATGGGAATTGTTAATACCAGTTTAAATGTTATATTGAAGTGGGTTTAATTTATGAACTGTAGTTGCAAATGCAGGTCTAACCTTGTGTTTTTAGTTGGCTTGAGAGAGAAGTTTTAGTACTCATATTATTGATGACTGATTTATAGGTATTGGGTTGATTTGTGTTCAGCTTGAGAGAATGAATCTTAAACACAATCTTACCCATCTAGCTTGAGAGAGTGGATAAATTAAGGTGTCATTTTTCTTAATTCCTATACTTGTTGATGTTCGAGAGAAATATCTTGAAGAGGAATAATTTTTTCAGAGAAATCTCTTTCACCTATAATCTAGGCTATCCACAGATTTTTAGATATTTCCTAGTAGTTTCAATTACCCATATATCAAAATTTTCCAAAGATCGATCACATTCTGAGAATTCCTTCCCTTATTACTAATTCAAATTATTTGTGACTGCATTGTAGTTGATTATCACAAACCAAAACCCCCATCTGACATTTAATGTCACCCATTTTGATTTGTATCATGTATGTTTTCGATGATTTCTATTCATGTATCTAGTTAGATCAAATTCGAACTTCTTAATAAAATTTAAACATGTACCGCTGCATGCCCCAACTCATTTGATTGGTTTATATGGCTTAATGATCGTTTACACCTTGAATTGGATGAGGTGTGCTTCAAGCGTTATTCATCAGCTCCCCTACTCTCTTCTGAGCACCCTAGGTGTGCCTGGCACACCATTCAGAGAAAGGTTCTCTATCACACCAAACATCCTTAACAAATTCTCCTAAAGCATTGGAGCACCAAACTTGGTATGAACCTGGTCCTCAAAAACCTTAACATATGGCTTTGGAGAATCCTCTCTAGTCGTGCCTCTAGCTGGTGCCTCTCTACGGGCATGAACGGCCGTGCCTCTAGCTGGTGCCTTTCTTCGGTCATGACCGCTACTGTGGCATACCCCACAAACACGAACTCTAGATCGGGACCTATCTCTACGCCTGGTTTGGGCCTCCATGAAATGCACGGACAACCTTCCATCTATAACTATAAAGAAAAGGTTTGTTCCTCGGCATCTGCCTAAAAAACACGCAAAAACTTACCACTAGCGAAGGTAACCACACACGATAAGAAAGGATGAATAAAAGGTAGTTTCATAACAATATTTGTAGCCTCTTGAAGATAAGTACATAATGTAACACCCCGTACCTAAAACAGACCATAAATCAACTTTTTAGTAAATTGCAGGTGCAATCGACGGTCACTATCGATGGATCGTAGTCTGATCTACTGCCCGTCATTTTCCACTGAAGATCTCGCCAAAACTCAGCCTAGAAAATCGACAAAGTGTCGAACAACAGACAGTCCTACGGTCCATAAGTTAGACTACGGTTCGTGGTTTGTGTCCGTGGATTAAGACTCAAGTTACCCTGCCTATAACATGAACTACAGATGACCAGCACTTACAGTCGTTCGATCTACGGTCCTTAGGTCTGACCGAAGGTGAGGTTAGCATTCAGTTTGGGGGAAGTTGCTGATATGGTCAACTTCAAATGGTCATACCTTTTAACACAAAATTAATTAGGTGCTCCATGACCTATGATATGATACATAATCGAATTATCCTTCCATAACCACCGAGTTTAATAAAATACTACCTCGAAGTAAACAGTGATGCCCATTTTAGTGAAGGCTTGTCAAGCAGACCCAAATGACATATCGACGATTGAACGAAGTCCCGTCAGTCTAGGTCATCGATTGGTCCAACAACAAAATTTTGACGGGTATTTTGGTCTATTCCTACTAAGTTTAACGCCTAAGATAATCGTTCAAGCCCTAAATCATGAAGTTTTAGTTAGTTTAAGCCGAGAAAAATAACAAGAACTTACCTAAGTAAAAATCATAAAATCAAATCTTAGAAAAGTAGACGCACGAGAGGAGAAAGGGTCAACAACCCTTGTTCAAGAACGCATCAAGGTTCCATAAATTCCAGCCCCGAAATCTAAAGATTTCTCCATGGATTTAATCACAAAGTATGTTTGATTTCACTAGTGGATTTCTTTAACCTATCGGGTCCCTAGTTTTCAGGCAGATTCTTGATTCTCATATCATGACTAGACTTATAGTTTCTTGAATGTTGGAATTATTTGGTTCTTAGCTATTAGACTGATCCTAATTAGATTATTACGTTAATATTTAGTTTATCACATGAATTTCAAAACTCTAGATATGTATTTCTTTAGTTCATAAATTACACATTCTACGTCAGATATTTAAGTTATTTAGTTATACATGCATCACTTATTAATACATCATTATTAGATTAATTGTTGCATTCTCAGTTTGCATGTTCAGTTTGAGCTATCTAGTATGTACAGAAACTCAGTCATAATCAATTAACTACTTAATTCATTGGGAGTAACATAATACCGAGTAGGACTAGGGTTTAGCATCCCCAAATAGTCCCACAACTACTAGCCAAGTAGGTTGTAAGTCCCCTATGTGGGCATCAGTTTAGTTATCAGGACAGCTTTCCTTTATACCTCTGGCAAGGTATATTGGGTCCTCTCGATGGGGTGTATACATCGGACTCCACATGTCCTATTGCATTGACCATATTTACATTTCAGTCAGTATTTAGTCTCAGCATGTTATAAATTTGTTCATTGCATCTAGTTAGCTCAAAATTCAATATATCATGTTCAGAATATTGTACATGCTTTTGTGCTTGTTCAGTTATTCTTTATTTAACCTTTACTCTATCCTACATGCTCACTACCTTTTAAGTACTGACGCAAACGTGCACTACACCTTCTCGTGATATAGGTTCAGGTTCTCAACATCCAGATCACGCTTAGATCGATTCTTGATTTCCAGTTCAGCAGAATCAGTGGTTAGTCCTTATTTTTTGAGGACAATTGTCATCATTTATTCTAGTATGTTAATCCTTTAGTTTAAGTTTATGCTAGACGTAGTTGGGGCTTGTACCACCATTTCTAGTCAATTAGAGGCTATTTTCATACATAGTTAGTTTCATCTTAGTATTGAGTTAATATGTTCTTTGTATTAAACCATCAGTTTTCATATATCTCAGTTATAGTATATGGTTATTCCCCATTTTTTCATTTTAATTATGATTTAGCTTCTGCATCAGTTTATTATCTTTAGTAGGGTTAGATTGGGATCACTTGTGGTCCTAGGTCCTGTGTCTGCATCTCGGGGGTAGCTTGGGAAGTTATAAAGTTTGTATGAGAGTACTAGGTTTAAGTGTACTGAGATGTCTGAAAAGATGCACTAAGTAGAGTGCTTTTCATTGGTGTGAAGTGCACCACATCTAATGCGAGGGAGGCTATGAAGTTTAGGAAAAACTTCACTTTATTGTTACTCTTATCATGCTTAAGTTATAATCTAATTCCATTCGAACTCGATGTTCTACGTTTAAAATCATGTCTCCTAGTAGAATTAATGCCAGGAATATGAATGCCAAAAATGCGAATGCAACTCCTCCAGTCCCAGATCGAGAAGTCTCCAATGCTGAAATCAGGAACGCCGTTCAGATGTTGGCTCAGAGTGTGGCCAAACAAAATAATAGGATTCAAGCTCCTTTCAATGCAATGGTGGATCAACAACAGCAAGGGTCTATGACTTTGTTAGGTTAAGTCCGCGTGAGTTATAAGGATCACAAACTAGTGAAGATCCTCAAAATTTCATAGATGAGATGAAGAAGATCTTTGAGGTGATGTAGGTCACTGGGAATGATCGGGTTAAGTTGGAATCCTAGCAGTTGAAAGATGTGGCTCATATCTGGTACACTTAGCGAAAGGAGAATAGGGGTACACATGTAACTCCTATTCCTAGGGGGTGCTTTAGTGAGACCTTTCTGGACAGGTATTCCCAATAGAGCTGAGAGAAGCAAAGACTCGGGAATTTATGAACTTAAGGCATGGAAATATGATGGTTCAAGAGTATGGGATCATGTTTAACCAACTCTCCAGATATGCTCCTCATATGGTTGCCGACTCCAGGGCTCAGATGAATGAGTTTTTGTAAGAAGTGTCGGATTTGGTGAAAACAGAGTGCAGAAATGTTATGTTACTTGGAGATTTGGGCATCTCTAGGCTTATGACTCATGCTCAGCAGGTTAAGGGTGATAAGCTTAGCGAATAGGACAAGGAGAATAAGAAGGCTAGGACTGGGAACTATGACTACTCTCAGTAGAAATCGGGTGGTGGAAATTGCTCACAAAGTCAACAAAAGTTTTCAACCCCAGCCCCTTTATCAGCTAGTGTTCCATCCTCCAAGAACATGTATGATTAGAAGGTTAGGGCACCAGCTTCTCAGTATCAGGTAAGTGTTTCATGCACTAAGACTTTACCCACCTACCATAAATGTAGTAAGAACCATCGAGGCGAGTGCCTCGCAGGAAAGGAAGGATATTTTGTGTTCGGTCAGTCTGGTCACAGTGTGAGGGATTTTACTTCTAGACAAGGTCAAGGAGGTGGTAATGGTAGATCTCAGTCTACAACTTCAGCAGCACCAGCGAGTCCCCTGACTCAGCAAGGCAACTCATCTGGTATAGGTGGCGGTCAATGCCAGAACAGGTTTTATGCTCTTCATGCTCGCCAGGATCACAAAAGCTCTCGTGACGTAGTCACTCGTACTTTATGATTCTTTTACCTTGATGTTTATGCATTGTTAGATCTAGGGATACTCTTTCTTTTGTAACTCCTTACATAGCAGTCCAATTCAGTATTAGTCTATAAACTCTCTCTATTCAATTCTCAGTCTCTACTCCAGTTGGTGACCCTGTTATTGCTAGATGGGTATACAAAAATTGTCCTGTCACAATCTCTCAGAAAGGCACCTCAGCATATCAGTTAGTGTTAGAAATTATATACTTCGATGTCATTTTAGGCATCGATTGGTTACATTCTTCTTATGGCTCAGTCGATTGTAGAACTAGGATTGTTCATTTTCAGTTTCCAAACAAACCAAGCTTACAATAGAAGGGTAGTAGCTTAGTGCCTAGGGGACTATTTATTTCTTACCTTAAGGCCATAAAGATGATCTCTAAGGGTTATCTCTATCATATAGTTCGGGCTAAGGATTCTAGATCTGAAACTCCAACTTTTGAATAAGTTCTAGTAGTTAGTGAGTTTCCAGAAGTGTTCCCAGAAGATCTTCTCGGAGTCCCTCCCGAAAGGGAAATTGACTTTGCAATTTACCTTCTTCCAGATACCCATCCTATTTCTATTCCTCCTTAGAGAATGGCTCCAGCAGAGCTTAAAAAATTGAAAGATCAGTTGAAAGACATTTTAGATAAGGGCTTTATAAGAGCTAATATTTTGCTATGGGGTGCACCAGTGTTGTTCGTTAAGAAGAAAGATGGTTCTCTCAAAATGTGCATTGACTATAGACAGTTGAACAAGTCACAATCAAGAATAAGTTTCCAATCCCCAAGATTAATGGCTTGTTTGACCAACAAAAGGGTGCTATCCATTTCTCGAAGATAGACCTCAAATCAGGTTATCATCAACTTAGAGTCAGAGATAGTGACATTCCTAAAACGTCCGTGAGAACTAGTTATGGTCATTATGAATTTGGAGTTATGCCATTTGGACTAACCAATGCTCTTGCAGCTTTCATGGATTTGATAAATAGAGTGTTCAAACAGTACTTGGAATTATTCGTTATCGTCTTTATTGATGATATCCTCATTTACTCTACGAATGAGAAAAAACATGCGAGTCATTTGAGAGTTATTCTGCAGACTATCAAAGATCGCCAGTTATTCGCTAAGTTTAGCAAATGTCAGTTCTGGTTGCAATCCGTTGCTTTCTTTGGTCACATTGTATCTAACGAGGGGATCCGAGATGATTCACAGAAGATAAAAGTAGTGAAACAATGGCCCAACCTACCTATGCTACAAATATCAGATGTTTCTTAGGTCTAACGGGTTATTAAAGAAGGTTCGTGGAAAGATTTTCATCCATAGCCTCACCATTGACTATGTTGACTCAGAAATTGGTCAATATTAAATGGTCAGATGATTGTCAGAAAAGCTTTGCAGAATTGAAAACTAGATTGACTACAAGTCCTGTATTGACTCTATCAGAGGGTTAACATGGTTATCTAATCTATTTTGATGAATCCAGAGTTTGACTAGGTAGTGTGTTGATGCAGCTAGATAAGGTTACAGCTTATCCTTTCTAGATAGCTTAATGTGCATGAGAAGAACTATCCAACTAATGACCTCGACCTTGAAGCAGTGGTGTTTGCACTCAAGATCTGGAGACACTACTTGTATGGTGTTCGTGTAGATGTATTCACTGACACTATGTGTTCACCCTGAAAGAGTTTAATCATCGCCAGAGGAGATGGCTTGAATTCCTTAAGGATTATGATATGAGTGTGCATTACCATCCTGGTAAGGCAAATGTAGTAGAAGATGCTCTTAGCAGATTATCTATGGGTAGTGTAGCCCATGTTGAGGAAGAAAGGCAGGAACTAGTGAATTATGTTCACAAGCTTGCTCATTTGGGAGTTCCCATTATGAGCATATCAGACAGTAGTGCAACAATTCACAATAAGGCACAATCTTATTTAATAGTGGAGGTAAAGGAAAAACAAGAAAGTGATCCAATCTTGCTTGAACTTAAGGGTGTAGTCCATAATTAGAGAGTGGAGGTTATGTCCCAATGGGGAGATGGTGTATTTTCCCTACCATGGTAGATTGTGTGTTCCTTATGTGGGTGACTTGAGACAACATATTCTTGTAGAAGCCCATGACTCTAGATATTCTATTCATCCAGGTGCCATAAAGATGTACCGCGATCTGCGGAAAGTCTATTGGTGGAATGGCATGAAGAGGGAAATAAAAGATTTTGTGAGTAAGTGCCCCAATTTCCAGCAAGTCAAGGTAAAACATCACAAACAAGAGGTATGACTCAAGAGATCGAAATTCCTACTTGGAAGTGGGAATTGATCAATATGATTTCATCAAAAGGTTACCTCGAATCCGAAGACAACATGACTCCATTTGGGTAATAGTTGACAGGATCATTAAGTCTTCTCTTTTTTTGGTGGTCAAGACTACAGATTCGGTGGAGGACTGTGTCAATTTTTACATTAATGAAATTGTGAGGTTTAATGGTGTTCCTTTGTCTATTATCTCAGATAGAGATCCTCGGTTTACCTCTGATTTCTGGAATTCATTTCATAAGGATCTTGGTACTCAAGTTAACCTTAGTAACACATTTCATACACAGACGGATGGACACGCAGAGCTTACCATTCAGACCCTAAGGATATGTTGAGAGCTTGTGTTATCGATTTCAAGGGTAGTTGAGATGATCACCTTCCTATTATTGAGTTCGCTAACAACAATAGTTACGATTCCACCATTTAGATGGCCCCTATGAGGCACTGTATGGGCGTAGATGTAGATCTCCTTTGGGTTGGTTTGATGTAGGTGAAGCAACTTTAATAGGTCCAGATTCAGTCCTTTATATTATGGAGAAAGTGCAACTCATTAGAGATAGACGTAAGACAACGCAGAGTCATCGGAAATCTTATGGAGATGTAATGAGAAGGGAACTAGAGTTCCAAGTTAATGATTGGGTTTTCCTAAAAGTGTCACCTATGAAAGGGGTGATGAGATTTAGCAAAAAAGGGAAGCTCAGTCCTAGATATGTAGGCCCTTACAAGATCTAGAAAAGGGTTGGTAAGGTGGCATAACAGTTAGAGATGCAAGAAGAACTAGCAGCAGTGCATCCAGTATTCCACATCTCGCACTTGAAGAAGTGTGTGGGTGACCCAGTCTCTATAGTGCCATTAGAGAGTGTGGTGGTGAAATATAGTATTTCTTATGAGGATGTACCAGTTGAGATTCTTGACCGTCAGGTTAGAAGGTTGAGAACAAACAAGTCACTTCATTCAAGCTTCAGTGGATGAGTCAGTCCGTAGAGGAAGCTACTTGGGAAGAAGAAGCAACCATAAAAGTCAATTATCCTCACCTCTTTCCTTCCGATTCAACTCTAGCTTGAGGTAATAGTTCCTCCATAGTTTTCCATTCATTCATGCGTGAATTAATCCTTAGAATCATGTTCCCTCAGTTTGTACTTGCATTTTCAGCATATTTGCATGTTCTTGGAACTCAATCCAGTTAGAAACTCAGTTTTCAGTGCTTATTGGTAGGAATTACATCTCTCTCCCTCTATTTCAGGTAGTATAGTCTTCATTCGAGGAAGAATGTTCTAAAGGGGGACATAATGTAAAACCCCGTACCTAAAACACACAAGAAATAAGCTTTTCAAAAATTTGCAGGTGCAATCGACGGTCACTATCGATGAACCGTAGTCTGATCTACGGCACATATTGTGCATCCGTCGTTTTCCACTGAAGACCTCCCCAAAACTCAGCCTGGAAAATTGACGAAGTGCTGAACCACGGACAGACCTATGGTCTGTAAGTTAGACTACGGTCTGTGGTCTCTGTCCATGGATTGAGACTCAAGTTAGCCAGCCTCTGACATTAATTAAGGATGACCAACACAGATCGTCAATCGATCTACTGTCCGTAGTGTCACATATCGAGAGCATACCCTAGACGATATGGCACTCTCGAAGTGCAACAGGCGTACTTGACCTCTGAGAGGTCATGTACAAACCCTTTCGCATCATTCATTGCATATGCATATATGAAAAGTAGTGCGGAATTAAAACTTTTCACAAACATTTGAATAGTCTTTCAAAATATCTTTCATATAGAATCAAAGCAAATACTAAGTCTCACGTCATCAAATCTTAGACTCTATTATACTTGGCACATGGCCCATACAGTCATAATATTGTACTATCAAATCGATTACAATGCTTTAATGAAGAAACTCTAAAGACATATATGCCCTTGAGTCAAATGAGGACATACTTCAAACTTGCTTGAAAGATCCTATATCTAAGCTTCACTTCCAAAAGCACCTTCACCTATGAATCACTTTAGAGATAGATAAAATATGGAATTAGTACAAACACCTGTACTAAGTATGACTTAATGCATAAAAATTATGATAACGGACATTTAATGAAAATATGCTCTTTTTGATTAAAACATCATAATATAAGCATAAGAACAACATTTAACACCGTAGAAACACATAAGATAACACGTAGACAATTTATTACATTTTAAGAACATTACAGTGAACCATGTCGTTGTTATAGTGACTAAGTCAAATATTACACTGAAGTTCTTCAACTTCACAGTGAACCCTTTGTAACATGTAACGTTCTCACTAAAAGTTATACTAAGACTCACTTAAGTAAGACAAAGAGATACCGCCCATACACCCTCTCTAAGCACACATAAGTGATCCTTGGGACTACTTATAATGAGATACATACACTTACAAGACACCAAAACACGTAACATATAATATTACATTCTCCTTACTAAGGTTAACAAAACACTTACTTAAGTAATTCTAAAAGAGAACGCTCATTCACCCTCTTCAAGATTACCTAAATAATCCTTAAGACTTCCTAAGATTAGATCATGGCTAACTTATCAATCAACTTTCCTAACTAGAGTCGTTCTCAAGATTTCCCTAGATAAGACATGAAGAGATAATCCTTTATGTCCCCTTCACACTTTAACTAGGCAATCCTTAAAGTCACTCTAGATTAGGTACTCATTCAATACATACCTTCTAACTTAAGTCATTACTTCATTAGCTCAATAATATACATTCATCACATAAGGACATTCAAGTAATGGTCTTGGAGAAGACCTAGGGATTCACTAACTAACATCTTCAAAGCCTAACGGTGCAATGTCTAGGTAGTGTCTCATACGACCACCTAAACTTCATGGACTTTTCAAACACTAGTAGGTATCTCATATGATGAGAATAGGAAATAACCAACATAGACCATGGTAGCTAAGCATGGAATCCGAAGTTGTAACCTACTCTTATAAGGGTGTTCTAATTGCCAATGGTAGAACTCGGAACATCCCATGTAGGCACATGGTTAAGGAATATGATGGGTTTCATTGTCCTCTATTCTCATATTACAAATAGATCTACTTCCCAAACCATACTCACTCGGTGCTAGCCTTTTTTCTCATAGAGTATTTCACATAAAGGATCTTACAAAAGGGTTCCATATCTAGTTTGTAACCCAATCACATTCACCCTACCAAACAGGTCCCCTAGGGCTGCCTTTCAATGGAGAATAGGATAGCTTAATGACTTTCCTATGGATGATATCATACAGCTCCAGCCAACCAACCTTAATTCTATCATTTACACAAGAAGGATACCATTACGACTTTCGACATCAAGGATATCATAACCTCTTAACTAGATTGAGGGATCCACATATTTTGACGTTCTCATTGTGTTCAAGGTCACATATCATTCATATACACAAGACTAAGAGACTTTAGCATCCTAAGTCAAAACGTTTAATATTCACATATCATTCATGCATCAAGAAGAGAGACTTAGGTCTACCTAAACAAGACACATCATTACTTGACTTTATAACATATATAACATATCTTCCAAGTAGCACATAAGAACAACCAAGTCACATTAGGTCACCCTATACACTACTATAGAACCATCAATATAGTCATCATAAGACTCATATAACAAATTAGGAAGAATCATGCATCAACTATAAGAGACTACACACATAAGGACATAGTCATAGTCTAAGATGATGACCTAACAACATCAATAGAAGAACACATGCTATCACCTCAATCAAAAGTAGATAGATATGACCATACTTCATATAAGTCAACTACACCAGTCATCATAATATATCAAGTAATGCCGACAAGCCATGATCATCATAATACATAAAGTAACGCCGACGAGGCCACCTGATTCACATTTATACCACATAACACCACCAACATAAGTGGACCATTCCAATCAAAAAATAATTCAAGACCTACATTATATAAAATAAATAGAATTAGGGCAGCGTACCACCAATCCATTTTCACAATTTCAATCCATAGCTAAATCATCCAATACAATATCAATAGGCCCTTACCCATGGCAATTATCATCAATTCATTACATAAATCACAATACTCAATTAATCTAAGTCAATTCAATATATATTTATCAATCTAAGTCAAACTATACATCAATCCAATACAATTCTTACATCATTGAATAGCCCATAGAAAACTATACTAGAATTCATAAGCATTTGGGACAAGATCATACCATCCAAAATATAGACAATTTGAAGAGATTATGTTTTGTATGGGTTCATGAAGATTTTAGTTTAGAATCCCAAAATTAACATCAATTCAATCAATATTCAATGATCCAAAACGTTTTATGCAATAACCCATGGCTAGATCACAAAATTGGATAAGTTCATCTTTAGAAGACATTAGAAAATCACTTTGAAGTTTGGCTCCTTGATGAAGAGAGTTTCGAGGATAAAGAAAACATATCTCACTGATGTTAATCCACTAAAATTGATGAAGAATCACCAATCAAATCTCTAATCCAAGCTCTTCCTTGAGTTTAGCTCCAATGGAGTTCTAGAGAATATTTTAGAGAATTTGGGTTTTGATTTTGAAGAATGAATTCATCTAGGTGTTTAGGACTTATAAACACACTTAAAATACCTAAATACCCCTATGTAACCTCCCAAACAATTATTTAGACGTGCGGTGAATTTACCAATTCATCCCTTCACTTAACAGTGAAGCAGGCGAGTTGCAGACCCAACCTATGCCTGGCTATTGACGGGCCGTTTGTCAAACGACAGGCCATCCTGGCTGCCCTTCGTTTAGATCAGAGACTGGCCATTTGGGATCTTGATCTCCCTAGGCTAAGTCTTGACCCATGACCTCAAAGCCTACTGGCCGTCGATTGCCTCAATCGTTTGGGTTGGTCTAGACAACCTTGGATCAAATGATGGGTCCTTCCTCAAGGACCCTTGGTTGGTACTTGGGGACTTTGACCCAGATGTTTACAACCCGAATATGATCATGTACGAGTTTAGGACCTCCCATATTAATTTCATCCAAAACTAACACATAAAACTCGACGAAACATACTAAGACACACAAGGTCGTTTCAAGGCAAACCTTTCAAACGTCATGGAAGTTCTTTAACGTTTGACCTCCAAACTGCATGAATATTGACACACTACTTTTATACAGTATTATAAATCATATAAAGACCTAATAAGATCATTACACACCATATATAATTACATAAACACACATGAGGCACATAGGTGATTAGTGGTCGAATGTCTTGGTTGTCCCTTGACGTTTGACTTCCTATTCACCTAAATCTTTAGACACTGACTCATTACAAAATTATAAACCATTTAAGGACCTTATACCCTCATGAAAACCATGTTATACTCTAGATTCACTTAAGTCATTTTAGAGGTGTCACGCGTAGGTCTGACCGTAGGTGAGGTTAGCAGTCAATTAGGGGGAACTTGCAGATAAGATCAACTTCAAATAGTCATAACTGTTAGCACAAAATTAATTAGGTTCTCCATGACCTGTTATATGATATATTATTGAATTCTCTTTCCATATCCACCGAGTTTTCTAAAATACGACCTCCGAGTAAAAGGTTATGCCCATTTTAGTGAACGCCTAAGCGAACCCAAACAAAGGACCGTCGATTGAAAGACGACGACCATCAGTCTAGGTCGTCGATTGGTCGGAAATAATAATTTTCAAGGGTCTTTTGGTCTTTTCCTAGTTCAAATAAACCCCTAATATACGTCGTTTATGCCCTAAATCATGAGATTTTAATCAGTCTAAGCCTAGAAACATAACAAGAACTTACCTAAGTCAAAATCATAAAATCAAAACTCATAAAATTAGAAGCAACAGAGGAGAAAAAGGTCAAGAACCCTAGTTCAAGAACTCAACAAGGTTCCATCAGTTCCAACCCTGAAATCTAAAGATTTCTCCGTGGATTTCATCGCCAAGTATGTGGGATTTCCCTAGTGGGTTCCTTTCACCCATTGGGTCCCTAATTTTTAGTCAGATTCTTCATTCTCATAACAGATTCTTGAATGTTAGAATTATTGGGTTCTTACCTATTAGACAGATCCAAATAAGATTATTATGTTAATATTCAGTTTATCATATGAATTTAGAACCCTATCTATGTATATCTTTAGTTCTTGAATTACACATGCTAGGTTAGATATTTCAGTTATTCAGTTATACATGCCTCCGTTATTAATGCATCATTATCAGATTAATTGTTGCATTTTCAGTTTGCATGTTCAGTTTAAGCTATTCAGTATTTAGAGAAACTCAGTTATAATCAGTCAACTACTTAATTCATTGGGAGTAACATAATACCGAGTTGGACTAGGGTTCATCGTCCCCAAAGAGTCCCAGAACTACTAGCCAAGTAGGTTGTAAGTCCCCTCTGTGGGCATCAGTTTAGATATCACGCCAGCATGTCTTTATACCTCTGGCGGGGTATATTGGGTCCTTTTGATGAGACATATACATTGGACTCCACATTTAGCTCATGTGGTTTTACTATCGGTTATTAGTAGCTCCCACAGTTCAGTCGGACTCTATTTCATTGACCATATTTATAGTTCAGTCAGTAATCAGTCTCAGCATGTTATAAATTTGGTCATTGCATCCTGTTAGCGCACAATTCAGTATATCATGTTCGGAATATTATACTTGCTTTTGTGCTTGTTCGGTTATGCTTTATTTAAGCTTTACTCTATCCAACATGCTCAGTACCTTTCAAGTACTGACACATACGTGCGATACATCTTCTTTTGATGTAGGTTCATGTTCTCATCATCCAAATCATGCTTAGATCGATTCCCGATCTCCATTTCAGAATTAGTGGTGAGTCCTCATTCTCCGAGTACAATAGTCATGACTTATTTCTAGTATGTTAATTATTTAGTTTTAGTTTTTGCTAGACTTAGTTGGGGCTTGTCGGAGCATTTCTAGTAAATTAGAGGCTATTTTCATACATAGTTAGTTTCAGCATAGTATTGAGTTAATATGTTCTTTGTCTTAAACTCATCAGTTTTCATATATCTCAGTTATAGTATATGGGTATTCCCTTCATTTTAATTATGATTTAGCTTCTGCATCAGTTTATTATCTGTAGTATGCTCATGATCATGCCAGCAGGGTTGGCTTGGGATCACTTGTTGTCCTAGGTTCCGTGTCCGCGTCTCGGGGGTAGCTTGGGGCGTGACACATACATCTCTGTATTGATCCTAAACACTCTACTTAGACTTGTCTTGCACACACGTGAGACCTATGAACCTAGTGCTTTGATATGATTTTTTACAACTCAAAAAAAGACGTGATGACACTTCTCTTTTCCAACAAAGAAAAGATATCCTCAACCCAAGAATACAGAACAAAAGTTAAATAAAATCAAAAGAAATATCACGATAAATTAGAAAAATTATTCGACGAGTAAACCCATAAAATCTGGTTAACATGAGTACAACCACTAAATATATAAGTACAAAATTAAGAAATAAATACAAGTATCAGTCTTTGTTTCTCAAATAGAACAAAGTATACGAAAAAGAAAAAAAAAGACCAGTGAATGACAAACAACTATGTCTTCAAGTTCTTGAGAAGCCTCGAGATAGAAGAAAGAAAGATATCATGCGGGTCCAGTCTCAAAACCTACACAAGTGTAAAAGCAAGGGGTTAGTACATACTACACGGTAGCCAACAACCAAACTACTAAACAAAGCAACTAGCTAGAATATGAATACCCCCGCTCTTTAATGAACCTACTAAAACTACAACCTACAACCTACACAGAAATCAACCCAATCTAGAAATTCTACAAAACCTGCTCATTAGCCCAATATATTCTCAATTCATAAACCACAATTAAACAATTCAAGGAAAAAAACAAGTCAAACTCAATGTCAAGTAGTTTAGTCACATGCAACAAGTACATCAAGCTTAGTCAAGCAATGTCACACATAATAATTAAATATATCAACTCACTATAATCACTCTCTTGCAAAAAACATTTCCCATCGGCTTTATAACTATTGCGAAAAATAACCCCGATTTTTATATTATATCCTAATTTGATTTTCTTATTGTAATTTGATTATTATGTCATTCTAAACTTCCAGATAATCCAGTGGTAGGTATAATTACTTGGTTCTAAAAAATATTGTATATCTAACTCTATTTCTTTAGTAAACTAACCAAAGTCTAGATATTTGTGAACCTTACTGAAGTTGCCAATGTAATTTCTGAAATAGAAATGACTTGTTGGTAAACAAGATTCAATGATATATAGGCTCTGTCTTTGGCTTGGCTAAAAAGTTTATTTTCAAGTTAGACATGATAGAAGGATAGGAGAATATTGTTCCATAAAGTTCATGACTGATGGAATAAAATAGGAGACTAAAAGTTTACACAACAAAGAAAAAAAATCATTTTTACCTTAAGCTACTTGGCAACATCTCTGGCAGATGATCCATAAACTTTGATTCATTTTTTTCAGACATTCTGAAAACATGAACATTGTATAGAAAACAACATGGAATGGATGTGACAATATTTCTTCCAATATGAAATACATAAAAAAAAATTAAAGTTAGTGGCATTTACAGAATCAGCAATAAGAAGACGGTATGAGGCTAAACCTACACTTGTGAAGAACTTTTACATTAATTAGAGATTGCTTAGCTGAAGAGAAGGGGAACAATACCTTGACGGCACAGTTACATGGTTAGAAAGACTAGCAATAGGAACAGACTATCGAGAATATTGGATTGTAATTTCAATTTGATTTTTTTTGTAGGTGTGAACGGTTAGCCAATGTATTTGTATATGTAGTTCCTTTTTTTATAGTTCAATAAATTAATTTAATTTTTAGTTCGGTTGAAATCAAATATGCTTTAACTTCATTACTTATTATAGTTGATGATGTCGTGAATTTTGTTCTTGATAAGGTGATATGTTCGATCCACAAATCTTTTCAATGGTTTAAGAGATGCAATTGAACTTCTAAACTATTCTTAAATTGCAATTTTTCAGCAACTTGAGGAAGAAAGTCGATGTGAGCTTCTACATTTAATCACAAAAATAATTATTAAGCATTCATTTCTTTTTTCTTTACCTGTTAACATGTGTATTTGTACCTTATTTTCCAGCAAACCACGGTACCCTCAGTTTGAGAAACTTATTATTAGAATCACTTAAGACTCCAAAGAGCAATATTCAGTCTCGTTTCTTGGAAGCATCAAAAGGTCTCTGGAGTTCTCTTTCTTATTATTTTTCCATTATTTTTTCATTTTTTCCTTTATTCCCTTATAATTTAAATTTCAGGAACTCTTAAAAGAATATGGTGCTCAAACATAGGAAAGCTTTTGTCAACTTAATCACATTTATTTCGTAGTTCAATTTTGCACCTCTTAAACATAAAATAAGTTGATATTTTCATGTTATACTCTTTCTTTAGTCAAAAGATCTTTGTTCCTTCAAATTTACAAATACTGATTATTTCTGCAATGAATTCGTTGATCTTATAGGGTTGTACAACGTGAATTAGACCACAAAATGTCACTCTCCTTGTAGAGGATCTTACTTACATAAGTTCTAGCGTTTTTTGTTGGTTCAATTTTTGAAAGAGCTTTCCTTACCTAACAAAAGATGAACTTTTAGGTTTTGAATATTTTTTATGAGGGATAGTGTTGAGTAGTAAGGTCAGTGTCAGAGTAGCGAGAATGTGATAACAATTCAATAATATGAAATTCATATATCCATATAATTTACAAGTCATGGGGAGGTCTTATAATGTTTTTCTTGTATTAAAAATAAGTACCCACTATGCATCATATGTACATAGCCTATTTGTTATCACTATCTATTTAAATTTTAGTGTTGACCAATATTGGATTTTATCTATCTTAGTTTTAAAATTGAAGATCTATTTCTCACAATTGCATGGGAGATTCTCTTTCTCACAATAAATGCAAATGTCGTATTCATGTTAGTGCAAATACATTTGATAAATTGTTATTGAATTATTTAAGTTGTAATGTTTAAAGTAAAAGAGAAATAGTGAAACCATGCATGTTGGGTCCGTGCTGAAAACGGGTAATGGCCAATCTAGTATGTTTGTATATGTATATATATATGATGTAAAAGTTATTCTGCTTGTATCAAATTTTAGTACTTAAATATATATTATTTATTTTTTAAAATACAATAATATTGGGTAATAAGAAGATTAAATGGACAAATAATAATTAACATGCTCCAAATATACCATAGGTGAAATCAAGACTAGACTCTTCTATTACAATAATCTATCTTGGAGCTTTGACTTGAATAAAAATAAATTTAATTGATTTCTGGTGCCAACACAAATTTCGGTAGTATATATAGGCACACAAAATAGATCTAGTTTTACACAAACCTATCATGGATTCACTTTTAGAAGATGTTAAGGGTAACAAGACAGGTGAAGTGTTGTGCTACAAAAGATCTCACCCCATATTAAGACCAATTATCTTTCAATAAATTCACAAAAAAACAGTTCTTTTGATGTGTTACCATCGAATTACGAGCAAGTAACAACTAAAAGTTTCGAAATACAGTGGTTGGTGAACAAGTATCATCGAATTTTTGTGATAAGTATGATTTTCAAAAGAATCATCAACACTTGGAGTAAAAAGTGTCTTTCTCCCAATAGTCGAAATCAAGAATGATCTAAGAGGTTGGGCGAAATGGTAATTACAACCGCACACTTGCAATCCTTGAAGATATAAGTAGTTTAAGTGAACATGTCTATAAGTTCTTTTCAATAGAAGATATGCTCAATCAGTTTGAACAAGAAAATATTTTTTTGATTTGATTGGGGTGGCTAAGATCTAGAAATAATGAATTTAGTTTTAAATCTTTCATATGGATTCAATGTTTTTTTGTTACATATAGTAAAATTTTGACTGGGTTTTACATGATTGTTGTTATTGTATGGATATAAAAATGATTGAGTAAAAAAATAATGATTATAAGGTTTAACCTATGATGTCTAATTTTATATCAAATTTTTGTTATTATTTCTAATGAATTGCCTTTTTCATGAATTTGTTTATGAATGTACCACACTCTACCTAACGATGATTTTGAACATTATTTTTACTTTCTATGACAATACAACACAACATTCATATATATATATATATATATATATATATATATATATATATATATATATATATATAGAGAGAGAGAGAGAGAGAGAGAGAGAGAGAGAGATTTTCCTCGATAATTTGAGGTCATAGTTCTTGCACACAAACTTACTATTTATGATTGGTTTTCAATCTTAAATTTTTTATTCTACTTTCATTAAGTGAAAATTACTGGTCAAGGTAATTTTATCGATGACCTAACTTTGCAATATTTTAGTTAGAAAACTTTTGCATTTTGCATCATATATTTTGTACGAATTACATTATTTGGCATAAATGTGTAGTATCTAGTTCACTTTCTATAAGTTAAGAGAACTTTTATCTGGTGATTTTATCAGGTGGTTTATGAATTGAACGCATACCTGTAACAACACAAGTGTTATAGGAACAAGTAACACAACTTTTTATCCATTGTAAGACATAACTTATATTAGATTATAGTATAAAATATAAATTGATGTAAAGGAACAAAATTATCGAACATCGATTGCAACGATTTGCTAGACGACTCATTGGGACTAACAAAATCCAATTGGGAGATAAATAAAATATCATCCCAAAATAAGGGCATTTATATGAATTACCCTATTAAATTCGAAGGTGGAAAGCGGAT
The DNA here is from genome assembly GCA_016801875.1 of Solanum sitiens. Classification (NCBI taxonomy): domain Eukaryota; kingdom Viridiplantae; phylum Streptophyta; class Magnoliopsida; order Solanales; family Solanaceae; genus Solanum; species Solanum sitiens. The sequence continues at coordinate 1,169,161 of JABWTJ010000073.1, read as the reverse complement.
GATTAACCTAGATTATGCAAATTTATAAATATATTTTTTATGTTGGCAAAAAAAAATAAAGAATTTGAATTATGGTTTATCTGATTGTTTGAATGAAGTTTGAGTTATGAGTTGTGATGTATTAGAGGATAATTAAACATGATTGTTATAAAAAATATATAATTATTATAGATGATTTATATTATGAAAATACTTAAATTTAATTTGAATTTTTGAGCAATTCATGAGCAGATGAGGTGAATGTTGTGATTGCTATTTGTGGTAGAGATGATAATGGAGTAAGAAAAATATGGAAAAATAATAATTAACATGCTCCATATTTACCATAAGTGAAATCAAGAGTAGTTTCTGATGTTACAATAATCTTGGTGCTTGGACTTAAATGGAAACAAATTTATTAGGTTTCTTGTGCTAACAGAAATTCTAGTAGTATATATATAAACATAAAATAGATCTAGTTTAATACAGAAAACTATCATGGAGGTATGTCACAACAAAAATATGGATGTGATGACATTTTTCTTTTTCCACCAAGACAAGTAATCCTCAACCCAATGAAAACAAAAGAAAAACGGAATAACAAAGAAAGCTATCAAGATAAAACAGAAAAATTATTCTTCTATTAAGACCCCAAAAGTTCGATTGTCACGCATACAAGACACAAAATACATAAGTACGAAATAAAACTTAATAAAGATAGATGCACAATTATAACCTTTAGTTTTTCATTGTATTCTGTTCTAGCATCTTTTTGTTTTGAGAAGGTAAGTAGTACATAATATATTTTTGTTCATTGGTTGTACTATTAGATATTACAACAAAGATAACGGTCATCATAACAGTAGAAATTGAGAATGAAATCTTGACTAATGCCAAGTTTACGTTATTTGCTTATGTTAAAATTGATACAGTTTGTGGTGCTTTAGGGGTTGCAAATTTGCGAACTCAAATAAAAATTTCAACCTCAAATATTTCGATTATCATTCCGGACCCATATCAACTTCTCCATGCCATTTTCAACCAGTCAATAAAATCTGTCCTTTCAAAATAGTTGCGGCTTTTGTCAAGGATACAATTATATATGTTAACAAATTTTTACCCCATTGCTCTCAAATTTTACGTAGGTTTAGACAAAAGAGTATACAACTAACAAACAACATCATATATCGCTGGAATGTGGGTAAAGAAAGATGCTGGAAGTTATACACCGACACCGCATTGTGATGAATGCAGTTGATTCTGTTTGAGTAAATAGGCAGGAAAATATTAGGAAGAAACTGAGAATTATATGCTCAAGTCTTTTCTATTTTTTCGGTATATGAAATCACAGGAAATTAGAGATTTATATATGCTTAAAAATAACAAACTACTAAATCACTAAATAACCATTACTTCCATTAACTAAATAACTAAGTACTATCCAAAACACAACTAGAAGTATTGCACCATTTTAAGTATATTTTGTAACAACTAACCCTAGAATGTAGGACACTACTAACAAACTTAAGTAACCAGGTCATATACTTTGAATCAGTCTTACATATCCCCTTTGATTCAAAGTTACCGACACAAAGAAAAGCCCTCAAATAGATAAATTTTTCTTCTGCCAACGACTTCGTCAATATATCAACTAATTGCTTATGAGTGTTCCAATTCTTCAATATAATCTCCTCCATTGTAACCAAATCACGAATGAAATGGAAGCGAGCATCAATGTGATTTGTTCTACTATGAAAATTTGGATTCTCTGTCATGGAAATTGATGCTTTGTTGTGGCTGTATATCTCTAATGCACTTACTTGCTTATGTTGAAGTTTTGCTAATATCCTTCTTAGCCATATAGCTTGGTAAGCGACTGAAGTAGTTGCAATGTATTCAACTTCAGAGGGGGATAAGGTTGTTGTAGCTTCTTTCTTTGAACTACAATTTATTACTCCTGAACCAAGTGTAAAAATATGTGTTGAAATGCTTCATCTATCATCCAATGAACCAGTATAGTTACTATCATTGAAACCACATAATCTGAAGTTTGAAACTTGTGAATACCAAATCCCATAGTCCATACTTCCTGCGACATAATGCACAACTCTTTTTGCTCCTCCAAAATGAACCTTTTGAAGGTTGTTGCAAAAAACTTGATAAAACACTAACAGAGAATGCAATATCAGGGAGAGCATGGGTTAGGTAAATTAAACCTCCAACCATGTTCTGAAACTTCTAGCATCATCTATCTCTACTCCAACCTTAAGCTACAGTTTTTCACAAACATTTATAGGTGTAGCAGCAGTCTTGCAATTAAGCAAACCAAACTTAGTGAGAAGGTCCTTGGCATATTTCCTCTTTTAAAAAAATATTACATCTTTATCTTGATGGACTTCAAGGACAAGAAAATAATGTAATAAGCCCATATCTGACATCTCAAACTCATTCATCATTTGAGACTTAAATTCAGCCACTAGAGAAATAGAAGAGCTAGAATAAATTATATCATCAACAAAAAGGAAAACAATTATGAAATCATCACCTTTTTTCTTTACATGTAACGTGGGTTCATTCTCACTTCTCATATATCCTTTTCCCAGAAAATACCCATTAATGTTGCTATACCACGCTCGAGGGGCTTGCTTCAAAAATACAATGCCTTTTTAGCTTGTAGACCTTTGATTCATCGCCCTTCCTTATGAAATCTTGTGGTTGTGCTATGTAGACCTCTTATTTTAGTTCTCCATTGAGAAATACCGACTTGACATAATATTGTTAAACTAGCCATTGTGACTGTGCAACCAATGCTAGAACAAGTCTAACAGTTTCAAATAAGAGCAACCAGAGGAAATGTTTCGCAAAATCAATATCATATTGTTGCGCATATCCTTTGTCAACAAGACAAGCTTTATGCTTCTACATGCTCCCATCCGCTACAAACTTTGTCTTGAATACCCATTTCAAACCAATTGCATTTTTTTCTTCTGGTAATTCCACCATCTCCCATGTTCCATTCTTTTCGATAGATTTCACTTATTCTAACATCGCTCTTTGCCACTCTTCCTCTTCAGCTGCTTCTCCATAATGTGTAGGATCAAAAATAGCAAAATAAAAAAATTTATATACATGTCATTAGCGTACTTGGGGTTCGGTTCTTTAAGCCTTGTTGATCTTCTTAAAGGAATTGGCTCATCTGAAGACTCTTCAAGAGTAGTAGATGAAGAGTTCCTACTTCTTTAAGAATATGAATCGGGAGAAGTGGTACTAGAACCAGCTTTTCTAGTTGTAGGAGATGGCTGGTGAATTGCATCAAAAGTGATTCCAGTGGGCAATGGATTCTTCTCTTGTATCTTATCGTTGCTTCCAATCCAATTCCAGTTTCCCATTTCATCAAATACTACATCACATCTAATTAAAATCATTATACTAAGAGGGTTATATAATCTATATGCTTTAGATTGTGTGCAGTAACTAATAAAAACACATTTTTCAAATTTTTCATTCGACTTATGACGAAATTGGGAATTTAACAAAGCATAAGAATTACAACCAAAAAAACCTTCAATAACTTACTGTTGGTTTTCTACCCTTCCAAGATTCAAATAATTTTTATACATAACAACCTTTGTTGGAGATAGATTCAATAAGTGGGCTGATGTCGCTACAGGTCTAGCCCAAAAATGATTCAGAACTCCTTTTGCTTGTATCATACTTCTTGCCATCTCAACAACAGTGTCATTTCGCTCCGGAGTATAAGGTGTTGACAGCTCCCTATGAATTCCATTTTCCTCACAAAAGATTTTGAACTCTTTGGATAAGAATTCGCCGCCTCTATCTGTGCGAAATATTTTATGCAAAGACCACTTCGCTTCTCAACCTGGGCTTTAAACTACTTGAATTTTTGAAATGTTTCTGATTTGATTTCTAAAAAAAATCCCCCAACTCATGCAACTACAATCATCAGTAAATATTAGAAAATAACGACTCCCACCAAAATATTTAGAATGCATAGGTTCACATAAATCAACATGTATTAATTCAACACACTTTGAATCCCCCAAGCTTTTCCAAAAGGAAAAGACTTCCTAGTTTGTTTTCTATAAATGCACCCTTCACACAATTCAATATAATAAATTTTTGGTAGTCCAAGAACCATACCTTTGTCAACTAGCAATTTCAGTCCCTTTATATTGAGGTGACCATACCTCAAAATTCCACAACTTCGACTCATACTTTGCATTTGCAGCAAGTGCAAAACTTTCCATGTTAGAAACATCCAGCGAAAATATCTTGTTTGGCGTCATAGTGGTGCAAAACTCTTTTGCCTGACTTCTTATTTGTTATGACACAATCATCTTCATCAAACCAAAGAGAATGCCCATAAGACATTAGTTGTAAAACACTCAATAAATTGTATCCTAAATCAGGAAGAAATTGAACGTTGTCCAACATTTTTACTTTGTCGTGTCTAGTGTTAATACCCACAATGCATGTTCCTTCAACCTGTATCTCTTTTGCATTGCCAACCTGCGCCTTTTTCTTTTACTTCTCATCTAGATCCTGGAACAAAGATTTGGTGCATGTCATATGATTTGAACAACAACTATCAACATACCATAAATCACTTGGCTTGTGATTTGTATCAATTCAAGCCATAAAGAGATAATTCTCTTCCTCATTTTCTGTTGCTGCAAAGTTTATTTTCTTTTCTTTGTACTAGCAGTTAGCCTTTATATGCCTGTAGCGCTGACAATAATGGCACTAAATGACATTCTTTGTGTTACTTTGCTCATTGGACTGCATATTCCCATCATTCCATCCTCTGTCTCTTCAATAGCCATGACCTCGATCACTACACAATCCTCCTCGTCTCGACCTCTGCTTGCTGGACCATTGTTCTCACCATATTTGTTTGTTGCTTCCATCACCTGGAATGATTTATCTTCATTCTTTTCAATAGATCGATTAAGTCTTGCCTCATGGGCTTGAAGAGATCCCATCAGTTCATCAAAGGAAAAAACTAACAGATCCTTAAACTCTTCTATAACAGCAACTACATGATCAAATTTTAGAATCAAGATTCGCAGTATATTTTCCTCAATCGTTTGATCAGTAATTTCTCGCCACATGTTTTAATTTTATTGACAATTGGCACTGCTTAGACAAGAAATTTGCAATCGATTCGCTATTTTTCATCTAAGACGTTTCAAAGTCACGCCGAAGTGATTGCAATCTCACCAAGACTTCTAAATCACCTTGAAACTCCTTCTGCAGAAGGGACAAAGTTTGCTTTGAAATGGTTGTTGCTGCTATTCGTGAGAAGTGGCGATCATGAACTGCCTGCTGAATAAAAACCAATACTTTAGCATCTTTTTCCTAAGTGTCCCACAGTCTATTTTGATCATCAGGATATGCAAATCCTCGTTCTACCAAGTCCTAAAGATCATGAAATATGAGTACTTTTTTTATACGAATACTCGAGAATTCGAAAATTTCTCCCTTGAAGACTGGAATGAGTGGTTCTGACACACTCAATACATTTCCAGTACTTGTCATGGCTTTGATGCCAAAGATGTTGGAGTAAATAGGCAGGAATACTTTAGGAAGAAACAGAGAATTGTATGCTGAAGTCTTTTCTATTTTTTCTGTATATGAAATCACATGAAAGTATAACTTTATACATACTTAAAAATAAAAAAGATACTAAATCACTAAATGTCCACTACTTCGATTAACTAAACAACTAATTACTAACCAAAACATAACTAGAAAGTACTGCACCATGATCAACATATATGCTATCAACTAGCCATATAATATAGGACACTACTAAAAATCTTAATTGACTAGGTCATATACTTTGAATCCTCTTCAATAGATGATTTCACAAGTGAATGAAAAACCAGAAAAATACCCCATCTTATATGATCTAAAAGAAAATATCCATAAGCGGAAGATAATGACTTTTGAACAAGGGGGAGATGGTGTGTTGAGATATGAAGGTGGACTGTGCATTTCAAAGGTGGATGATCTCAAGTAGAGTATTATGGCAGAGGTTGAGAGTTAAAAATACCCGATTTATCTGGGTTCCACAAAGATTTACCATAACTTGAGAGAAGTCTATTGGTTGAATAACATGCAGAGGTTTATTAAAAATTTTATTCGCTAAGTGATCCAATTTACAACAAATCAAGGTGAAATACCAAAGGACATGTGGTTTAGATCAGAACATAGCTCTTCCAGAATGGAAGTGGAAGATAATGAATATGGACTTAACTACTTTTCACCGCGATCTCTCAAGCACCATGATTTGATTTCTATGATTGTATATCAGATGAATAAATCAACTTATTTCTTGTCCGTAAAGACTACTAATTCAGCATATGTGTATGTTGGTTTGTACATTCATGAGATAGTTCGACTTCATGGAGTTTCCTTGACCATCATCCTGGATAGAGGCGCTCAGTTTACCGCTCAATTTTTGAAGTTATTTCCGAAAGGGTTGTGTTCAAAGGTGAACCTTAATACAACTTCGCATCCTCAGACAGATCGTCAAGCAGAGCTCACTACTTAGACCTTAAAGAATATTTTGAGAGAATATGTGTGGGACTTCAAAGAGAATTGGGATGATCACTTGCTTCTTATTTAGTTTACACACAATAACAAGTAACACTCCAGTATTCAATATGACTCCTTATGCGCCTCTTTATGGGCAAAGGTGTAGATCTCCTATTGGTAGGTTTAAGGTTGGTAATGATGAGTTTATAGGACCGGACATAGTTTATTAATCCATGGAAAAAGTGAAAGTAATCCTAGAGATTGAATATTACACAGAGTCGTCAGAAATCCTATACAAATTTTAGATAAAGAGATTTGGAGTTTGGCGTTGATGATTAGTTATATTTGAAGGTTTCACCTATGAATGATGTTATGATATTTGTTAAGAAAGGATAACTTAGTCCTCGATACATTGGTCCTTAGTGTCAAGCCCCGAGACTACCCCCTATACATAAACACTGGACCTAGGAACACGAGTGACCGTAAGCTAATCCTGAGTTGGCATGTCATAAGCATACTTAAGCAATTGAACAAAAGATAATATGAAGAAGCTTAACACCATATATAAACTGAATAATAGGGAATACCCAAAACTGGGTTGATTATATTAATACTAAATAAGAGTCAATGATACTGGACTATAACTCAAAATACTAAAGTTGAATCTGTTTATGTCTGAAATAAGCCTCTAAATGGTTAGAGATATTGGGGTATGCCCCCAACTAAATCTAGTAAAACTGAACCTAAAATGAATTATTGAAATAGAAACATTTCTATTGTCCTCAAAGTATGAGGACTCGCCACTAATACTGCTGAATATGAATCGGGAACTAATCCACACGTGATGTGAATACTGAGGACTTGAACCTACATCACGAAAAGATGTAGCACAAAGTATGCATCAGTACTTGGATAGTATTAAGCATTCATGATAGGTTAGAGCTGAACAAATATATTACTGAACAAAGCATATTGAGCAATAATATAATATTCACATGAAGATACTGAAATATAATAAATATGATTGAATGACATGACCAAGTACATAACATACTCAAACTGAATACTGAAATCTAGCTGAAAACCTGGTCAAATACACTAGAATATTATTGTGGGAGCTACTATTAATGGACATAAAACCACGTGAGATGAATGTGGTGTCCGATGTATACGCCCCATTGAGAGGACCCACTATACTTTGCTAGTGGTATAAAGACATGAGTGGCGTGATCACTAAATATGATTCGCAACAAAGAGGAATTATAAAATTACTAGGGCACATAATTTCAGGAATAAGAAGGTGACTGACCATAGTACAACTCCGTGTTAAGTTTACTCCCAGTTAGAAATGTATACAATACAATATAACTCAAATTTACTGGATAGCTCAATTGTTTGACATGCTATCTAAAAATGCAATAGTTAAGTACAAATAAGGAAACATTTGAAAGTTGAGGTGTATATCTATCGTAGCTAGTGTAATGCATGAATTAAACGAATCTGCACGACTAAGGTTCTGAGTTTTATGCAAGAATCTAAGAACATTGTTATGAAAGCATTATGATCGGAGAAAGAGTACTACAACATCTAAATCACAACAAGTCTCTAAAGTTCAAGAAACTGTAGGTCATAACAATATGAAGGGAATAAAGAACCGTACTTAATTCTAGTGACCTAATGGATGAAAGGAATCCACTAGTGACATCCCACATACCTAGTGACAAAATATAAGGAGAAATCTTTTGATTTTGGGGCTAGAACTAAAGGAAACATGTTTCGTTCTTGGATGGTGTTACGACCCGAGAGCACCCCCAAGTCACTCCACGCCGTACTTGACCCCAAAGGGGTCTTATCATGTCTCATGGATAATTCAGTGCATACATGTTACGACCGGAGAGCACCCCCTAGTCGTACCACAGAGTACTTGACCTCTTGGAGGTCTTATACAAGCCCTTAACATTCATTTATCGCACTGTCATAAAATAGTGTGAAATTTAAAACCTTTTCTATAAGAAAACACAAGACTAAAGGTCATCTCATTTAAAGACCATCCATACAAAGTTGAAATACTAAGTCTCGTTATGCCATCTTAGGCATGACTTCCATATATATATACTTAGGGACACGACCCTTACACTACAAAAGAAACATTACTGATCTATTACATGAACTTAAAAAAACTCTTAACATTAAGGTCCTTGAATCATTAAGGACACACCCGAACTTGAGACTAGTAATCCAAGCTCTTCATTCTAATAAAAGTCTTTTAGCCATCACCACCTACACTTTGGTGTAAAAGATGATGAAAAAGGGTATTATTATAAGAATGCACTAAGTATGATAACCATGCAAAAACATGCTTTAAAGAGGACAATTAGTTAGCAATCATGCATCATGTCTTTTTAGAGAAACTTCATGAACACTTAATACAATAAGCGCAATATAGTTCACATACATTATATTAGACATGTATACCATTCACAACAACACATAAAGACATTTATCACATTTAAGACCCTTTCATTATTTCAAATACATTACCTTTCCTTTTTACCTTAAATCATTTAAAGCAACCCTTAAGTAATACTTAGTGCAATGCATCAATAATGTCTCATTCCACCATTCATACCAATATATCACCTTAGGGTCACCAACGTGAACATTCATAAAACCTTCATCAATTCAAGAACATACATTCATAAGGACACAAGCATATCATAAACATAACCTTCACATAAGAACCATCACCTGAGAAAACCCCAAGTCACACTAGTGCAATGTGAAGTAGCATCCCAAAATAATATTCACAATAAGTGTTCCTATAAAGTCATCCTAGACTAGGAACATCATATTCAATAAGTCATAACACATACATTTAGAATTAGACATGAGACTAACATACTTCATAGACCTCATATAAGAACTCATTCATTTTATACATCATAGTCATAACCCTTTTAGTATTTATGCACCTTCCAAGAACAATATATAAGTCCATACTAAAAATATCACCACAATGAAACCATAGTCAACATTACATATTTTGAGTTCATTTCATCAATACATCACAAGACCTTACTCATAACCCAAATCTAAGTCTACTAGTGCAATGTATATATGAAGTCTCATAACCTAACACATACCAAGTAAACTAACATGGATATCACATGCATTGTAATTTACCTCATACATCACCATCACAAGTACAGTAAACATCATGCATACTATGTAAGACCAAAATAATGCATATCAAATAAAAACCAATAACATTCCTATCATGTGTGACAAGTGATAATAAAGAACCCACCCTAGAATTCCCTTCAAGACCTACTTGTGCAATGTATAGGTAAAGTCACATTTCCTTACCCACAGTAAGTAACATCTCTTAGGTAGTCCTAGTTAGTGTTCATCTTCTTACTTCCATTTGTTCATTTGAATATATGAGAAACTTCGCCATAACCGAGATAGACCATGTGAGCTACATGGAATCCGGTGTCAACCCCTCACACCGTAAAAAGGATGTCCTACTTGACAATGTAGGGCATATATATTCATATAGCATCTAGGTGGATCCACTTGCTAAGGTTCCTATGGGGGAACATAGTTAAGGAACTAGGAGGTTGTTACTAGAAACCCTCTTTATGCTAATTCGGGTTGTACTTTACACCTCATGAGAACATAGGATAAACCTCCCTTCCTTTGTGAAGGAACACCTATCATTGTCAAGTTCACTCGGTGCTAAGCTAACTTACCTTTTTGAAGAGCTTTAAGTCTTTCTTAAACATTAGTTCATAAGTTAGGCCTTATGGGCTTAACCCCTCATATAACATGTACATAGCTCATAGTTTATATGATGAGAATGTCCTTTCATAAAAACAAAAATCATGTGAAAATGTCCTTTCACATAATCATAATATATCCTAGTTTAGATACATATGAGGAAACCTTTCAAGAGACTCACATTCACTAGATTATCCTCAACCTTCTTCATTCATACATTCATGTGTGTGTATACATATGTGAGAAAGACTTTCACATAAACACCTTTAGACAACATTCGTTCATACTTCACTAGTCATATACATTTCATGAATAACAAGATATAAAGGTGCATATTAGAATTATCCTTTCAATAAACACCATGAACATATCATACTCATAATAACATAATACCAAGAATATTGGTATTGAGGGAACTTCCCTTAAAAGGATCACAACACATTTAAAATATCCCAAGTCATGAACACCTCACATACCCACATTCCATCATACGAGACAAAGAGCACATACAACATTGAATAGACAACTCCTAATATGTGTAAGATCATAAATTAATATAGGGGTCATATGGGTAGGGGTCATTCCACGCTAGCACATATCACAATCAAGCATGTATACCATACCTTACCCTTACATCATCATTCACATTATACTTCACATTATCAATACACCTTAATCATGATAATAACATTGAGGACTACATACATACCCTTCATGGCCACCTTCATACCCTTTTTCATCATGATAATAATTTACTTTACATCTGTTTTCCTAAAGGCCATGATCACAACATGTATATATAGACAAGAAGTAAAGACCCCCACCATAATTGGACCAAACCATACAAGATCAATTCTATTATTATAGACAAGAAGGTAGGTCAACTTACCAATTCTCCAAGCCATGATCACTCATAGATAAATCCTCAACAATTCACAATAGCTAAAGATAGTCATAGCATTCAACGTTACATTACAATCTGAGCATAATTCCATTAATATCCAATCAAGATCACAAAACCTACTTAATAGGCTAAATTGAGAGACTAGGGACATCATGGGTTCTTCAAGTAATTACTTTGAATATACTCTTAGAAACCTTGATTAAACATTAATTCATCATTAAAATGTATTTGAAAATAATTTGACAATGAACCCATGTTTAGATTTGAAATTGGGAAATTTTATCATCGAAACACTGTGGAAAATCTTTGATAGAATTCCTTGAATTAAAGGTTATCCAAGGATCCAGAGATACTATACCTTATAGATTGGAAACCCACGAAAATTGAAGAAGAAATTCGTTGAAAAGTCATCTCCTAGCTTGATATTGAGCTTGGTCTCCAATGGAGTTTCTAGAGAGAATCTATTTGGGAGGGAAGGGTTTAGTTTTGAAGAATGAATTATAATTTGGATTTTCAATGTTTTAGCTAACTTAAAATACCAAAAAATAGGTAATATAACAGTCCACCCTTTAATTAGAATGTAGGTGAATTTACCAATTCACTCCTTAAATGGCCGAACCACTTGACAACTTGCAGGGAGTGACTCATGACCACTACCTACATACCTTAGGTGGTTTGACGCTACCATTATGAAGCTCCGTGGAATGGGAATGAGGTTCCCTTAAATTGGGGCTAAGCTCCCACGACTGAGGCTCCAAAGGGCCGTCATTTGTGATCGTTGGTCAAACTGTCTTGGCAGCTTCTTGGCCAATGTTTGGGTCCTCCTCGAGGACCCTTAGGGTAGTCCTTGGGGAGTCGTACCAAGAAGTTTCAACACTAATCACCACCATCTAGATACTAGGGTAACCTCCCATCATTTTAGACTCCAAACAACACTTCAAAACAAGGCAAACATATTAGGACACACTAGTACACAAAAGACTAGTGTCCAGACGTCCTGATCGTCCTTTGATGTTTGATCTTGAAACTCATTACACAAAATATTAAAAGCTTTTTACAACCTTATTAACAAGCTATTAACTCGTTAAACTCATGTGAGGCTCTAGTTTATCCTATTTCTTTTTAGAGGTCATAACAATATTCCCCACTTGGGAACATTCGTCTTCGAATGACACTTAAAACACTTTCCTAACTTTCAAGGATAATGACCCAATTAGAAGTTCACAACATTCAACATTAATACAACATAATATTCAATGCACCAAACCTACAAGGAACACCAACTTCATACCATTATGCACTCAATGCAACACAAGCAAGTAGAGACTTCATCAACCAACTCATAATTCATCAAACACATAGACATTTCTCATGTTCATAGGAGGAACCACCTTCTCCTAATCATTACATGATCTTTACTCTTCATCTCATCAAGGGCCCTATATGCATTAACCTTTAAATCACACATAGGCATGATCAACATTATAACTCATGAGGCAAATAAGTAACTCATACTAAATGCACATAATTCATGAGCAATGTAGATCAACTACATCTTAGGATTTAGACATAGTACCATCAAGGACATACATGACATCACCATGCTTAGTTATGTTCAAGCTCCTTAACATACTTACATGTCATCATAAATCTCATATGCAAGTATTTCACAAAGGTAAATTCATTTAAAGAGAACTCTTAACCTCTAACCAAAACATGCTCATACTCCCTTCCTCATGAAGTCAAAATGGCAGATAATACCACACACATCACAACATTAGGAAGTAATTTCACAAAATTTCAATTTCTTTCATGCCACTAGTTTGCATGAACATGCATCATTTAGTAAAGTTATAAAACAATCATAGGCACACATCAATAATATAGGCTAGACACACCATCACTTCTCAAGAGTGAGCCTATATTAGCAGTTCCAAACAACACAAAATCATATACTCACAGAGGGAACTCATCTTTTCTCATTTAAAAAAGCTCGACACCTCAATATGGGGCAATACTATCCTTACTTCAAAAGCACAACCAAGCATGTCCATTAAACCACCTCATGAAGTCAAATGTGCATTCACTGTATCAAGATGCATAACAAATTGACAAATATGTAGTTTATCCAAAATCATTTGCATGAATTAAGAATCTTCCAAAACATGCATAACATAGTGTCATCTAGGACATGCATATCATATGGAGAACATGTAACTTATACTCATATGCAAGACTACAAGACATGAAAAATCTACTAGGAACTTTTGGTCTCAAGATTGAGTAAGAATAGAAGGGAAAAATAGGGATATCTACAACCTTACTACTCAACTCATCATCCCCCACTTAGGGTAAACCCTTCTAGGAGAAACTTATCTAATCCAAGAGATGTAACGACCCCTAGATGTTACCGGCATATTCGACCTCTCGGATGTCACATACAAGCAACAAAGATCTTTCGTTGCATAAGACACTTACAAATAAGCAAAAATTTCAAACTTTCTTTTCACACTAAAAATACTTTCATTAATAAGCAAGCGGAAGACTTTTAAAACATTTAACTTTACAACACGTATGTCTCATAAACCATATATTGCTTTATAGTACAACATTGTTACTAAGACCAAACAAAAATTAAAAAAGACTAAATAAGATGAAGGAATATGTGGACCTTTTCCTTGAATCAATGAGGACTCACCAAAACTTCATCTTCAAACACTAAGAAACTTAATCAACCCCCAGAGCATACTATATTTCCAATCCTTACACTTTAGTCAAAAAGGGAAATGAAGGGGTTTGCACAATTAAGTACTAAGTATGTAGACCATGCCAAAATCATTCTAGAAGGGACATTTAGTTTAGAAACATGCTTTCATGACCTTTTGATAAAGACCTTCATCACAAGAGTTTAAGAGACATAACGTAAGTCCATATTCACATAGAAAGTCATTTCAAGTAACATCAACATATAACACAAGATATAGCCATATTCATCAAATAAGACTCTCTACCTAAGGCTACTCTAAGACCAACCTAAGTAAGACATGAAGAGACCGCCCATACACCCTCTTCAAGCACACCTAAGTGTTCCTAAAGTTAACCTAGATAAGAACTTTTCTACTTAAACATACTAACCTTAAGGAGAACATTCTTTACTTAAATCATTAAGAAGTCAATCATACAATTAGGGGACTTCACATAATGGTATTAGAAAGACCTAGGGAACTCACTTTAGCATCTTCAAGGCCTACTTGCATGTGTAGATAACATCTCATACTACTACATACACGTCATAAAATCTATCAAACTACTAGAGTGAACATTACACAGGATGAGGACAGGCATTAACCGACATAGACCATAAATCTAGGTATGGAATCTGGAGTCTACCCTACTCCGTGGAGGGTGTTCTACTTGCGAAGGGTAGAACTAGGACACATCCCATGTTGGCACATAGTTTAGGGGATATAAAGGGCTTCTTTGTACTCTAATATCATTCTAAATTAGAGACACTACCATAAGCATATCAACTTGGTGCTTTGACTTATTTCTCATAGATTAAGTTCATTCATGTAAGTGTAATAGAGAAGGTGCCATCAATAAGCCCTGCTAACATTTAATAACATTTCCAAGTAAAGGTCCACAAGGGTTGCCGATCAAGGTCAATAAGAATAGCTCTTATGACTTTCTTAGAAATGGTTTCATGTCGTTCCAGCCAACCTACCGCTAAGTCCATCATTCCACTAAAGAAGGAGGCATCGTTATGGTATACCACTTCAAGGCTTCTTTCTTAACCTTTTTTTTCATATTAAAGGTTTAACATTTTTAACCTTCTTTTCATATTTAAGGTTTCACATTCTTAACCTTTACATATTGAAGGTTTCACATTCTTAACCTTTACATATTGAAGGTTTCACTTTTTTAACCTTCTTTCATATTTAAGGTTTCACATTAGTCATAGAAGGGTACCTACTTTAGGTCTACTGATCCTACACTTTCATTCATTCATTCATCAAATCATTCAAGACAAGGGTTCCTAAGCCTATCAAGTGAAGAGATCACATTCACATAACTTTCATAAATCAAGGAGAATGCACCTAAGTCTACCAAGTACAAGATAATCATAACCTAGAATAATTCATATATGCAAGTAGGGGAAACTAGGTCTACCTAAACAAGACACCATGTCAACAACTACGGACCTTCATAGTCCACCATCGTCAAATGAACATTAGAGAATTACACTATTCATCACATTATGCCCACATTATTCAAGATAAAACATATATCACATAATCCTTCACCTTATACATAATCACATTACTCATATAACCCACTTCACAATATACATTTACATGGACCATAATAAGATACAACTACCTTTAATATAATAATGCCGACAAGGCCATGATCATAACATTTATAACAATTAAGCGCCGCCACCATATGTGGATCATACCAATCAATACATATTTGATATAAACTCTACATTAAATAAGGGAATTTAGTCAACTTACCACCTTTCAATAGCCCCAATCACCATTCCTTAACATCTCCAACAATTTCACACAACAATAGGACTTACAATTATAGTGCCCATATGGATAAGGCGACCAATTAATCCATATAACAATAATCCAACACAATCCAAGATAGATATCAATACTATAAAGAAAACTACGAACAATTCCAACAATAGAAAAAACATTCTCAATAGACCATAACAATCTAAACACATTTTTATAACCATTAACTCAGAATCAAAGCGCCCACTTTATGGTGAAATTTAAAGAATTTGAGAATACATGGACTCATGCAATTTACTTTTTTAAATCAATCAAAAATCATAATAATAACTTATTCATCATTTAAATCCATTCCATGCAATAACCCATGCATAAAATAAAAATTGGGGTTTTTGGGTTTTTGAAGAACTTGAAAATACTTTTAATTGACTCTTTGATTGAAAGAGGAATCAAAGATAAAGAGTCCCCATGCCTTATTATAAGAAATCCCATAAAATTTGAAGAAGAAAGCGCTATAAACGAAACCCTAGCTCCATCTCAATCTTCATCTTCTTCTTTGAGCTTTTGAGAGTGTTTTGGGAGAGGAGGGTTTTTGATTAGGGTGTTGGTGTTTTTGATTGGGTAATGGGTGTATAATGACTTAAAATCAATATAAAATACACCCCCAATTAACCCAAAATACCCCTACACTAGTTGGACCTTTTTTAATAAGTCAAACTTGACTATCATTTTCGAAATTATTATCGCGGAACAAGTCCGCGTCGTGGAGGTGTTCCCTGAAGAATTTTTGAAAATAATTTTTAGGACAGAAGGGTATGCGGTTTCTCCTCGAGGCGGAGACTATTTTTTATCATGGCTGGAGCAAGTCCGCGACGTGGACACACTCCCTCACTTCACTGGTCATGCTGCCCATGGCAGCTTCTTGGCGAAGTGTTTGGGGTCTCCTCAAGGACCCTTAGGGTGCTCCTTGTTGATTCGTACCCAAATGTTTTGATCGTAAACACGATTATTAAGACATTAGGTTAACCTCCACTGATCTTAGACTCCATAAAAACATGCACGACACACTAGAACACACCAGCACCAACACGTAAAAGACTAATTTCCGAACGTCTTGGTCGTCCCTTGACGTTTGACCTCAAATACAACCAAACTGACCTATAAAATCATTTACTCATTAAATTAGCAAGCAAACAACTCATAAAACACAAGTAAATCTCTAGTCCATCCTAGTTCATTTTTAGGGTCGTTACAAGAGAACTTTGACTTACAAGCCCTTCTACTCAAACACAACATCTCTCTCATGGGATTTATGATTTTCACCTCTTTTAAACATAACCTCATACCACTCTAAAGGAGGAACCGTTTCTCACTAAATATTCATTATAATTCATTAGGTGAGGATTTCAAGTAATCCCAAAAGTGAGTAGCTATGTCACTCAACTTCATATCCATCACCCAAAGTGGCTCTCCACATGGAGAAATGCTAGGAAGTTCAATGTCGGATTATTAAGGGCACTTAAAACCTTATCATCTAGGCACATTATCCCCCACTTAGGGTTAGCTTAATCAACTCTTCATCACATCATACCCTTAAATACCAAGGTGGAAGCAACTCAAGACTACACCTCCATACTCCTCCCATAATATGATTTTACACCATTGAGGATTTCACTACTACCCTCATAACAAGAAGAGCTTACCACTATTCCTCCAATTCCATCACTTAAAGGAAACTCATACAAATCAAGTTAGGTTATACTATTTCACAGCATGTGGCCTCACTAAACCCATGAATACTAATGGTAACCCCATAATTTCATAAAATCCTACTACCAAGTCATAAAAGGTAAGTAGTTCTGGATTTTACTCCTACAAGGTCATCACTTTAGGTAAATCATCTATAGTCTTTAGAGAATATCCCTTCAACTTAGGGCCATAGAAAATCCTGGATTCTATCAAAGCATAAAACATATATTGGAACTCCTAAGATCCATTACCACTTGCTCTAGAGATTTAGGGGTAACCATCCTCTCTAGGTGAATCCTTAAGGGAAACTTAGATGAGAGTTAGCCATACAAGCCTCTTTCTTTTCTTTCAAAAATTAGAGCAAGATAACTTCGAAACCATTTTGACCCTTATCATCACATTTGGTGGAATTTCGCAACCAATCATGCCTAGGTATCATCTAAGAACTGTTCTCTAATGACTATACTTAAGATCAAACTTACAAGACAACTAACATCTTTAATGTTGGTCAACATCTATTATCTTCTTCTTTCTATGAACTAAGGGGTACATGTGATACGCTCAAACTTACTTCTCAAATAAGAAGTAAAGCGGTCGTATCAAGTAAAGAACCCAACTAATGAGGTTGGGATCGATCCCACAAGGAAAATAGTTCAGACTTAACTTTATTTTATTATTACTATTATTTAGCCAACTGTTTTCCAATAAACCAAAAGACAAAAAGGGGGGTTTTATTTCTAAATTAATGAAAATAATTAACTAAATAAGAATGAACAACTAACAATTTTAACTTTCAGAGTTTAATCAAATTATAAAAGTAACTAGGGTTTTAGTGTTCCCCATAGGTTCCTAACTTGGTAAATCTAACTATAACATCTCTATCCTGATATCTTGCATGTAAAGTGATAAGTTATGTATCTCTAAATCCTTGGTCCGGCATCTAGAGAATTTCACTCCGCACCTTGGTCCGGCTACGTGTGTTGCTATACTAACCCTTATCTTTACCTCATATTAAACATCGTATTCGGTATTTGACTAAGCTATTAACTCGTACCAACCAATACTAGTCTATTAGATAGTCTACACTAAATCTATGTTGATAATTCTTTTCCTATTATCTACCTCCTTGGTCCGGCAAGTAGCATTAAGGCGAGTTCTAACGTTGGCCACCGTTAAAAAGAATTCTAAACGAAAGAATTATCAATACATGCAAGACACCACTCTAGAAATTGTTATTGAAGTTAGATTTCTACCTTGTTATTCACCCATGGTTCCCACAACCCTAGCTATGAGGTTTAGTTACCCATGTTCGTAATTACACAATTCATATCGTTAATGGAAAAGTTCATGCACTTACTTTTATGAAAACGAATAATTTCCCAGAATTCAACTTGATTAATCACCGAAATCCACAACAATCAATTCCCGGAAAATATCTTAATTTCCAAAATCAAGAGTTTACTAATATAATCGAAGAACTATAAACTAAAAATTATCCAGAAAGTCTCCCTTCAAAAACGAGGTTTTTCCAACTATTTATAAGAAAAATAAAAACCTAATCAAATAAGGATTCTATTTACTAAAAATCTGTCCAAACGCGTCTGGGTCGACGGACCACGTGACGGACCGTCATGGACACGACGGACCGTCATAGCCTCCGTCGTCCCATACTTCACATCTTCTCACGTTGCTTTCTTCATTCCCCCCACGGACAGGTATGACGGACCGTCGCGAGCATGACGTCCCGTCGAGGGTCTTCGTTCCAATACACTTGAACTTTGGAATTTTGGGTACTGGGATTACTCTCTGATAATTACGACGAACATGCAGGACGGACCGTCGTATATGTGACGGTCCGTCACGAACTTCCGTAATCCCACACTTGGTCAGACTTCCCCAAATTTCCTTCAGCAACTTCTTCCTTCACTACGATGCCACCTACGGACCGTCACAGCCGCGACGGACCGTCATAGGCTCCGTAGGTGGTCTCTTCTGCAATTCTTTCTCAAAAACTCCCGCGTTCTTCCTTAGACAGATTTTCTGCAAACAAAGATAAACTTATATCAAAATCAACACAAAAAGGCTCTCGACACACACTAAACTTAAGGAAAAAGTATTAGAAATACCGTGAAACCACGGTACATCAACACCCTCAACTTAAATTCGTTGTTTGTCCTCAAGCGACGCACTATGACTCACTACAAATTCTTTGTACAAAAGTATCCATATTTTAATTTCCGCAATCATTTGGCTATCAACCTCGATTATTCTCATTATGTTCATGCATGGTCTCACTATTAGGCATTGATTTGTGTAGAATCAAACCATAACCCAGATTTACTACGCAATGATGCCTATCCTCTTCAATTTCTCACCGAGATGCTAATATTTCTGGTATTACAACTCCTGTCCTTACTTCAAATAACATCCTCATTTTTCACACAATGATTTTAGTTTGAGTATAAGGATCACGTTTCGACACTCACTCTCAGAACAAATTCACCACTCATTTATACATATTGCCATAGGCTTGCCCTTATTTTCACTACTTCAAATTCCTCATACGCACTTAGGATCACAATAGGACTTTTTTAGATTGTAACATAGGCTCAGGGTCAGGTAGGGTGTATTTAGATATACTTTAGTGACTTGTTGCCCTCCTTGACATATCATTCTTATTTCGCCCTATTACTCAATTTTCTTTTCACTTTGCTGTTTTCCCTTTCTTATCCTTATGTGTAAGTGACTTTTCTCTTTTCTTGTGTTTATTTTGCTTTTGGTTATTATTAACTTTTTTTTTTTTTAGTCACTTCTGTTTTATTCTTTCTTTCTCTTCATTCTTTCAACCCCACTTTCCGTGGTTTTCCTTATAGCAGCCACCCTCAACTCATGATTTTGCCATGAGTCAAGGTTCACAATACCCATGGTTGGGTCAGGGCCAAAACAAGGTTGCTTTCTGCATTAGCCACCCTCAACTTATGCTTTTGGCATAAGCTGAGGTGCACATGTCCTAGGAGGGACCAGGGCCAACACATTGCTCCCAGAGAAGATCATTTGGGGTAAAAAAAAATCTAGTTTAGGCTCAATTCATTTGGATCAAAAAGGGATTAACTTCATTTGGTTTTCTGTTATTTTTTTAGGCTCAAGATTGACTATTTCGAACAAGGGCCTATGATCCTTTCCTAAGTGATTGTTTTGACTCACTTTCAGTAGGACTAACCAGGCAAGTTCTAGCTCAGTATTAATGGTGGTCATTCGACTTTACCTCACACTCACATGACATTCCTTGCATTCCCAGAGTATTAGACACCTAGTTCAAATCTTAGATTCAGGATCATGCAGAAGTGTATCCTTGTTTCATGTTTCAAACCACACAATTATCACTTACTATGCCTAGTCATGCAAATGATTATCGAGATATCATATTTATATTAGCCATCATGCTTCAGATTTATACTGTGTACATAAGATATGACATGCCGGTTCAACAGTAAAAGTAATCAGTCTTTTGGGGAAAAAGAACACAGGCAAGAAAACCCCAAAAGAGGATCGTGAACTTGGGCTACTCAGAATTCACCCAAGTGTTCACTTTCCATTTACCCCACCCCCTACAAAAAAATATGCAATTGTCCCCAATGCATAGAAAAGTTAAACTACGTAAAAGGGTAAGTGAAGCAAACCTGAGGCGCTAAGCGCCGGTGATCAGCAAGCTGGTGGGTCCGGTTCCCCGGAACCTGCTCCCTGCGTAGTCTGGACATCCTCAGTAATGTCCGCAGCATCCACAGCACCATCAGTAGCGCCTCCCACAGAATCTACAATTTTGGAGCTAGACGCCCCGGCAGCTACTTCTACAGCCCTCAACCTACGGGCCTCCTCATCGGCAATCGAGGCTCTCCTCGCAGATTCCATCTCACGGCGCTCCTTCTTCCTTGCCCTAGCCTCATCCTCCTCTCGACCCCTGCGTCTCTTGACATGCTCTTGTGGGGGAGGTGGTGGAACATCAGAAGTGGTAAACAGGGCGGCCATCACGGTGTCATCGGCAGGCTCCGCAGAAGGGGCCTCAGACTCAGGCACCCTCGCCTCTAAAATCATATCAAGATCCGCCCGCAGACTCTCAACCGCAGCCTGGAGAGTCGACATGTCCACCGGAGGGGCTGGTCGGGCTAGTACTCGTAATTCAAATGCGTCTAAGCGCTGGTGTACCCCGGCGATCTGCCTCTCTGTATGCTGTATCATCTTGCGCTCCATGCGCTCCTCTGCCTCAGCAATAGTCTTCTGCATCCACGGCTGAATGTGATGCAGAAGAGTAGCCATCTGTGCCTCAAGTTTCTGAACCCGAGCTAGTGGGACCAGAGTGGCAGAAGGAGCCCAGCGAGAGGAGCTCGGGGCAGTGCTACTACCCGGGATAGACTCGACCGGAGTAGTGTCAGTGTGTGCAGAAGCAGCACGGGAAGCATCATGAGCATGCTCTACGGTGTCGGCCAGGTTCTCACCAAATGGGGCCACCTCTGGACGGGGCCCTCTGCGTGGGGCCAACTCATTGGCCTCATCCCTGATGAGGCCGATGTCAACATTTCCTGGCGGGGTCTTGAGCTGGTCAATGTGCCAAATGGGCACACCTGCTGATCTGCACAAAGAGAAAATCATGCAAGGGAAAGGGTAAGTTGTGGTGACCTTGAAGGCCCTCTCGTGCATGACCGCTTGGAGAAGCCAAGCGAAATCGACCTCGAACCCTGCCATCATAGCAGCCATCAGCACTGCACGATCCCAGGTGACTATGTTATCCGCAGCAGTGGGGGAGAGACAATGGCGGACGATCAACCAGAGAAACTTGGCCGTAAAGGTCAAGTTGGCCTTCCTGATGGCCCCCTTCGGCTCCATCACCCAATCCGCAGCCTCTCCATCAATAGATAGGTGCAGTGCCATCCACCTCTTGGTGGTCTCTCTCAGTGAAGGCTCACGTAAGAACCGGCCCTCTTTAACAATTTGCCACCGGTAATCAAACTCGGCGGTGAGAGGTGTGCTGGTGGAGTCAGAATCCGTGCCGTACAGATATCGGCGGATGGCTGGTAGGGAGATGTCAACCTGGATGCCTCGTACTCGGACGTGCTCAAGTGGGGCCTGTTTGGCGGGGGCAGACCGCCTATCGATCTGCGAGCGAAGAGTAGCCACATAAGAGGCATAGAACTCGCGGACTAGCTCCTCACTGTAGCGACCCAAAGAACGAGCCGTCCACTCTAGCCGGTGTCTGGTGAAGAGGGTGTGAATATCTGGCATGGTGGGGAGACTTCCCGTGAGGACCCGCCTCTCCAGTGTAAGAGTCCGTGTCATGACGCCTTTGTCATTGAGAACCTTGGCGTCTAAGTATACCTTGTATTGCCCGTCAACACACCACCGGTTGGGCTGATCGGCAACCGGGGCAGGGACTCCTGTTGGTGAGCCAGGGGTGGAGTCGGTGCTGTCAGCCTCATCATCTGAAGCAGACTGTGTAGCTGTGGCAGGAGCAGAGGCGTCTGCAGACCCAGAGGCTTCCTCTGACCACGAAACTCTTAAGGAGCCAGATGCTCCTTCGTCTTGGGCAGTTGACCCAGAAGGAGTGCCGGTCAGTGTGCGCTCCTCATCAGACTGGGAGGCAGTGACTACGCCGGGCGCCACCTTCTTGGGCGTGACTCGCGGTACACGTGGAGCTCGTGCTGGAGTAGCAGTAGGGGGCACGTATTCTGGATCATGCTCATCATCAGAGCCTATCACCAATCGGGCAGACGGGGCGACAGATTTTGAATGCCCACGTGCGTAAACGCGATCTTGTTTAGGTGCCATGATAGGTAGTACCTGTAACGAATCATCATTAGTACTTGAAGGATGAAGCATGACATAAAAGAAATAAACATTTGAGACAATAATACTAAGACACTCAAACCAGTGATAACAGCTCTGAAGTAGCAGTAGGTCACGACAGACCTGGTGACGGACCGTAGTGCGTATGACGGACCGTAGTGCGTATGACGGACCGTCATGCAGTCTGTCATATAATACTTGGCAACATAAAATATCAGAGGGAAAGTCTCAGACCGATACGACGGTTAAGCAGGACGGACCGTCATGGGTATGACGGTCCGTCGCAAGTGTCCGTCAGAGGACACTTGGAAAAAGTGTTGAGACCCATAGGACAGGGGTCTCTGACCGTCACGACGGTTGTGCAGGACGGACCATCGTGGGTGTGATGGTCTGTCACATATGTCCGTCAGTGGACACTTGGAAAAAGTATTGAGACCCATAGGACAGGGGTCTCTGACCGTCACAATGGTTATGCAGGACAGACCGTCGTGGGTGTGACGGTCAGTCGCAAGTGTCCGTCAGTGGACACTTGGAAAAAGTGTTGAGACCCATAGGACAGGGGTCTCTGACCGTCACGACGGTTGTGCAGGACGGACCGTCAATGATATGACGGTCCGTCACATGTGTCCGTCAGTGGACACTTAGAAAAAGTGTTCAGACCCCTAGGACAGGGGTCTCTGACCGTCACGACGGTTGTGCAGGACGGACCGTCATGGCTACGACGGTCCGTCACATGTGTCCGTCAGTGGACACTTAGAAAAAGTGTTGAGACCCCTAGGACAGGGGTCTCTGACCGTCACGACGGTTGTGCAGGATGGACCGTCATGGCTACGACGGTTCGTCACATGTGTCCGTCAGTGGACACTTAGAAAAAGTGTTGAGACCCCTAGGACAGGGGTCTCTGACCGTCACGACGGTTGTGCAGGACGGACCGTCATGGGTATGACGGTCCGTCATCGGGTTGTCGTGCTGTGAAACAGAGACAGAACTGAGGGGTGCCAAGTTTTACCCCATGTGAGTCAGAATGACAACCCAAATTGGTAAGTTTTAAAGCCCTAATTTCTCTAGTATTGTCCAGGCAGTTTGTGGAATTACAGACCTAAGTTAGATAATATCTAGGCAAAAGCAGAAACCCATATGCAATCAATAGGGAAAAACAGTAAAACAACCAAAAAAATAGTAAAGGGTAGAGTTTCAGGAATACATACCTTGGAAGAGGAGACAATAATGCACAAATGATGGCACTCAAGTTAGAAGGTTAAGAATCACTGCAGCAAATTCCGACCAAGAGGGAAAATTTTGGGATGAACAATGGGAGAAGATGGGGAATTCGGGAAGAGAGTGAAGTTGGAAGGGGAGAAAATGGAGGGAAGATTAAGTGAAAACTGATAATGAAGGGGTGGGGGGGTTTAAAACGTTTTAAACTTTTAAAATTCTGAAGCCGGGTCGGGTCGGGTAGCCGGGTAATGGCGTGACGAAACCCCGATGACGGTTCATCGCAGTTGTGACGGTCCGTCACATTGTCCGTCGCCTGTGCCCTAGTTTTTCAAAATTACAAGAGAGCGTACCTGGCACGACGGAGGCATGCGACGGTCCGTCACAGTAGTGACGGTCCGTCGATGTATCCGTCAGTGACTGATGTAGAGTAACTTGTCTGCAGTACTTCCTGTAGATGTGCTACCTGAAAATTTACAACCCATAAATAGAAAATGCTACTGTTACTAGAAAGAGAAAAACACAAAAAACTATAAACGTGATTAGATGATAACTATTGGGTTGCCTCCCAACCAGCGCCTGATTTAACGTCGCGGCACGACTGAGGACACTTGATTACTCAGACTTCATCAAGATAATATGCCTCAACCACCTCATTCGCCGATTCCGCATGACCAATATAGATTTTGAGACGTTGTCCGTTCACCTTAAACCGCACACCTTCCTTGTTTTCCAACTCAACGGCTCCATGAGGGAATAATTTGGTGATCAAGTACGGTCCAGTCCATTTAGACTTTAGCTTGCCCGGAAACAAGCGCAATCTAGAGTTGAATAAAAGCACCGAATCCCCAATCATAAACTCTCGTTTCTCGATTTTTAGGTCATGGTACTTCTTCATCTTCTCTTTGTAGAGGGCTGAGCTTTCATAAGCCTTAAGGCGAAATTCATCGAGTTCATTTAACCCATTTAATCGTTGTTCTGCAGCTTCGTTCCAGTCCATTTTTAGCTTCTTCATAGCCCACATGGCTTTATGCTCTAATTCAACCGGAAGATGACATGCTTTCCCATATACTAGTTGGTATGGGGACATACCTATGGGAGTCTTATATGCTGTCCGGTAAGCCCAAAGAGCATCATCAAGCCTCCTTGACCAATCTGTTCTACTAGCGTTCACTGTTTTCGACAAAATCTGTTTGATTTCCCTATTTGATACTTCAACTTGCCCACTAGTTTGAGGATGGTAAGGAGTGGCCACATTATGGCGAACCCCATATTTCTCCAATAATCCCTTGAACAATTTGTTGCAAAAGTGGGATCCCCCATCACTAATAATTGCCCGTGGGGTACCAAATCGAGAAAATATATTCTTTTTCAAGAATGCAGTGACACTCTTCCCTTCATTGTTTGCGAGGGCGATAGCTTCCACCCACTTGGATACATAATCCACTGCTACTAAAATATACTTCATTCCATGAGAACTCACAAACGGACCCATAAAGTCAATACCCCAAACATCAAATAACTCAATTACAAGAATGGGATTTAGAGGGAGCTCTTGCTTTCTTGAAATGCCGCCATCTCTTTGACATCTATCACATGCTTTGGCGAACTCATGAGCATCTTGATGAATAGTTGGCCAATAGTAACCACTTTGGAAGATCTTGTGAGCAGTCCGTACACCACTATGATGTCCACCAAAGGGTGAGGAATGGCATGCCTCTAAAATACTCAACATCTCGACTTCTGGCACACAACGCCGAATAAGCCCGTCAGCACAACTCCTGTATAAGTATGGTTCATCCCAAAAGAATTTCTTCACATCGTACATGAACTTTTTCCTTTGATGAAAAGACAAGTCCGATGGAACAAGATCACTAGCTAGGTAGTTCGCAAAATCTGCAAACCACGGAATCAGGTCTTGTGAGGCAGCCAAGACATGCTCATCGGGGAACGTGTCATCAATATCAGTCTTATCCCCCAACTCTCTCATAGCTTCATCTTCTAAACGGGACAAGTGATCAGCAACTTGATTTTCGGTCCCTTTTCTATCCCTTACCTCAAAGTCAAATTCTTGCAGTAGTAATACCCAACGAATTAACCTTGGTTTTGCGTCCTTCTTCGCCATCAAATATCTCAGGGCTGAATGGTCAGTATGCACTATGACTCTAGTACCTAGCAAATAGGAGCGAAATTTTTCAAACGCAAATACTACAGCAAGGAGCTCTTGTTCAGTGACTGTATAGTTCTTCTGAGCTTCATTGAGGGCTTTACTAGCATAGTAAATGGGATGAAGGATTTTGTCCCTTCTTTGTCCCAATACCACACCAAGGGCAACCCCACTCGCATCACACATTACCTCAAATGGACTGTTCCAATCCGGAGAAATAATGATAGGTGCAGATACCAGTTTTTCTTTGAGATCGCCGAATGCTTTCAGACAGGATTCATCAAAAGAAAACTTACAATCTTTCTCCAACAGTTTGCACAATGGATGTGCAATTTTCGAGAAATCTTTGATGAATCTCCTGTAAAAACCTGCATGCCCAAGAAAGCTTCTCACACCTTTTACGGAGATAGGTGGAGGAAGTTTCTCTATCACCTCGACTTTGGCTCGATCAACTTCTATGCCTTTTTCTGAAATACGATGGCCCAAAACAATACCTTCTTTGACCATGAAGTGGCATTTTTCCCAATTGAGAACTAAATTGCAATCTTCACATCTCTTAAGAACCTCAGACAAATGGCTCAAACATTGCTCGAAAGTTTCACCAACCACTGAAAAATCATCCATAAAGACCTCAATAGTATCTTCCACCATGTCGGAGAATATAGACATCATACATCTCTGAAATGTGGCGGGTGCATTGCACAACCCAAACGGCATTCTCTTGAACGCAAAGGTCCCATATGGACAGGTAAAAGTGGTCTTCTCTTGATCTTCTGGTGCAATAGAGATCTGATTATACCCTGAATAACCATCAAGAAAACAGTACCACCCTTTTCCGGCGAGTCTATCCAACATCTGATCCATGAAGGGCATGGGAAAATGGTCCTTTTCGGTCCATGCATTTAATTTCCGATAATCCATACACACCCTCCATCCAGTCACCGGCCTCATTGGAACCAGTTCATTTTTTTCATTGGGGACCACAGTCATTCCCCGGCAGCGGCGCCAAAATTTGATACGCTCAAACTTACTTCTCAAATAAGAAGTAAAGCGGTCGTATCAAGTAAAGAACCCAACTAATGAGGTTGGGATCGATCCCACAAGGAAAATAGTTCAGACTTAACTTTATTTTATTATTACTATTATTTAGCCAACTGTTTTCCAATAAACCAAAAGACAAAAAGGGGGGTTTTATTTCTAAATTAATGAAAATAATTAACTAAATAAGAATGAACAACTAACAATTTTAACTTTCAGAGTTTAATCAAATTATAAAAGTAACTAGGGTTTTAGTGTTCCCCACAGGTTCCTAACTTGGTAAATCTAACTATAACATCTCTATCCTGATATCTTGCATGTAAAGTGATAAGTTATGTATCTCTAAATCCTTGGTCCGGCATCTAGAGAATTTCACTCCGCACCTTGGTCCGGCTACGTGTGTTGCTATACTAACCCTTATCTTTACCTCATATTAAACATCGTATTCGGTATTTGACTAAGCTATTAACTCGTACCAACCAATACTAGTCTATTAGATAGTCTACACTAAATCTATGTTGATAATTCTTTTCCTATTATCTACCTCCTTGGTCCGGCAAGTAGCATTAAGGCGAGTTCTAACGTTGGCCACCGTTAAAAAGAATTCTAAACGAAAGAATTATCAATACATGCAAGACACCACTCTAGAAATTGTTATTGAAGTTAGATTTCTACCTTGTTATTCACCCATGGTTCCCACAACCCTAGCTATGAGGTTTAGTTACCCATGTTCGTAATTACACAATTCATATCGTTAATGGAAAAGTTCATGCACTTACTTTTATGAAAACGAATAATTTCCCAGAATTCAACTTGATTAATCACCGAAATCCACAACAATCAATTCCCGGAAAATATCTTAATTTCCAAAATCAAGAGTTTACTAATATAATCGAAGAACTATAAACTAAAAATTATCCAGAAAGTCTAACCTCAAAAACGAGGTTTTTCCAACTATTTATAAGAAAAATAAAAACCTAATCAAATAAGGATTCTATTTACTAAAAATCTGTCCAAACGCGTCTGGGTCGACGGACCACGTGACGGACCGTCATGGACACGACGGACCGTCATAGCCTCCATCGTCCCATACTTCACATCTTCTCACGTTGCTTTCTTCATTCCCCCCACGGACAGGTATGACGGACCGTCGCGAGCATGACGTCCCGTCGAGGGTCTTCGTTCCAATACACTTGAACTTTGGAATTTTGGGTACTGGGATTACTCTCTGATAATTACGACGAACATGCAGGACGGACCGTCGTATATGTGACGGTCCGTCACGAACTTCCGTAATCCCACACTTGGTCAGACTTCCCCAAATTTCCTTCAGCAACTTCTTCCTTCACTACGATGCCACCTACGGACCGTCACAGCCGCGACGGACCGTCATAGGCTCAGTAGGTGGTCTCTTCTGCAATTCTTTCTCAAAAACTCCCGCGTTCTTCCTTAGACAGATTTTCTGCAAACAAAGATAAACTTATATCAAAATCAACACAAAAAGGCTCTCGACACACACTAAACTTAAGGAAAAAGTATTAGAAATACCGTGAAACCACGGTACATCAACATGCTACCCTCCAAGTCAACCTTAAACCAAAACATACTCCAAACTCATGTGATAAAGCCCCTTCTCCCTTCAACAGCATACTTCACAATTTCTTTATAGGGAAAAACACACTATCTTCCCTTCTTAGGAGTAAGCCTACATAAGAACTTCAATCCAACACAAGGACAACTATGAAGCATTACTCATACAAAAGGGAAACCTTCCGCATTCACTACCTACCACATTCCTTCAAAACTCCTCAAGCCTATACCATAAATTTATACTATCATTGCACCTGACCATAAAGTAACTCATCATCCTAAAAAGGACTTTATTCAACCATAACAACTCTATCATGCTAGAAATATATCAAAACACAACTTCACATTATACTTCCCAAAATCTCATAGGTCACATATAGCCATAATTGGAATCAAAACAATATCCTCCAAAACCACATACACATATACTCATCTAGTCACAAAACCATAATAAGCATCAAAACTCACCTTCTTGTCCCTCAAATGTTGAAACATCACCCTTTCAAAGCAATCATATCTAGCAGAACACAAAACGAGGGAAATAAGAGAGACGTCATATGGACTTAAGCTCTATGGCACGACACAAGAGTAATGAAGAAAGTTAAACTTCTATCGTCTTATAGCCTCTTGCTCATAGATGTGCGCGACTCACACCGATAAAAAAGACTCTACTAGATGTGGCATTATGAGACTTTGGACTCTAAGACCATTTTAATAAACTCATGCTCTGATACAAGTTATTTACGATAAGAGAGAACCCCCTAGTCGTACTATAGCGTACTTGACCTCTCAAAGGTCTTATACAAGCCCTTAGCATTCATTTATCACATTGTCATAAAATAGTGCGTAATTCAAAAAAATTTCCATAAGAAAACACAAGACTAAAAGTCATTTCATTTAAAGACCATCAATACAAAGTTTAAGTACTAAGTCTCGCTATGCCATCTTAGAAAAAGCTTCCATATATATATATATATATATATATATATATATGTACTTAGGGACACGACCCTTACAATACAAAACAAACATTACTGATCTATTGCATGAACTTAAAGAAACTCTTAAATTCAAGGTCCTTGAATCATTAAGGACACACCTGAACTTGGGAATAGTAATCCAAACTCTTCATTCTAAGAAAAGTTCTTTAGCCCTCACCACCTACACTTTGTTTTAAAAAGAGGAAGAAGAATAATATTAGTACAAGAATGTTGTAAGTATGATAACCATGCAAAAATATTCTTGAAAGAGGACATTTAGTTAGCAACCATGCATCATGTCTTTTTACAGAAATTTCATGAACACTTGATACAATAAGCACAATATGGTTCACGTACATAACATTAGATATGGATATCATTCACAACAACACATAAAGCCATTTATCACATTTAAGACCCATTCATTATCTCCAATACATTACCATACCTTTTTACCCTAAATTATTTACCTAAAGAAACCCTTAAGTCATACTTAGAGCAATTCAGGAATAATGTCCCATTCCACCATTCATATTAAAGTATCACCTTAAGGTGACCAAGGTGAACATTCATACAACCTTCATTAATTCAAGAACATACATTCGTAAGGACACAATCATATCATATACATAACCTTCACATAAGAACCATCACCCAAGACAACCCCAAGTCACACTAGTGCAATGTGAAAGTAGCATCCGATAATACTATTCACACCAAGTATTCTTATGAAGTCATCCTCGACTAGGAACATCATATTTAATAAGTCCTAACACATAAATTTAACATTACACATGAGACCAACATACTTCATAGACCTCATATAAGAACTTATTCATTTAATAAATCATAGCCATAACCCAACTAGTCTTTATGCAACTTCCAAGAACAATATACAAGTCCATACTACAAATATCACCACACTGAAACCATAGTCAACATTGCATATTTAGAGTTCATTTCATCAAAACATCACATGAACTTACTTACAACCCCAATCTATGTCTACTAGTGCAATGTATATAAGAATCCTCATAACCTCTCACATACCAAGTAAAATAACAAGAAGATCACAAGCATTGTCATTTACCTCATACATCATCATAACAAGTACAGTCATTTTGGACAGTGTTCATCGATGAGCCAAGCAATGAGCCGTCGATGGATCTGACGAGTAACACTTATCCGAATAGCCAATGAATTCCAAAACCAGTCTCTTATGGAATCGATGACTTGCCAGCACAGCCCGTCGATGGACCTACAGGTCGTCGACGTGGTTTCGTCATTTGCGGGTCAAAGTCTACTGCCTTAATTTTTAGTTAGTGATTTAATTAGTTAATTTGTTAGGTGGATAATTAGAGGTTAAGGGGTGGTTAATTAAGTTAGTTGAGGGACTATATAAGACTTAAACCTCATTTAACTAATCCAACACCCCATATTTCTCAAACACAAATTCGCTCCATCTTCTCTCTAATTTCTCTCTTTCCAACTCAAACTCCATTGAAGGAACACTAAAGCTCCAAGACTAGGACGAATTCACCAAGGATTTAATCTCAAATTCGTGGCAAGATAATCACCAAGGTATTGGTTCTTTCACTCTTGGGATTCTTTCCACAAGAGGCTCCTTCAAACCTGGTTTCAAACTACACCAAGACTAGGGGTTCAATCTAGACATGTATTCTGTTTTCAAAATGAAATTATTGAAAAATTGTGATGAATTATGATCTTTTATTGTTGATTAACTATGGTATTATGTCTAATTGTTTATAATCACTTGAGATTCCCTCTTGAACCCTTGTTCTCCCCTAAACTCATTAAAGCTTGAAATTCGATGGTAAATAAGAAAGATGACGAGTGTGTGGATTATGTAGATTTATGTTAACCATTTATTACTACTTAAATTTACCTTGATTATGTATTGGTTATGTGTTCTTGAGTAATGGAAGTAAGAAGGATCATGAAAGGGCAATAAGGTATGAAGCTTGGTTCATTCTTGGATTTAATTATGCAAGATGAGTTACTTAGATAATAAAGATTGTATATGTGTTGTGGTGATGTTGATGACTAGCTAGTATCCCTCATAATTAATCCTAGACTCTTGAATTCACTATGAAGTATGTAAGCATGTTATGATATGATTGTTATATGATTGAATGTAGTTGCTCATGACTATAATAATGAGTTAATTGAAAGGTTTACTCACTTGTTAATGGTTTCTAGAGTGAAAGGGTTGTTCCCACTGGTAATTACCTATGAGCTATTATGTTTAGATTTTTGCATGAGGGCCTTTTAAAGGCTATTGTGAACTTATAAGTTGACTAAAGAAGGGAATAGATGCTTAGAACCGAAAGGGCATGTAAATTAGATGGAGGTCTCACGTTTAGTAACTCCGTCCTTCCACATGGGTTTCCTCACCTTTAGTAAGTCCGTATTCTCAAATTATGTGTTGTCTCATGAGATGGGAACCCCACGCTAGTATGTTAGGGTTCCTAGCAACGATCTCCTTGACCCTTAACTATGTTCCCACATAGGACCTATAGCTTAGTAGATCCACCTAGATAGCTATGTACAAAATGTTACACCTTAGGCAAGTGTTAAACATCTCTTTTCGGTGTGGGAGTAGAACACCGTATTCCAAGTAGCTCACATGGTCTCATGTTGGTTGTTGCACTTATTTCCCTAATGTAAAAGTAAATGGACAAGTCAAGTGTATGAACTCATATTAGGGCTTTTCATAAGGTTCTACATGGTGTGAAGGAGGGTAAGTGACTTCTCTTACACATTGCACTTGTGGAATCCTAACGGATTATTCTAGTATTGTTCTCTTATGATTATTATTATGTTGAATAGCTATGTGTAGTAATTATGAATAAAGCATGTCATGATGAAATATTAGAATATGTTGTATGTATAAGTGTGTTGCTTAATGTGATACTTAGCTTTGGATAGGATTATAGGATTCTATCCTTGGAATTCCACAAGTATTGCTTAGGTTGTCTAAATGTTAAATTGACTTACTATGCTTACTATATGTGCATGTTGATCTAAATTTATAGAAAGCATGATTTTGAATAAAATGTCCTTTTCTCATGCACTGATGATTTTTGTGCATAGAAGCCAGACTTAGTACTTGTGATATACTAACCCATATTTCTCCCTTTTTCCCAAACATTTTAAGTTCGGACCGTTGAGGAGTTCGTGGCCAATTTCAAGAAGGACATTGATCTTTTCCCAACTCATTGGTGAGTCTTCAAGTTTGGGTATGTTGCCATGTTTTACTCTAGATATGATGTTGCTTAGGTCTAGAGACGTCTATTTTTCCTTTATAACTGAGACAATTATTTGTTAGCCTATAATGGTGTATTGATCTTGAATTGGCTATGACCGAAAGTTTGTACTATTGTAGATGGTTTATATGTGAGATGAGACTTTAGATTGTTATATGTTTTACTTATGCTAAAAGAGAAGTCTATGTAAACTTCAAATGCAAGGAGTCTATGTAAACTCCATATATGATGTGATATGATGTATGCTAAGGGCTAGTCTTTGTCCTCTTCGAGGACGATGACGCCGATAACAACTAGTGGGTACTTTGGGTCGTTACAAACTTGGTATCAGAGCATGAGGTTGAGTAATCTTAGGATTGATGTCTCACTAAACCACGTATATATATATTCTTATTCATAATTGTGAGGTGTGTCACACTTATGAATGAGATACTATGTGAAGCTTAGGAACTTTCACTGTCATGTTATTCCTTAGTCGTGCCTAAGAGTCTTAACTTTATCTAGTCCTTTCTTATAATCCTTTTATTTTCTTTATAGTCAATAAATACAAGGAGGAAAAATGCTCGAAGGGCCGAGGAGGAGAATTTGTATGAGGTGGTTCCCCGTCAAGCTCCTAAAAACCTTCAAGTTCCTATTAAAGAAGGGGATATGTCTAACGTTGAGATAAGGGAGGTTATTCATAGCTTGACTCAAGTGTTGGCTACTCCAGTTTCTAGGGATACAATTGTGCAAGTGAATCCCAATTCTAACACCACCGCTTCAAGGATTAGGGATTTCACAATGATGAATCCCCTTACTTTCTACGGTTTTATTGTCGAGGAGAACCCACAAGGGTTCAGCGATGAAGTGGTCAAAGTTCTTGATGCTATGGGTGTGCCTTCTCAAGAAAAGGCAAAACTAGCCACCTGCCAACTCAAAGATGTGGCTCAAGTTTGGTATGAGGAATGGAAGGATAAGAGCCCAGTTGGAGAAGGTCGATTTACTTGGGAGTCTTTCAAGACGACTTTCCTCGATAGGTTTTTTCCCTTGGAATTTAGGGAGAGGAAAATGCTAGAATTCATCAACCTTCATCAAGGGGATATGAGTGTGAAGCAGTATAGCCTCAAGTTCACTCAACCATCAAAGCATGCACCTACTATGGTTGCGGATTCTAGGGCTAATATGAACAAATTTATTATGGGGATATCCGACCTTGTGGTTAATGAATGTAGGTCGGCTATATTGATTCCTAGCATGGACATTTCTCGTCTCATGGTTCATGCCGAACAAATTGATGAGCAAAAACTTAGGGAGTTGATGAAGGTAAGAATGGAAGATGGGAATTCTTTAAAGATTAGATTCGAGGTTAAAGACAAACCAAGGTTCAAGAAGAGGTTTTCCAATCAAGGCCCTCTTAATGCTCCAAGTGTCAACAAGAGTAAGGTATCTACACCCTAGCCCCAAGAGGGTAAAGGTGGTGGTTCTTATGTTGAGAAGCCTCTTTGTGCAAAATGTGGTAGAAAACATGATATTGTGCCTAGTTGGCATGGGTAATTGCTATGGTTGTGGCAAGAGTGGTCACATGAAGAGAGATTTCCCTATGATGAAAGCTCAGAGAAGGGAAAATGCTCAAACACAAGCAAATACCCCAAATTTGGATGCCCCTAGAAGGAATTGCTCTTATGCTTGTAGCGTTCCGGAAAAACGAATATGTCTAACGAAGAGCCCAGTAAGTCCGTTAGAATGCGTATTGGGGGTACATAGGCATCCCAATGCCCAATATTGAGAAATATTGGGCATATCATAGAATATTGGCTAAGGGGTGTTAGCCAATTTCTATGTATACACAAATAAATAAATAGTAATATTGATCCTCAACTAAATTCATTAAGTAATAGGCATCCCAATGCCCAATCTTGAGAAATATTGGGCATATCATACAATATTGGCTAAGCGGTGTTTAGCCAATTTCTATGTATACGCAAATAGTTAAAATAACTATATTCTTCATATATGTCCCAATATACATTCTCATCAAGAAATAGGCGTCCCAATGCCCAATATTGAGAAATATTGGGCATAGTATAGAAAATTGGCTAAGAGGTGTTAGCCAATTTCTATATATGTATACTCAAGTATTTAAGATATAATCAAAGCTTGTTTAGAAAATGTACCTTCAATGAAGACCCTAAGATAATAAAATATATGCCGTCCAACTCACAAAATGTATGAGGCATCCAAGTGTCAAGCCTAGATACCATAGCACATGAACATTTAAAATGATCATGTAAATTAAGCAGTGCCCAAGGACATGGTAAGGGTCCTTGGGACAATAATTAAATATTCCAAATAGGACATCAAGAATAGTTAGTTAGTAAAGTACTACCAACCCATGTGCAAGCACATGGGAAAGTGGGAATCGGCCATAAGGAGGGGAACACCCTAACCGAATTTGGTTAGGGTAGTTAAGGGGCAGCATGTGCGGACGGGTCCCCCCATGTGGGGCCTAACTACCTAACCAACTCTAGGCTCTAACTAACTGCTCTAACTAGATAAATAACCTAGGACTAACCTAAATGGACCCACTAGTGCACCCGACAAGCTAGGACTAAACCGGGTTGACACTAACCTAGTACTAGTTAAAGAGCCAACCTAGTAGCTAACCTAGGATGGTCCAAAAGGTTAGTTATGGTCCTAACAACTTAGGGGTACTTTAGTAATTCCCCTAGGTTACCTAATTATTAATTTATCAACTTAATTAATTAATTTAAAAGGGCTAAAACCGAAACTACAAAGGAAATTTCCATATTTCGGTTAAAACAAGAAAGGGACAACCTAGTACCTAACCTAGGATGGTTCAAAGAGTTAGTTAAGGTCCTACCAACCTAGGGATACTTTAGTAATTACCCTAGGCAAATTAATTAATTAATTTAGAAAGTTAATTCATTAATATAAAGGGGCAAAACGGAAATCACAAAGCAATTTCCAGATTTCGGTTAAAACAAGAAAAAAACAACC
Source organism: Solanum sitiens (assembly GCA_016801875.1). Taxonomy (NCBI): domain Eukaryota; kingdom Viridiplantae; phylum Streptophyta; class Magnoliopsida; order Solanales; family Solanaceae; genus Solanum; species Solanum sitiens. The sequence goes on along the minus strand of JABWTJ010000073.1, from coordinate 1,132,550 downwards.
TAGTATCTAACTTAGGATGGTTCAAAGGATTGGTTATGGTCCTAAAGACTTAAAGGTACTTTAGTAATTACATTAGGTCACCTAATTAATTAAATTACCAATTTAATTAATTGGTTTAAATGATCAAAACGAAATCCTTTCACTAACCTAGTATAATTCAAGAAACATCCTAGTACTTAACCTAGGAAGGTCGTAAAGGGTTGATTATAGTTCCAATGACTTAGGGGTACTTTAGTAATTACCCTATGTTCCTAAATTAATTTAATTAAGGATTTAATTAATTAATATAAAGTATAAATGTTGACCGAAACCATAGTCAACACTAATTTCCAGATTTGAGTAAGTGTTAGGTTCTCCTATGTTTAGTAAACTTGGGAGGGGCGTTTTGGTAATTGGTTAATTATTTTATTAAATTAACTTATTAAACCTAAGTTGTATAATTCAAGATCAGTTAAACCTAAAAATCACGTTCAAACTCATAGAAAAGGCGACGCAAAAACAGCAAACAACGAACGAAAGAAAAACAGAAAATTCCATTGATTCTCTTAGGCGATTTCAAGGCTTTCTTCAAGGTTTTGTACAAGGTGGTCTTCGTAGATAAAATTCTTCATAAGGTATGGGTTTCTCTCCTGGACTTCTTTCTCCAAGAGAACTTTCTTTCCAATGATTCAAAGATCTTGAAACTAGGGTTGTTCCCGTCCTCGTCGAACTCCTTGTCCTAGTATCCTTTTCGATTTCAATGTTGAATAAGTTAGAGATCATGTTGTTGGTATGTGGTGTTGCATGATTTTATGTGTAATGTTCTTGAATTATGAATGTAGATTAACCTATGATGTTTTGATCGTATAAAGTTAAGTGCTTAAAACGTGAATCATGAATCGATGACTTGTTAGTTACACCCGTAATTGTCTAAGTGTTGGTGTGTTTGTCCGAATGTGGTATTGCTGTTTTTGTAACGTTATGAAGATGCTAAAGTCATCAAATATTTATAAGATGCTGTCTACCCTAAAGTCATGAACTAAGATTGGTTAAGAGAATGATACTATGCTAAGATGTGTCCGAAAATGTTAGGTATGAAGATGATTACGGTGTGTTGTGCATACCTACTGTTAATGTGACTTGTTGATGATGTTGTGTTCGTTAAATGATCATATTATGCTGTCCAATATGTATTAAAACTTTATCACTAAATCCATGAACTAAGATTGGCTTAAAATACATCCCATGAAATCACATCTTGAATGAATTGCCTATCTTATGTTAATAAATTGGCTAACACTACATTGTCAAACAAGTTGTAGGGAATTGGCTATAATAAAATTATGTTAAATGACTAAAAAGATTAGCTAATGAATAATATACATATCCAACCAAGCATGAAAGAATGTAAAATTGGCCTATGCCAACAAAGATGGTTATGTAGTTTAATATCCCAAATCTTGAGTCAATACTAATCATATGCCAATCTTGTGTAGTTAGAGTATCAAATGATAATATAAGCACTTCTAAAGTAATATAGATGAATCCATAACCAAGGGCATGACATTCATTGGGACAACTCCCAACATGCTCCACAAGAATGAACTATGAACACATGAAACTCATTGAATGAAGTGCTCATCGTCCATAAACGATGATATGAAGCTACTACACTAAAGTAAGTAAGTAAAGTGAGTTATAACATAATTAAAGGGGTCTAAATTAAGTAAGTGAACAGAATGGGGTGTTAAAGGAAGTGAGAAAAGTCTTACGTACACCAAATCTAATTTGTTAAAAGAATACTCACGAATGAAGTTGTTAGAATGTGTGAGACTAGTCTCATTAACACCTCAGGATGATATGTAAGGACAATTCACATTCATCAATGTAAAGTAAGGATGATATGTAAGGACAATTCACATTTCATCAATGTAAAGTAAGGATGACAAGCCATCAAAAGAGTAAATAAATCTCAATCACATTCTATATGTAAACGTAAGGACATTTCACACTTAATACGTAAAGAAGAGATGAGAAATCATCTAATGAGCTATGACTACCTCATGCTAGAAGCAAGCTTCGATGATGTATGAGTTGAATGTAAATAGGAAATTTAAACTGAGCATCAATAGGCTAGTTATGAGTGGTGATGCCTTCTTTCAGGAAGGACGGAGGTTCACGTAATTCTCATGAGATGAGACTATCCAACAAGGTGGGTATGGGTCTTCCTAAATCTCCTAGTCTTTGAACTATTTTGCCACCATAGGGAACTAGCTTGGTTCGAACCCAATAAGCTAGCATGTTTTTGTTTTACATTTGTCAGTGACTCCACCTCTTTTCGGTGTGGGGGAGACACGAATTTCATGATGCTCACATGATCTATGTCGGTTAAGGCTAAAGTTATTCAAAGTATGAAAGATAATGAAATGAACGATATCGAAGATGTTTGTGAAAGACAATCAGGAGGTGAAACCAGATTCAAGTAATAACATTAGGTCATTCTTGGTCATTGCACTTCATGATCTCGATGAGAGTCTTAAACTTCATCCTAGGTATAGCTGGTGTTTACATCAGCCTACGAATGAATGAAATTAATAATGTGAAGAACGAATGAACGAATGAAGCAGACTCTGTGTTTGCAAAAGAAGGCCCTCGGGTTGAGTCCCATATGTTGGGCCCTCACTTGAGATGTCTTAATGCAACATCCACGATTCCAAGGTCTCCTGGATATGAAATGTATAATATATAAAACATGAAATGTATGTTATGTGAACCTATGTGTGTATGATGTGTGACATATTCATGGTATGACCTTCCTGTTACGAATTAGGCAAGTCTAGAGAGTTGACCTCCTAAGAAAGCATGTTTATTAGGAAGAGCCATAGCTTATAATGACTTCTTATATGATGCCAATAAAGGGAAGTAGAAACATAACGTTAACTAAATAACCCATAACTTCCCTAAAATGAAAGTAATGAAATCAATGCCATGATCCATATAGAATGGCTTATGAAATGTAATGAATATATAGTGTAAAGAATGACTCATTATAAGGTAGGGAAATCATTCCTTAGTCTTTGGATTATTTATATCGATTCATTGTGGGTATGGGACTACAATGAATCATTGCACTTATAAGTAAGACATAGGACCAAAGGAATTATTGAACTACACAAAAAGAAGAAGAAAAAGACTGAAAAATAAACTAAGTCCCAAGGAAAAAACTCTCGGGTTTGAAGGATCAAAATTTCCAATCTTCGCTCGAGTTGTTCTAAAATTATGTTGATGATACTAATGTCTTGTAATCATATATAAAATGAGTTGTGTGCTTTGAATGCATTAAAATACATCATATTCATACCACAATTCACAACTAACAAATTAGGAAAGTCTAATGACTAGACTTTCGAGATATGGCATGTTACTTAGGAAGAGCTTTCATTGATCATGCATATCTTTATGTATATGTGTGCATACACCCATACTTATTACAAGTGGTGTACTAACCCCCTACTATTTACTATTTTCATAGGTGCAGGTTAGAGAACAGATTGACGACACTTGCAGCAGTTTGGACTTCAGCGTTTCTCCAAACCATTTGGTAGATACTCTTGATTTCAAGGATGCTACAGTCTTAGTCTAGCTTTATATATAGACTAGCTAGTGGATGTTGTCCCTAGCGTTTCTTTCACATTTCATTTCGAACCTTTTGATGTAAGGCCATTTTGGCAACTTAATATATTCTATTCATCGTTTGTTTTGAAATGTTCTTGATATTGGATGGTTGTCTATTGATGTTGAGCTTAGTATATAATGTTTAATACGCAATGACTATATGAATTCTAAGTAAACTTCATACGTTTAAAGAGTTTTAAATTTTCCGCAAATTAAACTATATGAATGTGATGAATGCAAGATGAGGCTTGTCTGCGACCTCTGATAGGTCAACGACGCCGGTGGCGATACGAATTCAAGAATCCAGGTTTTTACAAACTTGGTATCAGAGCATGAGGTTAAATTACCTAGGAACTAAAGCTCAACACAGCCACGTTATGTAGTTTCTAACTTATGTTTGTGAAACGCGCCACAATCATGACTTAGAGACTACGCGATGATAGGAAATTCTCCCTTCTTCTACTCTTTATCGTGCTATCTAGAGCTTTGACGCTTTGTGTTATTATAAGTATCTAACTTCCTTCTTGTGTGAACGGATAGAAGAATAAACATAAGAATTAGGATGGCCAAGTGGTCTAAGGCGCCAGACTCAAGATCAGGCCTTCCCAAGAAGGGAAATGATGGAAATGCCAAGTGATCTGAAAGACATGTAGTAAGTGTGGTCGTTCGCATAGAGGTGATTACATGGTAGATTCTAAATGCATGCCACGGGTGTTAATGAATAGAAGGAGGCTGAGTTGGCTGCATACCAACTCAAAAATATGGATTAGACATGGATTTGCTTCATAAGTGTTATGATATAATAGACTATAGAAACAGGGTAGAAGGCATCAGTTTCCAAATAAGTTGGGTTAAAATGAGAAGGGTATGGTTCAAATCCAACAGGCCAAATAATTTCCAATCATAAACCTAATAAGATGATGTCTAAGGGATACTTATGCCACTTTGTAATAGTGAAAGACTTAGAACAAGAAGTTCCTTCCATAGACTCTGTTTCCGTAGTAAATATGGGGTTTGGTAAGAAAAGGAAGTTGAGTCTGAGGTATATAGGTCATTCTGATATCTTACAAAAAGTAGGTAAAATTACCAAACGACTTGGCTTCTGTTCATCCAGTGTTTCACGTTTCGATGCTTGAGAAGTGTCTAGGCGATCCAACGTCCATCCTACCCGTCGAGGGGTTAGGGGTCAATGGGATTATTTCCTTATGAAGAGGTTCCACTTGCAATTTTAGATCGTCAAGTAAAGCGACTGAAGAACAAGGAGTTTCTCACCGTGAAGGTGTTATGGAGGAACCACCTGGTTGAGGGGGCAATATGGGATACTGAGGCCGATATGAGATTTCGTTACCCTCACTTGTTCAGTTCTTGAGGTGAGATATACTTTTCCTAAGTCTGGTTTATGTTTAAGAAAACTCTAAGTTTAAGTGCTTTAGTCGATTTTGTGTGATAGGTCACTAATCGTATGTCTGATAATAGCACTATGTGAGTTAAAACCAAGTTATGTTTGCATTTCATTTTTTTTTTGTGTGTAGCATAGACATGTTTCCTGTGTTGCATGATTGGTGATGTGCATTAAGTTAAGTGTGATTGAGTAGGAAGTTCCTCAATATAAAATATGAAGCTTCAGATAAGCTTGAATGATATGCATCATCCAAATAAGTGTGAATCAGACATTCACAAAAGAGAAACATTTAAGCATGATAAAGTAACTTTCGAAAATCGCCCTCTTTGTTTAAATGATGTGTAAGTGTCATTCGGGGACAAATGTTACTAAGGGGGGGGGGATAATGTAACGTTCCGGAAAAATAAATATGTATAGTGAAGAGCCCAGTAAGTTCGTTAGAATGCGTATGGAGTACATAGGCATCCCAATGCCCAATATTGAGAATATTGGGCATATCATAGAATATTGGCTAAAGGGTGTTAGCCAATTTCTATGTATACACAAATAAATAAATAGTAATATTGATCCTCAACTCAATTCATTAAGTAATAGGCATCCCAATGCCCAATATTGAGAAACATTGGGCATATCATAGAATACTGGCTAAGGGGTGTTAGCCAATTTCTATGTATACGCAAATAGTTAAAATAACTATATTCTTCATATATGGCCCAATATACATTCTCATCAAGAAATAGGCATCCCAAATATTGGGCATAGTATAGAAAATTGGCTAAGATGTTAGCCAATTTCTATATTTGTATACTCAAGTATTTAAGATATAATCCAAGCTTGTTTAGAAAATGTACCTGCAATGAAGACCCTAAGCTAATAAAATATATGTCGTACAACTCACAAAAGGTATGAGGCATCCAAGTGTCAAGCCTAGATACCATAGCACATGACCATTTAAAATTATCATGTTAATTAAGCAGTGCCCAAAGACATGTTAAGGGTCCTTGGGACAATAATTAAATATTCCAAATAGGACATCAAGAATAATTAGTTAGTAAAGTACAACCAACCCATGTGCAAGCACATGGAAAAGTGGGAATCGGCCATAAGGAGGGGAACATCCTAACCGAATTCGGTTAGGGTAGTTAAGGGGCACCATGTGCGGACAGGTCCCCCCATGTGGGGCCTAACTACCTTACCAGCTCTAGGCTCTAACTAACTGACCTAACTAGATAAATAACCTAGGACTAACCTAAATGGACCCACTAGTGCACCCGACAACCTAGGACTAAACCGGGTTGACACTAACCTAGTACTAGTTGAAGAGACAACCTAGTAGCTAACCTAGGATGGTCCAAAAGGTTAGTTATGGTCCAAAAAACTTAGGGGTACTTTAGTCATTCCCCTAGGTTACCTAATTAATTAATTTATCAACTTAATTAATTAATTTAAAAGGGCTAAAACCGAAACTACAAAGGAAATTTTCAGATTTCGGTTAAGACAAGAAAGGGACAACCTAGTACCTAACCTAGGATGGTTCAAAGAGTTAGTTAAGGTCCTACCAACCTAGGTATACTTTATTAATTACCCTAGGCAAATTAATTAATTAATTTAAAGGGGCAAAACCGAAATCACAAAGCAATTTCCAGATTTTGGTTAAAACAAGAAAAAGACAACCTAGTACCTAACTTAGGATGGTTCAAAGGATTGGTTATGGTCCTAAAGACTTAAGGGTACTTTAGTAATTAACTTAGGTCACCTAATTAATTAAATTACCAATTTAATTAATTGGTTTAAATGATCAAAACGAAAGCCTTTCACTAACCTAGTATAATTCAAGAAATATCCTAGTACTTAACCTAGGATGGTCCTAAAGGGTTGATTATAGTTCCAATGACTTAGGGGTACTTTATTACTTACCCTTCGTCCCTAAATTAATTAAATTAAGGATTTAATTAATTAATATAAAGACAAAATGTTAACCAAAACCATAGTCAACACCAATTTTCAGATTTGACTAAGTGTTATGTTCTCCTATGTTTAGTCAACTTAGGAGGGGCGTTTTGGTAATTGGTTAATTAGTTTATTAAATTAACTTATTAAACCTAAGTTTTATAATTCAAGATCCATTCTTAAATCTAAAAATCACGCTCAAACTCATAGAAAAGGCGACGCAAAAACAGCAAGCAACGAACGAAAAAAAAACAGAAAAATCCATTGATTCTCTTAGGCGATTTCAAGGCTTTCTTCAAGGTTTTGTACAAGGTGGTCTTCATAGATTAAATTCTACATAAGGTATGGGTTTCTATACTGGACTTCTTTCTCCAAGAGAACTTTCTTTCCAACGATTCAAAGATCTTGAAACTAGGGTTGTTCCCGTTCTTGTCGAACTCCTTGTCCCTAGTATCCTTTTCGATTTCATAGTTGAATAGGTTATAGATCATGTTGTTGGTATGTGGTGCTGGCTGATTTTATGTGTAATGTTCTTGAATGATGAATGTTGATTAACCTATGAATTTGTGATCGTATAAAGTTAAGTGCTTAAAACGTGAATCATGAATCGACGACATGTTAGTTACACCCGTAATTGTCTAAGTGTTGGTGTATTTGTCCGAATGTTGTATTGCTGTTTTTGTAACGTTATGAAGATGCTAAAGTCATAAAGTATTAATAAGATGTTGTCCAATATGTCTTAAAAACATTACCCTAAAGTCATGAACTAAGATTGGTTAAGAGAATGATATTATGCTAAGATGTGTCCGAAAATGTTAGGTATGAAGATGATTACGGTTTGTTGTGCATACCTACTGTTAATGTGACTTGTTGATGATGTTGTGTTCGTTAAATGATCATATTATGCTATCCAAGATGTCTAAAAACGTTATCACTAAAGCCATGAACTAAGATTGGCTTAAAATACATCCCATGAAATCACATCTTGAATGAATTGCCAATCTTATGCCAATAAATTGGCTAACACTACATTGTCAAACAAGTTGTAGGGAATTGGCTATAATAAAATTATGTTAAATGACTAAAAAGATTGGCTAATGAATAATTTACATATCCAACCAAGCATGAAAGAATGTAAAATTGGCCTATGCCAACAAAGATGGTTATGTAGTTTAATATCCCAAATCTTGAGCCAATACTAATCATATGCCAATCTTGTGTAGTTAGAGTATCAAATGATAATATAAGCACTTCTAAAGTAATATCAATGAATCCATTGCCAAGGGCATGACATTCATTGGGACAACTCCCAACATGCTCCACAAGAATGAACTATGAACACATGAAACTCATTGAATGAAGTGCTCATCGTCCATAAACGATGATATGAAACTACTACACTAAAGTAAGTAAGTAACGTGAGTTTGAACATAATTAAAGGGGTCTAAATTAAGTAAGTTTCCAGAATGGGGTGTTAAAGGAAGTGAGAAAAATCTTACTTACACCAAAGCCAATTTGTTAAAAGAATACTCACAAATGAAGGTGTTAGAATGTATGAGACTAGTCTCATTAACACCTAAGGATGATATGTAAGAACAATTCACATTCATCAATGTAAAATAAGGATGATATGTAAGGACAATTCACATTTCATCAATGTAAAGTAAGGATGACAAGTTATCAAAAGAGTAAATAAATCTCAATCACATTCTATATGTCAATGTAAGGACATTTCACACTTAATAAGTAAAGAAGAGATGAGAAATCATCTAATGAGCTATGACTACCTCATGCTAGAAGCAAGCTTCGATGACGTATAAGTTGATTTTAAATAGGAACTTAAACTGAGCACGGATAGGCTAGTTATGTGTGGTAATGCCTTCTTTCGGAAAGGGTGGAGGTTCACGTAATTCTCATGAGATGAGACTGTCCACCAAGGTGGGTATGGGTCTCCCTAAATCTCCTAGTCTTTGAACTATGTTGCCACCACAGGGAACTAGCTTGGTTCGAACCCAATAAGCTAGCATGTTTTGGTTTCACTTTGGCCAGTGACTCCACCTTTTTTCGGTGTGTGGAAGACACCGGATTTCATGATACTCACATGATCTATGTCGGTTAAGGTTGAAGTTCCTCAAAGTATGAAAGATAATGAAATGAACGATATCGAAGGTGTTTGTGAAAGACAATCAGGACGTGAAACCAGATTCAAGTAATGACATTAGGTCATTCTTGGTCATTGCACTTCATGATCTTGATGAGAGTCTTAAACTTCATCCTAGGTATAGCTGGTGTTTACATCAGCCTACGAATGAATGAAACGAATAATGTGAAGTACGAATGAACGAATGAAGCAGACTCTGTGTCTGCTAAAGTAGGCCCTCGGGTTGAGGTCCCATATATTGGGCCCTTACTTGAAATGTCTTAATGCTACATCCACGATTTCAAGGTCTTGTGGATATGAAATGTATAATATATAAAACATGAAATGTATGTTATGTGAACCTATGTGTGTATGATGTGTGACATATTCATGGTATGCCCTTCCTATTACGAATTAGGCAAGTCCAGAGAGTTCACCTCCTAAGAAAGCATGTTGATTAGGAAGATTCATGGCTTATAATGACTTCTTATATGATGCCAATAAAGGAAAGTAGAAACATAACGTTAACTAAATAACCCATAACTTCCCTAACATGAAAGTAATGAAATCAATGGCATGATCAATATAGAATGGCTTATGAAATGTAATGAATATATAGTGTAAAGAATGACTCACTATAAGGTAGGGAAATCATTCCTTAGTCCTTGGATTACTTACATGGATTCATTGTGAGTATGGGACTACAAGGAATCATTGCACTTGTAAGTAAAAGATAGGACCAAAGGAATTATTGAACTACACAACAAGAAGAAGAAAAAGACTGAAAAAGTAAGTAAAACATAGGACCAAAGGAATTATTGAAATACACAACAAGAAGAAGAAAAAGACTGAAAAATAAACTAAGTCCCAAGGAAAGAACTCTCGGGTTTGGAGGATTAAAATTTCCAATCTTCGCTCGAGTTGTTCTAAAATTATGTTGATGATACTAATGTATTGTAATCATATAGAAAATTAGTTGTGTGCTTTGAATGTATTAAAATACATCATATTCATACCACAATTCACAACTAACGAATTAGGAAAGTCTAATGACTAGACTTTCGAGAAATAACATGTTGCTTAGGAAGAGCTTTCATTGATCATGCATATCTTTATGTGTATGTGTGCATACACCCATACTTAGTACAAGTGGTGTACTAACCCCTTACTATTTACTATTTTTATAGGTGCAGGTCAGAGGACAGATTGACGACACTTGCAGCAGTTTGGACTTCAGCATTTCTCCAAACCATTTGGTAGATCCTCTTGATTTAGAGGATGATATAGTCTTAGTCTAGCTTTATATATAAACATAGCTAGTGGATGTTGTCCCTAGCATTTCTTTCACATTTCATTTCGAACCTTTTGATGTAAGGCCGTTTTGGCAACTTAATATATTCTATTCATCGTTTGTTTTGAAATTTTCTTGATATTAGATGTTTGTCTATTGATGTTGAGCTTAGTATATAATGTTTAATACGTAATGACTATATTAAGTCTAAGTAAACTTCATACGTTTAAAAAGTTTTAAATTTTCCGCAAATTTAACTAGATGAATGTGATGAATGAAAGATGAGGCTTGTCTGCGACCTCTGAGAGGTCAACGCCCCGGTGGCGATTCGGATTCAAGAATTTGGGTCTTTACAATGCTCATCGATCTCGAGGTGATCAAGAGAGCTCTCCAGATATGGTTACCGGTATGTTACAATTATTTTCCTTTAATGCATTGCTGGATACCGGTGCTACATTATCTTTTGTGGCCCCTCTTGTAGCCATGAAATATGATATACTAACCGATATCTTAGATGAACCCTTTTAAGTTTCTACCCTGGGGTGATTCCGTGGTGGCTAAAAGAGTCTATAAAGGTTTTCCTATTTCCTTTCCCAATAAAGTTACGTTAGTTGACTTGATAGAACTTGAGATTTTGACGTCATATTTGGAATGGATAGGTTGCATGCTTGCTTTGCCTCTATTTATTGTAGGACAAGAATAGTCAAATTTCAATTTCCAAATGAACCCATTACTGAGTGGAGAGGAGGAAACTCAAATCCCAGGGGTAAGATAATTTCGTGTCTAAAAGCTTGCAAGTTGATGTCAATGGGTTGTCTATACCACATAGTTAAAGTTAGGGATCGTTTATCCGAGGTCCCTCCCATAGTGTCGGTACCCGTAGTGAAGGAATTTCTTGAGGTCTTTCCCGATGACCTGCCTGGATTCCTCCCGAGCGGGAGATTGACTTAGGCATAAATTTATTGCCGGATATACAACCTATTTCCATTCCTCCCCTTATCGGATGACCCTGGCTGAGTTGAAAGAACTAAAGGATCAAATCAATTCATTTCTATATAGGGTTTTATTCAACCAAATATATCTCCATGGGGTGCCCCAATATTATTTGTGAAGAAGAAGGATGAGTCCTTGAGAATGTGTATCGTTTATCATCAACTGAACAAGGTCACTATAAAGAATACGTATCCACTCCCTATGATTGATGATTTATTTGAACAACTCCAAGGAGCGAGTTACTTTTCAAAGATTTACTTGAGGTCGGGTTATCACAAACTTAGTGTGAGGGAGGTGGATATTCCAAACACTGCATTCCAAAGACGATATGGTCACTTTGAGTTCCTAGTTATGTCTTTTGGTCTAACCAATGCCCCGACGGCCTTATGAATCAAATTTATAGAAATTATCTTGATCTTTTTTTGAATGTTTTCATTGATAACATTTTGATATACTATAGGAGTGAGCCATTTTGAGGATAGTTTTACAGGTTCTCAAGGATAACCAGCTTTTTGCTAAATTTAGTAAATGTGAATTTTTGTTAAGGTCGGTTGCGTTTTTTGGTCACATTGTCTTTACTGAAGCGGTAGGGGTTGATCCGTGGAAGACAGAAGTGGTCAAAAGTTGGCGTATAACTTTCAATCCTATGAACATCCAAAGTTTTCTAGGCTTGGCCGGTTACTATAGGAGGTTTGTGGAAGGGTTTTTGTCTATTGCATCTCTATTAACGGCCTTGACCCAAAAAAGTCTAAGTTCGAATGGTCAGAATGTTGTGAAAAGAGCTTCAAATTATTGAAAGATAGACTCACCTCCACTCCGGTGTTGACCTTTTCAGAGGATACCAAAGGGTTTGTGGTTTATTGTGATGCATCCCGATTGGGGATAAGATGTGTGCCCATGAGACATGGCAAAGTGATAGCGTATGCCTCTAGAAAACTTAAAACACATGAGAAGAATTACCCAACTCATGACCTTTAAATTGCGGCGATAGTATTTGTCTTGAAAATTTGATACACTATCTCTATGGGGTACATGTTGATGTGTTCACCGATCAAAAGAGTCTACTATATGTATTTACTCAAAAATACTTGAATCTACGCCAAAGAAGGTGCTTAGAAATTTTAAAGGATTATGACATGAGTGTCCTTTACCATCCGGGGAAAGCTAATGTGGTTGCGGATGCATTGAGCCGAGTGTCTATGGGTAGTGTTCATGTGGATGATGATAACAAAGATTTTGTAAAAGAGGTGCATAGGTTGGTCCGGTTGGGTGTCTTACTAGAAGAATCTTTAAAGGGTGGTTTTATGTTTCGTCATAACTCATAGTCATCTTTATTGGTTGATGTGAAGTCCAAGCATCATCTTGATCCTCCATTGATGGAGTTGAAAGAATTTTCCTTAAGAAGAATAATAAATCTTTCTCCCAATGAGAGGATGGGTACTTAGGTACCAATGAAGGTTGTGTGTGTCGGATGTTGATGGTCTAAGGGAGAGAATCATGGCAGAGGCTCATGGCTCTCGGTACTCCATCCATCCAGGAGCCACCAAGATGTATCATGACCTGCGTGAGATTTATTGGTGGAATGAATTGGAAAGGGGGGTAATTTTTTGACTAGGTGCCCAAATTGCCAAAAAGCCAAAGCCGAGCATCAAGGGTCATCTGGTCTAACACAAGATATTGATATTCCCACTTGAAAGTGTGAAGATGTCAACATGGACTTTATGGTTGGTTTACCCCGAACACGTAGACAACATGACTCCATTTGGGTTATAGTGGATAGGTTGACAAATTCTGCTCACTTCCTCCCCATGAAGGTTTCTTACTCAGCGGAGGAGTATGCTAGATTGTATGTTAAGGATATTATGAAGTTGCATGGGGGCCCCTTGTCGATCATTTTGGATAGATGAGCCAAATTCACTTCACATTTTGGAAATCTTTCCAAAGTGGGCTTGCTACTCAAGTAAAACATCGCACCGCTTTCCACCCCCGGATTGACAAGCGGAGCGTACCATTCAAACCGTAGAAGACATGTTGAGAGCTTGTGTGATTGATTTCAAAGGGAAATCGGATGATCACCTACCTTTTATAGATTTCTCCTACAACAATAGCTACCATTTGATTATCGCTATGGCACCTTTTGAGGCACTTTATGGTAGGATGTCCCGGTCCCAAGTTGGATGGTTTGAAGTTGGTTAGTTTGCTCTTCTTTGCCCCGATATAGTATATGAGGCCACGTAAAAGGTTCGACTCATAAGAGAGAGGTTTACAGTAGATTATAGTAGGCTAAAATCTTATGCCGACAACAAAAAGAGGGACCTTGAAAATTTCACCCTTGAAAGGGTATATTAGGTTCGAAAAGAAGGGGAAACCTAGTCCCCGTTATGTGGGCCTTTATGATATTTTAACGAGAGTAGGGAAAGTGGCTAATGCGTTAAAGTTGCCAATTGATTTGGCCTCGATTCATCCATGTTCCATGTGTCTATGCTCAAGAAGTGTATAGGCGATTCGTTGTTGATTCTCCCTCAAGAAGGTTTAGGGGTAAAAAGGGACCCTTCGTACGAAGAGGTCCCAGTTGAGATCTTGGATCCCCAAGTTAAGAAATTGAGGAATAAAGAGGTTGCCTCTGTAAAGGTTCTATGGAGGAACCATCTAGTTTAGGGTGCAACATGGGAGTCCGAGGTCGACATGAAGTCCTACTACCCTCATCTTTTGCCTCCTACTCCTAGCAAAGGTTGAGGTTAGTATTTCCCTTACATGAATATTATGAATAATGATTGAACTTATTACATATACCTAATATGTGCATATTTTGTAGAAATTCATGCCTAAGTTGAGTTCATGAAGTATGTTCCTCATGGTTAACTTGCATTTCAATATCTAGTGTGCTATATTCCTTCCATGAGAATTGTATTGAACATGTTTAGTGTTTCCTTGATAAGAAATTGCATGTCAACTCTTTGAATCTGTTCATATTGATCTTATGTTAAAATGGAGAAGGTAGTACCTCCTAATGTGATGAAAATTATAAGATCTTATGTGTTATGAAATGTGGACTAAGTTCCTATATGATGGTGTTATGCTTAAGCATTGAAAAGAGTTAAAATCCCTCCTATGAGCTGTGAATCATTATGATATTGCTCATTTTTGGGCTGCTACTCTTGAGTCTACTCCTTTTTTTCCACTAAAAGGATTAAGGTGACATTCGGTGACGAATGTTCCTAAGGGGGGAATATTGTAACACCTCGTAAATTCGATGACCTAGATTAGAGCCTCATATTTTGAATAATTGTGTTTTAGACTTAAAAAAATAGTAATAAACCTATTGAGGGGGTGTTAGATCCATAACGTTAAGAAACGCCCATGACGTCCGGAGCCTAGTGAACTAGAGACTAGTGTGTCATGGCATGTTTCATGGGGTTTTATGAGTCAGAATTTCATGAATTTTTTTTTGAAAAGGTGTTAAACAGGTAGAAGAATGTGTTTAGTATCGAACCGTCCAGGTACGACTCCCCAAGGACCACCCTAAGTAACCTTGGAGAGAACCCTTCAAAACTGACCCAAACTATCATTTGGACATTGTCAATAGACGAGCCAAGTGACGAGTCATCAATGAATTCATCGACTGAAACTTAGTTAAATGGCCAAAGAAGTCCAAAAACCAGTCTTTTATGGAATCGGTGACTTGCCATCACGGCCCATCGATGGACCTACAGGTTGTCAACATGGTTTCGTCGTTTGGGTGGCAAAGTCGACTACCTTAATTTTTAGTTAATGATTTAATTAGTTGATTAATTAGGTGGTTAATTAAAGATAAATGGGTGGTTCATTAATTTATTTAATGGAATATATAAGACTTAAACCTCATTAAGCTAATTCAACACCCCATATTTCCCAAACCCAAATTCACTCAACCTTCTCTCTACTTTGTCTCTCCCCAACTCAAATCCATTGAAGGAACACTAAAGCTGCAAGACTAGGACAAATTCACCAAGGATTTAATCTCAAATTCTTGGCAAGATGATCATCAAGGTATGGTTTCTTTCACTCTTGGAATTCTTTCCCCAAAAGGCTCCTTCAACTATGGTTTCAAAATTTCACCAAGACTAGGGTTTCAATCTTGACATGGATTCTCTTTTCAAAAATAATTATTGTTCAATTCTAATGAATTATGATCTTTTATTGTTGATTAAATAAGGAATTATGGCTAACTATTTATACTCACTTGAGATTCCCTCTTGAACCCTTGTTCGTCTCTAAACTCATTAAACCTTGAAATTTTATGGTAATTAATAAAAATGATGAGTATGTGGATTATGTATATTTATATTAACCATGTATTACACCTTGAATTTACCTTGATTATGTATTGGTTATTTGTTCCTGAGTAATGGAAGTAAGAAGGACCTTCAAAGGGCAATAAGGTATGAAGCTTGGTTCATTCTTGGATTCAATTATGCAAGATAAGTTACTTAGATAGTAATGATTGTATGTCTAATGTGTTGTGGTGATGTTGATGACTAGTATCCCTCATCCTTAATCCTAGACTCTTAAATTCACAATGAAGTATGTAAGCATGTTATGATATGATTATTATATGATTGAATGTAGTTTCTCATGACTATAATAAAGAGTTAAGTGAAAGGTTTACTAGCTTGTTAATTGTTTCTAGAGTGAAAGTGTCGTTCTCAATTGTGATTACCTATGAGCTATTATGTTTAGATATTTGCTTGAGGTCTTAGTAAAGGCTAGTGTGAACTTATGAGTTGACTAAAGATGGTTATATGAAGGGAATAGATGCTTAGTACCGAAAGGGCATGTAAATGAGATTGAGGTCTCACGTTTAGTAATTCCTCCCTAACACATGGGTTTCCTCACGTTTAGTAAGTCCCGATTACCAAGTCATGTGTTGTCTCATTAGATGGGAACCCCACGCTAGTAAGTTAGGGTTTCTAGAAACAATGTTCTTGACCCTTAACTATGTTCGCGCATGAACCTATAGCTTAGTTGATCCATCTAGATAGCTATCTACGAAAGGTTACACCTTAGGCAAGTGTTAACCCTCTCTTTTCAGAGTGGGATTAGAACACCGGATTCCATATAGCTCACATGGTCTCATGTTGGCTATTGCACTTATTTTCCTAATGTAAAAGTAAATAACAGGTTAAGTGTATGAATTCATATTAGGGTTTTTCTTAAGGTTCTACATGGTGTGAGGAAGGGTATGGGACTTCTCTTACACATGCACTTGTGGTATCTTACGGGATGGTTCTAGTAGTGTTATCTTAATATTATGATTATGATTATGTTGATAAGCTATGTGTCGTAATTATGAATAAAACATGTCATGATGAAATATGAGAATATGTTGTCTGTATGAAGTGGGTTTCTTAATGTGATATTGTGCTTTGGATAGGGTTATGGGATTCTATCCTTGCTATTGCACATGTATTGCTTAGGTTGTCTATATGTTGGGTTGATATTATGTTAAATTGACTTAATATGATTACTATATGTGCATGTTGAGCTAAATTGATAGAAAGCATGATTTTGACTAAAATGTTATTTTCTCACGCATTGATGATTTTTGTGCATAGAAGCCATACTTAGTACGTGTGATGTACTAACCCATATTTCTCCATTTTTCCCAAACATTTTAGGTTCAGGCCATCGAGGAGTTCGTGACAAATTACAAGAAGGACTTGGATCTTTTCTAAAGTCACTGGTGAGTCCTCAAGTTCAGGGATATTGCCATGTTTAACACTAGCTGCGATGTTGCATAGGTCTATAGATGTTTTGTCACGCCCGGATCCTACACCCTGAACGTATTCGGCATGCAAAGACCATTGTTGGCCTTGAGCGAACCCTTGGCCTCGCTTACTTAACTCAGCGGAGGAATCAACTTAACTCAATAAAGAAATAGAGCATGTTTAAAAGAAATACTTAATATTATAGTCTGGTCAAATCGCACTTAAGTCTCCAGACTTGAACATATGAAATTACAAGGTAAGTGTGACTAAAAAACTGAACTACTAACTGTCTATGAAGCCTCTAATCTCTAAACTGATTGAGATGGATGTTCGGAAAGACCCCACAACATCCTGATGAACTAAACTTGAAAAAAACAATTAAAATGATGTGCTCCCGAATGTAAGTGCTTCAAACTTGATCAACAAAGCGTGGCGTGCTGATCCTAGTTACCTGCGTCTGCATCATAAGACGATGCAGGCCAACTGGCATCACTACATTGAATGAAAGAGTATGCAAGTTGTAATGCTAAACACATTTATGCATAAATATGCAATATATGTAATACTCGTAAAACAACGTAAACACGTAGTTCATTAAAGATAAAACTATAATAAACTCAACTTTACTTATATATGAAAGTAATATAATTTCTTTGGGAAATTCACTAACCGACAACCATCACTTGAGCCTAAGTGATGATACAAAGTTTTACCTCACGTTGCCGAGGACCATCATATACCTTGCCATCGGTATAGGACCTTACTTAACTTAATAGATACACTACCTTATCTTACGTGATCATCTAAAACATATGACCCATTAATACCCATGATGGCTACATGGTTTACACGGAGAAATGAGTTAATATGAACTCTCACCCCCACATCGGTGCTCAATACTAGCCCCAAAATATACTTTAGTTCTTGCGTTTAACATAACTTTCTTCCTTTGGGTTGAGATAATTTGATCGACCCTTTTTATCTTTTCAAAGACCTCTTGGAATCAGTGTTCCCCATTTTCTTACTTAAAACTCATTTGGAACTCTTAGTTTCCTCTTCACTTAAATGTAAAAACATTTATAAACCTTTAAGAAATACTTAGTTCTCTTATATCTTTTGAGTGATGAACTCAAATCTTACTCTTTACTTAACTTGAACTTAACTCTTAGGGAATACTTAGTTCCCCTATAGATTTTGAGAATTTAAATCAACTCTTTACTACTTGCTCAACTTGTAACTTGATCCTTAAAACTAAGCTAAAATGATTTTTTAAGACTCTTTGAAAACTTTAAGAACTTACTTTTTGACTTACTTCTTAACTTTTAAATTTGACTCTTAACTTATTTGACCTTGATCTTAGTTTTCCTAAAATTAAATTATAGATTCAAGGATCATGATCTCATGTTTATGGATGATTTCACGATGTTTAGATGTACTTTAGAGTGTTGGAATTAACTAGTAATGATAGGTACATCGCTTAGGAAATAGTACGAAAAGATAAAGAAATAATAGGGTCTCTAGGTGACCTTGGCACTGTGAGAGGCGCGGATCACCAGCTCCTGATGGACACACTCTGGTTTGAAGCGCTCTAGCTGGTTCGGCACACTAGGGCCTGTCAGATAGAGCCTTCCATGAGGGGCTCTCGCAGGTGCTGCTCCCCAGGGGTTGTTAGACGGGACCTCCGACTTTTCTTCTCCATTTTTCATATCTAAACCTTCTAAACATCCATGGATCCCATCCCAAACACTTAGGATCACTAAATACCTCATTACCCAATAGATTAGACCCGAAAACTGTCCGGAAACACGAATCAAATCTACTAGATGTGAACTACAATTCAACCAACAACAATTTCACCATTTTCCATCTAGAACTCCCATATTAATTATTCAATAAACTCGTACATTGCTGAATAGAATCATATTGGGGTGTGGGTGAAAGGACCCAACAAAAAATGATCTCATATACCTTAAAGTGATCACTCCCGATGAATTCCACGCAACAATTCTTAGCGTTCTTTCTTCTTTTTCTCCTTTCTCCTCTTCACTCCTCTTCTCTCAAAACCCTATGTTGTTTTCTAAAAGCGTGAAGTGAATAGGATCATCTTAGACCCCAACTTATTATCCAAAAAAAATTGAATAATTGGGTAAGGAAAAGAAAAAAACACCTTTTAAAAATTCGGATTGGACTTTCGTTAGTCCAACAACCAAACTTACGAAAGTCATATCTCCATCATACGACCTCAAAAATTTTCAAACTCAGCGCATTGGAAAGATATTTCCAAGAGCTTTCAATCCATATAACAAACTGACCCTAACTCTTCCTGAGCTGGAAGTTATGGTCGTTTCATAGCTTATTCTTAGTTATTTCAAGTTACGAAATGTTACAATGTCTCCCTCTAGGGAACATTCATTCTCGAATGAGAAATCTTTCACTAAGATGAGGGTAGTAACATTATTTCAGCACTCAACAACCAAAATAAGTAATAACATGCTTACAGATAGTCTTATGAAATGCTAAGAAGAGAATTCAATACCTTGATCCACATTGTCATCAGACTGAAAGTGATTTGGATATCTCTTCTTCATATCCTCTTCAGCTTCCCAAGTCTCTTCCTTAATGAATTGTTTTCTCCAAAGGACCTTGACTGAGGCAACTTCCTTTGTCCTCAACATGCGTACTTGACGATCTAAAATCTGAACCGGAAATTCTTCATAGGATAAGTTATCTTTAATCCCAACATTCTCAGTTAGTACAATCAATGAAGGATTACCTAAGACCTTCTTCAACATAGAAATATGGAATACCAGATGAACCGGTGTTAACTATTGGGGTAGCTCCAACTCATAAGACTCACTGCCCACTCTCTTGGGGATTCTACAAGTTCCAATATACCAGGGACTGAGTTTCCCTTTCTTACCTAACCTCACAACACCCTTCATGGGTGAAACTTTCATATACACCCAATCATCAACCTCAAACTCTAACGGCCTTCTCCTAACATCGGTGTAGGACTTTTGGTAACACTGTGTCGTCTTCAACCATTCTTGAATCACTTTCACCTTCTCCATAGATGGTGAACTACATTCTGTCCAATAACCCCTGCTTCAACAACTTCGAACCACCCAATACTAGATCTGCATCTTCTCCCATAAAGAGCTTCATAGGGAGCCATTTGGATGCTTGAATGGTAACTGTTGTTGTAATCAAACTCAGCGAGAGGTATGTGATCATCCCAATTCCCAATTTTTTTGAAGTCGATCACACAAGCTCTCAATATATCCTTTAAGATCTGGATAATTCTCTCTGCTTGTCCATCCGTCTGAGGATGAAATGCTGTACTTAAGTTGACCTTTCAACCCAAACCTTTCTAGAAAGATTTCAAGAATGTTGCAGTAAATTGTGCACCTCTATATTAAATAATGGAGATCCTAACTCCATGAAGTCTTCCCACTTATTGAAGGTACAACTTAGCATAATCCTCGGCCGAATAGGTAATCTTTACCGGCAAGAAATTGGCTGACTTTGTCATTCTGTCAACGATAAACAAAACAGGAATCATGCTACCTTCGAGATCTTGGTAAGCCTGTGATGAATTCCATATTAATAATCTCCCACTTCCACTTCGGAAGTTCTATATTCTGAGCCAAACCTCCAGGCCTTTGGTGCTCCACTTTCACTTGCTTACAATTTGAACACTTGGCAACAAACTCAGCAATATCTTTCTTCATGCCTTCCCACCAATATACCTCCCTCAAAATGCGGTTCATCATGGTAGAACCCGAACGAATGGAATATCTGGAGCTATGAGCCTTTCCCAGGATCCTTTCTTGGAGTCCATCCACCTAGGTACACATAATCTACCTTGGTACTTCAGCACACCATCTTCCCCTTATTCAAAATCCAATACTCTTTGCTTATGAACGTTCGCCTTCAAATAAAGTAAAATGAGGTCTTAGTCATGCTTCTCTTTCACCTCAGACACTACTGATAATTCAGCCCCATTAGTCACCACTATCCCTCCTTATATGGAATCCATAAGTCTGACTCCCAAAGGTGCAAGGTTGTGCACATCTTTAGCTATCTCCCTCTTCTCTTCTTCAACATGGGAAGTACTACCCATGGATAACCTCCTTAAGTCATCATAAAACATTTGCCTTACCTGAGTGGTAAATAATACTTATGCCATAATCCTTGAGTAATTCTAACTACCTCCTCTTTCTGAGATTTAGCTCTTTTTAAGTGAATACATTTTGGAGGCTTTTGTGATCAGTGAATATATCCACACAAACACCATACAAGTAGTGACATTATATCTTCTAAGCGAAAACTACTACACCCAATTATAAGTCATGAGTAGGGTAGTTCTTTTCATCAACCTTCAACGGTCTGGAAGCATAAGATATAACCTTGTCATTTTGCATCAACACACAACCCAATCGAACTCTTGATGCATCACAATACACCACAAAGCCTTGAGTACCCTCTAGTAATGTCAAAACCGGAGCGGTAGTGAACTACTTTTTCAACTCCTAAAAGCTTTTCTCACAAGCTTCACACAATTGAAACTTGACTGTCTTTTGAGTTAGCTTGGTCAAATGAGATGAGATAGATGATAATCCTTCAAGAAATTTCCTATAATAGCCAGCCACACCCAGGAAACTCCTTATATCTTTTTGAGATGTTGGTCTAGGCAAATCTAAATTGGTTTAATCTTCTGAGTGTCAACTCTAATCCCTTCATCAGAAATAATGTGGCCTAATAATTCCACAGACTTAAGCCAAAACTCACACTTGAAGAACTTTTAATATAGCTCTTTATCTCTAAAAGTCTGGAGAACTATCCAAAGGTGACTAGCGTGATCTTCTTCATTCCTTGAATAAACCAGTATGTCATCAATGAAGACGATCACAAACAGATCTAAATAAGGTTTGAAGACTCTGTTCATAAGATCCATGAATGTTGCAGGTGCATCTTTCAAACCAAAGGACAAAATCAAAAATTCATAATGCCCATATCTTGTTCTAAAAGTTGTCTTTGGAATATCACATTCCCTAACTTTAAACTGATGATAGCCTGATATGAGATCAATCTTGGAAAAGAAAGAATCAAATTGAATTTGATCGAAAAGATCATCTATCCTTGGAAGAGGATATTTATTCTTGATGGTCACCTTATTCAACTGACGGTATAGCGACCCATCCTTCTTCCTTAGAAATTGTAACACTTCGTAAATCCAAGACGTGTTCTAGAGCCTAGCATAAGTTTCATAGGGTTTAGACACTATTTTAAGGGCCATTTTAATAAATATAATCATTTAGGAAGTATAGAAACCAAAACATCCATGACATTCGGAAACTAGTTCAATAAGGTACTAGCGTGCCTTAGCCTATTTGACTAGCTTTTAGAAGATGGAAAAGGATGAAAATTGGTGGAATGGTGTCTAACATGTGTTTCATTTTATTCATTGTTGAAATGTTTAGGTACGACTCCCCAAGGACCAACCAAGGTCCCTTGAAGAGGACCCTTTCATTTTGGGGTCAAGGACTTCCTGGGCAGTGTGCACCCACGAAGGGAATTGACGGGGCGTGTGTAGATCGACGGGGCGTCGATGCCATTCGTCGACCAACATTTTGCCAAATCCTTGAAGTGACTCTTTTTTGAAGTCTCTAAACTTACCTACGGATTGCAGCATGGAAGGGGGGGTTGGCCGTCGATTGACCCACGATCTGTTGATCGTGGTGTCGTCGGTGAAGGACTGATTTTCTGCACGTTTTGAGTTAGTTTCAATTAATTAATTAAGGGGTTAGGTAGTTAGTTAGGGGTTAAGGGAAGCCTAATTAAGTTAATTAACACCCTATATAAGGTCCTAACCTAATTAAGACTAACTAAACTCTCATAACTCACAATCACAAAACTCTCTTCCTAAACTCTTCTTTCTCTCTCTAGTGAAAAACTCAATTGAAGTCCAGGATAGCGGAGGTTTTAAGGGATTAATAGATTGAAGATTCTCCATCAATATTCATCAACTATTAAGGTATGGGATCTAATTCACCTTTGAGACCTCTTTCCTTAAAGGGTTCCATCAAATAGATTTAAAAGAAGTTGAGTTTTCAAGTGGGTTTTGTAAGACCTCAAAAATGACTTAAGGTAACTAGAGCCTAATGTGTTGGTAATGGTGGTATAAGGTCCTAATGTGGTCTATTATATGGTATAGAGTCATTATCTAAGGTATTAGGTGCATTGGAAGTCAAAGGTCAAGGGACGACTAAGACGTTCGACGACTAAGTCACCTAAGTGCCTCGTATGTGGTCCTATGTGTATATTTGTAATTCTTGAGGTTGTAAGGTCATTGAATGAGTTATTATGGTATTTATAGGCATTGTGTCAAGTTTCTAGAAGTTTGGAGGTCAAACGTCCAAGAACGTTCATGAAGTTTGAAAGATGTGCCTTGAAGTGACCTTGTGTGTCTAGGCATGTTTTGTCTAGTTTTACATGTTCGTTTTGGATGAAATTCATGTGATAGGTGTTAAAATCGAATAAGGTAATGTTTGGGTTGGAAACATCCGGGCAAACATCCCCAAGGACCAACCAAGTGCCCTTGAGGAAGGACACATACTTTATATCAAGACTGTCCCAGGCAGCCCCAAACGACGAAGGCATTGACGGCTCGTGGGCGAATCAACGCCCCGTCTATGGGTGTCGTTGGTGTATACTTAGTCTTGTCTGATAATGGGACCTTGACAAGTCTCTTACCCAACCAATGGAAGGATAGGACGGTCCGTTTGTGGACAAACAGTCCGTCGACTGTCCAACCGTCGATGGGCATGTTCCTGCGTGTAGTTTCACTGCCAAGTTAGGGGTGAAATTTTAATTTCACCCCACTTATAAATGGAAGGTTTGGAGGATCTTTAAGTGTCTTTTGGGTATTTTACATGTGTTTATAAGGCTTTAACACTTAGAAGATTTTATTCTGCCAAAAACAAAACCCCGAAATCACTTATGAATTCCCAAAGACTCCATTGAAGTCAAAAGTCAAGGAAGAGCTTGGTGTGACTAATTGAGTGGAGATTCTTCACTTAAAGTGAAGAATTAGATTCATTGAGGTATGGATTTTTATCCTTGAAACTCGTTTCATCAAGGAGCCCAACTTCAAAAATTATTTATAATGTTTTCAAAGATGAATTGTTCAATTTCATGATTCTAACATGGGTTCTTGCATTAATGGTTTTCAAACGTCTATGATGGATTAGATTGATGTTGTATTGATGATTTTAACCTAAGTTACCTATGAACCCATGAATTTGATGAACCCTAGATTTTGACTAACTTATGGGTTACTTGATATTGGTCTAATGTTGATGATTCCATGTGTAGTTTCTTATGGGCTTTCTAATGGTGTAAGAATTGTATTCAATTGTTATCTAATTGATCTTAGAATGTTGACTCTATTTTGAATTAGCTTAGATTTCATTGATTATCACAATTGTGTATTGAATTGGTTTTCATGGCCGTGGGTAAGGCCTTATGATGTGAAATTTGGTGATCTGGTATTGGCTTGAAGTGTTGAGGATGAAGAGGTGGTATGCTGCCCTAATTCAATTATTTTAATGTTAATTAGACTTCAATTATGTTATGATTGGTTTTGTCCACCTTTGGTGGCGGTGTTATGTGAATTAATGTGGCCTTGTCGGCGTTATTGTAGGCGTTATTTTAAGTACATTGATAATCATGGCCTTGTCGGCACTACTTGAAGTTATATGTCTATTTGTGTAGTTCATTTGGTCATGTATGATAATATCTACTCATATGTGAAAATATGTGTTAAACTATTGATACTATTTAGGTAATCATGTTATGCTATGACTATGTGTTAAGTGTGTAGTCTTAGAGTTGATACATGGTTGTTCCTAACTTAGATATATGAGTCTATAATTGTTATATTAATGATGTAAATGTAATGAATAGGTTGACTAGATGATGTTAAGGGTCATTCCTAAGTGTCTAAATAAAGATAGGCTATATGTGTTAAATGGAAGTATGTTGTGTCTTGTTTAGGTGGACTTGTGTCCCTTACTTGATGGTTATGTGAATCTGTGATGTCTTCACTTAGGAACCTAAAGGGTCTTAGTATTTAATAAATGAATATAGGTGAGACCTTGAATGATGATAAGAGGTTCCTTTATGTGCAACCTTGAACCAAGTGGTAAGGTTATGAAAATTGAAGTCGAAAGCCGTAATGGTATCCTTCATATAATGAATGGTGGACTTAAGGTTGATTGGATGGAACGGCATCACAATCCTTAGGAAAGTCATGATGATCTTCTTGTCGACATAGTGAGATAGACCTAGCGGACCTTGCTTTTGTAGGGTAAATGTAATTGGGTCATGAACTTGATATGGGAACAATTTGTATGAACCTTAATGTGACTTAATCTATGAGAACAAAGCTAGCACCGAGTGAGTATGGTAAGGGAAGTACTTCTAGTTAAAGAGTGAGACTAGAATACAAAGAAGCCCTTCATATTTCGTTAACCATGTGCCTACGTGGGATGTGTCTAAGTTCTACCATTGGGAAGTAGAACACCTCATCGGAGTAGGATTGAACTCTGGATTACATGCTTTGCTACCAAGGTCTATGTCGGTTATTGCCTATTCTCATTATATGGGATATATATTAGAATTATAGAAGTTCTATGAGTTTTAGGTGGTGGTATGGAACGCTATCTAGACATTGCACAATAGGATTTGAAGATGTTAATAAGAGTCCCTAGGTCTTGTCTAAGACCATTATTTGAATGTCCTTTGTGTTATGTATGTTTCTTAAATGAACTAATGATTTAATGATATAAAGTATGAAAATTAATAAGTACCTAATCTAAAGTGACTTAAGGATTCCTTAGTTAAAGTGTGAAGAGGGCATAAAGGATGGTCTCTTCATGTCTTATCTATGGAAGTCTTGAGAATGACTCTAGTTAGGAAAGATGTTTGGTGTTGTAGACATGATCTAAGCCTTAGGTAGTATTAAGGACTATTTAGGTAATCTTGAAGAAGTCAATCATGGACGTTATCTTCTTGATTTACTTAAGTAGGTCTTTTGATAGCCTTTGGAAGGAGAGTGTCCTATCATCTATGTGTTGGTGTGTTTAGTGAGAATGATTCTATCCTAGGGAGTCTATTGGATCACTTGAGTGTGTGTGTAAGGGATTGTATTGGCGGTCGCTTCATAACTCACTCAAGTGAGAATTAGAATTCACCTTGGTAGAAGAATCTTACATTTATGTTTATGATTCTTGTAAGTGTGTATGTGACTCATTATAGGTAATCTTGAGGGTCGTTTAGGCACATCTAGAGAGAGTGTATGGGCGGTCCCTCTTTGTGTGACTTAAGTGAATCTTAGGATAACTTTTAGTGAGGGCATTACATGCTAGTAAGTGTTAATATGGAAGACAAGAGAATTCACTATAACAGTGAATTGAACTCACTGTAATGTGAGTTCTAAAAATGTAACTTTTGATTAAATGTTATCTTATGTGTTTCTAAGTTGATAAATGTTTCTCTTATGATTAAAATATGATTTCCAAATGGAAAGATGCATATTTTCAATAAATGTCCATTTTCATTATTTTTATGCATAAGTCATACTTACTACATGTGGTTGTACTAATTCCATGCTTTATTTCTATCTATATAGTTCTTGGTAGGTGAAGAGCTTTGGGAAGAAGACTTGGACTAGGAGATCATTCAAGAAGAGTTTGAAGTATGTCCTCACTTGAC
This sequence comes from Solanum sitiens, assembly GCA_016801875.1. Taxonomy (NCBI): domain Eukaryota; kingdom Viridiplantae; phylum Streptophyta; class Magnoliopsida; order Solanales; family Solanaceae; genus Solanum; species Solanum sitiens. The sequence continues at coordinate 1,105,596 of JABWTJ010000073.1, read as the reverse complement.
TCAAGGGCATATATGTCATTTTATGTTTCGTTTTATGAAGTATTGTAATAGACTATATAGTAGTATGTTTTCAAATTCGTATGGGCAGTGTCCCAAGTATTCTTGTTTCTTAAGATGATGATTCGAGACTTAGCATTTCCTATTACTACATATATGAAAGAATTTTAAGACTATGTTATTTCTTTATGAAAAGTTTTAATTCCGCACTACTTTTTATTATGTATATGCGATGAATGATATGATAGGCTTGTAAGAGACCTCCGAGAGGTCAAATACGCCGGTCGTAATCCAAGTTTGCACCCTAAATTATAGGGTGTGGTTTTGGGATGTGAAAAGCTTGGTCTCAGAGCATAGGTTAATAAAAGTAGTTTTAGGAATGAAAGAGTCTAGAAAAGTCACGTATAGTAGAGTCTTGACCATCGGTGTGACTCGCGACACATTTATGGGCAAGAGGCTATAGGACGATAGTGTTTCCCTCCATTTCTACTCCTATGTTGTGTGGTAAAGTAATGTTATGAGTATCCTTCTAAATGTGTTTCCTTGTGTTTCTACCAGATGAATACTAGAAGGATGGCCGCTAGAAGGTTGGAAGAGGGAAGGGTGAATGAGGAAGCTCCTTCTCATGTTAAGAGAGTTGAGCAAGTGCTTCAAGATGGGCAAGGTGTCCAAGGTGCTCAAGTGCCTCCTCAAGGAGATCATGCCCCTAATGTTGGAAGAGGTAATGAGGTTCCGGTGGTTCCCCCGGAATTGACTAATCGGGAGATTAGAGAGGCTTTGCTTGCTTTAGCCGGAGCCGTAACTACTCAAGCTAACTTGAACATGGTTCCTAAGGTTAATGCTATGGAGAGAACTATGTCATCTAGGTTGAGAGACTTTGTGAGGTTAAATCCTCCAATCTTTATTGGCTCTAAGGTGAATCAAGATCCCCAAGAATTCCTTGATAGTGTGTACAAGGTATTGAGTGCTATGGGGGTTACATCTAGGGAGAAGGCGGAGTTGGCTTCTTATCAATTGAGAGATGTGTCTCAAATTTGGTACACTCAATGGAAGTACAATAGGCTGGTGGAGTCGGTTCCTATTGAATGGGAAGAATTCTAGGAAGCTTTTCTTGGTAAGTACTTTCCCCGTGAGAGGAGGGAAGTGAAAGTAGAGGAGTTTATCAATCTCAAGCAAGGCAATATCATTGTTGAGGAATACTCTTTGAAATTCTCAACTTTGGATAGATATGCACCTTCCCTAGTGTCTAATCCAAGGGATGAAATGAGTCGCTTTGTGACGGGTGTAGCCGACTTAGTGAGGGAAAAATGACGTACGGCTATGCTACATGATGATATGACTTTGGCTAGACTCATGGTGTATGCACAATCAATTGAAGAGTCTAAACTTAGGAGGATGTCAAGGAACTTTAAAAGGAGTGTTGCTAGTGATCAAGTGCAACCTAGGTTCAAAAATAGGGCTCAAACTCAAGATGGACCTAGTGTTCCTAAGAAGAAGTTTGAGAAAGGAGGTGGTTCTCACAATGGAAAACCTACATGTGCCACTTGTGGTAACAAACATTATGGTGAGTGTCTAGTGGGTACGGGTAATTGCTTTGGATGTGGAAAAGATGGTCTTACAGTGAGAGATTGTCCTAACATTGCTTCTAGACAAGAGGGTAAAAGAGTTGATCCTAGTGCTCCAAAGGATGTTGCTCCAACAAAGAGGCGTTTCTGTGCACTCCGAACTAGAGGTGAGAAGCCGGATGAGAGTGATGATGATGTTGGTAAGTCCTTGTTTCTCTTATTATGGTATGAGTTCCTTCTAAGTGGGGGAGTATGGCTAGATAGATGTGCTAGTTGGTTGCATGTGCATGATGTTTAGGAGTTTGGTTGAAATTGAATTTCATTAACTTCTTGCATTGTGTATTTTATTGAGTTATGAGCATGTTGTAAAAGGTGTTTATATGATGTTACCTTGCATAATAGCATATCTATATCATAAATTTCCTAAAATTGCATTTTTGGAATATTTGTGAATATCACTGTATCATTGGAAAACTGCTCACTGTAATATTTTGGAGAATTTGACTAATTGTTTTTTTTGGTCTACAATTGTTGTAATATGGTTAGAACTTATGTGTATGAGTATGATATAAAATATAAAATGAGATTTTGGTATTTGGAATAAAGAAGGTGAGTTTTGTAGCATAATGAGTTATAGAATTGGCTTCTAGTTTCTTGTTGTGTTGTGAATCTCTTGACTATGTGAAATTGATGTTTCTTCTAGATAATGTGTTATGTGGTTTGGTTATGTGCTGCTAGTTGAATCTCTAATCTTGGAAGTGTTCAGAGAGTGGCAAGTATCCTTCGAGGACGAATGTTGTCCAAGTGGGGGAGATTGTAAGATCTCGAAAATGACTTAGGGTAACTAAGAATTGTAAGACCTCAAAAATGACTTAGGGTAACTAGAGCCTAATGTGTTGGTAATGGTTCTATAAGGTACTAATGTGGTCTATTATATGGTATAGAGGCAGTAGCTAAAGTATTAGGTGCATTGGAAGTCAAACCTCAAGGGACGACTAAGACGTTCGACGACTAAGTCACCTAAGTGTCTCTTATGTGGTCCTATGTGTTTATGTGTAATTATTGAGGTTGTAAGGTACTTGAATAATTTATTATTGTATGTATAGGCAGTGTGTCAAGTTTTGAGAAGTTTGGAGGTCAAACGTCCAAGAATGTTCATGAAGTTCGAAAGATGTGCCTTGAAGTGACCTTGTGTGTCTAGGCATGTTTCGTCAAGTTTTACGTGTTTGTGTTGGATGAAATTCATGTGATAGGTGTTAAACTTGTATACGGTCATGTTTGGGTTGGAAACGTCCCGCAAAACATCCCCAATGACCAACCAAGGGTCCTTGAGGAAGGACCAAAACTTTATGTCAAGACTGTCCCAGGCAGCCCCAAACGACGGAGGCATCGACGGCTCGTGGGCCAATAGACGCCCCGTAAATGGGTTTCGTTGGTGGAGAATTAGTCTTGGGTGAGAAGGGGACCTTGAAAAGTCTCTGACCCAACCAACGGAAGGACAGGACGGTCCATTTGTGGACAAACGGTCCGTCGACTGTCCAACCGTCGATGGGCATGTTCCTGCGTGCAGATTCACTGCCAAGTTAGGGGTGAAATTTTAATTTCACCCCACTTATAATTGGAAGGATTGGCGGTTTTTTAAGGGTCTTTTGGGTATTTTACATGTGTTTATAAGTCTTTAACACTTAGAAGATTTCATTCTTCCAAAAACAAAACCCCAAAATCACTTAAGAATTCCCAAAGACTCCATTGAAGTCAAAAGTCAAGGAAGAGCTTGGTGTGACTAATTGAGTGGAGATTCTTCATCAAAGTGAAGAATTAGATTCATTGAGGTATGGATTTTTATCCTTGAAACTCGTTTCATCAAGGAGCCCAACTTCAAAAATGTTTTATAATGTTTTCAAAGATGAATTGTTCAATTTCATGATTCTAACATGGGTTCTTGCATTAATGGTTTTCAAACGTCAATGATGGATTATATTGATGTTGTATTGATGATTTTAACCTAAATTACCTATGAACCCATGAATTTGATGAACCCTAGATTTTGACTAACTTATGGGTTACTTGATATTGGTCTAATGTTGATGATTTCATGTGTAGTTTCTTATGGGCTTTCTATTGGTGTAAGAATTGTATTCAATTGTTATCTAATATATCTTAGAATGTTGAATCTATGTTGAATTGGCTTAGATTTCATTGATTATCACAATTGTGTATTGAATTGGTTTTCATGGCCATGGGTAAGGACCTTATGATGTTGAATTTGGTGATTTGGTATTGGCTTGAAGTGTTGAGGATGAAGAGGTGGTACGCTTCCCTAATTCCTTTATTTTAATGTTAATTAGACTTCAATTATGTTATGATTGATTTAGTCCACCTTTGGTGGCGGTGTTATGTGAATTGATGTGGCCTTTTAGGCGTTATTTTAAGTACATTGATAATCATGGCCTTGTCGGCACTACTTGAAGTTATATGGATATTTGTGTAGTTCATTTGGTGATGTATGATCATATCTACTTATATGTGAAAGTATGTGTTAAACTATTGATACTGTTTAGGTAATCATATTATGCTATGACTATGTGTTAAGTGTGTAATCTCAGAGTTGATACATGGTTGTTCCTAACTTGGATATATGAGTCTATAATGGTTATATTAATGATGTTAAGGTATTGAATAGGTTGACTAGATGATGTTAAGGGTCATTCCTAAGTGTCTAAATAAAGATAGGCTATATGTGTTAAATGGAAGTATGTTGTGTCTTGTTTAGGTAGACTTGTGTCCCTTACTTGATGCTTATGTGAATCTGTGATGTCTTGACTTAGGAACCTAAAGGTTCTTAGTCTTGAATTAATAAATATAGGTGAGACGTTTAATGACGATAAGAGGGTAATTTATGTGCAACCTTGAACCAAGTGGTAAGGTTATGAAACTTGAAGTCGAAAGCCAAAATGGTATCCTTCATGTAATGAATGGTGCACTTAAGGTTGATTGGCTGAAACAGCATCACATCAATCCTTAGGAAAGTTATGATGAGCTTCTTGTCTCTATAGTTAGATAGCCCTAGCGGACCTTTCTTTGGTAGGGTAAATGATATGGGACCCATTTGTATGACCTTAATGTGACTTAATCAATGAGAACAAAGGCTAGCACCAAGTGAGTACGGTAAGGGAAGTAGTTCTAGTTAAAGAGTGAGACTAGAATACAAAGAAGCCCTTCATATTTTGTTAACCATGTGCCTACATGGGATGTGTCTAAGTTCTACCATTGGCAAGTATAACACCTCATCGGAGTAGGATAGAACTCCGGATTCCATGCTTTGCTACCATGGTCTATGTCGGTTATTGCCTATTCTCGTCATATGGGATACATATTAGAATTAGACAAGTTCTATGTGGTTTAGGTGGTGGTATGGGACTCTATCTAGACATTGCACAATAGGCTTTGAAGATGTTAATAAGAGTCCCTAGGTCTTGTCCAAGACCATTATTTGAATGTCCTTTATGTGATGTATGTCTCTTAAATGAACTAATGAACTAATGATTTAATGATATAAAGTATGAAAATTAATAAGTACCTAATCTAAAGTGACTTAAGGATTCCTTAGTTAAAGTGTGAAGAGGGAATAAAGGATGGTCTCTTCATGTCTTATCTATGGAAGTCTTGAGAATGACTCTAGTTAGGGAAGATGTTTGGTGTTATAGACATGATGTAAGCCTTAGGTAGTCTTAAGGACTATTTAGGTAATCTTGAAGAAGTCAATCATGGACGTTATCTTCTTGATTTACTTAAGTAGGTCTTTTGATAGCCTTTGGAAGGAGAGTGTCCTATCATCTATGTGTTGGTTTGTTTAGTGAGAATGATTCTATACTAGGGAGTATATTGGATCTCTTGAGTGTGTGTATAAGGGATTTGTCACGACCGGGATTTAGACCCCAGACAAGACCGGCGTTATTGACCTCTCAGAGGTCGCAGACAAGCCTACATACGTCATTCTTACTTCATCTAGGTTAATTTTAGCGGAAAATTTGAACTTTTTGTTTATTTACATACTTACTAATCATTTCTAATACATTCATAATTTGTTCACCATCAACCATCTAACATTAAGATCATCAAATGAAAGAAATAGTTTAATATAGCAATAACTGTATACTTGCCAAAATGGCATCAATACAATATCTGAAATAATACGAGAAAGAAACGCTAGTGGAACATACTCCACTAGCTCAATACTAAGACTAAGCTAGAATATAAATAGGCAAGCATCCTCGAAAGCACGAGGGCCTACCGATTCTGGATGAATGCTCGACGTTCGGATAGCTTCAGCGTCAACCTGTAGCTCTAGCGTCAACCTGTGCCTGCACCTAAAATTGTAGAGTTGTATAGGGTTAGTACACACTTGTACTAAGTATGGGTATATGCAATCACACACCAAGGACATGCATGAGAAAGGATAACTCTTTCCTAACAACATGATTATGGAAAGTCCAGTCAGTGGACATGCCAAATTGGGATTAGGAAAGTTAGTGAACTTTCAAAATTTGAATTAGGAAAGTCAGTGAGCTTTCCAAATTTGGATTAAGAAAGTCAGTGAGCTTTCCAAATTTGGTTTAGGAAAGTCATTCCATGAGAGTAACATGCAACATCATACTTATCATATTGCACACAACACATAACATCTTACACATAGCACATATCATATAGCATACAACACATAACATCTTTTATAACATTCATTCATACGCCATGAGACCTTGGAATCATGGACTTGACATTAAGACTTTACAAAATGAGGGCTCAACATATGGGACCTCAATTAGGGAGTCTTCATTAGCAAACACAGATTCTGCTTCATTAATTCATACGTACTTCATTTCATTTCGTTCATAGGCTAGTGTGAACACCAGCTATACCTAGGGTGTAGTTTAAGACTTTCATCGGGTTTGTTGTGCAATGACCAAGAATAACCTAGTGTCATTACTTGAGTCTAGCTCACCTCTTGATTATCCTAACCTAACGCCTTTGGTATCATTCATTTCATTATGTGCAACATTTGAGGTTCGCCTCATTCATTCATTGGGAACTTTAACTTTAACCGACATAGATCATGTGAGCATCATGAAATCCAGTGTCTCCCCCACACCGAAAAGAGGTGGAATCATCGGCCAAGGTGACCCAAAACATGCTAGCGTACATGGGAATTTAACCCCGCCAGATCCTCATATTGGCAGTATAGGTTTGAAGACCAGGAGATATAAGGATACCCATACCCGGCAAGCCGGACAGTCTCATCTCATGAGAGTTACGTGAACCTCCGCCCTTCCCGAAAGAAGGCATCACCGCTCATAGCTAGTCTATCGGTGCTCAGTATAAAGTTCCATTACATTCAACTCATACGTCATGGAAGCTGGCTTCTAGTATGAGAACATCATAGATCAATAGATGATTTCTCATCTCATCATTAGTATTAAGTGTGTTAATCTCAATACTTTCATTAGAGTGTTCATAGAGACTGGTCTCTTTATTAACTTTACACTCTCATAGGTGAGTAAGTTTTGCTAACATTTACTTAGGCTCATTTGAGATTGTTCTCATCTTTTACATTATCCTCATATCATGTTGTCACCACATTCATTAACATTAGCAAATTTTCTCTTCATAATTACTCACCCCATTTTATGTGAATGTTCATTTCATCATATGCCAATCTACTTGGCCATTTGTGTGTTTCACACTCTTACTTAACCCTTCTAGGGTTTCGTCATTTCATTACATAATAATCATTTCATCGTATGCCAATGCACTTGGCCATTTAGTGTGTTTTACACTCGTACTTAACCCATTCTAGGGTTACTTGATTTCATTACATACATCTTAGGTTCACTTATTTTTAAACGTATGCTAGATTTATGGGTCGATACATACAAGCCATGAGGCTTCACTCATAGTTCGTTAAGTGACTCATATCTTTCTAAGATTATGTAGTACAAGAATTATGTATCTTGTATGTATGCCAAAATCTTGATTTTGATCTAAGTAGGTGGCTTTATTCTTGAACATTTAATTCACGTATGACTTATGTATCAATACGAAAATTTGGGCAAGGGAACCCAGTTCGAACTACTTGGACAATACTTACATTTTTCCTTGACTTTATATTTAGTCTTCATGACGTTGGGACCCTAGATCGAACCCCAACATCAACATTCTCTCTTTATTTTTCTCCTTGGATTCTCCTCTTAATTGACCGAAGGGTTGTGGGATCGAACCCCCACAACCCCTTTTAATTTTTTTTATTTAATTTCCCCTTGTCCAATTTCGCATAGGCCATGAGGTTGGGGGATCAAACCCCCACAACCTTTTCTTATTTCTCTATTAATTTCGCTAAGGCTGTGAGGTTGTGGGTTCGAACCCCCACAGCCTCCTTATTTTATTTTTATATTTCGCTAGGGCTGTGAGGTTGTGGGTTCGAACCCCCACAACCTCCTTATTTTATTTTTTAATTAAAATTGACTTAGCTAGGCATTTGGCAGTGAGGTTGTGGGATCGAGCCCCCACAGCCTCACTTTATTTTCTTATTTATTACGCCCTTCTCCTTTCAAGCCTTGAGGTCGTGGGTTCGATTCCCACGCCTCACACTTCCTTTCTTTTATTTTTCTTTCCCTTCATTCGCTGCCTGGAGGTAGTGGGTTTGATTCCCACGCCTCCCATTTTAGTTATTTAAATTTTTGCATTCTCCTTACTCGCCTGTACACCCCATTTCGAATCCCCCCAAACCCATTTCTTTATTTCTTGCGAGATTAAGGTTCCACACGGGTGAGGACACAGGTTCGAATCCTGGTGGCCTCACCCCTTTAAATTAATTTAATTTTCCAGATTTCCCTTCTATATTTTAGCCTAAACTAAACTTATATTCTTGGTTGTACACTTAATCATTTTCTTAACTTATTTTCATCAATATTTCCACTTGAAAACTAGGGAAGATTCATGGATCGTTTAAAACTTTTTGGGGTGTATTTCATGAATTCGTTTAGCCAAATTATTGTCGCTCAAATCAGCCCCACTTCCATTTTTATGAACATCACGATTTTCATAGGTTTATGTACGTAAAATGACAACCAAAACAATATTAAACTTGAAGCCTTAACTTGACCTCATTCACAGTAACCTTCAAAGTCACATTTTTGCACATACACACACTTGCACAAACTTTCGATTACATGGTTGTATTTCATCCGATTTCAAGTACACAAACGTAATCATAGTCATCACGAAAACTTCACATACACCTAAATCTACCAGCAATCATACCCAACCTACGATTCATTGGGAGCTAATTACATGGGCATGCAAAAGGGGAAACAATTCTAGTTTTCGAATGAATAATACGAACCTTAAGGGGTCTCTTTGGAATGGGACCAAGTGATAAGAAAACCCATACCTAATTTTGACGTTCAAAACTTGAAGTTGCTGCCCAAAAACTCCACTCAAGAACTCGTCTAAGCCTCCTCAATATCAACTCCACTGGAATGACAACCTCCCTTAGCCTTGTGTGCGATTACCGTTTGTTTTCTTGTGATTTCGTGTGAGTTCTTCAAGTGTAAAGAACATGGTTTATTTTTCTGCTTTTGTATATTATTTTGGCAGAGAAATGTCGTGTGAAAGAATGGGAGAGATTGAGCGTGAGAGTTGAGAGATAGACGTGAGAGAGTGGGAGTTATATTAGGCTTAGGAGTCTAGTTTAGGACTTAGTCAAATAAGGTTTAGTTAATTATTACAAATCAGATTTTTATTTTTTTTAAATTAGATAATGAATAATAATTATTAATTAACTACATTAATTCAATAGCTTAAATAAAAATCACATAAATTCATTTCTTCCACCTAGGTTCAAACCCGGGTGGAGCAAGACTTAACTTCAAGAGCTCAATTTCGGCTCTCTTTCCCCAATTTGCCCCTCCACCTTATTAAATAATTAATTAATTATATATCTAGGGTAATTATGATACTACCCTTAGCCAGGAAAAAGACCATTTTACCCCTATACCCTTCAAACCTAAGATTTCCTCTATTTAATTTCGGTAAAGACTCCTTCGAGTAAATCTTCGTATTCGAGAGCCCTACATGGTTGGACCCAACCTTTACAACCTCAAATAACTCCCCAAGTTAGTTGGCTTGACTATAGCAAGGGTTCCGAGGTCTGGTTCTACGCGCATTAATCCGTGTGAACCCTAGTCTAATCGTAGGCATTCTTGACACATTAAGCATTTCTTATCTTATTCATTTTTAGGGTTGTTACAGTATTTTATGGGCGGTCGCTTCATAACTCACTCAAGTGAGACTTAGAATTCACCTTTGGTAGAAGAATCTTACATTTATGTTTATGATGCTTGTAAGTGTGTATGTGACTCACTATAGATAATCTTGAGGGTCGTTTAGGCATATCTAGAGACGGTGTATGGGCGGTCTCTCTTTGTGTGACTTAAGTGAATCTTAGGATAACTTTTAGTGAGGGAATTACATTCTAGGAAGTGTTAAAAGGGAAGACAAGAGAATTCACTGTAACAGTGAAGAACTTCACTGTACAGTGAATTGAACTCACTGTAATGTGAGTTCTAAAAATGTAATTTTTGGTTAAATGTTATCTTATGTGTTTCTAAGTTGATAAATGTTGCTCTTATGATTATAATATGATTTTCAAATGAAAAGATGCATATTTTCAATAAATGTCCGTTTTCATGATTTTTATGCATAAACCATACTTAGTACATGTGGTTGTAGTAATTCCATGCTTTATTTCTATCTATATAGTTCTTGGTAGGTGAAGATCTTTGGGAAGAAGACTTGGACTAGGAGATCGTTCAAGAAGAGTTTGAAGTATGTCCTCACTTGACTCGAGGGCATATATGTCATTTTATATTTCGTTTTATGAAGTATTGTAATAGACTATATAGTAGTATGTTTTCAAATTCGTATGGGCCGTGTCCCAAGTATTCTTGTTTCTTAAGATGATGATTCGAGATTTAGGATTTCCTATTACTACATATATGAAAGAGTTTTAAGACTATGTTATTGTCTTTATGAAAAGTTTTAATTTCGCACTACTTTTAATTATGTATATGTGTTGAGTGATATGATAGGCTTGTATAAGACCTCCGAGAGGTCAAATACGCCGGTCGCAATCCAAGATTGCACCCTAACTTCTAGGGTGTGGTTTCGGGATGTGATAGGTTTCATCCAATCTCGAAATTGATGTTATGAATTGATTTGTTTATGATTTCTTTTGGATATTACGAATAGATTAAAATGTATTCTAACTTAATTATGATATATCTTTATGGTTTCGTCTATTTTGTAGAAGATGACCTTCACCCCTTAACCCTAGGTTATGATCTTGATATGAATTGTGTAATATTTGTTCAATTGACTTGGTTATTGATTGAATTACTACTCTATGATGTTATTTTATCAATTATGAATAGATTAAGATGAATTATAGGCCTATCATGCTAGTTCTTGAATAGTTGATCTAGGTTATGAAACATGTTGTGAATATGACCTAAGTCTCTTTTCTTAAGCTATGATCTAGTAATGAATTGTGATATAGTGATGAAATTGTCTTTGTATTCTATTGGTTATTGTTGTGTGATGATATTACTCCCCTATTGGGTCGATTTAATGGTTTATGCTAAGACCTTGAAGATGAATAATGAAGGATACTTGGTAAGTCTTGTGATCCCTATCTTTTGCTTCAATTATGGTTACTTGATATTGAGTGATGATGTTACGTTGAAGTATATCTTGTATTAGGTTGATAGGGTTGGTATGATGTTGAATTCAAATGTCTTGATTATGGTTGTGAAGTTGACTAAAATGTAAATGTTATAAGGATGGTGATGACTACCAATATACCTTATCATGAATGATTATGTAATGTGCTAACCTCACTTATATGAATTGTCATGAAAGGATTTATAATCATGCAATTCTTATTTAGCTATGATGATAATGATTATATAAGGGATAGGCCCTATGACCTAAACTAAGTTATGATTATTAATAAAGGCTTAAAGACATTTCAAAAAGGGACTCTAGCTTAGCACCGAGTGAACTAGAGTGAGGAGTGTCCCTTGTCACATAGAGAAGGTAGGATCACTAATTTACTCTTGATATTGGAGACTATAATGCATTTAGCATAAAGAGGGTCCCAATTATATCTCCTAGTTCTTGAACTATGTTGCGCCTATAAGAATAATAGCTAGTGGATCCACGTAGTTGCTATGTTCATGTTTTAGGTACTACTTTGGCAAGTAGTCCACCTTCTTTCGGTGTAGGGTTTCATGACACCGGATTCCACAATTAGATCATGTGGTTTATGTCGGCTAAGGCAAGATGTTCCCAAAAGGTAAAATAAAGTAATGAATGAACTCTAAATTAGATGAACTAAGAGGTTTAGCTTAGTCTACGTAGGGGTATGGGACTCTACCTATACATTGCACTAGTTAGCCTTGAGGGAAGTCTTAGAAGGATGTTCTTATGTATGTATATGCTTATAAATGTAAATGATATGCACATAATGATGTTATATGAAAATGACATTATTTGATGTTGGTTGTCCTTATGAATATGTATGTATTTGGTCTCTATTGGTAAAGTATGATGATATGTATTCTTAAATGATGTGTCATGTGAAGTTGGATATTTGTCATGGTTCTTGTTGAGTTACTTGATTGAGTAAGGTTATGAGGCTTTGCTTAGTCATTGCGTTTGTTGACTTAATGAGGGTTCTTGGGTAATTGTCTTGCTTTAGCTATGTGTCCAATTATGTGATATGCATGTTGATTTGACTAGACTTAGCATGGTTATTCTTGTGATGAACATGCCTTGGACTTAATGAATATGTCTTGTTGATTGGTATGGTTTGACTGATTATGCGTAAGGTTTTCAGAAGGTAACATAGCATTTTTTAATGAGATGTCCCTTTTTAGCATGATTTGATCTTATATGTGCATATGGTCTCATACTTAGTCCAAGTGGTGTACTAACCCCATTTTCTCCCTTTTTCCCCAATATTTTATGTTCCGGTGTTGAGGTCTCTTTGAGACGACTTTGAAGAAGGCTTGGAATTTCTCAATCATCCAAGTGGGTAGGTCCTCACTTTCCGAGGGCGATGTCAATATCGAGTTCATGAAGTTGTTTTATTTTTAAGACTCGCATGTTCTTTCTCATTCATTTGAGTACGGATGGTATAGCCTATATGTGGCTCTTTTACATTGATGTATGGGCTATGCCCAAATTGGTATAATCTTCTTAGATGGTTATGAGATGAGACACTCTTTAAAGACTATGTTCTATCTTATATATATATTTATGTGCAATAAAAGTAGAAGACTATGTAATCTTCTTATACGAAGGGTCTATGTATACTCGATATGAATATAATATGTGTATGTAGAGGTCTATGTAAAACTCCATGTACAAGTAATGAAAACTTTTATTTTTTTCCGCATTTTTATCCTATGAATGTAATGATGTATGCTAAGAGGCTAGTATTAGTCCTCAAAGAGGACAAAGACGCCGGTTACGTCTAGGGGGTGCTCCCCGGATGTGAAAAAAACAAGACCGAAGTGCCCCAAGGTGAGACACTAGGTCGGATGAAGCCTTTATCTAACAAATCCTTCAATTGTTCTTTTAGATTTTTCAACTCTGCTGGTGCCATTATGTATGGCGAAATCGAGATAGGACGACTATCTGGGATGGTTTGTATGATCAAGTTTATCTCTCTTTCGGTAGGGACTCTGGGTAGATCATCAAGAAAGACTTTTGGAAACTCACTGACTATAGGAACTGACAGAAGGAAAGGTACCTCAACACTTGAGTCATTAACTCGGAAAAAGTGATAGATACAACCCTTGGAATCTAACTTCCTTTCCTTAAGGTACGAAATAAAATGACCCTAAGGCACTGCTGAACTATTATTCCACTCTATAACTGGATCATTAGGAATTTGAAACTTGACAACTGGAGTTCTACAATCTATTAATGCATAACAGGCATGGAGCCAGTCCATACCAAGAATGACATCAAAATCTACTATGTCTAACTCTATTAAATTAGTCATGGTACTCTTGTGACTGATGAAAATAGGACAACCACGATAGAATTTTTCTTCTAGTATGGATTCACCAAAAGGTGTAGAAACACAGAAGTGTTCACAAAGTTTTTCAATAAGAATCTCAAACTCATTTGCAACATAAGGAGTTACAAAAGATAAACTTTCTCCTGGGTGTGACAAAGCATAAACATCAAAACTAAAGACTTTGATCATACCCGTGACAACAATTGGAGAGTTCTGTTGTTCCTGACGGCTAGTGATTGCATAGATACGGTTTGCCCCTCCGCCAGTACCAGAAGTGGCTCCTCTAGGTGCAGCCTGGTCTGTGGATCAACTGATAAAGATTGACCTCTATTGCCTGGATTTTCTTCACCTTTCTTATTCGTAGGGCACTCTCTCATTAAGTGACCCTATTGACCAAACCTGAAGTAAAATGTCTAGCCATCACGACACTTACAGGGGTGTCTTCTACCACACCTACAAAATGCAAGAGCCCAACTTTCATTTCTGCCACACTACCTTGGGACTGGTCTTGTCTAGCCTTGAAGTTCTTCGAATTCTGCCCACTATACTTATCTGTTTATTGGCGCATGTACACTAGCTGATGATGGTGCATGCCCCTTTGTTTTCTAAAATTGTGGTCGACTTGAACCACCATTCTGTTGACCAGACTCATTCCAAATCTTCACTTTCTTATTTCAGTATTCCTCTCTGTCCTTCAGCTTCTCCTCTTCAACTTGTTGCACATAAACCATCAGCCTTGGTATGTCCATGTCGCCTATCAACATTGCACCCCTTCCTTCTTTGCTTGAAGCACGATCCAAACCAATAACAAAAAAGCTCATTTTTCTCCTCATAGCCTTCACAATCTCTGAATCATAGAAGGAAGGTTGGGTGAACTTAAATGCATACTCGTGTATACTCAAGGAGTCTTGTTTCAATGTGAGGAATTCTCGTACCTTTGCTTCCTTCAGTTCTCGGGGAAAGAACCTCCCTAAGAAGGGCTCTTCAAAGAAAGCCCAACTTGGATGTGGTGCATCCTACGCTCAACCCTCCTTCGATTGGTCAAACCATTTCCTAGCCACACTCTTATGGTGGTATGTAGCTAATTCAACCCTCTCATCATTAACCACATGCATCACCTCAAACACTTTCTTCACTTCTTCAACAATGTTTTCCGGATCCTCAGTTGTGCTTGATCCGGTATAGCTAGGAGGATTCATTCTTATAAACTCTCGAAACCTCGTCCTCGATGTTGCCCAACTTGGTTGGTTACTACATGGCTTAACATCCGGATACCTTTCCTGAACTCGGCGTTGGTAACCTTTCCTTGGGGTTGCACATCCCGCACATTGGGTAACTCTTGTTCTTGAGATTCTAAATTTCTCCTAGCTAGACGACCTCTTACTTCTCTTCGTGCTGGCGTTGTAATGTGGAACACGTGTACGCACGAGTTAGAGAGAGACTATTAGAGATAAATACTAATGCACAAAATGAAATATGAAAGAAGTGAAGATATTCCTAAATGTCGCAGCCTCCTAAGCATAGATGTGGAGCTCTTCACACCGATGACTAAGACTCTATGGACACGACTTAATGGACTCCCTATGGCTTTTTAAGTCTATAATCTACTACCAAGTTTGTCACGCCTGGAGCCTACACCCTAGACGTGGACGGCCCCCGACGACCATTGCTGGACTTGAGAGAACCCTTGGCATGGCTTACTTAACTTAGAGGAAGACTCAACTCAACTCAATCAACAAATAGAGCATTGTTAAAAGATATACTTAATATTATTGTCTGAAAAAATGGCACTAAAGTGTCCACACTTGCACATATGAAATTACAAGGTAAATGAAACTCCAAAACTTAACTACTAACTATCTATGAAGCCTCTAAACTGACTGAGATGAATTTTGGAACAGACCCCACAACATCTTGATGAACTAAGCTAGAAAAAAAGAAATAAAAAGGATGTCCTCCGAAATGCAAGGAGGCTCACCACTGAGTCTTGACCTCAAACTGGATCAACTAAGCCCTTCGTGTTGATCTTGGTTACCTGCGTATGCATCATAAGACGATGCAGTCCAACTTGCATCAGTACATTGAATGAACGAGTATGCGATTTGGAATGCTAAACACATCTATGCAGACATATGCAATATATATAATACTGGTAAAATAGTGTAAACACTTAGTTCATTAAATATAGAACAATAATAAACTCAACTTTACTAATATATGAAAGTAATATAATTTCTGTGGGAGATTCTCTAACCGACAACCATCACTTGAGTCTAAGTGATGATACAACGTTTTACCTCACGCTGTCGAGGACCATCATATACCTTGTTATCGGTATAGGACCTTACTTAACTTAGTGGATCCACTAGATTAACTTACGTGGTCATCGAAAAAGTATGACCCATTAATACCCATGATGGATACATGGTTTACATGGAGACTTGTGTTAATATGACCTCTCATCTCCACATCAGTGCTCAATACTAGTTCCAAAATATACTTTAGCTCACGTGTTTAACATAACTTCCATCCTGTGGGTTGAGATAATTTGCTCGACCCTTTTTGCTTCAAAAAGACCTCTTGGAATCAATGTTCCCCCTTTTCTTACTCAAAATTCTTTTGAAACTCTTAGTTTCCTCTTTACTTAAATGTGAAAACATTTATAAACCTTTAGGAAATACTTAGTTCCCTTATAGCTTTTGGGAGATAAACTCAACTCTTACTCTTTTATTAACTTGAACTTAACTCTTAGGAAATACTTAGTTCCCCTATAGATTTTGAGAATTTAACTCAACTCTTTACTCTTTGCTCAACTTGTAACTTGAGCCTTAAAACAAAGTTAAAATGATTTTTTAAGACTTTTTGAAAATTTTAAGAACTTACTTTGACTTACTTCTTAACTTTTAAACTTGACTCTTAACGTCTTTGACCTTGATCTTAGCTTCCCTTGAATTGGATTATAGATTCAAGGATCATGATCTTATGTTTATGGATGAGTTCATGATGTTTAGATGTACTTTAGTGTGTTGGAATCAACTAGGAATTATAGGTACATCACATAGGAACTAGTACGAAAAGATAGGGAAAGAACGGGGTCTCCAGGTGACCTTGGAACACTAAGAGGCGCGGAGAGCCAGAGCCTGACAAACTGACTCTGGTCTGATGCGTTCTAGCTGGCGCAGCGTGCCAGGGCCTGTCAGACAGATCCTTCCATGAGGGGCTCTGGCAGGGGTGGCGCCCCAGGGGTTGTCAAACGGGACCTACGACTTTTTTCTTCGTTTTCATCTCTAAACATCCTAAACATCTATGGACCCACCCAAACACTTAGGATCACTAAATATATAATTACCCAATAGATTAGACCCCAAAAAGTACGGAAATATGAATCAGATCTACTAGATATGAACTACAATTCAATGAACAAGAATTTCACAATATTTCATCAAGAACTCCCATATCCATCATTCAATAAACTCCAACATTGCTGAATTGAATCAAATTGGTGTGTGGGTTAACGGACCCAACACTAAATGATGTCACATACCTTAAAGGGATCACCCCCGTCGAAATCTATGCAATAATTCTTCGCTTTCTTGCTTCTTCTTTTCCTTTCTCCTCTTTTCTCCTGTTCTTTTCACATCTCCCAAAACCCAATGTTTTTTTCGAAAAGCTTGAACTTTATAGGATCAGCTTAGACCCCAAATTATTACCCGATTTTTTTTTTTGAATAACAGGGTAAGTAAAAGACCAAAACACCCTTTAAAAATCTGGATTGGAATTTCCACTGTCCAATAGCCCAACTTCCGAAAGTCATATCTCCCTAATACGACCTCAAAATTTTGAAAACTCGACGCGTTAGAAATATCTTTCCAAGAGATTTCTATCCATATAATATACTCAAGAAATTCTTATTGAGCTAAGATGATGATGATTATATAAGGGATAGACCCTATGACCTAAACTAAGCTATGATTGTTAATAAAGGCTGAAAGAAATTTCAAAAAGGGACTCTAGCTTAGCACCGAGTGAACTAGAGTGAGGAGTGTCCCTTCCCACATAAGGAAGGTAGGATCACTAATGTACTCTTGAGATACTATAATGCATGTTGCATAAAGAGGGTCCCAATTATATCTCCTAGTTCTTGAACTATGTTGCGCCCATAGGAATAATAGCTAGTGGATCCACGTAGTTGCTATGTTCATTGTTTAGGTACTACTTTGGCAAGTAGTCCACCTTTTTTCGGTGTAGGGTTTCATGACACCGTATTCCACAATAATCTCATGTGATTTATGTCAGTTAAGGCAAGATCTTCCCAAAAGGTGAAATGAAGTAATGAATGAACTCTAACTCGGATGGACTAAGAGGTTTAGCTTAGTCTAGGTAGGGGTATGGGACTCTACCTATACATTGCACTAGTTAGCCTTGAGGTAGTCATAGAAGGATGTTCTTATGTATGTATATGATTATAAATGTAAATGATATGTATATAATGATCTTATATGAAAATGACATTATTTGATATTGGTTGTCCTTATGAATATGTATTTGGTCTCTATTGGTAAAGTATGATGATATGTATTCTTAAATGATGTGTCATGTGAAGTTGGATATTTGTCATGGTTCTTGTTGAGTTACTTGATTGAGTAACGTTATGGGGTTTTGCTTAGTCATTGCACTTGTTGACTTAATGAGGGTTCATGGGTAATTGTCTTGCTTTAGCTATGTGTCCAATTATGTGATATGCATATTGATTTGACTAGACTTAGTATGGTTATTCTTGTGATGAACATGCCTTGGACTTAATGAATATGTCTTGTTGATTGGTATGGGTTGCCTGATTATGCGTAAGGCTTTCAGAAGGTAACATAGCATTTTTTAATGAGATCTCCCTTTTTAGCATGATTTGATCTTATATGTGCATATGGTCTCATACTTAGTCCAAGTGGTGTACTAACCCCATTTTCTCCCTTTTTCCCCAATATTTTATGTTCCGGTGTTGAGGTCTCTTTGATACGACTTTGAAGAAGGCTTGGAATTTCTCAATCATCCAAGTGGGTAGGTCCTCACTTTCCGAGGGCGATGGCAATATCGAGTTTATGAAGTTGTTTTATTTTTAAGACTCGCATGTTCTTTCTCTTTCATTTTAGTATAGATTGAATAGCCTATATGTGGCTCTTTTACATTGATGTATGGGCTATGCCTAAATTAGTATAATCTTCTTAGATGGTTATGAGATGAGACACTATTTAAAGACTATGTTCTATCATATATATATACATATGTGCAATAAAAGTAGAAGACTATGTAATCTTCCTATACGAAGGGTCTATGTATACTCGATATGAATATAAAATGTGTATGTAGAGGTCTATGTAAAACTCCATGTAGAAGTAATGAAATGTTTTAAATTCTTCCGCATTTTTAACCTATGAATGTAATGATGTATGCTAAGAGGCTAGTCTTAGTCCTCAAAGAGGACGAAGACGCCGGTTACGTCTAGGGGGTGCTCCCCGGATGTGACACAAACAAGACTGGAGCTCCCGAAGGTGAGACACTAGGTCGGATAAAGCCTTTATCTAACAAATCCTTCCATTATTCTTTTAGCTCTTTCAACTCTGCTGGTTCCATTATGTATGGAAGAATCGAGATAGGACGAGTATCTGGGATGGTGTCTATGCCGAAGTCTATATCTCTCTTTCGGTAGGGACTCCAAGTAGATCATCAGGAAAGACTTTTGGAAACTCACTGACTATAGGAACTGACAGAAGGAAAGGTACCTCAACGCTTGAGTCATTAACTCGGACAAAGTGATAGATACACCCCTTGGAAACTAACTTCCTTGCCTTATGGTACAAAATAAAACGACCCTTAGGAACTGCTGAACTACTATTCTACTCTATAACTGCCTCATTAGGAATTTGAAACTTTACAATTCGAGTTCAACAATCTATTGATGCATAAAAGGCATGGAGCCAGTCCGTACCAACAATGACATCAAAATCAACCATTTTAACTCTATTAAATCATTCATGGCACTGTTGTGACTGACGAAAATAGGACAACCATGATAGAATTTTTCTGCTAGAATGGATTCACCAAAAGGTGTAGAAACACAGAAGTGTTCACAAAGTTTTTCAATAAGAATCTCAAACTCATTTGCAACATAAGGAGTTACAAAAGATAAACTTGCTCCTGGGTCTAACAAAGCATAAACATCAAAACTAAAGACATTGATCATACCCCTGACAACATTTGGAGAGTTCTCTTGTTCTTGACGGCTAGTGATTACATAGATACGGTTTGCCTCTCCGCCAGTACCAGAAGTGGCTCCTCTAGGTTCAACTCGGTCTGTGGATCAACTGATGAAGATTGACCTCTATTCCCGTATTTCCATCACCTATCATATTCGTAGGGCACTCTCTTATGAAGTGACCCTCTTGACCAAACTTGAAGCAACCTGTCTATTCATCACGACACTTATCGGGGTGTCTTCTACCACATCTACAACATTCAGAAGCCCAACTTTTGTTTGTGCCACACTACCTTGGGACTGGTCTGGTATATATTTGAAGTTCTTCGAATTTTGCCAACTATACTCATCTATTTATTGGCGCATGTACACTAGATGATGATGGTGCATGCCCCTTTGTTTTCTGAAATTTTGGTCGACTAGAACCACCATTCTGTTGACCAGACTCATTCTCAGTCTTCGCTTTCTTATTTCGGTATTCCTATCTGTCGTTCATCTTCTCTTCTTCAACTTGTTGCACATAAACCATCAGCCTGGGTATGTCCATGTCGCCTATCAACATTGGAGCCCTACCTTGTTTACTTGAAGCACGACCCAAACTAACAACAAAAAATATCATTTTGCTCCTCTTAGCCTTCACCATCTCTGAATCATAGCGATAAGGTTGAGTGAACTTCAATCCATACTCATTCACACTCAAGGAGTCTTGTCTCAAAGTGAGAAATTCCCGTACCTTTGCTTCCTTCAGTTCTCGGGGAAAGAACCTCCCTAAGAAGGCCTCTTAAAAGAAAGCCCAACTTGGATGTAGTGCATCCTCAGCTTATCCCTCCTTACGTTTGTCAAACCAGGTCCAATACACACTCTTAAGTTGGTATACATCTAATTCAAACCTCCCACCATTAACCACATGCATCACCTCAAACACTTTCTTCACTTCTTCCATAATGTTTTCTGGATCCTCAGTAGTGCTTGATCCGGTATAGCTAGGAGGATTAATTCTTTGAAACTCACGAAACCTCGAGGTGTCAGCCCCTTCTTGTCGAGATCCTCTATGTTTCCCGACTTGGTTGGTCACTACTTGACTTAACATCCAGATACCTTCCCGGAATTCGGCGTTGGTAACCTCTCCTTGGGGTTGCACATACGGCGCATTGGGTAACTCCTGTTCCTCAGCTTCTACATTTCTCCTAGCTGGATGAACTCATACTTTTCTTCGTGGAGGCATTGTAATCTAAAACACACGTAAGCACGAGTTAGAGAGAGACTTTTAGAGAAAAATTCTAATGCACGAAATGGAATATGAAAGAAGTGAAGAAATTCCTAAATGTCGCCGCCTCCTAATCATAGATGTGGCGCGCTTCACACCTATGACTAAGACTCTACGAACACGTCTTAATAGACTCCCTAGAAATCATTAAGAGTGTAATCTACTACCAAGTTTGACATGCCCGACGCCTACACCCAGGACGTAGACGGGACCCGACGACCATTGTTGGCCTTGAGAGAACCCTTGGCATGGCTTACTTAACTCAGAGGAAGACTCAACTCAACTCAATCAACAAATAGAGCATGGTCAAAAGAAATACTTAATAGTATAGTCTGGCCAAAATGTCACTAAAGTCTCCATACTTGAACATATGAAATTACAAGGTAAATGAGACTCCAAAACTGAACTACTAACTATATATGAAGCCTCTAAATGGATTGAGATAGATTTTGGGATAGACTCCACAGCATCCTAATGAACTAAGCTAGAAAAAAATAAATTAAAAGGATGTCCTCCGAAATGCAAGGAGGCTCACCATTGAGTTTGTAGCTCAAACTGGATCAAGGAAGCGCAGCGTGTTGATCCTGGTTACCTGGGTCTGCATCATAAGATGATGCAAGCCAACCTGCATCAGTACATTCAATGTACGAGTATGCGATTTGGAATGCTAAACACATCTATAAATCTTGAAATGGATTGAGGATGAACTTACTTTGGCTCTTCTTGACTCATAAGATACCATCTCAATATAAATAAATGAAGACATATGCAATATATATATATATAATACTTGCAAAACAGCGTAAACACTTAGTTCATTAAAGTTAAACAATAATAAACTCAACTTTACTTATATATGAAAGTAATATAATTTTTGTGGGAGATTCTCTAACCGACAACCATCACTTGAGCCTAAATGATGATACAATATTTTACCTCTCGCTGCCGAGGACCATCCTATACCTTGCCATAGGTGTAGGACATCACTTAACTTAGTGGATCCACTAGCTTAACTTTCGTGATCATCTAAAAAGTATGACCCTTTAATACCAATGATGGATACATGATTTACATGGAGACTTGAGTTAATATGAACTCTCATCCCCACATCGGTTCTCAATACTACTCCCAGAATATAATTTAGTTCATGTGTTTAAAACATCTTCTTTCCTTTGGGTTGAGATAATTTGCTCGACCTTTTTAGCTTTAAAAAGCCTTCTTGGAATCAATGTTCCCCTTTTTCTTACTCAAAACTCTTTTGGAACTCTTAGTTTCCTATTAACTTATATGTGAAAACATTTAATAGCCTTTAGGGAATACTTAGTTCCCTTATAGATTTTGAGAGATGAACTCAACTCTTACTCTTTACTTCACTTGAACTTAACTCTTAGAGAATAATTAGTTCCCCTATAGCTTTTGAGAATTTCACTCAACTTTTTACTCTTTGCTCAACTTGTAACTTGAGCCTTAAAAGATAGTTAAAATGATTGTTTAAGACTCTTTGAAAACTTTAAGAACTTACTTTGACTTCTTAACTTTTAAATTTGACTCTTAACTTCTTTGAACTTGATCTTAGCTTCCCTTGAATTGGATTTTGGATTCAAGGATCATGATCTCATGTTTATTGATGATTTCATGATGTTTAGATGTACTTTAGAGTGTTGGAATCAACTAGGATTGATAGGTACATCACTTAGGAACTAGTACAAAAATATTGGTAAAAAATGGTGTCTCCATGTGACCTTGGCACTCTTACGCACTCTGAGGCACTCTGGCTGGTGCGGCGTGCTAGAGCCTGTCAGACAAGTAGGTGTAGCACCCCAGGTGTTGTCAAACGGAGCCTCCTACTTTTCTTCATTGTTTTTCGTCTTTAAACCTCCTAAACTTCAATGAATCCCACCCCAAACACTTAGAATCACTAAACACCTCATTACCCAATAGATTAGACCCAAAAAACAATCTGAAAATGTGAATCAAATCTACTAGATATGAACTAAAATTCAATGAACAAGAATTTCACAATTTTTCATCAATAACTCCCATATTCATCATTCAATAAACTCCAACATTGCTGAATTGAATCAAATTAGGGTGTCGTGTCACACCCGGATTCTGTAATCCGAATGCAACTGGCGTCGTTAACCTCTCATAGGTCGCAGACAAGCCTCTTCTTAGCTTTCATCATAATCATATAGTTAAATTTGCAGAAAATTTAAAACTTTTAGAACATAGTGAAGTATACATAGACTTTATAAGATTACGATATAGAATAATATTCTAATGATCTCAAATTAAACAACCATCTACAATTAATGAATAAATTCAAATGAAAGATCAATATATAACGTAATAGTTTGCCAAAACGTCCTTAATACAAAGCTTCGAATAAAAGTATCCTAAAAGAAACACTAGTGACAACATCCACTAGCTATGTCTAAAGTACTAGGCTAGAAAGATAATAGTAGCATCCTCGAACTCAAGAGGACCTACCAAAGTCTGGAGATCGCTAAATCCAAATAGCTTCAATGAGTCTTCAACCTTCTCTCTGACCTGCACCTATAAAAATAGTAATAGTATAGGGTTAGTACACACTGTTACTAAGTATGGGTGTATGCACACATACACATAAGGACTATGCATGATCAAGGAAAGCTCTTCCTATAACAACATGCCATTTCTGGAAAGTGAAATCACTAGACTTTCTTAATTCGTTATTTGTGAATTATGGTATGAATATGACATATTTTAATGCATTCAAAGCACACAACTCATTTTCTATATGAATATAAGACCTTAGAATCATAAACATAATTTTAGAACAACTTGAACGAAAATTTTGAAATTTGGTCTCCCCTAACCTGAGAGCTCCCTTTTCAACACTTAGTTTATTTTTCAGTCTTTTTCTTCCTCTTGTTGTGTAATTCAATGATCTCCTTTGATCCTATGTTTTACTTACAAGTGCAATGATTCATTGAAGTCCCATACCTACAATGAATCAAGTAAGTAATCCGAAGGACTAAGGAAATGATTTAACTACAAATTGTCATGAGATCTTATTAAGCCAATCATTATTGGTTATGCCTATCATTTGATTCTTTGCATAATATAAGAAGTCATTATAAGCCAATCTTGTTTGGCTATGATCATTTTCATATTAAAAGAAGTCATTATAAGCCAATCTTATTTGGCTTAGATCATTTTCATAATAAAAGAAGTCATTATAAGTCAATCTTATTTGGCTTGGGATCATTTTCATAATAAAAGAAGTCATTATTGGCTATGCCCATTATTTGCTGAAAACTTCATTCTTATCAAGTACTGACGATTGATATTCTTAAGCTCTTACTTTCTTAGCCCACTTTAAACTTACATTTATTCTTCTTTCTTTCTTACATTCTTAAAGAAATCTTTAGCATTAAGATCATGAGATCTAACATGAAATCCAGTGTCTGCCCCACACCGAAAAGGGGTGGTTCATCGGCTAAAGTGAAACCAAGTTCAGTGTCTACCCCATACCAAAAAGAGGTGGTTCACGACTAAAGTGAACCAAATTCTTTCTTTGAGCAATTAACAGACATAGATCATGTGAGCTAAGCATGAAATCCAGTGTCATCCCCACACCGAAAAGGGGTGGTTTCACCGGCCAAAGTGAAACCGCATCATACGTAGCTCTCTTAGGTGGAAACCACTGGCTAGTTCCTATGCTAGCAACATAGTTCGAAGACTAGGAGACATACGGACACTACTTATCCACCTTGGTGGTAGCTTCATCTGATGAGGCTTACATGTGCTGGCACAAGCTCATTGCTAGTCTATCTGTGATTTGCTCAACTTCTTTTTCTTTACATCTTTTAGAGTTTACTCAAACATTATGGAAGCTTGCTTCTAGTTATGAGGTTTACTTAACTCATTGGATAACCGGTCATCCCTTTCTTAACTTGATGAAATGTGAATTTAACCTTACATTATCATCTTGGTGTTAATGAGACTTGTCTCACAATTATTAACACCCTCTTATGTGAGTATCTTTAACATAGTTGTCTTAGGTGTAAGTGAGAATTGTCTCACTTCCTTTAACACCCCATTCTTGTCACATTCATAGTTCAAAGACTTTTAATTATGTTATTACTCACCTTAACTCGTTTCATGTCTTTTGGTAGCTTTATACCATACTTTATAAACGTTAATAACTTTGTTCAATGTAGTTACTATGTTTATAGTTCATTTGGGAAGGGTAAGTTGGGACTTGTCCCAATGATTGGCATACCCTTGGTTATGAATTGAAAGTTACATTGGTCATGATTAATTTGGTTTACATTAGTCATTAGCCAATCTTTCCATCATAATTTGAAAGCAATATTGTAAGCCAACCATTCAACGTTTTGGGCAAAACATTGTTAGCCAATTTATGGCCATGAACCAAACTTTACTTAAACTATTTTCATTATGTTATCACTAACCAAATCAATTAGTTTCATGAATGTAATATAGTGATTCCTCAACATAAACAAGTTGACACTTTAACATTTAACAGTAACTAAACATTATAGCCGATTCACACTAACTTCATATTCTCAAACACAAGAAAGCATTATATCACTCCTTAACTCGTGTAACTAACACTCAAATCATTTGAATCCAGTCTATAGGCCTAATTAAACATCTAACAAATCAAGAAACCTATACTTAAGGATCAGCTAGCACCACATACCAAAAACATGTTCGATATTTACATCTACACACCTATTAGAATCGAAAACAAGGATAAGTAGGGATATGGATGTTCAACAATGTCATTGGGAACAACCCTAGTTTCGATATTCATGAATTGAAGCGTTTGAAAAGTCTCTTGGAGAAAGGATTCCAGGAGAGAAAACCCATACCTTATGTAGAATTGAATCTACGAAGATCACCTTGCACGAAAGCTTGAAGAAAACCTTGAAATAGCCTAAGAGAATGAGAGAAACTTTCTGTTTTTCCTTTTCGTTTGCTCACTGTTTTTCGTCGTGACTTTCCTAGTGTTTGAATGTGAGTCTAAATCTTAGGAACTGATCTTGACTCAATCAACTTAGGATAATTAAGTTAATTAAATAAATTAATTAGTTAATTACTAAAACGCCCCTCCTAAGTTGACTAAACATAGGAGAACATTTGACTTACCAAATTCTGGAAATTAGCTAGGGTCTCGGCCAAATTTTGATTTTCTCATTAATTAATTAAGTTGTTAATTTAATAAATTAAGGGACCTAGGGTAATTACAAAAGTACCCCTAAGTCTTTGGGACCATAACTAACCCTTTCTGACCATCTTGGTTAGGTACTAGGTTGTCTCTTTAACTAGTTACTATGTTGGTGTCACCCAATTAAGTCTTAGGTTGTCGGGTGCACTAGTTGGTTTATTTCGGTTAGTCCTAGGTTAGTTAGCTAGTAAGGTCAGTTAGTTAGAGTCAAGAGTTAGTTAGGTAGTTATGCCCCACATGGAGGTACCCGTTCGCAAGCTGCCCCTAACCGAATTCGGTTAGGTGGTTCGCGTGGTCCCCTCCTTGGCCGGGTACACATGTGTTGCTTGTAATTTCTTAACTAACTATTCTTGATGGCTCATTTGAAATATTTACTTATTGTCCCAAGGATCCTCACTATGTCCTTGAGCACTGCTTAATTTACATGACCATTTTAAGTGGTCATGTGCTATGATGCCAAGGCTTCACACATGGATGCCTCGTATCT
This sequence comes from Solanum sitiens, assembly GCA_016801875.1. NCBI lineage: Eukaryota > Viridiplantae > Streptophyta > Magnoliopsida > Solanales > Solanaceae > Solanum > Solanum sitiens. The sequence continues at coordinate 1,078,646 of JABWTJ010000073.1, read as the reverse complement.
AGTATGCGAATACTATGAAACATATGTTTTTAGCTTAGGGTCTTTATTGCAGTTACATTTCTTAAACAAGCTCATTAATGTTAGAAAATTGTCTAACACCCATTATGCCAATATTTTCTAATATGCCCAATATTTTACTTATTTGGGTATTATATAGAAATTGGCTAATACCCATTAGCCAATTTTCTATACTATGCCAAATATTTCTCAATATTGGGCATTGGGATGCCTATGTACCCCCAATACACATTCTTAAAGACTGATTGGGCTCTTCACTAGACATGTAATTTTCCGGAACGTTACATTATCCCCCCCCCCTTAGGAACATTCGTCCCCGAATGACACTACACATCATTTTAAAATAAAGAGGGTGATTTTCGAAAACACTTTAGCATACTTGAAACTTTACTCTCTGTGAATATCTGATTAACACTTACTCTGGATGATGCATATTACTCAAAGCTTATCTGAAGCTTCATATTTGATATTGAGGAAATTCCTTCTCAATCACACTTAACTTAATGCACATCACAACTGCAACACAAAAATCATGTCTACGCTATACAAAAACAGCAAGATAAATGCAAACATGAACTCATTTTAAATCATATAGTGCAAGTATAAAACACACGATTATGGACTTACAACACAAAAATCGACTAATGCACTAAAAACTTAGAGTTTCTTAACAAAAACCAGTCTTAGGAAGAGTATATCTAACCTCAAGAATGGAACAAGTGAGGGTAACAGGATCTCATATCGGCCTCGGCCTCCCTTGTTGCTCTCTCAACAAGGTGGTTCCTCCATAATACTTTCACGGTGGCAACCTCCTTGTTCCTCAGCCGCTTCACTTGGCGATCTAAAATTTCAACTGGAACCTCTATATAAGAAAGGTTCTCATCAACTCCTAACCCCTCAACTGGTAGGATGGATTCTGGATCGCCTAGACACTTCTTAAGCATTGAAACGTGGAACACTAGATGAACAGAAGCCAAGTCTTGTGGTAACCTCAGTTCGTAGGCAACATTTCCTACTCTCTGCAAGATCTTATACGAATCTATATACCTCGGACTCAACTTCCCTTTCTTACCAAACCTCATCACCCTTTTCATGGGTGATATATTCAGGTAGACTTGATCACCCACCTCAAATTCAAGAACTCTCTTTCTGTTATCTGCATAGGATTTTTGACGACTGTAAGCAGTAGCCAATCTATCCTTGATCATTCTCACCTTTTCCACAGCCTCGTGTATGATCTCAGGGCCAAGGATAGAAGACTCTCCTACCTCAAACCACCCAACTAAAGACCTACATCTCCTGCCATATAGTGCTTCAAAAGGCGCCATCCAAATATTGGAATGGTAGCTATTATTATAAGAGAATTCAATCAGCGGCAAGTGATCATCCCAACTCCCCTTGAAGTCAATAACTCATGCTCAGCATTTCCTCAAGGGTGTGAATGGTACGCTCTGCTTGTCCATCCGTCTGGGGATGAAAAGCAGTACTGAGCTTCACCTATGTACCTAAGCTCTTTTGGAAAGATCTCCAAAAGTGAGAAGTCAACTGGGCTCCCCAATTTGAAATGATAGACAAAGGAATCCCATGCCACCTCACTAACTCATCAATATATAACTTGGCATAATCTTCAGCCCTATAAGTAGACTTCGCAGGCATGAAGTGAGCAGACTTAGTCATCTTGTCAACAATAACCCAAATGGAATCATGTAGTTTCCTGGTCTTTGGCAGACCAACCACAAAATACATATTCACAGCCTCCCACTTCAAAGTTGTGATCTCAATCGACTGGGTGAGACCCCAGGCTTAAGGTGTTCGGCCTTAACCTGTTGGCAATTTGGGAACTCCTCCACAAACTTCGAAATATCTCTCTTCATACCTTCCCACCAATAGACCTATTTAAGGTCATGGTACATTTTGGTGGCACCTAGATGAATCGAATACCAAGAGCCATAAGCCTCTACAATAATATTAGACCTCAGATCACCAATATTGGGCAAACATAATCTGCTCTGGTATCTAAGCACACCATCCCTCTCTAGGGAGAATGATTCATTAAGCTTACTCAACACTAAGTCTTCCAACTCCATGAGTACTGAGTCGAGATGCTGGTTACCTTTGACATCTACAACAAATGAGGATTCAGAACTGGAATGAACTGAAACACCCCCACTTGGTGTATCTACGAGCCGTACACCCAAACTTGCAAGTTGGTGTACCTCTTTAACCAGCTTCTTCTCATCATCATCAATATGAGACACACTGCCCAAGCTCAATCGACTCAAAGCATCATCCACTACATTGGCCTTACCTGGGTGATAGTGGAAACTCATATCATAATCTTTGAGCAGCTCTAGCCATCTTCTCTTACGAATATTTAATTCTCTCTGTGTAAGAACATACTGAAGACTTTTATGGTCAGTAAATACATCAACATGTACACCATATAAATAATGTCTCCAATATCTTAACGCAAATACCACAGCAACTAACTCAAGATCATGGGTAGGGTAATTCTTCTCGTGGACTTTCAACTGTCTTGATGTATATGCAATCACCTTTCCATCTTGCATAAGAACACATCCAAAAACTACTCGGGAAGCATCACAGTACACCACATATCGTGTACCAATCATCCGCAATGGGAGAACTGGGGCTGAGGTGAGTCGGTCTTCGAGCTCTTGGAAGATCTTCTTACACTTTTCAGACCACTCAAACTTCACCTTCTTCTTCGTTAAGGTTGTCAATGGACCAGCAATAGTGGAAAAACCCTCCACAAACCTGCGATAGTAGTTATCCAAACCCAATAAACTCTGAATATCTGTAGGAGTGAGGGGTCTTGGCCAATTCTTCACTGCTTCAACCTTTTTCATATCAACTTCAACACCCTGGTCGGTCACAACACGACCAAGGAAGGTCACTGATCTCAACCAAAATTCACATATAGTGAACTCTGCATACAACTGATGTTCTCTCAGTACTTGCAATGTCTTTCTTAAGTGTTCTTCATGCTCTTCTCTAGTCTTAGAGTATATGAGGATGTCATCTATGAATACTATGACAAAAGAATCAAGATATTCCCATGAGGGTAAAAAAAAAAAAGAATAAACAAAGAAGAAATATCTAACTCAAATCATGTGCCTTTTTCCATATTTGTTTAATACTTGTTTCACAACATATGTGTTGCATGTGTGTATCATATCATATTGTATACGATGTTGTATAATAAAATTAATATTACTAAATTAAGGAATTTTATAAAATATATATAATTGAAAGAATATGTTACATGTTCGTTTAAATGATTAATATATTTTTTCTAATGCTACTTTCTTTTGAGACAAAAACAACCACATATCATTCAAACTTTCAAAATACATTTAAATAATTTAAATATGGGGAGAAAGTGATATTTTTAAAGTAGTATTGTTCTTTACTATACTCATTTGTTAAATAAAACTTAACCAATAAAGTAGAAATAACATCAAGATAAAAAAAATAGCCAGCAATAACTTTTCCACTTGAGGTTATAACTCTAAATGATGGACACCATTTAAGTACAATTATTCTTTAGATATTAATACTTGAAATTTAATATGTGCATGACACTAAGAACAATTGTCATAAATAATTTAATATTTATCTTTAAATGTGATATATCCTTTACAAAATATTGTTATTTAATTAATATTTGAGCAAGGCTATGAAATAGATGTAATACTACTAAAAAATAGTTTAATTATATAGTGAACTTCAATACTTTTATAAGTGTAACTTCATCGACAAATACATGTCACATCAATAATTATTCTAAAGAAAAGTATCCTTTATTTTGCCGCATACATATCATATAAAATTATAGATTAAAAATTTAATAGATGAATAATATATAAAGTATTACTTAGAGAATATTTAATTTGATTTAGGATCATATTATGATCAATCACTATTTTCTTATCAAAAGTGTATCTTGTGACATAACATTTTCTTAGATCAAAATGAACACAAAATAATAGAAAATTCATACTAAAAAAAATTCATAATCAAAATAAATATAAATAATTTAAAATATATGGATCAATTTATAGCAAATGAATAAGGAAGGTGAAAATATATGTTCATGATATATTCATCGTAGTGTTTCATTTGATTGAATATCTTGTCACCAACACATTATCTTCTCCCTTCATTTTTACTTACATATCTACTCAAAAATAATTTTTATCATGGTTATATTATCATATTATAAGTAACAGAGAAAATTTATTTTTTTAATAGTAGACTTAACATCAAAACTTCTAATTCAACAGACTACGCTGATGCCCGATGTTTTAGCAAAATTAGGAAGAAACTCCTTCATTTGACATTAAAAGAATAAGAAATTGAAATACAAAGAAGAAATATCTTACCCTACCTCATGAGCCTTTTTGTATTTGTTTATTATTATTGTCTCTCCCATATCTTTATCTATTTATATTAGTAGAAAAAATGATCCACAATGTGTATATTTAAATTCTGTCTCAAAGGAAGACAGAAAATAAATTATTCAAGAAACAAAATAAGAAAAACAAATGAAAATTCCCGCAAACTATATATAGAATATTTCTGTGTGAAACAAAGTTTATAGATAATTGCATAATTCTTTGTTCTCTTCTTTTATTCTTTAATAGAAAGTCAGTACATAAATTCCAATGATAAGATTTTCGGTGAAACATATCAATGAATTGGGGATTAATTATTTATGAAAATTTTAAATTATCTCAAATTATCCAAAATAGATCCCCAGGAATTCATAAGGAGTGAATGATTGTGATTTATGACCGAAGAAGCATGAAGGTAGATATTGTTGTGACGGTTCATAGGAAATTAGCCTTTTTAAAGAATAAAATGTGTAGATTAATTAAAGAGTATTATTGTTCTAAAAGGATGTAAATAATTTTGATGTATGTGTGTGAAGAAAATCGTCACAATAAAAGATGAGTGTGAATTGATGAATGATTTGCTACAATTTGTTCACCAACTTTTTTTATGTGGTTCCTCGAATATCGTTGGGTTTCGAACATAATCAAGTATTGCAAAGAACAGTTGAGTTTTTTTACGGAAGTAGGAGAGTACAAAATATAAAAAATTGTAGTTTAAAAGGGAGAGGTGATGAGTCCACAATTTGGACACATTTAGGGCTATATTTCGATATGTTTAGTGTCCTCGCATGCATAATTTGTCTCAATAACTGATGAAATACCTTAAGTTTCAGGTATTTAGACTTGGAGACAGAGTATGGACACAATGGAGCAAAAAGGAACAAGGCAATTGAATGAATGAATAAAAGACGGCCGGGGGAACACCTAACCCATTAGACGAGTAGGCGAATGTCCTTAATGTAGCCTAGTTTTCAGGAGTGCGGAGCTCTGATGGGATAGGATCAAGTCGGTGGTGAAAACGAGCAGTCGGCGTGTCGCCGAGCAATTCCACAAAAGAGTACTATATCGCCCAAAGTTACAGAAAATGCTGAGCCAAAGACAAGACGGCGATAGAATGTACCAAAGGGCGGATCGCCGAGATGATCCGTGATCCTGACTAACTACGGCGAGTGGTACTTCGCGGCACAAGCTTTTGAAATCTATAAATACTCTTAAATAATTTTTAGCTTAGAATTGGAATTTTTACCTTTGAATAGTATTGTCAAATTTTTCTTCTCTTATGAGTTTTGAGTGCTTTTTGGAGACTTTATTATTGAACCTTGAAGATTTGATGGTTCCCAACTTCAAGATACTTGAAGTGGGTTTGAATAATCTTCATCATTAGCTCGTGTAAAGATATTTTCTATCGTACCCATTTGATGGGAAACACCTTTCTGTATCGGTGTCTATCTCTTTACTATGCTAGCTAAAACCCAATTTGTTGGGGTGTGATTATGTGAATATGAGTTTAATTTACTTCTGGGTCTTTCTACTTTGTAGTTAATTTGCTGTTTAAATGTTATTGCGTTCAGTAGTTATGGTTGAACTTAATGAAATAATAGTTGCAAATATATACTCTCTAACTTCTTCCAATCTTGTGTTGCTGTTAAGGGAAAGAGATTGTTGTCTTCTAGTTGATAGAGTCCTCCTGCATTAGAGCCCTTGGCAAGTAGTGTTCGTGACTTCTGGTCCTTAATAAGAAAACTAAATTTATAAAACTTAAGAGTTGAAGAATTGTGTTTTGAGAGTTTACTAACTTAAATAAGATTCTTTGTGATTTTAGGGACTACCAGTATATCTTTAACTTCAAACCTGACTTTTTGAGATTTCCAACATGTGTAATTTCTGACTGCGAACCATTCCCAACATTTTTTGTGTGTGTCCCATTATAGATTTGAAGATCGGATAGATTACCTGATGTGTTTGTCATGTGAGTTGTTGCACCAGAATCCACATACATTGCAGCATCTTCACCAGAGGTATTGTGCATGTTCATAGATGATAGGGCTTGCGGAAGATCATCTTCATCTTGATAGGAGTAAACCCACCAATAGAAGCACTTCAAAAAGTGTGATTATTCTACCACATATTTGACATAGAGTAGACGTGGGTTTTACTTTCTCAGTGTTTATAGCCTGCATATTCTGACTATTTTGATTGTTATTTGAATGTCCTGCATCCCTGAATCCTCTTCCCCTTTCATTAAAACTAGAGTTACCTCTCCTGTGATTGTAACTCCCTCGACTCCTACCTCTATGTGAAGTGAAAGCCATGTTAAAGTCTTGTTGGGGCACCTCTTCTTCTTCTTATCTCATGTCAAAACCTCTAAAAGCATTCACAAATTGGTCGAAAGTAGTATAGAGGGGCTTTCCCAACATAACGACCCTAAATGTCCTGTACTTTGAACTTAGTCCTCGTTAAAAGTTAATGACTTTGCTATATTCATCAACTGCCTTGTGTATGGCGGCAAGTCGATCACATATGCCTTTGAATTCTTTTAAGTACTCATCAAATTTCTTGGTTCTTAACTTATTGTTCAGCAGTTATTGCTTAAGTTGGAACTCTTTATCCTTTGTTGCTTCAAGGTAGGCTTCCTCCAATCATTCCCACATCTCCTTGGATGTTGAATAGCCCAAAATCAGATACATTCTCCCTAAAGTCGCATTTCGTTAGATCAAGGTTCTGAGCAAAACATCTTCCTCATCCCAATCACTGTCGAAAGCTTTCTCATATCCATAAACTGCCTTTCCACTGTTATCTTTAGCTGAAGTTTCAACTTCATCGGGTTTGTTTTCTTGGACCAAATTAGTAACCTTTCTAGCATTAGTATAAAATTTGTGTTCTTCATATAAGGTAATTTGTAGGTTTAAGTTTGATAGGACACGCAACCATAAGATGGTGCTATGAAGAAGCTGAGAGGGACTTTGTCTGCACCCCCGAACCTTATTTGCATTGTAAATTTCAGCGAGCTAGACCTTGATCGCCCAAAGGAGTCGTCAATCTATCGAGTAGACCTTTACTTCACCTAATTTCAATAATATATGGACCAATCCTTTTGGCAGTCCCGATTCAGCTGGCCTATGCAATTTTGTGATTCGCTGAGTATCTCGGCTAGCCTTTCTGCAACTACTTTTAAATGAGTGTGATTAAGTTATTCTTAACTTTTATTAGATGTTGCAGGTATGGTGAGAACAAACATTGACGATCCACCCTGTAAAATAAAATGGGGTATTACAATCAACGAAGGAGGGTCGGATCCTACAAGAGAGGAAGAAAAGAACTACAAGTAGATGACAATGGAAAAGGAAAGAGGCCTATGTCTGACTAGACCTCTGAGCCCGACGACGACCAACTAATACGACCCTGTCTTTTTAAATCCAGATAGATCTCAATCAAGCTCTACCAAAGGCTCTCCATCTCCTCCAACCATGCCATCTTTATCAGTGCAAACTCCGACTCCTCCTGTGGAACCTCTACCACCGGTCGTCCCTCTTCCTAAATTTCTGAACAAATTGAAAGTTGATGGTTTACGAACCATCCTCGAAGAAAAGCTAATTTCTACATAAGTTTAGAGGGGATGTATTTAGATATGAGGGATACCCTCCAATTCCACAAGTTTGAGCATTCACTAGGCCCCGAGTCCCTTATATTCCCTCTTGGATCTAAGAGTTTTACACAACTTATGGTGATATGGTTCCCAAATGTAAGAATAAGGCCAGTGAGTTCACACCAATTTCGGGGGTCATGGTCCGAGGTAAGGTGCTTGGGTGCAGCAGTGAGTATATTAACCTTGTACTAGGTAGAGATGTGCACTCTACACATCCATGTGATGGATTGCCTGTTGCTCAATATTTGGATGATCTGAAGGGGTGGTTGTACCTTTGATTTCTGATACCACCCTGAGGTTGATCAAGGAAGGCACCCTTATTGAGAAGAGGGATTTAACTGTTGCTGCTTGATTCTAGTTATTCTTTATCAGTAGGACCATTATGCCATACCAGAATGAGTTTGTCCTCCGCCATTCTAAGGTTGCACGCCTTGGGTCCATCATATCCAGAATGCGCATCGACCTAGGACTTTTGATTTCACAGGAGATGGCTATGAGAGCCTAGCAGATACAAACTTCTCTGCTATTACCGGTCCTGGTCTCTAAGTTGTGCAGGCGTGCTGGATTACCCCATAATGACGCTACTGATTTTGAGGTTACACCTTCATCCTCCACTGAAATCCGGCGTATTGAGGCCGAGTATATGAGATAACAGGCTGAATGGAGGAAGGCAGCCCCGATAGACATATCACAGGAGGTGGATATACACGCGATACTTGCATAGGCATATTTGCCTACTCCGACCTCTGGTCCTTCATGTACTTCTACCTCTACTTCTGTTTCTCATGTTCCAGACGCATCAATTACCTCCCAGCATCCCAAGATTAATCAAGCGATCATCCTGAAGAGGTCAGCCTATGTGAGGGCTTCCAGACTGGAGAGGGACATTCCTGTTAGGATTGAGGAAGCCATTTGAGTTGCATTTACCCCTCTATACACCTCCATTGACCCTTTCACCACAAGAGTAGAGGCTTACAAGAGCATACATGGGGAGAACTCTGAGCTTGCAACTTTGAGAGATAAGGTGGCTGATTTTCGGAAAGATGTAGACTATTTGAAGTCCCCAAATTCACCTCATTATTGGATGCTGCAAATGATCTAGACGCCTCTGAGATTTCAGAAATTCCTCCGGTTACAAGCGGAGAAGGACACAATGGGGCTGCTGCAGTCAGAAGTTGAGACCGACTTGGAGAAGATAGAGGTACAAGAGGATAGTATCTACAGAGATCTGCCTGACCTTATGGAGGCTGAGGTATCTGCACATGGAGACCTTCCTGCGACTAGGGAGATCATGGTAGGTGCTGCTCTGCAGAATTCCCTAGTAGGTACACATTTTATTGTCCCTAGAGGAGATGGTAGTTCTGAGGAGACTCTGAGCACTGATGCCTAGATAGATGGATCGACTGCTTAGACATGATCCTTTCTTTACCTTCTTCTCTGTCCTACTTTTTGGATATCTTTATGTTATTTTCTTTTGAGGAAAAATATATTAAGTTCTATTGGGGTAAGGCTGACTATTTGTGTGAATATTGACTCCTCAATGTTTTGTGTATATATTTGGGTTGTTATGTTTAAAATTGTGTTTTATACTGGTTTTTGTGGATGTTTGAGCTTGTGGCTCTTTATGCTCTAAATTATAGATGATTTGACCCATTTGATCAATATCTATGACTTGGATAGTACTATCAATCGAATGAAAAGGACAGTGCGGGTACAACGAGGAAAATTGAAGTTGCACAACCAATAGGTGAACTTTTTGCATATCGTTGTGATTAGCCAAGTATCAAATTAAGTTTCTTGCAATGAACATTGCACACTAGAGAAAGTGTGGAGTCCTTTTTAACTTTGGTATCAATGCCTTGTGGGTTAGCTTACCGTGAACCATGCATGATGACACCTAGAATTGCTCCGTTGGCCCAGTTAACTAACCAATGTGAACCAATGATATGATATTCGACACCTTTGAAAGAGTGTGAACCAATTTGACATATACCTCTTTTGCGGCATACCTTGTGAGTGTGCAAGCCTCTTATGAACACCCCTTGAGCCTAACCTTTCTTTGGAAGAAACTAAAAAATATGATCTTTCTTAATCCACTACCTATAATCCTCTTGATTTTTTGTTGATTGAATAGCCAACATAGGCAAAAAGTCTATGATGGGGGTGTGGTGAAAGAGAAGGCAAGTCAGTAAGTGCAAGAAAAGTCTCCTTTAACCGATGGAGTTTAGAAAATGGAACATCTCCATTCAAAAAAAAAAGAGTAGAAAAAAATGAAAAAAGATAATGTCATGGAATAAATTTATGAAAATAGAAAAAGAAATGGTTTTTCCGAACAATCCATGGAAAGTGAATAAAGGGATGACTTATGAACACAAAAGAAAATGATGAAAAAAGAAGAAAGAACGTGTTGTGAGTACCACATTTCATTAGGATAAAAGTCATTGAGTCTAAATGATCATACCTTTCCACTCACCCCTATTAAAAGCCTTGAAAAGACATTTTTGATCTTGAGTGAGCTGAAACTAAGGTTAATACGACAAACCTATGGGTTAATTCATGCATTGTGTTCATCCTTGTGAGTGTGAGCGTTCAACTTAATTCCAAGACTTCAAATTGTGAACCGTTGTGTGTTAAATAGAATCATTCTTTATGTGAGGGCATTTGATCACCTTTGTTGAGCTTGAACTTGCATTTGAAGTAAGTATCGTGAGTTTGAAAATCTTTGATAATTGTGTCACAACTTGAGTCTTTGACTGCACAATAGAAACTTGCATGAGTAAGTTGAGTTTTGTTGTGTACATTCATGATTGAGTCTTGTGTAGCACGTTTTGAGACATCTTTTTTGAACTATTGAACATGAGTTTTACTTGAGGACGAGAAAAAGTTTAAGTTAGGGGTGTTGATGAGTCCGTGATTTGGACTCATTTAGGGCTATATTTATATAAGTTTAGTTTCCTCAAATGCATATTTTTCTCAATAACTGATGAAATACCTTGAGTTTCAGGTATTTATACTTAGAGACAATGCAGAGACACAATGGAGAAAAAAGTAAAAGGCAGTTGAAATAATTCAGAAAAGATGACCTGAGGATCGCCTAACTCATTAGGCGAGCCATCGAATGGCCTTAATGTCGCCTATTGTTCTAGAGTGTTGAGCCTTGATGGATAGGATCAAGTTGGTTGTGAAAAGGAGCAGCTAGCATGTCACCAAGCTATTTTGCAAAGCAGTACTATATCGCCCCAAGTTACATAACACAAAGATGCCGAAGGAAAAGGCAAGACGGCGAGTGAATTACCAAAAGGAAGATCACTGAGAAGATCGGCGATCCTGAGAAACTACGCCGAGTGGTCCTTCGCAGCATAAATTTTTTGAAAACTATAAATACTCGTTAATTTTTATTATCTTAGGTTCGGACTTTTTAGCTTTGAACAATATTTTTTTCCTATTTTGCTTCTATTATGAGTTTTGAGAGCTTTTGGAAACTTTGTTCTTGAACCTTGAAGATTTTAAGGTTCCCAACTTCAAGAAATTCGAAGTGTGTCTTGAAGAACCTTCATCCTTAGCTCACGTAAAGACATTTTCTATCGTACCAATTTTATGGAAACACTTTTTGGTATCGATATCTATCTCAAAACTATGCATAGCTAAAACCCCAATTCTTGTGGTGTGATTATGTGAATATGGGTTGAGTTTACTGTTGGGTCTTGCTTATTAGTATTTAATTTGTTGTTTAAATGTGATTTCGTTCAGTAGTTGTGTTTGAACTCAATGAAATTGTAGTTGCAAATATGATTTCATCTTCGTGTCTTGGGCTTGCTCGAGAGAGAGGTATTAAGACTAAAACTACTGAGTCGATAGCCGGTAGTTATAAGGTTGTCGTGGGTTCATTTCGAGAGTAAATCCTAAACCCTCTCCCACACTTTCAGCTCGAGAGAATGAATGGGCTAAGGAGAAAGATGGGTATAAGTGCAACATTTTGGTGTTTGAGAGAAACCGACTTGATTAGGTCTATGTTTATTGAGAGAGAATTTACCGCCACTAAAGTCTAGCTTAGTTACAAATTTACAGAAAATTTTCGATCAATAGCATGTACACGATAGTTTAGTTAAGCCAATATTCCTATCACATCCCAAGAATCCCGTCTCCCTATTCGTATCTCTTATATTTTGTTGTTTTTAGTTGTTAATTTTTCTACTAACACTCATTGTTAATTGATGTGTGTGTTAATTTATAATTTATTATGTTTTGATTTATTATGTTTTGAATTTATAATTTCTTATATATATTGACTAGCATGAGATAATTTATACTTTATTGATTTATTCTCAAAACTTCCCCCTTGGGACTGGACCCCAACCCTTGGTTGGGTTATTATACTGACTAATGATTGTCAACACTTAGAATTCGATGAAGAGTCTTTGATGACTATGATCAACAGGAAACCCCTCTATTTATAGCTAACAAATAGTAGTATCACTATTTTCTAATTGTGAATTATTAGATAAGTCGCAACCCTTTTAAAAAGTCCCTGCTCATCGAAAAAGTCATAACCCTTTGAAAAGGCACAACTCATCTGATAAGGAACAACCATTTGAAAATGTCACAACCCTTTTAATAAATAACATTCCTTTGGAAAAGTCAAGACCCGTAAAAAAAGTCACAACCCTTTAGGAAAGCCATAACTCATTACAAAAGTCACAATCCATTAATGTGAAAGGAAACAACTTTTAATATAACATAATTAAAGATATTGAGTATATTTACTTAGGGGTATTATAGTAACTCAACATTCATGTTTAGGAGTTCATGCTTTTAAGTTAGTATAGATATAGATAGATAGATCAATTATTGTATCTCCCACAACTATTCATCACTTTTAACCCATGAAATTCGAGTGTGAATTGATGAATGATATGTTACAACTTGTTCACAAAATCTTTCTTATGTTGTACCTCAAATTTCGTTGAAATTTCAAACTTATTCAACTGTTGCAATAATACTTAGAATTTTTAAAAAGAAGAAGAGTAGAATACTTTTAAAAATCATAGCTTTAAAGTAAGAGGAAACCACTGTATTTATAGATAACAAATAGTAGTGAGAATATGTGATAATTGTGTCTTATCAGAAAAGTGGCAACCTTTTGGAAAAGTCATTTCTCATTAGGAAAGTCAGAACCCTTTTTAAAAGTCCCAATTCAATGGAAAAAGGCACAACCCTAGGCAAAAGTCACACACCTTTGAAAATGTCACAATCTTCAGAAAAGTCACAACTGATCGAAAATGCCGCAACACGTCAAAAAAGTCACAACCCTTTGGAAAAGTAACAATTCATTGAAAAATTCTCAACCCTTTATTTGAAAAGGTATCTAATTTTAATATGATACAATTATCTAAGTTAATTAATAATATAAATTGAGTTTTTTTAATTGGGGATATTATAGTAATTCAACATTTAGGTATGGAAGTTCATGCTTTTAAGGTAGTATAGATATATATATAGATAGATAGATAGATAGATATAGATAGATATAGATTATGTTGATTGATATATTTGTCACAATATAATATAAATTTTATAAAAATATATTTAAAGTTTAGCAACATTTTTTCCGTCACTCATTCCGTCGCCCAATGTTAATTAAATTTTTCACCCCTACTTTGTTACTTAATTCGTAGGAAAAATTAGGCGCCAAAGTTTTGCGCTTATATTAATATAGTAACCCACTAGAGGGTTAGGGTTGTGTCTCAAGGGAGCGAAATTCGAGAATATGTAGCTTATTAGAATTTCAATCTAATTAGTCGCAACTACAGAGATTGGTGAATAAAAACATAATAAATTAAAAAAAGGATTGACACCAAAGTTTCAATACCAAATGGAGGGTTTGTCACAAGTAGTAAACATAGTTAAATTAGGGAAAAATCAAGTATGAGGGGGAATTCTTGGTATGTGACCGCAATACAAGTTAATAGAGATTATTGGGTACATGCTTCGATAGAAAATTTGTAGAAAAATAGTGACTAGGCTTAGCTTTAATTTGAAATAAGTTATCTCTCGAGAAAATTACCCCGTTTCAAATAGGTTCCTCTTGGACGCCCATTTGCCGCATGAAGCCAACCTACGCCTTACCCCACCCACTCTCTCGAGCTTAGTGTTAGTATATGGGACTAGGGTTCACCCTTTTGGGCAAGACCTCATGTCGACCCACTACATAGGCCATCAATCTAGCGGTCTTTGTTTCACGACCTATATCTCGTGCAAGCCAAAAACACATGAGTGAACTTGTATTTGCAAATACAAATCCATTAGATTAAACCACAACCACTAGACGTAGTAACCATTAAACTACATCTAAACTATCAACAAACATGACCCAACAATAACTCATATTTTCTAAATCACACCACAAGAATGGGGGGGTTTTAGCCACACATCAAAAAATAATATATTATACCTTTAATGATTAAATAAAATAGGTATAAGAAGATAAGTCTTGATTTAAGCAAATGAAGAAGAATTGAGAAGACGCACTTCCAATTTGTGGAAGATGAAATCCTTCCTTCTTCAAGTCGTCCAAAAACCTTCTTCAAACTTTAGAGAAAATATGAAAAATTAAAATTTTAAGTATAAAAACTACAATAATGTAAGGACTCTCTCATTAACAAATAAAACAAGTATTTATAGTTTTTAGATTTGTGATGTGGCGGAACGTTCAACAAGGTTAATTGAGGTCACCGAATAACTCGGTGACTCGCCCATCCGCTACTCCATCACCTTTTTGTGCATGAAAGTAGAATCTTAAAGTCCTAGACCATTGGGCGGTATGCTACTGCTTTGTGAAACTATTCGGCGGCGCTGCGAGTGCTTCTTTGTCCACCGATTTGATCCTCTCCTAAAGGGCTAAGCGTGCTGGAACAAAGGGAGAAGTATGTCTCTTCGATGGTAAGCCAAGTGAACTTAGAGATACTCAGGCTTTCGTATCTTCACTTTGCTCATCCTTTTTGCGACATAGTGTCCATGCTTTCCTTAAATCCTCAAATATCTGAAACAAATGAGTACGTATCAGATATTGAGATAAAATAAACATTTGAGGACACTATTTATATTAAAATATATCCCTAAATGGGTCCAATTTGAGGACTCATAAACACCGCCAACTTAAACTTTTGCTTACCCTCAAGTCAGCAGTTCAATTATGATGTCTAAAATAGTGCTACACAAGACTCAATCATGAACATACACAACAAGACTCAAACTACTTATTCAAAGCTCATTTATGTACTCAATGATTCAAGTTGTGACACACCATTATCAAAGATTCTTAAGATCGCATTACTTGCTTCAAGTGCAAGTTCAAACTCAAACGTAAGAATTCGAATGCCCTCACACAAATAATGATTCCATTATCACACAGAGGTGTATAACCAATTAAAGGTTCAAGAATCAGACACAACGCTCACACTGAAAAAGAGGAACACAATGCATGTTTCACCCATAGGCTTGCCCTTATTTTTCCAGTCAAGAATCATTTCTGCTTTCTCAAGATCAAAAAAGGTCCTTTCAAGGCTTGTAATGGGGCTGAGTGCAAAGGTATTATCATTTAAGCTTAGTGACTAAAGATCTTCATGAATTATGGTGCTCACAACACTTCTTTTTTTTCACCTTCTTCTATAAAATTTTCTCCTAGTGCTTCTAAGTCATTCTTTTCTGTTCTTTTTCTTTTTCTCTTTTTTTATATGGAGGTTTTCCATTCCTTTGCAATAGCATCGCTTAAGGGAGACTTTTCTTGCAAGTCTATACTTTCCCTTTCCCTTTTAACCATACCCCAACTTAAGCTTTTGGCTTTTGTTGGATATTCATTAAACCACAATTTTCGAGGATTATAGGTAGTGGATGAATAAATGTCTAGGTTCTAACAAGTTTCTTCCATAGAAATGTAAAGTTCAAGGGGTTTTCAAGAGAGGTTCACACACTCATATGGTGGGACAGAAGAGAGGTATATGTCTAATTGGCTCACACTCTTCAAAGCTCCTAAGATCATTTCAAGAGAAAGAATTACTTAATTAACTGGACTAATGGGGAAAATTCTAGGTTTATTCATGCATGGTTCATAGTAAGTTTATCACATTAGGCACCTATACTTAAATCAAACAATACTACACACTTTATCTAGTGTCCAATGGTTATCACAAGAGAATTAATTTGATACATAGCTAATCATAACGTGATGAAAAGAGTTCACAACTTGTCTATGCAACTTTATTTGGTCTCGTTGGAGCCTCACATTCATGTTTGTTTAATTGAGAGCACTATTCAAGTCATCAGTGTTGATCAAAACCGATACTTAAATTTGCATGATATCACCCACTTTCAACACACGTGGTGGCAAAAATTTTTGAAAAATAAATTTTTTTCAGAAGGGTCGATTCGTTTTGTAATTAAAACCAAATGAGGGAGCAATAATCTCAAACAATCGCACACGCAGTATAAAACACAATTTAAAACACAAAACCCAAATATATACACAAAAACAAGTAGTATAAACACAAAAGTTGTGGGCCACACCCACCACAATTAAAAAGATTTGTACTTAAATAAATAACAATAATCGAGAGGTAAAATTAACAAAAGGTAGATATGGGGCTATAGAATCATCCTCGTAAAGAAACTACTTTGAGTTGGAGTCCTTTACAAATGTAACATTAGGTTGAAGGTGAGGTGGGGAAGTTAGGAGAACATCTGAGTGATTCAACAATCTATTATGCAGCTTCTCTTAGCAACCCAATGCGCCTTTCCTTAACCCATGTTCTCAAATGATTCATCAGCCACCTTTTTGCGTTTTAGCCTGCAACTTATCCAGTCCATTCCCATTCGACGACAATACTTTGACTTCTGAGTCGTTCGGTGGATTGCCAAAAATTTCTTACTTTGCCGAGTTTTATAGAAATTCTCAGAAAATCTAGATGATCAAACAACGCTAACCATCGAGGTTTTGGATCTAATGGGCCATTTGACGGAGCTCACCGAGTTTTGTAGACTCCAAATTTAGAAAATACATTGATTAAAATGGCAGAATAGAATTTATCGCCGGATTCTTTGATGGCTTTTTAACAGGATTCGTTGCGCACTATTCTGCACTTTTAGAGCACCTTCCATACTTTAACCTAAAAAACTATCACATTATTATTTTATCGATACACAAATAAAAGACAATAAGGGGGTTTGGGTTGCCTCTCAAACAACAAATGAGGTAACATCGCGGCACAAGATTAATTAACCATTTAACCTACATAGTTGGGGCCACCAACATCATGATGAGGTAACCCCTGATCTTCCTGTGCTCGAACATAAGATAGTGCTTGCTCTACAAAAATTTTTAGGTGCTAGACAGCTTTGGAGTGAGACCAAATGATACGCTTCGTTCCTTCATTGTCTTTTTTAAGTTCTTCTAGCTCTCCATCCTACTCAGTCAACTTGAGAAAAATGGTTGAGAGAATTCCCTCAATGTGTTTCACCTCCTTGTCCCTATGAATTATTTAACAGAGGGAGGTACATTTTATCCTTTTTCTTGAATTCAAATTCGATATTCTTCACCCTTTTTGCTGATACTCCATCCACCCGTGTCATCAATGTGGTCACCATAACATTTTCTCCATTTCTTGCTCAGCTTCATCCATGTGGTCAAGAAATTGAGCAGCCATCATGTAGGGCAGCTGTACAATCCCTCTTGGTATTAGTTTGTCAAGAAACTGCTTGTATCTGGAACTGAGGCTTCTGTAGAAGAAGTCTAGAAGGACCATATCCGGAGTGCCATGTTTTGGGCCTTGAGCTATTAGCCCTTTTAACCTTGCCCACGATTTATGTATTTGTTCCACCTCTATCTGTTTGAAGGTTTGTATATGAACCCAAATCCAAATTACCTCTAGTGTGGGGAACTGTGTTAGTTCGTAGAAGTGTACTCAATTTATTTACAATCTGCTTCAAAGCACAACTTGACAAAGCAGAACTGAAAGTAAGGTCAGTAAAAGTATAGCTAAATAAAATGAAAACTCTACTGAACTACATTGTCACGTAACACCACTCCCCGACAACGGCACCATTTTGATGCTTATCTTGACCATTGACACTAACTGCTGTTCTAGTATCTACGATCGTCAATAATATAGTAACCCAATTAAGGGATGGGATCGTGTCCCAAGGGAGTGGTTTGATAATGTGTAGTTAATTAGAATTCCATTCTAATTAGTCGTAGCTAAAGAGATTTGCGAATAAAAACATAATAACTTAATAGGGGTGATGTAAAAGTGTCAAATATGAAATGAGGGGTTTGCCACAGGTAGTTAAAAAAGGTAAAATTAAAGAAAAATCAAGTAGGAGGGGGAATTCTTGGGATGTGACTGCAATACAAATTAATATAGATTATTCTGTACATGATTTCGATAGAAAATATCCAAAAAAATAGTGGCGACGCTAACTTTAATTGGAAATAAGTTCTCTCTTGAGAAACTTACACCGTTTCAAATGTGTTCCTCTCGGACACCCATTTTCCGCATGAAGTCTAGTTTATGCCTTACCCCACTCACTCTCTCGAGTTGAGTGTTAGGATATGGAACTAGGGTTCGCCCTCTTGGGCGGAACCTTATGTTGACCAACTCCTAGGCCATCAATCTGGCGGTCTAGGTTTCACGACAACTTTCTCGAGCAAGCAAAAAACACATGGGTGAACTTGTATTTGCAACTACAAATCCATAAGATTTAACAACAACCACTAGACGAAATGATCATTAAAATACATCTAAGCTATAAGCAAGCAAGACCCAACAATAATTTTAACTCATATTTGCTAAATCATACCCCAAAATGGGGGGTATTAGCCACACATCAAGAAATAAGAAATTATACCTTTAATGATGTTGAAATCAAATGGGTATAAGAAGATGAGTCTTAATTTAAGCAAAGGAAGAAGAATTGAGAAGACCCACTTCCAATTTGGGGAAGATGAATTCCTTCTTTCTTCAAGTCATAAAGATAACCTCTTCAAACTTGAGAGAAAATATGAAAAACTAAAGTTTAAAGTCTGAAAACTAGAAAATTTTTTGAACTTAATAATTAACAACTATAACAAGTATTTATTTCAGATTTTTGCTGTTGCATATCGTTTGGCTAGGTTAGTCGAGGTCGCCCAATGACTTGGCGACTAACCCATCTTCTAGTTCATCGCCTTTGTGCTTGAGAGTAGGATCTTCAAGTCCTGGACCATTGGGCGGTATAGAACTGCTTCGCGGAATAAATTGGTGGTGCGCCGATTGCTCCTTTCTCTACATATGTTATCCTTTTCCTACAGATCTCATCGTGCTTGAACGAATGGCGTAGTATGTCCCTTCCCCGTTGTGACAAGGGTACTTAGCGATGCTCAGGCTTTCGTTTCTTCACGTTTCTCAGCCTATTTCTCCTTTTGGTGACATAGTGTCAATGCTTTCCTTAAATCTTCATATACCTGAAACTTAAGAGTTTTATTAGATACTGAGATAAAATAAGCATTTGAGGACACTATTTCAATTAAAATATAGCCCTAAATGAGTCCAATCTTTAGAGTCATCATGGTACACCCTGAACATGTGTGATACTTGATAACCATTGTTGGTCCCCTAGAGAACCTTGACCTAGCTGACTACTTAGTATAAGACATACTCAAGCACTAATAGGCTGAAAACGAAAATTGACCTCAAAGTAAAACTCAATAAGAATGTCTGAAAGGACTCATTGAAATGATAATAATAATTTTTGAAACATCTTCAAAGGAAAAAATGTAATTATAGACTCCTCGAATCTATGTTATAAAAAAATACATTATAACTCTATTGGGACATCCTCTAACCGAGAACAATCACTTTAAGCTATATCATGATACAACATCTTGTACGTGCTGTTAGAACTGTCCTATATTGTGTCGGGATATAGAGCCTCTCAACCAAGTGGATCCACTAAGCAATAAGCATACATCTAAAAAGTACGATCTTGTACCCTTGTTTGTAAGATACGGTTTATGGGACTGTGAGTTGTATGAACTCTCCCCCATATCGGTGCTCATTAATAATTCAAATAATATATACTCTTTCTCAAATGTATAAAGCATACTCTTTCTATGGTTTGAGATAGTCTCTCAAACTATCCTCTTAAAAGAGGCAACTCTGAAATATTTCTTGAACTTATTGCTTATTAAGAAAACATGGTTTCTTTTTATCTAATGCAAAAATACATTCTAGGTTGAGATAATTACTCAAAAGGGACCTCTTTACGAGGTAGCTGCTCTGTACTCAATCTTTATGAGAACTCTTTTGACTTTTCTGAAAATAATAGTCTCTTTCTTCATGTGAAAATGAAACATTTGGGAGATACATAGTTCTCTTTTACTCTAGCTTAAATCTTGGTTAAGCTCTTTCTCAAACTCCTCTTTTCTTTCACAAAACTTTGTTTGAACAATTACGTTTTGTTTAAAAGATTCTCAATAAGAAATCAATGAATACTCAGAAAATTCATGTTAAACAATATATATATATATATATATATATATATATATATATATATATATATATGAACAATAAACTCAAAAATCACAATGAAAGAAAAAACAACTCAATAATAGGAAATACTATTATAGAAGTTTATGAAAACCAAAAGAACCATCTAATAAATCCAGTCAGACAAATTGGCGATCTAGATGTCTCCTTGTAAAAAACTACTCGGCGGATCGCCTATTAGGACTTTAGATCTCCCAAATGGACAGAAGATTATATTTTTCGAGAGAATTTGACAACCTTATTCTGCGATTCGCCAATCCATTCGGCGGGTCGCTGATTGATCAAGTGAGTTCGCCAAATTTCCGAGCTCGGGTATGTTCAAGTAAAACATGCATAACTTTTTATTTCAAGCATAGAAAAAGACAAACTTGATGGAATTGGAAAGAAGAATCAAAGATATTTAATTTTGTATGTCGTAAGCCACCTAATTAATTATATTCTGAGAGCTATGATATTTTTAATTTGACCTTTGTATGAACTCATGCGAGAACATAGGAAATAGGAATGTTTTGAACTTGGCTTGGTGTTTGTGGTCTCTTATGACCCTAGATCAATTAAGATAGTCTTGATACACTTTTTAAGGATATTATAACATAATATAAAGTATAAAATAACCTTGTTCAATCTCAGATACTTACGTCGAACAGTTCGAATTTAAGAGTAGAGTTCTGAGGTGCTATAATATTATTCGGGTTTTAGTTTAGAAATTTTTAGGGTGTTATAATATCTCTATCTTGGGAACATTTGTCCTCCAATGATGGCTTAAATGAGCATGGAAAGGGAAAATACTTACTCTTACTATCTTTCTAACTTTCGAACTCGCCTATTAACATAAGCGAAACTATTTCATACTAAGAGTTTTGAAATTTTATACAATGTAAGTTACAAACTACATGTGATTGAACATAGTCACACTCTATATGAATTTATTTGAAATGAAACAACTCTATCTCAGCACCAAGTAAGTACATGACTACTATGCTTAAGCAATACAATTGCTAGCTGTCAAGCCTATTAACACTTCTAAACTGTGATTTCCTTTATGAATACCTCACCTCATTAGTTGTAACCCATCTCCTACAAGAGTTTATGACTACTCTTAACAAGGTTTAAGTTGAACTTCCTGGTCTTCCTATGTTCAAGCCTAACTCTATATGACAAGGTTCTAAACATGAGATGCTTATACTAATCTAAACTATGAGATTAAGGTTCTAACATCTATAGAGAATCTCATCAAAAGAATACTACTCTTTACCACCGCATTCATCCAACCTCGAGGCCTAATCAAGAACCACCTAATGCTTTATGCATTCATCCACATGTTATCAAGACCTCATTCAAACCTAGAACTACAAATCCTCCAAACAAATCTTTCTAAGAATTTCACTCTCTCCCGTCATCTCTACCATCTGAAATTTCAGGCATTACTACTACAAATTGACTAACTACTCTAATCTAACTATTACTCATAGTAAACTTCATTTCATCCTTCCTCCACCTTTATATATTTATATGGAACAAGAAAACCATTACTACAAACAAAAGAAGCATTGACCTTCTCAATCTATCACTACTTAACTACTATCATCAACATCACTATATAACTAAAAACAATCACGGAAAGAGCTTTAGGGGGAAAGATCATAGTATAACTATTTAAGAATTCTTATATAAGAATATGCATGACATAACATGATTATCGATAGGTATTAAGAATAAATTAGGAATTCATGAGATTGAACATACTATGAGACACGAGTGCTTGTATGAATAAGTTCATATAATTCGACTGATATCTACAACTTTATGGAGTAAGATTGAGATGAATGGGATAACGAATTTGCCCCTCATTTTGTGAACTGAGCGTGAATCTGAATTTGTCTGACGTGTATGAGCATATGTCATGAACAAAATTCATATATTAGGGAGATCAACCAGATCTAGTAACTAGTAAATTTCAAATAATACACTAGTATGTGAATGGATTGATATAACACCATTACTCTATATGAACATATCATTATATGATTCTCCACACCTGAATTGGTTTCTTGTCTTATTATCTCTCCCGTAGGTATGAAGGTGAGACTTTTAAGTTATGAATCTATTCCATTCATCTCTAAATGATTATATGTCCTTTGAAGACCTCTTTCTTAGATGATTCTCTTAACCTCTTCTTAATGGTTTATATAGTCACTTGGTCTAACTCTTAGTAGTCTAACTTTTCCTTTTGTCTGTTATTGCCACCTTTCCCAACTAGAGGAAACTCGAACTATATTTAAGAGGCTTATAATTGGCTATTTATTATCCCTTCAACCAACTTTTAAAGGGCAATAAATAATTAAAGCATCATCCTACTCCATATCAAAAACTTGAAAATACTTTCTAAGAACTCATAAATCAATATATCATAAACTTAACTGGAACATCGTCTTACTACGTACGATTTTGGGTACACCTTTTAATGATCCTGTTAATCTAATGACTTAGTAACACTTCATTTCACTCAAAACTAACATCATCACCCACTAATACCTCATGAAAACTTGTCAATCATTATCTCCAAGCCTACCTATTTATAGATTATCATCACAACCTTTTTCAGAACCTAAGTACAATTTACCCATTCAATATACATCCTTTCCTAATAAGTTCTATAACTCTATAAATCTCAAGGGGTTCTCATTTCAAAATCATAAGCCTTACGTGTATCGCCTCATGAATACTGTGTTCTTTTATTAAATACCCATTCTTGGCCTTTACTAAGGCAATGTTACATTGAACATAACTCTCTTCTAGTTAAAGTATACTATAACTTATCATAACTAGTAACTAATCCTCTGCCTTCTATCATGAAATCCACATAAAATTATTTCTCTTTAGCCTACACATAAGGGAAATATCCTCATCAATGACTTACTGGGTACATGACCATAAATATACACATTACTCAATAATTGTCCCCATATCTTTAGGTCACTACACTTCCAAATGCATACTTGTAACTCTGGAAACTTCTACTACTTCTCATAACATTGCATCTAATACTATATTTCGGGTGAAATTAATATCCAATCTCTGTAAAACACACTCCGCTCATAATGGGCATCACCTGAAACAAGATTCGATGAAGAGAATCTTAGTGTACATCTTGCTTTTAGCTCGAATGCATGAGTCATCTGAAGAAAGGTGCATTCTTTTGGATCAATAAACTTAATGCACACTAATTGGCTACTCTCAAGCCCTGTGCAACTTCTTTACTTTATGAATAGTTTTGCTGAGAGTAACTCATAAATAAGAATCTTGTGTTTACTTTTCAACCACCTTTAGTATGAGGGGTAATCATTGAATAAACTTGTGTAACACATGATTTTAAAAACGGAAGAGAAAGTGGAACTCACTACTCGACCCATATTAGAATCCGGGTTTGTTTACTCAACCGACAAAGCGGACTAGGAAGGGGTGCCCTTGGTTGGACTGATAGCAAGGGCCAGCTCTAGACCATCCTCCGATGTAAGCTAATCAAATCACTCGATTTTGAAAGCTATTGAGATAGAGGCAGATGGAAGGACCGGAACTGGCTTAGATGTCCGAACTTGGATGTCTTAAGCATTAGTTGACTTTAGTTTTTAAAAAAAGTTCCTCATGATAGAGTTCTATTGCACGTTTTTGAGTATGACAAAAAGTAAAACTTTTCTTAAATGTCTATAGTCCCTAATTTGTAGAACTAGTCCCTCACAACTATAAATAAGATCTTGTTTCCATAACTTTATAGACACCCTAGGACACTTGAACTCTGTGCTATGATACAAAATTTTTTATGCCCCAGCCTACACCTTGGTTGTAGCCGGCATTCAAGAGCCAATGTTCGTCATCAAGACTTACTCAAGTGATAATATACATAAAACAGAAATCTAAAATTTAATAAGAATTCATGAAAGTACTCATTGTAATAAATATAATAATTTTTAAAACATCTTTAAACGAAGGAATGTACAAAGAGACTTCTCGTGTTCATCTATCCTCTAATGTTTAAGATAGGTCTTAGGAAAATACCCTAATCCCTTCAAACAATATCTCAAATGACATTAATACATTTGAATGTACGAGTATGTAATATAGAGGAGTAGAAAAAACTGAATTAAAGGATTGGAATAGGTAACAATATAATAAATATCAATTAAAGAAATAAAGGGGTTAAATCATTTAAAGCCTTACAAAATACTTTCTCATTTCTAAACTCAACATAATAAGTAATATATAAAAATACACTCTAAGTTTATTAGGACACTTTCTATCTAACTATCATCGCTATGATCTGTGATGATACAACGTTTGACCACGCTGCAAGAGTTATCCTATATCGTGTCAACATATAGAACCTCTCAAGTAAGTGGATCAACTACTAAATGAGGATTTATATAAAATCATGTATCCATATTGGAAAGACATGGTTTATAGAGACTGTGAGCGTTCTAAACCCTCCCCCATATGGATGCGAAATACTGTTCCCAACAATATATACTCTTTCTCAAATGTATAAACATACTCTTTCTCAGGTTTGAGATAATTTCTTAAAATATCCTCTTAAAAGAGGTAAGTTCTCTGATATCTTTCTGATCTCATTGCTCATT
Source organism: Solanum sitiens (assembly GCA_016801875.1). Taxonomy (NCBI): domain Eukaryota; kingdom Viridiplantae; phylum Streptophyta; class Magnoliopsida; order Solanales; family Solanaceae; genus Solanum; species Solanum sitiens. The sequence continues at coordinate 1,053,352 of JABWTJ010000073.1, read as the reverse complement.
TAAAAAACAAGGTTTCTCTTTACTTAATGTAAAAATACATTTTGCATTGAGATAATTACTAAAGGGGACCTTTATATAGAGGTAACTACCATGTAATCAATCGTTCTAATAACTCTTTAACTTTTCTTAAATTAATATTCTCTTTCTTCAAATGAAACATTTGAGAAATACTTAGTTCCCTTATACTCTTGCTTAGATCTTGGTTAATCTCTTTCTTGAAATCCTCTTTACTTTCTCAAAACTCAATTCAAACAATTATATTTAAAAAAAGATTCTCAATAAGAACTCAATAAATACTTTGAAAATAGGGTTAATGCTGAAAAATAGACATGAATAATTAACTCAAGAATATCAATGGAAGATATATCAACTCGATAATAGGAAATATAATTCAATAATTAGTAACTCAAGAGCTCAGAAATTCAAGACAAACGGGTGGACCTTGTAGGAACCAAAAACCCTTGCTACAAAATGACAAAGCTCCAAACAATAAGAAGATACATGTTTCCAAGACTATTTGAGCAAAAAATATATTTTCAACAAGGATATATACATGCAACAGATAGAACAAAAGATGTGTACTTATTTCAAACTACGTGCCATAAATTATCAATCGTGTATAGTCATTATCAGTTATATGTAATAGTTGGTACCTATGTGTAAAACGAATAATTGTGTCTTAATATATTTACACATGTAAAAAAATATAACATAATAGCTTAGATAAGTTAGCACTAGATCTTTGATGTGCTCAATGAAAAGAATCCTTAAAGTTCAAGGATCTCCTACTTATGTTTTTACTGTAAAGTCTTTCTATAATGTATAGCTATGTAATGTGTTTTAAGGGCCGTGTCCCTAATGTACTCTAATGTTGTTGAGTCTACGATGGCAAAGAGACTTAAGGTCTATATATGTAGTATGACTTATGTTTTATCTATATATGAGATGAAGTTTCTAGCATATGATGTGCTATGAAAAGGTTTAAATTTTCCGCTAAATCTACTATGTCAATGCAATGAATGATAACTATGTGCTTGTATGAGACCTCCGAGAGGTCAAGTACGCCATGTTACTTCTAGGGGGTGCTCCCCGGATGTGACAATCGTGGTATCAAAGCATGAGGTTATAAAGTGGTATCAAAGCATGAGGTTATAAAGTGGTTTTATGTTCTAAAATTCTTATATTGCCACGTCTAGTAGAGTCTCGTAGCATTGGTGGTGAGTCGCGACACATCAAATTGTACGGGAGGCTATAGGACGATAGAGTTTCCCTTTTTCAGCATTCTCATATCGTGCCATAGAACTTAACTCTATAATATCTCTCTCTTATGTTTTCTTGTTCGGTGGTTTTTTAGATGTGATTGCTTGGATGAGATTGTCTCTATGCTTGAGGGAGAAAAGGTGAATTAATGCTTAACTTGGTTTTATGGTTGAATGAGTATGTTTGGAGGTGAATTTTGACATGTTTTGGTGATATGATGCCATTTATGGCTATGTATGAGACTTACGTGAAATAGCATGTTATGTTGAAATTGTACGTCAAGATATGATTAAAGCATGTTAGAAGTCAATGTAGATGACATGAGTTTCTTTTGGAGTGATGAGTTACTATATGGTTTTTACATTATGGTAGTCTAGTACTATGATTGAAGTTGAAATGCTTAGTGATTACCTATGAAAGCATGCTACCTTAAGAATATGTGTTTTAAGGTGTTCATTATTTCCCTTTGAATATATGCATGATGTTTCAAATGTTGCCTTAGTTGGGATGTGTGAACATTCATGATTACCTAATATGGATTGGAGTCCTTTGTATATACTTGATCCTAGGTGTAAAGGTAATATGCATGACTTGGTAGGGTGATGATGTGGGTACCTTACTGTAATGTTCTAGGGAAAAGAAGAAATTTTTATGGCAAAGTCTCCTCGATGTTTTCCCCTAATATTGTATGACCATTGGTGTCTATTGTATGGTATGAAAACCTTATGTGGTTTAATGGTATGATCTAACTTGATGTTTGAGGATGATTTGCCTAAAATGATAAGGTTTATAATACCTTGGTGTTACTATGTTTATTTACTGTAAATTCCTTCTAAATGGTAATCACTTGTAATTGTTGAAATATGAATGTTGTTAAGATAAGATCCTCTTAAGGTTGGGTTAAGTTGCTCTTAATTGGGTTTACCCTAAGTGGGGAATGGTGATGAAATGGTAAGGTTGTAGATATTTCTACTTTGTCCGTCTATTTTGCTTGAACTTGAATCTAATGAAGTCTTGATTAACTTGTCCATGAATATAGTCTTGCATAAAGTATAAACCTTATAGGTATTTTTAAGATTCCAAAGTGCTTGAATGGAAATTTTGATTAAGTACATGTTTTATCATTAGTATTGTACATCCTAACATGCTAATTGTGAATTTGACTTCATGAGATAAGGTAAGAAACTTGGTTTAAGTCACTTGTGAGGTGTAATGTTTATCCTTATAATGAATAGTTGATTCTCTTTAAAATGAAATATGTTGAGTCTTTTGAAAATTTTTTGACTTGTACGGTTTAGAAAGCATGATTTTAGTCCCACTCTTGAAAAGTGAAAGAATGTTTAGCTAAGTGTTCATGTGTGTGCCTATAATTTGTATTGTTTTTCCCAAATGAGGCTTACAGTAAAGGCTAGTGCTATGTTAGAATTTGAAGTTTTGTGAAATGGCTTCCTATTATTGTGATGTGCTTGGTGTGACTTGCCATTTGGACTTCACTAGGAAGAAACATGAGCATGTCTTTGTTTAAAAGTTGAGGATCTCTCATTTTAAAAGGAAATCGACCTTGTACTTTGCTAAGGTGTGAACTCATGATACATGTAAGTGTGTTGAGGAAAGAGACATTCTTCCATGGACACAACTAAGCATGGTATGGTTGAGTATGACCTTCATGGCACTAGGTATAACTAATACAGATCTTGGTTGATTCAATTAACTCAAGACTATGTGCATTGGAGTGACTATGTGCATTGGAGTATGAGTGCTTAAATAGCTTTTGAGTATATGTTGTAAATCTGCCTATGTATGGCATTGCAAGATGATCTCTTAATGAATTGAAGTGTAATGAACATGTTGTGATTTGGAGAAGTATGTACCTCCTATAAGCATGATAAGAGCCTTTGTGTTTGATGCATTAAAGAGTGAGTGAATGAATGTTTTGCTTGCTTGTGTGCATTGAGTGCTATAATGATTTGAAGTTGTGTTTCCTTGAGAGTTTGGTGCATTAACTTCTATGTGATGATGTTATGAATATGATGAACTTCTCTATGATGCATTTAAGTCCTTGTTGTGATTGAAATGTTCTAAGTGTCATTCGAGGACGAATGTTCCCAAGTGGGGGATATTGTAAGACCCCCAAAATGAGTTAGGGTGTATAGAACCTAACATGTTTGTATTAAGGTTCTAATGTCCTAAATATGTCTTATAATATGGTTTAGAGGCAGTGTATAAAGTTTGAGGTGATTTGGAAGTCAAACGTCAAGGGACGACCAAGACGTTCGACGATCAGTCACCTATGTGCCTCATATGTCTATGCGTGCTTATATGTGTATGAATGAGGTTATTAAGTCTTAAAATGAGTTGGATGTTAAATGGTATTATATGAAGTTTCGAGAAGTTTGGAGGTCAAACGTCCAAGAACGCTCAAGACGTTCGAAAGATAGCCTCGAGACATGCATGTGTGTGTCTTGATGGGGCCTTGCATGCTTGGACGTGTTGCAGGTGTTTATTTTGGGTGAAACTTATGTGGATTATCTACAACTTGTTAAGGGTTGTATTTACGTGGTAAACGTCCAGGTACAACTTCAAAAGGGCCCCACAAGAAGGACCCAAGGCTGGTCAAGACACTGGTGTCAATCGACGGACCAAACGATGGCCAGTTGGTCAACCAAAGGCCCGTAGGTGAGGTATCATCGTTTGACACTTAGCTTGGGCAGGTCTCAATCCAAAAAGTGTCAAAGGACCAATCGACGGAAGCCAATACATGGCCCGTCCACTAACCAACGGCCAGTAGATAGTTCCGTCGATGTTGGCATGCAGCCTGCTGCCTGTGCACTGTTTCATTAAAGGGGTGAATGGGAAATTCACCCCACGTGCTAACCTGACCCCACAAGATTTATTTGGTTATGTTTGGGTGTATTTAAGTGATCAACAACGTGATCAACCCATTTCCAAACCAACTCACACAAATTGAACCTTTCCCTCCAAAAATATTCTCCCTAGAAACCACCATTGTTGGTGAAGCTCAAGAAAAGCTGGGAGCTCGGATTTCCATGGATGATTCATCAATTTTTAAAGGTTTTCATGAATAAACAGGTATGGTGATCTTAATCTCTAGTTATCCCTCCATCTAGACAGTTAATCTCAAAGATTTCAAAGAGAAAAATATAATCAAACTTCTCCTTCTTCAATCTATCCATAGGTTCTTTCTAAAAATGTTTTGTACGATTAAATCATGATGAATTGAAGTTAATACAGTGTTTTTTACGTGAATTTGACTCCACTTGCATGATGAACCCATGTTCCTTCCAAACTTGGTTTAGTCTTTGCATGGGCTTTGTGATCTTGAATTGTTATCGATTGAATTGGGATTCTATTACGTTGAAGTGGTTATATATAATTTTATTTATGTGGATTAATGTTTAATTTAGGATGAAGGATCCATGTGGATCAATGTATGAAGATTTGAACATGTTTAGCTTAGGTTTCTATGATTCACTGTAACAATGGCCTTTTAATGAATAAAAGTGAATTTTGATTATGCTGTGGTTCTTATAGCTAGTGTTTAGGTTGATGTTATGAATGAATTTTGGGTATAAACCCTTAATGATCAAATCAAAGGAACCTTGATAAGGATTGATCTACATGTTTAACCTTAAAGTTGCTAATGCTATGCACATAATGTGATATCGATTTAGGGTAGATGAATCATGATTTAGTCTTGATTTCGATGGCTATAGTTACTGGTCTAGATTGGTATTATTGCTATATTATGAATTTTAATCATGATAAACAAAGTAAAATATATTAATGAGTGATCTATGACTCTCTACTTTCTACCATATATGGGATATAGTGAACTAGTTGAATCATGCTCTTGTGATGACTTGTACATGGTTTCTTTGATGATTAAAGTACATTTACCTACTGCCCTATATATGAATTGTTGATAAACAAGGTGTATTGGTCAATGATGATTAAAGGGTGAGAAATTGGTAAGAATGCTTATCTCCTCTACTTTTCTATATTAATGTAGTTGATACAGCCTTGTATGACATTGTGTGGTATGGTCCACTTATGGTGTCAGTGTTTACTTTATGTCATTATATATGTATTGACCATGGCCTTTTAAGGCAAATTTATGATTATATGAATGAGTGATTATGATGATCACCTTATGTGTAACTTGTGCCTAGTCTCCTATTATAGTTGTGAACCTAGGTTGTGTTACTATTGTTATGAGCATGTGAATATCTATGAAAGAGCATGTGTAGGTGCTGCCATGGGTTAAGTGTTAATGATTGATGACCCCTACACATGTACCCCTATGTGAATGTAATGTTAGGAGTCTTAAAGCATTCTATGAAGGTAAATTTTCTCCTATGCTACTGTGTATTGTGTGGTCTTTGCTTGAAGAGTATTGTGGTCTAAGAGGGTGGCTGCCTCAATATGATATTGATAGCCATTATGTGATCATGTTCACCAATGTACACACACTCACACTTCATGCATGCTTTAAAGTAGTAAAGGTTTATGGTGTCTAAATGAAAGGTAGTTCTCATATTCACTAGTTTCTACTACTATGCATGCTAAGCTTATATGATATGATGAAGTATGAATGTGTATAGTGTCTTAGTCGGTTTATATGAAAGGATTTCTCATATAGTTATACCTATTGACTCATGCCTTGATATATGAACATGTGTGACATTATGTGTTATGTGAAAGGTTTGCTCACATATAAGTATTCACACACACATGAATGATGGTCTAGTTAATAAAGGAGCCTTGAAAGGTGTGCTCAAGTGTAGCCATAACTAGATAGTGCTATATATATGCTATGTCCATGTGAAAGGATTTCTCACATGATTTAGGTTGATGAATTCTCATCTATGATCTATGAGCTAAGCATATGAGGGGATGACTTCTTCTAAGCCTATGTTTTATAAATAAATGTTAATAAAGGCTTTTCAAGAATGGGAACTTAGCTTAGCACCGAGTTAACTTGTAGATGAGGGGGTGACACCTTCCTAAGTAGGGAAGGTAGGGTTCACTACGGTCCTCATGGGGTGGATAGCCTCATGACCCAAAATGGGTGTAAAGTGATGTTTCCATGATAACCCCCAAGTTCCATAAACTATGCTTGCCACATAGGATCTAGCAGGTGATATCACCTAATATGCTAGCATGTGTTAATGTTCTACCTTGGCTAGGTAGGAACACCTTCCCTTGGTGTAAGGCTCTACAACACCAAATTCCATGTTTAGCACCCATGGTCTTAGTGTCGGTTAAGGCTATAGTTTCCCTAAAGTAAAATGGACAATGGAATTAAATGAATAGGACCCTAACTAGAATGACTTAAGGGATGTTACTTAGTATAGGTAGAAGTAAAGAACCCATCTAGACATTGCACAAGTATCTCCTTAGGAAGTTCAGGAAGGTGTTCAAATGCACGTGTCTATGTATATGTTCTTTTGCATGACTCTGTAGTATTAGTACTTGTTATGAAGATGTTCATGGTATGAGTAAATATGCATGATGTTTATATCATTGACTATATGATGAAGGTCTTGTATTGACATAAATGAAGTGTCTTCTGTCACTATGTTGATGAATGAATTGGATGTAAAGGCTTGTGGTCTCATGATAGGTTTATTAAGTATGTGTGAGGTTATGGGGCCTTATATGTACATTTCACTAATAGACTTAGATTGGGGGCATGAGTTAGGTCTTATAAGGTTCTATGTGAAGTAAAATTAGTATATGTGCATAATGGCTAGGAGTTCACTGTAATGCACTTTTAGTCTTGGCTTAAATATATATATGTTGTACTATACTTCTATGGTTATATGTGTTGGCTTGAGTAATTTATATGTATGGTTTTTCCATGTGGTCCTAAAGTAATGCATTGCACCAAGTATCACTAAAGGATTACTTGGGAGGTTAATGAATGAAAAGAAGGAGTTCACTGTTAAGGAGAATGAGCTCACTGTAAAGTGACCTCAAATGGGACTTAAATTCTATATGTGATTTTCTATGATATTTGGCCTTTGATTTTGTTTCTATGAAGTATGTGAATGATATAAATGCTATTGTATAAGGGTTTTATGATTATTTACTCAAAATGGCATGAAGTATGATTTCAAAGAAAACGTCCCTTTTAAATGCATGATTTTGCATGGTTGCCGTAATTATTACATTCTTGTGCTAATCCCATTCTTCTCTAATTTTTACACAAAGTGTAGGTTATGGATGCTTAAAGGATGTCTTGAATGGCGAAGAGCTTGATAGATGATTCCCAAGCTCAATGAAAGGAATCCTTAAAGTTCAAGGATCTCCTACTTATGTTTTTACTGTAAAGTCTTTCAATATTGTATAGTTATGTAATGTGTTTTAAGGGCCGTGTCCCTAATGTACTCTAATGTTGTTGAGTCTAAGATGTCAAAGAGACTTAAGGTCTATATATGTATTATGACTTTTGTTTTATCTATATATGAGATGAAGTTTCTAGCATATGACGTGCTACGAAAAGTTGTAAATTTTTCACTAAATCTACTATGTCAATGAGATGAATGATAACTATGGGCTTGTATGAGACCTCCTAGAGGTCAAGTACGCCATGTTGCTTCTAGGGGGTGCTCCCCGGATGTGACACTTAGGAAATCCTGGACCCTAGAAGTATCTTCCACTTCCTTACTTATCTCTCTTTAATGTTTCACTTGGTAGGTCACAACTTGACTCAACATTTGGATAGCTTCCTGAAATTCAGCATTGGTGACCTTTTTTGCAGGTTGCACTTTAGGAGCATTAGGTACCCCTTGATCCTACGGTTCAACATTCCTTCTAGTGGGACAAACTCGAACATCTCTTCGTGGAGGCATGATTTGAAAGACACGCGCAAGTACAAGTTAGAAAGAAACTTTATAGATATAAACTCTATCACACGAAATGAGTATTAAAGAAGTGAGATAGTTCCTAAATGTTGTAAACTCCGAATTATAGACGTGGACCGCTTGACACCGATAAATAGGACTCTACATATACGACTTCACAAACTCCATTGGACTCATGGAATTTGCGCTTTATACAAAGTTTGTCACACTCCAAGCCTACACGCTTGGCGGGACTGGCACTCGAGAACAATTGGTGACCTCAAAATAACCCTTGGCCTGACTTAACTCATAATGGATGACTTAAATAACATAAACACTCTCAAAAGATAAACTCATTCTATAAACTTAGAATGTCTTAAAAAACATCCAACTAGCAAAAATGGCAACTCAAGTCTCAACATCAATACTGAAAATTGAAACGACTCAAGAACTATCATTAACTAACTGCCTATGGATCTTGTAACAACAAAGATGGACGTCGAGACAACACCCACGACATCCAAATGAACTACTGCTAAGAATAAAAAGAAAGTGAAGTTCCTAAAAAAGTATGTATCCTCCCTCTCATTAGATGGGGTGCACTTCACACCCATTAAAAGAACTCTACTTAGTGTGAATTTTCAGACATCCTAGGACTCTTAAAACTAATGCTATGATACAATGTTTGTCACGACCCGAAGCTACCCCTAGGACATAAAAACGCGACCTATGATGACAAGTGACCCCAAGCTAACCTGAGCTGACATATAACATGAAAAATGAACAAATCTATGCACATGTATACTGATGAGGAAGATAAATCATAATTAATTGATTAGGCAGAATACCCAATAATGATCTGAATATAGATAACTTACTATAAGTTTAATCACAACTGGAAGCTCAAACTCAAAACTAAAACTAAATTTGTTATAATGTCTAAAATAATAGTCTACCTGATTAAAGTTGTTGGTACATGCCCAATGCTAACTCTAGAAAAAATTGAAACTAAAATAAAGACTAAAAGGGGGGAAACATGTCAATTTTCCTCGAAGGATTAGGAATCACCACTAAAGCTATTAAACTGGAGATGAAGAATCAATCTATGCGTGATCAGAATGCTGAGGACCTAAACCTACACCACGAGGATAGAATAAGCTGAATAAAGCATATAACTGAACAAGCGATAAAGAAATGATAAAATTTGAACATGATGTAAATCCTGCGTACAAAACTAACTGAATGCAATGATTAACTACATGAAAAACTAAGACTGGATATTAACTAATAACATGGTCATAACATTAGAATGTAGCTGTGTGAGCTATTAATAACTGACATAAAACCACATGATCTATATGTAGAGTCTGATATATATGCCTCATAGAGAGGACATATTATACCCTGCTAGAGGTATAGATACATGATTGGCGTGATCACTAAAATTTAATGCCCACAAAGGGGACTTATAAACCTACGGGGTCATGTAGTTATTGGAATACGAGGGTGAGTGACATTTATTCCACATGGTCTAAGACTACTCCTAACTAGAATGTAAGTAACACATTATAACTGGATTTCTCAATAGCTCAAAAGACTAACATTATAACTGAAAATGCAACATTAATATACTGATAATGAAACATTCTTAATCTGAGGCATGCATATCTAAATAAACTGACCTAGCAAGTGTATCATGAACTAAACAACTCTACACATCTAGAGTACTGAAGTTAATGCAAAGAACTAAGCAATCGGTACGATAATCTAATTTAGATCATTCTAACAACTAAAACCCAACATTTCTATCATTCAAGAAACCCGAGGTCTAGATAATACTAAGGGAATCAAGATTTTGATTGAATTCTAGAGATCGGACGGGCAAAAGGAATGCACTAGTGAAATCCCAGAGACATAGTGATGAAATTCACGGAAACATCTTTTGATTGGGGCTCGAACTTAAAAAAACGTATCGCATTTTATGGAGGCACTTCTCGACTTTTGACTTTATTTTTCTCTATGTTTTTCTTGATTTTGGTGAATGACCGATTAGGGTAAATTCTAGTTCAGTTTCTTGGCTCAAGCTGACCAAACCTACGTAGTTTAAGGGTAAAACAATGTAGTTTAAACGTCCAACGCATAGGGAAAATACCAAACGACTTAGACATAAAAGATGATGAGGCTGACCAAGGCCCCTAGATGGACCGTCAAAAGGGACCAGAAACCATCAAGCTGGTCATGGTCCGTAGTGTAGTAGACCACCACAGTTTGACATCACGACCAGGGCCCGTGAAGGGTCCCATGGTCTGGCGTCTTATCCTGGTAGACTCTGTCGGGCTCCCACGTGTTCATGTATGGCCCGTGAGGTAGTCCACGACACGTAAAGGGCTTCGTGGTCCCCCTATGTCAGGAAGGGGATGAGTCCACGGGCAGATCAACGGACCGTGGTCTCTCTCACGATTCGTGAACCCTGTCGTGGTTCACTTGATCTGCTGAATTTTCTAAGTAAATTTTTTGAGGTGTTACAAAGTATATGGGAACCATGTGTTCCGAAAGAGTAAAAATTTTCACATTTGATTGATTTAGAAACACAGATTTCCAACAGAGATTTTGAGATAGTTTTTAGTATGAAGTAAATGCTTTCACAATTTATCAATATGGGAAACTTTGATTTCCTAGAGAGCATTTGGCCTAGTTTTTGAAAATTTATCTCAAACCACAGAAAGAAGTTATGTTTTTGTAAACATATTAGCTAGTATATTTTTGGAGTATTCAGAATCGATATGGGGGAGAGTTAAGACAACTCCCAGCCCCATAAATCATGTATCCATCATAGGTAGAAAAGGTCATACTTTTTAGATGGTTCATTAGTAATTTTTAGCATAGATTAGTGGATCCACTTAGTTTGTTACATCCTATGCCCTTGAAAAGGTATAGGACGACCCTGGTAGTGTGACAAAAAATGTTGTATCATCACAAAACTCATAAGTGATGGTTGTCGGTTAGAAAAACCCCCACAAAAGTACTTTCTATTCTTATATACTGACAATTGATTGTATTTATATATACAATTAGAGTTTATATTTTATTTTTTCACACAAACTAAGTAACTATTATATTTCTAAATACACAGAGTTGTTATACATGTTTTAAAATCTTTTCTGTATATTGCATTTATATTAGTACTTTATATTGAAATGACTTAGTTTAGTTGAGTTGAGCTCAGGTATGTTCTTTTAGTTCCTTTCAAGATTATGTATTGTTTTAGAATTCCCCTCATACGCTCGTACCATCAATGTATTGATGACATTGGGCTTGCATTATTGTTGAGATGCTGATACAGGTAACGAGAATTATCATCCAACGCTTCGTTGATGCAATTCAGCATTCACAGTCTTATCTTGAGCCTCCTTACTTTCTAAAGGATCCTATTTACATTGTTTTACTAGTTTTTAGTTGTGAGGATATGTGACACCCTAAAACAAACTAAGGTGAACTAGAGATTCGTAAGTGTTTCTTGAGTGAATTTTGTGTCAAACTAAGTTAGTTTAGTATTCCTAAGGTGTGTGTGAAGTTTTGTTGAGTTTGGAGTTCAATCGACCAAGAACGTCCATGACGTTCGGAAGGTGTGCCTTAGATTGTACTTGTGTGTCTTTTTGTGTTTGGATGAGTTTTACGTGTTCGTTTTCCTTGAAACTAAGGTGGGATGTTCCATAGACCTAGATGAATTAGTTTAGGGGTTTAACGTCCAAGCACGACCCCACATAGGACCCATAAGGGGCCCTAGATGAAGGGCCCAAGACTTGGACTAAATATTCCTTGGCAGTGTCCAAAAAACAAAGACAACGACGGCTAGTGGTCCAACCAACGGCCCGTCGTCTTGCTCCGTCTGTTGGAACTACAAGGTTGGTTAGTCAGGCTCCATTTGAAGCTAAGTGACAACCCAAGAGACCCCACTAATGGTCCATTGATGCACAGACGGTCCGTTGGTTAGGTCTCGTCCGTGAAGGGTCCAAAAACTGTAAGCTCCTTCTTAAGGCTTGGGGTGTTCGGTAAATTCACCCCAAGTCTTTTATGACCCTAGGACGTTTATTTTAGGGTTTATTAGATATATTAAAGTGTTACAAACCCTAAGACCTCATTTTTAGACTCCTCTTCCTAAAACCCCAAAACCCCTCTCTCTTAGAATTCTCTCTCAAGACTCCATTGAAAGCTAGATGTCAAGGAAGGATAAGAAGGCTGGTTGGACAAGTCTATTTATCAAAAACTCTTGTATTTTTCTTTCTTAGTGAGGTATGGTATCCATTCTTGAATATCTTTTCATTCAAGAAGCCAACTTCCAAAAAGGTTTCAAAAGGGTTTCTAAACTCAAATTTCTTCTAACTTTGATTTGTAGTATGGGTCCTCTTCTATTTGTGTTCTAATGGTTTAAATGTATTTAGTTTGGGTTGAATTGATGATTTTGATGTTAAAACCCTAATAAAACTCTTCTTTATGCATACTTCAACTTTTGGCTTGAAAATGAGTTATGTGAGCATGATTTGAGTAGGGTATGAACTTGGGTCTTCTTGTATTTGTCATGTTGGTGTAGCTACTGCCCTAAGGGACTTAATATGGTGAAATATTGATATATTGCTTATGGGTGATGATGGTTTGATTTGTTGATGAGTTGCTCTCATTGTATAATTCTTATTATGAATTGCTAGTTCAGTGGTATGGTCCACCTTATGGGTGGCGGTGCTAATTTATGAACTTGATGTTATTTAGTATGTATTGAATATGTAATATTGAAGGTCTAATATGTGTAATGAAGAGATATTGGAAATGGGTCTTGTATTGTGTTTTGCGTAGCTTGAAGTGCATGTTTGGCTTAGTTTATGTCTAAATAAAGTATATGATTATGTGGAGCATGTAGACTATGTAACTTGATGAATCAAGGTTGCAGCATGTGTAGAACTTAATAAGAATGAAGTGATGCATATATGCAAGGTGTGCTCACATGTACACACACACTTTTTAAGGAATGTATTATGCCAAGTTGAGTTAAAAGGGGAATCTTGAGGTGGACACTCTTCGTGAGTTGAGATGTAGTGTCTAGTAACAACCTCTCCATTCCTAGTGAGCTTTATATGTTAGACTATTATGTTGAGAAATCCATGGGGAGTTATGGCTCGCACCGAGAGGATATGAAGGGGAGGTCGATTACACTTCGTGAGTTGAGATGTTGTAGTCCAAAGTACCTCTTGAGATGAGTACTCCTCGTTAGTAGAGAGTGAGTTACTTAGTAGCAATCTCCTTATCCCTTAACTATGTGCCCGCATAGGTGTAGCTATTGGAAAAGCCATGTAAACGCTAATAAGCATGACCTTACACTAGGCAAGTAAGGATCCCTCATCCGATAGGGGTTAATATCGGGATTCCATGCCTAGCTCTCATGGTCTTTGTCGGTTAAGCTAACTCCCACAAAAGAATTGATTTGAACTAGTTAACTTGTATATTCTGATAATGTGTATGAATGTCGTGAGGGCTCGATCCACATTAGTTAACCATTAGGAGCACTAAGTGGTATTAGTAGTATGGGATGCTATTCTCACATTGCACTTGCTGTGACCTATACCTACTATGGGAGAATAGTACTTTCATGAAATCCGTGTGAATGAGTGTTATGGTGTGGTGTTATGGATGATTATTGTGAAGTGCTTGTGTAAATGGAATCCATTAGGAGTGCTAGTGGGAGTGGTAGTATGGGATGCTACTTCCACATTGCACTTAGTGTGACCTATATTTCCATGAGTGTTTTGCATATGTTAGCCAAGGGCGTGGATTCGCTTTCCAACGAAGTAAGCCTAAGATTAGATGGTTTTAAGGGTCGCTTTGGTGTACCTTGAAAGGGGGTGTATTCAATATCCTCTGTTGTCTCACCTTAGGCAGTCTTAGGATGACCTTGGGTTTGGGAAACTTCAAAGGAATAAGAGTTCATATGACTTGGACCGTGCCATTTACTGTAAGGTCTTCATTATAATAGTTCAAAACGTTCACTGTAATATTCCTTCAATTTACTGTAAGTTTTAGTAGTTCACTGTAAATGCATCTTTTGGTCAACTTGTTGTACTGTGCTCAAATCCTTGGGAATCCATTAAGAGCGCTAGTGGGAGTGGTAGTATGGGATGCTACTCTCACATTGCACTTAGTGTGACCTAAGAGTCCTATTGGAGGAGAGTACTTGTGTGAGAGTCGTATACATGTGTAGTCCACTATGAAGTCAAGTGTGCTTACTCTAAAGTGAAATATTGAGGTAAAATTATGGAATTTCTTATTTAAGTGTTTAATGATGGTTCTTATGTTGATTTGCTTCTAAATTCATGAATGTTACAATCAAATTGCATGAAAGGTTATTTTACTAAAATATCCCTTTTTGCATGTTTTTGCATATGTCATACTTAGTACATTGTTTGTACCAACCCCATACTTAGTACATTGTTTGTACCAACCCCATACTTTTATATACCTTATGAGTATAGGTTGGAAGCCTTTTGGAAGATCGAAGTTGAAGCTTGGGAATTCTATCTCTCAAGAATTTGGTATGTCCTCATATATTCGAGGACATAGTTTATGTTTCTTAGTTTCATTATTAAGACTTAATTGTATTTCCTTTTATTGTAAAGGGCCGTGTCTCTAAGATTCTAAGTTGTGTCTTTAATTTGGCTAGTGACGACAAGATTTTCTAATATTTATGAAAAGACTTATTTTATTATGATTATCGTGAAAAGTTATAATTCCGCACTACTTTTCATGATTTATGTAATGAATGCTAGTTAGAGGGCTTGTACAAGACCCCAAATAGTCAGGTACGCCCGGTCACGATTTGAAGGTTTTCCCTAACTTCTAGAGGGTGCTCGGGTCGTGACAGACTTGTTATCAGAGCATAAGGTTTTGGGAAATAGTTTAAGGTCTAAAAGTCTCACAAGCCACGTCTAGTAGTATCTTGGTCATTGGTGTGAGTCGTAACACATCCATGGACAAGAGGCTATAGGATGATAGAGTTTCACTTTCTTCATTACTCTTGAATCGTGCCATAGAACTTAACTCCATAAGATCTCCCTTTTCTTCTCCTTTGCCCGATGTTTTTCTAGGTGTGATTGCTTGGAAAGGGAGATTTTTCTAAGTTTGAGGGAGAGAAAAAGGGTGAGTTTTGATGTTATGATGGTTTTATGGCTAAAAGAGTAGATGTGAAGGTAAGTTTTGGAAATTCTGATGTGATGCCATTTATGGCTAGGTGTGAATTATGTGATTGGAAGTGTTGTGATGAGAAACTTTATGGTGATGTACTTCAAAGCATGGTATTATAAGGATTGCATAAAGTGGCTATGAGAACAAATGAGTTATTCTGTGATTATGTTCAATGATGGTGGAAATGCTTTAAGGTGTAAATTTGAGGAAGGTTGAAAGAATGTGGAGATTTTATAGAAGTTGAAGGCAACTCTCTTGTGTGACTAATGTTTCATACTTGTTCTTGTGATTGGTAGATGTTGTGGTGTAGGCTTACACGAAGATGAAAATGTGGTATGAGTATCTAATGAGGAAGTTTTGTTCCATGAGATTGAGTTAAGTGGTGCCTTAGTGTTGAATGCGGTGGTGTTTAAGAGAGTTTGTCTAGGCTTGAATACTAAAAGGGAATTGTTATGCTTAACTTGTAAGGTTGATGTTTAGACTTGGTGTGCATGAGTTAGGAGTAGTATGAGTTCCTACCTTGTGAGGGACATAATGGTGCTTTGAAGTATGAGGCCTTGAAGATGGCTTTACCCTAAGTGGGGGAGAGTGAGTTGACTAAAATAGCATGTAATGTACTTAGTCCAAGAGAATCCTCAAGGGTCACTAAGTGGGAGTGGGAGTATGGGATGCTACTCTCACATTGCACTTAGTGAAACTTGTCAAGTCTCTCGGGAGTAAGTTAATATAGTCTTGTCTCTCATATTGTCATGTCATTTTGTTAAAGTTGCTTGAAAGGTGCATTATGGAAATTTTAAAGCATGTGACACAGTGAAGTTTTGAATTCACTGTAAATAAGTCCAAATTTTGAGAAAATTGCATTTTTCATGAATTATGGTTTCAAGTTGTTATGGAATGACTTTATGTGGTTTTATAGTTCATATGATCATGTCATCTTGATAAATTGCTCAAAGAATGGAATTTTGAAATTTTTGTATGTTTGGCAGTGTTACAGTGAATGTTCACTGTGAAAATTTTGCAATTTGAGAAAAACTTTCCTTGACTTAATTGAAGTTTAAATATGTGAAAAAGTGTTGTATATGAGCATGTTTAATGTTGGAGAAGGTAGTTCCTCCATAAAAGAAGGTAAGAATGAGTTTTGACTTGTGAAGTTTAGTAAAAGTTGCCTATGTTGCTAAGTATTTGAAAGTGTGAAATGATGCTCCTTGCTAGTTGATGCTTTAATTTTGAGTATGTTAATCAAGATTGCAATGTATTAGGTGATGCTAAGTGAGCCCTTGTTGTTATAAAAGTTTAAGTGTCATTCGAGGACGAATGTTATTCCAAGTGGGGGATTATGTGACGCCCTAAAATGAACTAAGGTGAACTAGAGATTCGTAAGTGTTGCTTGAGTTAATTATGTGTTAAACAAAGTTAGTTTAGTATTCCTAAGGTGTGTGTGAAGTTTGGTTGAGTTTGGAGTTCAATCGACCAAGAACGTCCATGACGTTCGGATGGTGTGCCTTAGAATGTACTTGTGTGTCTTGTTGTATTTGGATGAGTTTTACGTGTTCGTATTCCTTGAAACTAAGGTGGGATGTTCCTTAGACCT
Organism: Solanum sitiens; assembly: GCA_016801875.1. Classification (NCBI taxonomy): domain Eukaryota; kingdom Viridiplantae; phylum Streptophyta; class Magnoliopsida; order Solanales; family Solanaceae; genus Solanum; species Solanum sitiens. Next base: position 1,036,405 of record JABWTJ010000073.1, on the reverse strand, counting down.
AGATGACTTAGTTTAGGGGTTTAACGTCCGGGCATGACCCCACATAGGACCCACAAGGTGACCTAAATGAAGGGCCCAAGACTTGGACTAAAACTTCCTTGGCAGTGTCCACCAACGAAGGCAACGACGACCAGTGGTACAACCAACGGCCCGTCGTCTTGCTCCATCAGTTGGACCTGCAAGGTTGGTTAGTAAGGCTCCATTTGGAGCTAAGTTTCAACCCACGAGACCCCACCAACGGTCCGTTGATACATAGACGGTCCGTTGGTTAGGTCTCGTCTGTGAAGGGTCCAAAAATTGTAAGTTCCCTCTTAAGGCTTGGGGTGTTTGGTAAATTCACACCAAGTCTTTTATGACCCTAGGACGTTTATTTTAGGGTTTATTAGATTTATTAAAGTGTTACAAACCCTAAGACCTCATTTTTAGACTCCTCTTCCTAAAACCCCAAAACCCCTCTCTCTTAGAATTCTCTCTCAAGACTCCATTGAAAGCTAGAGGTCAAGGAAGGATAAGAGGATAGTTGGACGTGTCTCTTCATCAAATATTCTTGGATTTTTCTTGATTAGTGAGGTATGGTTTCCATTCTTGAATATCGTTTCATTCAAGAAGCCAACTTCCAAAAAGGTTTCAAAAGGGTTTCTAAACTCAAATTTCTTCTAACTTTGATTTGTGGTATGGGTCCTCTTCTATTTGTGTTCTAATGGTTTAAATGTATTTAGTTTGGGTTAAATTGATGATTTTGATGTTAAAACCCTAATGAAACTCTTCTTTATGCATACTTCAACTTTTGGCTTAAAAATGGGTTATGTGAGCATGATTTGAGTAGGGTATGAACTTGGGTCTTCTTGTATTTGTCATGTTGGTGTAGCTACTGCCCTAAGGGCCTTAATATGGCAAAATATTGATAAATTGCTTATGGGTGATGATGGTTTGATTTTTTGATGAGTTGATCTCATTGTATAGTTCTTATTATGAATTGCTAGTTGAGAGGTATGGTCCACCTTATGGGTGGCAGTTCTAATTGATGAACTTGATGTTATTTAGTATGTTTTGAATATGTAATATTGAAGGTCTAATATGTGAAATGAAGAGATATTGGAAATGGGTCTTGTATTGTGTTTTGCGTAGCTTGAAGTGCATGTTTCACTTAGTTCATGTCTAAATGAAGTATATGATTATGTGGAGTATGTAGAGTGTGTAACTTGATGAATCAATGTTGAAGCATGTGTAGAAATTAATAAGAATGAAGTGATGCTAATATGCAAGGTGTGCTCACATGTACACACACACACACTTTAAGGAATGTATAATGCCAAGTTGAGTAAAAAGGGGAATCTTGAGGTGGACACTCTTTGTGAGTTGAGATGTAGTGTCTAGTAACAACCTATCCATTCCTAGTGAGATTTCTATGATAGACTATTATGTTGAGAAATTCGTGGGGAGTTATGCCTAGCACCGAGAGGATATGAAGGGGAGGTGGATTACACTTCGTGAGTTGAGATGTTGTAGTACAAAGTACCTCTTGAGATGAGTACTCCTCGTTAGTAGAGAGTGAGTTACTTAATAGCAATCTCCTTATCCCTTAACTATGTGCTCACATAGGTGTAGTTATTGCAAAAGCCATGTAAACGCTAAGAAGCATGACCTTACACTAGGCAAGTAAGGATCCCTCATCCGATAGGGGTTAATATCGGGAATCCATGTCTAGCTCTCATGGTCTTTGTCGGTTAAGCTAACTCCCACAAAAGAATTGATTTTAACTAGTTAACTTGTATATTATGATATTGTGTATGTATGTCGTGAAGTGCTCGATCCACATTAGTTAACCATTAGGAGCACTAAGCGGGCGTAGTAGTATGGGATGATGTTCTCACATTTCACTTGGTGTGACCTATACCTACTACGGGAGAAGAATACTTTCATGAAATCCGTGTGAATGGGTGTTATGGTGTGGGGTTATGGATGATTATTGTAAAGTGCTTGAGTAAATGGAATCCATTAGGAGCGCTAGTGGGATTAGTAGTATGGGATGCTACTTCCACATTGCACTTAGTGTGACCTATATTTCCATGAGTGTTTTGCATATGTTAGCCAAGGGCGTGGATTCGGTTTCCAATTATGTAAGCCTAAGATTAGATGGTTTTAAGGGTCGCTTTGGTGTTCCTTGAAGGGGGGTGTATTGAAGATCCCTTCTTGGCTCACCTTAGGGAGTCTTAAGATTACCTTGGGTTAGGGAAACTTCAAAGGAAAAAGAGTTTATATGACTGGGACCGTGCCATTCACCGTAAGGTCTTCATTATAATAGTTCAAAACGTTCTCTGTAATATTCCTTCAATTTACTGTAAGTTTTAGTAGTTCACTGTAAATGCATCTTTTGGTCAACTTGTTGTAATGTGCTCAAATCTTGGGAATCCATTAGGAGCACTAGTGGGAGTGGTAGTATGGGATGCTACTCTCACATTGCACTTAGTGTGACCTAAGAGTCCTATTGAAGGAGAGTACTTCTGTGAGAGTCGTATACATGCGTGGTCCACTATGAAGTCTAGTGTGCTTACTGTAAAGTGAAATGTTGAGGTAAAATTATGGAATATCTTCTTTAAGTGTTTAATGATGGTTCTTATGTTGATTTGCTTCTAAATTCATGAATGTTACACTCAAATTGCATGAAAGGTTATTATACTAAAATGTCCCTTTTTGCATGTTTTTGAGTATGCCATACTTAGTACATTGTTTGTACTAACCCCATACTTTTATATACCTTATGAGTATAGGTTGGAAGCCTTTTGGAAAATCGAAGTTGAAGCTTGGGAATTCTGTCTCTCAAGAATTTGGTATGTACTCATATAATCGAGGATATAGTTTATGTTTCTTAGTTTCATTATTAAGACTTAAATTGTATTTCCTTTTATTGTAAATGGCCGTGTTCCTAAGATTCTAAGTTGTGTCTTTAAGTTGGCTTGTGACGACAAGATTTCCTAATATTTATGAAAAGACTTATTTTATTATGATTATCGTGAAAAGTTTTAATTCCGCACTACTATTTATGCTTTATGTAATGAATGCTAGTTAGAGGGCTTGTACAATACCCCAAAGGCTCAAGTACGCCTGGTCATGATTCGAAGGTTTTCCCTAACTTCTAGGGGGTGCTCTCGGATCGTGACAGGATGATTGGAGGTGTTGTCCCCACATCTCTCATAGTTTTAGAGACTTCATAGACAGTTAGTCTTTTTGTCTTTACATTGTTATTTGCTTACGTTAAGACTTGATTTTCAATTTTGGCTAAGTTGAATGTTAATCTTTAAAGGTTCTAACTTATATTTTAAACAATTGAGTAAAGATGCATTGAATCCTTGTATTAATGTTTTAAGGCTTCTGTTGAATAGTAAGCTAGGACAAGGGTTCGCTTGGTGACAACAATGGTTCTCGAGTGCTACTCCTGCCCAGGGTGTAGGCTCGAGACGTGACAAACTTAGTATCAAAACCTACATATCTAGAGTCCTAATGAGTGTATGAAGTTATGTCGGTAGATTCCGAGTTATCATTGTGAAGCGTGTCACATCTATATTTAGGAGGCTGCAAGATTTAGGAACTATCTAACTTCATTGATAATCATTTCGTGCGATAAAGTTCATATATATACAATTTATTTATAACTCATGTTGTGTGTAACCAACTGTAAGTTGGGCATTGGTTGAGAGTTCCTTTATGGTGAATTCCCCCCCCCCCTTGAGCTAAGAGAAACAAAGGTACAAGAATTCCTCACTCTTAATCAGTAATCTTTGAGTTTTCATGAGTATAGTCTTAAGTTCACACAATTTTTCCCTTATGCTCCTGAGATGGTTGCTAATATGAGAAGCAGGGTGATTTTATTCATTGCTCGGTTATCTCGTGTTCAAGCAAGGAAGGCAAGGTAGTGATGTACCGTGGTTTCACGGTACTTTTAATGCTTTTTTCTTAAGTTTAGTGTGTGTCTAGAGCCTTTTTGTATTGATTTTTGATGTAGGTTTCTCTTTGTTTGCAGGAAATCAATCCAAAGGAGAACGCGGAGGATTTGAGCAAAAATTGCAGAAGTGACCACCTACGGAGCGCACGACGGTCCGTCATAACTGTGACGGTCCATAGGTGGCACCGTAGTGAGAAGAAAATAGCTGCTGAAGGAAGTTAGGGAAGTCTGACCAAGTGTGGGACTACGGAAGCTCACGACGGACCATCATAGCCACGACGGTTCGTCCTGCATATTCGTTGTGGTTGTCAGAGAGTAGTCCCAGTACCCAATTTCAAGAAGTTTCTAAGTGTTGTGGAACGGAACCCCTCGACGGACCGTCGTGCTTGCAATGGTCCGTCATACCTGTCCGTCGAGGGTAACAGAGAGTTGATGAACAAAGCAGTAGAAAATTGAGTTAAGTGTGGAACGACGGAGGTCACGACAGTCCGTCGTGGCCACGACGGTCCGTCACAAGGGTCGTCGACTCAAAAGCGTTTTGGATAGATTTTTCTTAATTAGATTCCCTCTTTTATTAGGTTTTGTTTTTGTATAAATAGTTCGAAAAACCTTGTTTTTAGGGTTAGACTTTTGGATATTTTTTAGTTCTCTTGTTTAAGTATTGAACTATTGATTTTTGTACTTGATCATACTTTTTCGGAATCGATTGTTAGTGTTTTTGTGAATTATTGAAGTGAATTTCTGGATTTTCTTCATTCTCATTAAAGTAAGTGCATGAATTCTTATATTACCAATATGAATTGTGTGATTATGACCATGGGTAACTAAACTCCATAACTAGGGTTGTGGGAATCATGGGTAAATAACAAGGTAAAATCTAGCTAAAATAACAATTCTAGAATAGTGTCTTGCATGTATTGATAATTCTTTCGTTCAGAAGTCTTTTTAACGGATGGCCAACGTTAGAACTCGCCTAAATGCTACTTGCCGGACCAAGGAGGTAGATAATAGGAAAAGAATTATCAACGTAGATTTAGTGTATACTATCTAATAGGCTAGTGTCAGTTGGTACGAGGTAACAACTTAGTCAAATATCGATTATGATACTTAATATGAGGTAAAGATAAGGTTTAGTAAAGAAACATACGTAGCCGGACCAAGGTGCGGAGTGAAATTCTCTAGATGCCGGACCAAGGATTTAGAGATACCTAACTTATCACTTTACATGCAAGATATTAGGAAAGAATTGTTATGGTTAGAATTACCGAGTTAGGAGCCTGTGGGGAACACTTAAGCCCTAGTTACTCTCATCACTTGATTAAACTCCAATACTTGAACCTGTTAGTTGATTACTTTAATTTAGTTAATTACTTTCATTAATCAAAACTCCACTTTAGTTATTTGTTTTCGGAAAATAATTGACTAAATAAAAGTAATAATCGAATAAAGTTAAGTCTGAACCATTTTCCTTGTGGGATTGACCCCAACCTCATTAGTTGGGTTCTTTACTTGATACGACCGCTTTACTTCTTATTTGAGAAGTAAGTTTGAGCGTATCAAATTTTGGCGCCGCAGTAGGGGAAAGTAGCTTTTAGATTAACTTAAAACTTATTACTAAAGTTTAGTCAATATTTTCCTAATTTTACTTTTTCCTGTTGTTTTTGTCTCTTGCAGGTCTAACTTCCGTGTATGCCAATTACGCAGAGTAGAAGAGAACCCTTGTTTCCATACGACCATGAATTAGAGCGTACACTATGTAATATGAATAGAAACTTGGGTATTAACGATGATGATCACAACTAGGACATTCCAGCTCCAGTTGATGTTCATGGTCGGTTATTACCTTAAAATCGTGGTGAAGATGAACGAAAGGGACAACACCCCGCTCCACGCCCTCAAGAGTACTATAGGGGTTATGATAACATAGCAGACTCTGATGGGCCACTTGTCTTTCCCCTCTACCACACAGCCACACTTTTGTGGTAACCAGTAGTCTGATGCAAATGCTCACTGCCAGAGGTTTGTTTTTAGGGCTACCTTCTGAGGATCCACATGCCCACATCGCTAAAGTAAGAGCAGTGTGCAAAAGTTGTGTAGGGAGGACCGATTTGAATATGGATGTAATAGGTCTAAGAGTATTTCCTCTTTCACTGACGGGAGAGGCTGCTATCTGGTTTACTGAGCTCCTTTATAACTCAATCTTCAGTTGGAATGAACTGAGGGATGCATTCTTAGCACGTTACTACCAGGTCTCGAAGAAACTAAACCACAAAGACAGAGTGAACAACTTTGTGGCACTACCTGGATAGTCAGGTAAAAGTTCTTGGGATAGGTTCACTTCATTCTTGAGAAGTGTCCCCAATCACCGCATTGATGATGAGTCACTGAAAGAATACTTCTATCGGGGACAGGATGATAATAATAAAGAGGTGTTGGATACGATAGCGGGTGGTTCTTATGGAGAGTGTCCTTATGCCGAGATTGCTGAAAAGTTAGAGAAAATCTCACGAAATAATAAAGTTTGGAGTACTAGGAAGTCAGATACTGGAAGAAACACCTTCGCAGTGCAATCCGCACACAACCCAGCCACAGACGAGATTCGTGAAGAGATGTCTCAAATGAGAACTGAGCTTGGGTTGGTATTAAAACATGTCACTGGGGTGCAGAAAAGGTAAATGCAGTCAACTACTTGTCTAAACCACCACCGCCAAATGATGAATATTATTATTAGGAGGATTCATATGCGGTAAATGAGAAGACGGGGGGTTTCCGACCGAACGCCCAAGGCTCCAATCAGGAGAATTGGTGCCAAGGTCAAGGAAACAAAGGTCGGAACTATGGTAATTATAACCGTGAGGGTCATTATGTCCGAGATGGGAATTACAACCGCGACAACAACTTCAACCGGGGTAACTATGGTAACAGAAATGATAGGAGTGGTCCCTATGTTCCTCCTCAAAATCGTGAAGTTGATCCTAGGGATGGTGGAGGTAGTATGGCGTGAGTTGAGGATATGTTGCACAAAATAATGAGGAGGCTCGATGCTAGTGATGAACACAATAAAGAGTTAAGGAGTGACTTAGCGGGTATTGGGCAGAAAGTTGATACACATGCAATCTCGATTAAGCAGCTTGAGTTGCAAATGGACCAATTATCTGCAACTGTGAACACACGGCAACCGGGCACTCTCCTTAGCAACACTGTCCAAAATTCGAAAAATGATGGACACTGTATGGCAATCACTACTCGGGGTGGTAAGCAGACCATTGACCCACCTATGCCGTCTGATGTAGAAAAGGTGATAATAGATGATGATAAGGTGGTGGAGGTTAGTGCTGAGTTAGAAGATAAAACGGGAAAAGATGTTGAAATGCCCAAAAAGGTGACTCCCATGCCTAGACCACCACCCCATTTCCCACAAAAATTAGTGAAAAAGACCGAGGATGGTAAATATCGGCATTTTATAACGATGTTGAAACAGCTTTCCATCAATGTCCCTTTGGTAGAAGCTCTGGAACAAATGCCCGGTTATGCCAAGTTCATGGAAGATCTTGTTACGAAGAAAAGATCGGTCACCTTTGAAGATGATGATAGAATGCAGCACTGTAGTGCTATCGCTACAAGATCTCTAGTGCAATAGAAAGAAGATCCGGGTGCTTTCACTATTCCTTATACGATCAGGTTATTACATTTTGCGAAAGCATTATGTGATCTTGAGGCAAGCATAAATCTCATGCCCCTCTCAATTTACAAGAAGTTGGGTCTGGGTGACCCAAAGCCCACTGCGATGCGGCTACTGATGGCTGATCGAACTGTAAAAAGGCCTATTGGGATACTCCACGATGTGCTAGTAAAAGTGGAGTCGTTCATATTTCTGGACGATTTTGTTATTCTTGATTGTGAGGTCAATTTTGAGGTGCCTAATATTCTTGGGAGGCCATTCCTTGCTACGGGTAGAGCCTTGGTTGATATGGAAAAACGGCAGATAAAATTTTGGTTGAACAATGAAGAACTGACCTTCAATATTTGTAGGTCCATGAGGCAGAGTGGTGAGCTCCAATCGGTATCTTCCATATCCTACAAAGTTGAAAAGTCATCTACGGTACAAATAGAAGAACGTCTGGGTGTAGAATCACTAGAGGCAGTGATCATGAATTTTGATAGTGACTGCATTGAAGAGTATGGGTCATTGGTTGCGGCACTTGATCGAGGTGATGTTCGGTTTAAACCGAAGAAATATGAGTTAGATATGAAGAATCGCGAGTCTCCACCCGCGAAACCATCTATAGAGAAGGCTCCAAACTTAGAACTAAAAGCTCTACCACCTCATCTGAGGTATGAATTCTTAATAAATGGTGACACTTTACCGGTAATCATTGCATCAGATCTGAATGTACAACAAGTTGATAGTTTGGTAAAAGTGTTAAAAAGGTTCTAAAGAGCTATTGGATGGACTATTGCGGATATTATTGGGATCCCTCACGGTATTTGTTCTCATAAATTCCAACTCATGCCTGATCAAAAGCCAAGCATTGAGCACCAGAGAGGCTTAAATTCACCTATGCAAGAGGTAGTGAAGAAGGAAATTATTAAGTGGTTGGATGCCAGTGTAATATATCCGATCGCTGATAGTAGTTGGGTATGCCCTATTTAGTGTGTACCTAAAAGAGTGGGAATGACTGTGGTCCCAAATGAGAAAAATGATCTTATTCCATGAGATCGGTGACTGGATGGAGGGTGTGTATGGACTACCAGAAATTAAATGCATGGACCGAAAAAGACCATTTTCCTATGCCCTTCATGGATCAGATGTTGGATAGACTTGCCAGAAAAGGGTGGTACTGTTTTCTTGATGGTTATTCGGGGTATAATCAGATTTCTATTGCACCAGAAGATCAAGAGAAAACCACCTTCACTTGTCCATATGGGACCTTCGCATTCAAGAGAATTCCGTTTGGATTGTGCAATGCACCCGTCACATTTCAGAGATGTATGATGTAGATATTCTCCGATATGGTGGAGGACACTATTGAGGCGTTTATGGATGATTTTTCGGTAGTTGGTGACTCCTTTGAGTGGTGTTTGAGTCATTTATCTGAGGTTCTTAAGAGGTGTGAAGACTGCAATCTAGTACTAAATTGGAAAAAATGCCACTTCATGGTGAAAGAGGGTATTGTATTGGGTCATCGCATTTAAGAGAAGGGCATAGAGGTTGATCGACCTAAAGTCTAGGTAATAGAGAGACTTCCCCCACCTATCTCTGTAAAAGGTGTAAGAAGCTTTCTTGGGCATGCAGGTTTCTACCGCAGGTTCATCAAGGATTTTTCAAAAATTGCGCATCCTTTGTGCAAGTTGCTTGAGAAAGAGTGTAAATTTAATTTTGATGAATCCTGTCTTAAGTCATTCGGTGAGTTGAAAGAAAAGTTAGTGTCTGCACCCATCATTATTTCTCCGGATTGGAGCATTCCATTTGAGGTGATGTGCGATGCTAGTGGTGTTGCTCTTGGTGTGGTATTGGGACAAATAAGGGACAAAATCCTTCACCCAATTTACTATGCTAGTAAAGCCCTCAATGAAGCCCAAAAGAACTACACAGTGACTGAGCAAAAGCTCCTTGCAGTAGTCTTTGCTTTCGAGAAATTTCGCTCCTATTTGCTAGGCACTAGAGTTATAGTGCATACTGATCATTCTGCTTTGAGATATCTGATGGCAAAGAAGGATACGAAACAGAGGTTGATTCGTTGGCTATTACTATTGCAAGAATTTGACTTTGAGGTGAGAGATAGAAAAGGGACCGAGAATCAAGTCGCTGATCACTTGTCCCGTTTAGAAGATGTAGCAATGAGAGAGTTGGGAGATAAGACTGAAATTGATGATACTTTCCCCGATGAGCATGTATTGGCCGCCTCTCAAGACTTGATTCCATGGTTCGCAGATTTTGCGAATTATCTATCTAGCGATATTGTCCCACCGGACTTGTCCTTTCATCAAAGGAAAATGTTCATGCATGATGTTAAAAAGTTCTTTTGGGATGAACCATACTTGTATAGGAGTTGCGCCGATGGGATTATTCGGCGATGTGTGCCAAAAGTTAACATGTTGAGTGTTTTGGAGGCGTGTCATTCTTCACCAGTAGGTGGGCATCATAGTGGTATCCGGACAGCCTACAAAATCTTACAATGTGGATACTATTGCCCTACTATCCATCAAGATGCTCATGAGTTTGCCATGGCATGTGATAGATGCTAAAGAGATGGTGGCATTTCGAGGAAGCAAGAGCTCCCTTTAAATCCCATTCTTGTAATCGAATTGTTTGATGTATGGGGCATTGATTTTATGGGCCCTTTTGTGAGTTCTCATGGGATGAAGTACATTCTAGTAGCGGTTGATTTTGTGTCTAAATGGGTGGAATCTATCGCACTCACAAATAATGAAGGTAAGAGTGTCACCTCGTTCTTGAAAAAGAATATATTTTCCCGATTTGGCACCCCAAGGGCTATTATTAGTGATGGGGGATCCCACTTTTTACAACAAATTGTTTAAGGGATTATTGGAGAAATATGGTGTTCGCCATAATGTGGCCACTCCTTACCATCCTCAAACTAGTGGGCAAGTTGAGGTATCAAATAGGGAGATCAAGCAGATTTTGTCGAAAATGGTGAACGCTAGTCTAACAGATTTGTCAAGGAGGCTTGATGATGCTCTTTGGGCCTACCGGATACCATACAAGACTACCATAGGTATGTCCCCATACCAACTTGTATATGGGAAGGCTTGTCACTTACCAGTTGAATTAGAGCATAAAGACATGTGGGCAATGAAGAAGTTGAAAATGGATTGGAATGAAGCTGCAGAACAGAGGTTAAATGGGTTGAATGAGCTCGATGAATTTCGCCTAAAATCTTATGAAAGTTCAGCCCTCTACAAAGAAAATATGAAGAAGTACCATGACCAAAAGGTTGAGAAACGCGATTTTATGGTTGGGGATTTAGAGCTTTTATTCAATTCTAGGTTGAGCTTGTTTCCAGGCAAACTCAAGTCCAAATGGACTGGCCCTTATGTGATCACCCAACTATTCCCTCACGGAGCGGTTGAGTTGGAAAACAAGGAGGGTGTGCGGTTTAAGGTGAACGGACAACGAATAAAAATCTATCTGGGGCATGGTGAAATGGCGAATGAAGTGATCGAGGCATACCATCTTGATAAAGTCTGAGTAATCAAGTGTCCTATGTCGTGCCTCGACGTTAAATCAAGCGCTGGTTGGGAGGCAACCCAATATGTATCCTCTAAGCCAACTGTTGGTTTTTCATAACTTTCTAGTAACAGTTGCATTTTTTTTTTTCGTTTTGTTAGAAGTGTTGGCTAGAGTGTAGTTTAGGGACCGTGTCCAATAAGTGTCCAGATAAATACAAACAGAATAGTTTAATGGGTGTCAAATTTGCAGGTAGCACATCACCAGAAAAATCTACAGAAAATTGGTTTGCAGCACTCATTGGCGGATCCATCGATGGACCGTCACAGAAATCCGTCATGCCCGGGTAAGTTTTTCCATTTCTTTTAAATTAGGGCACCCATGATGGAACCCATGATGGACCGTCACACCTGTGATGGACCATAGATAGGGACTCGTTGCATCAATACCCGTAAACCCGACCCGACCCGACCGGCGAATATTAAAAGTTTTAAACCTTTTAACTTCCCACCTCTTCATTTCAACCATTTCTTTCCCTCACTTCTCCCATTTCCTCTCTTTTCAACTCCCTACCACTCTCATTCTCTTCCCAAACTTCTGATTCACCATCCGTTCCCAAAATTCCCCTAATCTTCCCTCTCCCAATCTCCCTGCTTCCTCAAGTAATCTGCCTGGGCGGAGTCTACTGTTCTTCTGCTGATCACCAGAGATGTGTGCCTTCCCTTGTTTTCATCTTCTCCAAGTATCAGGTATGTGGTTCTGATCTCTAACTCATCTATATTTCATTTTTGTTTTCACATACCATATACTATTTTTGAATGTTGGGTCTTCGAAAATTGACCCCTATTGCATGCTAAGAACTTACCCCGTTCATCCTACGTGACTTAAGACCCTTCTAAAAGTAAAAAGAATTATGTGGGTGTTGTGTTAACTAAATCAAAAAAGGGGGAGTATGTTTATGAAACTCGTTTCTAACCTAGGTTGCTAGTCCTCCAAATTGGCATACTAAAACTCGAGAACTTTTTCCTTAGGAATGCTAGAGTACTGGGTATATTGGTTGGGAATTATGGGTTGCCAAGTAGCTGTCATATTAGCAATTTTTAGGGACGATTGAGGCATCCTCATATCTATCACTGAAGGACAGAACGGGACCCCGACGACGGACCGTCGTGCCCTCGACGGACCATCGTGGGGTCCATCCCACCAATCACCGATTTATTTTCTCTAAGTGTCCACTGACGGACCTATACGACGCACCGTTATACCCTCGACGGTCTGTCCTACACTACCGTCATGGTTGTCAGAGACCCTATTCCTAAGGGTCTCAAAAAATTTTCTAAGTGTCCAACGATGGACCTATACGACGGACCGTCGTGACCTTGACGGTCCATCCTGCACTACCGTCATGGTTTTCAGAGACCCTATTCCTAAGGGTCTCAAAAAATTTTCTAAGTGTCCAACGACGGACCAATACGACGGACCGCCAATTGGTCCGTCGTGCAGCACAGATACTACAGATATTCCATTTTAGTTTTGGTTTTACGGTTTTGTTTTCTTCTTTGCCTGTCTTGTTCTCTCCTATTGGTACTAATTGTTGTTCTTTTCAGGTACTAACCATTATGACACCAAATCAAGATCGCGTGTATGCACGAGGGCGTTCAAAGTCCGTCGCCCCATCTGCCCGAATGGTCATTGGCTTTGATGATGAGCGTGACCCCGAATACGTGCCCCCAGGCACTTTCACTCCTACACAGGCTGCACGTGCCACTAGATCCACGCCCACGAAGGTGGCGTCCGGCGTAGTCACTGCCTCCCAGTCTAAAGAGGAGCGCACACTAACCGGCACGCCTTCTGGGTCAGCTGCACACACTAGGGATGCTTCCGGTTCTGAGGAAGTGTCGGGTTCAGAAGAAGTCTACAGGTCTGAGGAGGCTTCTACTCCTGCCACCACATCCCAGTCCGCCTCGTTTGATGAGGCCGACAGTGCTGATTCCACTCCAGCACCACATACTGGAGTCCCCGCCCCGGTTGCCGACCAGCCCAATTGGTGGTGTGTTGAGGGGCAGTATCAGGTGTAATCCAACGCCAAGCGGCCGAACGATAAGGGAGTCATGAACCAGACCCTTACACTGGAGAGACGGGTCCATACGGGGAGTCTCCCCACCATGCCGAATATCCATGCACTTTTCACTAAGCACCGGCTAGATTGGACGGCCCGTGCTTTGGGCCGATACAGTGAGGAGTTGGTCCGAGAGTTCTACGCCTCGTATGTGGCGACTCTCGGATCCCAGATTGATAAGAGGACTGCCCCCGCCAAATAGGCCCCACTAGATCACATCAGAGTCCGCCGCAAGCGGGTAGACATCTCCTTTCAAGCCATCCGCCGTTATCTATACGGCGAGGATGTTGACGCCACCAGGACCCCTCTTACCGCCGAGTTCGACTACCGGTGGAAACTTGTTAAAGATAGACGCTTCTTGCGTGAGCCTGCGCTGAGAGAGACCACCAAGAGGTGGATGGCCCAGCATTTGTTTGTTGATGGAGAGGCTGCTGACTGGGTACTGGAGCCGAAGGGAGCCATCAAGAAGGCTAACTTGACCTTCACAGCCAAGTTTTTATGGTTGATAGTCCGCCACTGCCTTTCCCCCACTACTGCAGATAATATAGTTACATGGGATCGCATAGTTCTGGTGGCAGCGATGATAGCGGGGTTCGAGGTGGACTTCGTTTGGCTTCTTCAGGAGGTCATGCACGAGAGGGCCTTCAAGGTCACTACTACATACCCATTTCCGTGCATGGTGTTTTCTTTATGCAGGTCCGCAGGTGTGCCTATTTGGCACATAGATCAGCTCAAGACCCCGCAGGGCAATGTTGATATAGGCCTCATCAGGGATGAGGCCATTGAGTTGGATCCACACAGAGGGCCTCGCCCGGATGTGCCTCCACTTGGTGAGAACTTGGCGGATACAGTAGATCAAGCCCGAGCGGCTACCCAGGCTACATTTGAGCCTACTGACACCACCCCGGTCGAGTCTATCCCGAGTGGTAGCACCACCCCGAGCTCCTCGCTCGACTCCTTCCACTACTCTAGTCCCACTTGCAAGGGTCCAGAAACTTGACGCCCAGATGGCCACACTTCTGCATCACATCCAGCCTTGGATGCAGAGGTCTTTTGCTGAGGCGGAGTAGCGCATGGAGCGGAAGATGGCCCAGCACACGGAGAGGAAGATCACGGAGGTTCATCAGCGCCTGGATACTTTTGAGTTGCGGGTGATAGCCCGGCCAGCCCCTCCGGTGGACGTGTCGACCCTTCAGGCTGCGGTAGAGAGTCTGACAGCGGACCTGGACACGATTCTAGAGGCTAGGGTGCCCGAGTCTGAGGCCCCTTCTGCAGAGCCTGCTGAGGACACAGTGATGGCTGCCTTATTCGCCACTTCAGATATGCCTCCACCTCCCCCACGAGAGCATGCCAAGAGGCGTAGAGGTCGAGATGAGGATGAGGCTAGGGCGAGGAAGAAGGAGCATCGAGATATGGAGGCTGCGAGGAGAGCCTCGATTGCTGATGAGGAGGCCCATCAGATGAGGACCATAGAGTTGGCTGCTGGGGCGTCTAGCTCCAGAGTTGTTGAGGAGGAGAGAAGCACTACTGGTGGTGCTGTTGCTCCTGATGACACTACTGAGGGTGTCCAGACTACAGAGGGAGTGGGTTCCGGGACACCGGACCCACCAGCTTGTTAATCGCCGGCGCTTTGCGCCTCAGGTTTGCTTTACCTACCACTCAATTGTTTTAGATTCTTTTATGAATTGAGGACAATTGCATATCTTTTTTGTTGGGGGTGGGGTAAATGGAAAGTGAGTGCTAGGGTGAAGTTTGAGTAGCCCAATTCACGATCCTCTCTTGGGGTTTTCTTGCATGTGTTCTTTTTCCCCAAGAGACTAATTACTTTTATTGTTGAACCGGCATGTTTATATCTTGTGTACATAGTATAACTCTGAAGCATGATGGCTAAAACAAAAATGATATCCTGATGCAATGAAAATGATGCATGACTAGGCATAGTAATTGATAAATGTGTGGCTCTAAGCATGAAATAGAGATACACTACTGCATGACCCTAAATCTAAGATTTGAACTAGCAGTCTGATAATCTGATAGAGTAATGATATGTCAAGTGAGTGTGAGGAAAAGTCGAATGATCCACCATTGGTACTGAGCTTGAACTTTCCTGGTTAGTCCTGCTAAAAGTAAGTCGTAATAAACAATTAGGAAAGGATCATAGGCCTTTGTTTGAAATAGTCAATCTTGAGCCTAAAATAACAAAAAACCAAATGAAGTTAATCCCTTATTGATCCTAATGATTTGAGCTTAAAATAGATCTTTCTTTTTCACCCCAACTGATCTTCTCTGGGATCAATGTGTTGGCCCTGGTCCCTCCATGGACATGTGAACCTCAGATTATGCCAAGGTCATAAGTTGAGGGTGGCTAATGCAGAAAGCAACCTTATCGTGGCCCTGACCCAACCATGGGTATTGTGAACCTCGACTCATGGCAAAATCATGAGTTGAGGGTGACTGTTATGAGGAATACTCTGAAAAGTGGGGTTGAAAGAATAAAGAGGAAGAAAGAACAAAACAAAAGTGACTAAAAAATATATATATAAAATAAAATAAACACAAGAAATGAGAAGAGTCACTTACACATAAGGAGCACTACAAGAAAAATGGTTATTAGAGAAGGGAAATCTCGTCCCTAAAAGTCTACTTTTGGTCCCTAATAGTCAGTAGCGACTAGAAAAATTTGGTCACCACTCGTCGTAATAAGCTTAGTCGCTAAAGGTTAATTGCGACGTGTAATTTTAACTGGTCCCTAAAAGGATCAGCGACTAGGTATGTTCTAGTCTCTAAATTTTTCATTAGGGACCATATTTCTGGTCCTTAAATTGTTGTATGGTTTCATCGTTGGATATCTACTTACTTTTAGCGTCTATGTTTTCTGGTCCTAAAAGACATTTGAAGAAAAGCTAACTGGTCGTAAAGTATTTTCGATTCTGGTCCTAAAAATATATATATTGTCATTTTTAGTACTAATTATATTATTATTTATAATAAAAAATTCAATTGCAGCAAGAACAAATATTAATAAATACACGCATTTATATAAATAATTAATTACAAAATATAGGTTAATATCCAATAGGTAGCAATGAACCATTAGTATAACCCCAATGTATTACATTTGATAATACAAAATATAACAATTTCCCAAAAATATCAGCAAAAATGATAACCAATTTAGGTCTTAAATCTTGCATATTGACTTTGCAACTCGACTTCTATTTTGGTCTGGGACTTGTAAGTTCATCAAGTCTTCAAAACCTATAAAACACACAATATATACTATTAAAAAACTGGAAAAAGCAGTACATGCCTACAAGTTAATGACTATAACACACAAACATACATAGTTACTTCCAAATGCCTAGAAAAGAAATAAGTAAATCAATTTTCATCTTGAACAATTAAAAGAAAAACTTTTCACTTCTCAACTCACCACCTTGATATGCTTCTGATTCGACAGAAAATCAATTACTTCTTGTCAGCTGGTCCACATCACTAACAATCTTGAAATTAAACAAGGAGTGGGATAGATACATCTACCAAGTGGAGGGATAAGCATGAAAATAACCTTACCACGAGATCGTTAACCTTGAACAAAATATTTTTCTATAGAAATTAGAAAACAAATACTTATCATGAAATAAGAATCATAAAAGAACTCACAATGTCCATCAGATAAACTATTGTCAGCATCCTCTCCATCTGTCTTTGATGGCAAACTGTGATCTTGTATTCAAACACCATCATAATAACATATGGGATTTACAGTTAAAAATCAAGCAGGTACGATGTCGATAAACACCGTGAGGGTTCATTTAGAAATTACTATTGTCTTTCTTCACGTTCTCAGCATGATCATATGTTCATTGAGCTTAGACTCATCATCAAAAGAGCAAATAAAACTTGTATATGGAAAGAAGGGAGTGGCATTAACTAGTTAACAAAGCATTGAAAATTTAAGTTCTACCAATGAGTAGCAAAATTCTACGAAATTTGCAGCTACAAGTTTCTTTTATATAAATAGATAAACTACGCTTGTATGGATGAACATGAAATGTGAAACATGAATTATGTATTTAATTTTGTTTTCAGCTTTATTAAAGAAAATCAAAATTCAAGCCAAGCAGCACTCATTTTCTTAATGCAAGTAATTGTAGTGATGATTTTGAGCAATACATACTCACTCTTCTTCCATAACTTCTATAGATAATCATTTGAGTACAATCATCATCAGATTCTTATTTCTCCCAAGGCCATAGAATATATGTTAAAGTTATTCGTACGAGATAAGAGAGCGTTAACTTAGAAGTGAATGCAAAACTATAAAAGGCACGCAAAGAAACTATCTGCATTTAAAGAATTGCTTGATGAGATTCATAAAGATTGCTGCCCTAAATCAAGTTATTATGAAGTTAGGTGAGATTGGATTTTTACTTTTAATGGGATAGCAAAGGGTAATACAGACATTATGATAATGTTCTTATTATGGATTTGGATCTTTATGCTAATTTTGACAACAGTTTAGTTAAAATATCACATTAAAAGAAGATTCAAACTCTTAGGAAATTTGCAAGGAAGTTATATCATATATGTAATATAAAGATACGGGCATGCATGCTTCTACTGTTTATCTTATAACTGATGCCACGATGCCCATTCTGAGAGTTATCAATTGTGGTACAAAAGTCGAGTGGTGGTATATAAACTGAAAACACGGATGGAGTTCCAAAGTCTATGATAAATCACATATTTTGTTCACTAAATAAAATATTTCAGTTTGATAAAATCTTGGGCCAAAAATTAGATTATCGTCAAGTCCATAACTGATGTTAGTCAGCTACAACTTCTAAACATATCACGCCAAAAGAAAAGATCTATTGAATGGTAGGAATGCTTAACTTCAGTATGTTGGGAATAGTCAAAAGGAGATGTGGTAGTGCTTGACTTTCCCTGTACAAGAAGAAGATGATCAACTGAAGGTTGGTAAGGAGTACATTCAGTGAGTTGGGGACAAACTGAGAATGACAATGTACCACCATATTCTCTATTGACAAAAAGAAAATAATCAAAAGAAACACCGGCCAGGAGGAACTTCTTATACTGATGAATAGTTGAGAAAATCATAGACATAATATTCGCTCAAAAGAAAGCATAACAATAAGTACGCACTATAGGCTATGTGGTCAAAATGCAAACATAAGACTGGGTAGGAAGCTAAATTAACTATATGCTTCTTGATGGGTGAATCACTAGCTTTCCGATGATTATCATTCATATCATCTTCTTCGATCTATTCTCACACTTATGCCTGGAGAAGTACATTGTGTGTATCTAGTTGAATAATTTGCAATACTTTTAAATTCTTGTTGGGATTGGGGAGTATCTCAGATGATCTAGAGGTACCCCTCGTTAACCTCATGATTTCGTACTACTTTGTTAGGACATATTGTTCATTTTAGTGTACTTAGATATGACCAAACAAGATAGAGTATTAATTTGCTCAATGTAAGTACATTGTATTTAACTTATGAATTTCAAGGAATTTTAAAGGGAAATGTGTTCCTGGAGAAAAAAAAAATTCAAGCAACAGAATACAAATGATGATACAAACCTTGAAATAGATAGTCTACTTCTCTCGGGGCAAAACCAATAATCTATTATTTCAACAACAAATAAATACACACAGAACTAATTTTCTGTCATACATACAGAATTTGAAATATTGTTTAATAATCAGAACAAAACAAGCAAAGGTAAAAATTTAGAATAACAAATGTCGCCAATGAGTATAACAAGCAAAGTTGAACCGCAATTGAATCTCAATTTTAAATTGTACCCTTCCAAAACTAACTACATGTATCTGTACGACTTCAAGATAATAACCATTATTCTGATATATCTGCTGGAAAATTAGGAGTGTGAGTGACTCTGCATAAAATAAGAAACATTTAACCGACTCTAGATTCATTGATTGCTAATGAAAATATGAAATTTCATCAAAAGAAAGGCAGGATTCTAGATTAAATAACAAGTAAAATAACAAAAACAACAAAAGTAATAATGAATATATGATTCCAGAGAATTGCGGCTATGAATAATCGAAAATTTGACAGGGCATAATGAATATAAAGAATGTTCCTGTAAGAATGAGCTTGGATTGAAAGATGAATAATGTGTAATGCGTACATTATATTATATGGTATGCTTTGTTAGTTTGTCTAACAAAACCCCTTTCGAATCCAACAAAAACACTCAAATGTCTAAATAGGGTGTCCAAATCGAGATAAGAGGAATCTGTAAATAACTCTTAAACTGTTGATTGACTTCCATAGAATTTTAGAAATCTCATTTTAGAATAATTGAAATAGAAAATTACCTCCATTGCTTGATTATCCAGTTGTTGCAAAGCCTAGCTGCAATCTTTTCATCAAATCGAAGAAGAAGCTTGAAAGTGGGTTGCTCATGAATAGGTGAGGAAACGAGCTTCATCACTTTAATTCTTGAGGATGTGCAGTTGAATAATTTTGAGTCTTGGAATGTGGGTCATATAAAGAGGAAGCTTTAATCGGTGGAGATAAAGCGTTCATCCTTAGGCAACAATGGTGTGCAGATTAGGGTTTAAAGATTTTACTTTTGGGAAATATATTTATGTACAAAGACTCCCCTCACCCCCTAAATAAAGACATTTAATAATTTGAGCGCGCCTTTTGTCCGCTAAATTTACTTTTAGGGACTGGTTGTTTAATTAATATAGAGACCAGATTTAATATCGTCTTACTTAAAATAATTAAAACTGCCAATTCGGGACTAGAAGTAAGACCTGTCCTTATAATCATACTTTTAAGGACTAGATTTTTGAACCTTCCATATAGGTTGGTCTCTAAAAGACTTTTTTCTGGTAGTGGAGAACAAAGCGAAAATAGCAAGGTGAAAGAAAATTGAGAAATAGGAAGAAATAAAACGATAAAAATGTGGTACGCCTATCCGATATGTCAAGGAGGGCACAAGTCACTATAGTATACCTAAATATACCCTACCTGACCCTGAGCCTATGTTACAAGCTAAGAAAGTCCTATTGTGATCCTAAGAGTTGTTATGGCAAACTTAAAGCAGTGAGAATAAGGGCAAGCCTATGGCGATATGTATAAATGAGTTGTGAAGTTGTTCTGAGAGCGAGTGTTGAAAAGTAATCCTTATACTCAAACTGAAGTCATTGTGTGAAAAATGAGGATGATTTTAAAGTGAGGACACTAGCTGCAATACCGGAAAAATTAGTACCTTGGTGAGAAATCGAAGAGGATAAGTGTTAGTGTGTAGTGAGTCTGTGTCATGGTCTGATCCACATAATTCAAGCCTAATAGTGATAGCATGCATGAATATAATAAGAATACTCGGGATTGATAGCCAAATGATTGCGAAAGCTAAAATCCGGATAATCTTGTACAAAGATTTTGTAATGAGTCATATTGTGGCGCTTGAGGACAAACAACGAATATAAGTTGAGGGTGTTGATGTACCGTGGTTTCACGGTACTTTTAATGTTTTTTTCATAAGTTTATTGCGTGTCTAAAGCCTTTTTGTATTGATTTTTGATGTAGGTTTCTCTTTGTTTGCAGGAAATCTGTCCAAAGGAGAACGCGGAGGATTTGAGCAGAAATTGCAGAAGTGACCACCTACGGAGCCCACGATGGTGTGTCGTGACTGTGACGGTCCGTAGGTGGCACCGTAGTGAGAAAAAAATAGTTGCTGAAGGAAGTTGGGGAAGTCTGACCAAGTGTGGGACTAAGGAAGCTCACAACGGACCGTCATAGCCACGACGGTCCATCCTGCATATTTGTGGTGGTTGTCAGAGAGTAGTCCCAGTACCCAATTTCAAGAAGTTTCTAAGTGTTGTCGAACGGAACCCCTCGACGGACCATCGTTCTCACAACGGTCCGTCATACCTGTCCGTCGAGGATAACAGAGAGTTGATGAAGAAAGCAACAGAAATTTGAGTTAAGTATGGAACGATGGAGGTCACGACGGTCCATCACAAGGGTCGTCTAATCAGACGCGTTTTGGACAGATTTTCCTTAATTAGATTCCCTCTTTTATTAGGTTTTGTTTTATTATAAATAGTTTGAAAAACCTCATTTTTAGGGTTAGACTTTTGGATATTTTTTAGTTCTCTTGTTTAAGTATTGAACTATTGATTTTTGTATTTGATCATACTTTTCCAGAATCGATTGTTAGTGTTTTTGTGAATTATTCAGGTAAATTTCTGGATTTGTTTCATTCTCATTAAAGTAAGTGCATGAATTCTTATATTATCAATATGAATTGTGTGATTATGACCATGGGTAACTAAACTCCATAACTAGGGTTGTCGGAACCATGGGTAAATAACAAGGTAAAATCTAGCTAAATTAACAATTCTAGAATAGTGTCTTGCATGTATTGATAATTCTTTCATTTAGATGTCTTTTTAACGGATGGCCAACGTTTGAACTCGCCTTAATGCTACTTGCCGGACCAAGGAGGTAGATAATAGGAAAAGAATTATCAACATAGATTTAGTGTATACTATCTAATAGGCTAGTGTCGGTTGGTACGAGGTAACAACTTAGTCAAATATCGATTATAATGCTTAATATGAGTTAAAGATAAGGTTTAGTAAAGCAACACACATAGCCGGACCAAGGTGCGGAGTGAAATTCTCTAGATGCCGGACCAAGGATTTAGAGATACCTAACTTATCACTTTACATGCAAGATATTAGGAAAGAATTGTTATGGTTAGAATTACCGAGTTAGGAGCCTGTGGGGAACACTTAAGCCCTAGTTACTCTCATCACTTGATTAAACTCCAATACTTGAACCTGTTAGTTGATTACTTTAATTTAGTTAATTACTTTCATTAATCAAAACCCCACTTTAGTTATTTGTTTTCGGAAAATAATTGACTAAATAGAAGTAATAATCGAATAAAGTTAAGTCTGAACCATTTTCCTTGTGGGATCGACCCCAAACTCATTAGTTGGGTTCTTTACTTGATACGACCGCTTTACTTCTTATTTGAGAAGTAAGTTTGAGCGTATCAGGTAGCTATGTTGATAGAGAATATTTACATAGCAAGGCTAATGATCCATGTGCAACAAGTTGAGGAGGATTTGCTGAGGGATACAAAAGAGGTTAAGAATAAGATGGCATCAAAACATGAGTCCGAGAAGTAAAAGAGTAATGCGAACTGGTCTTGCTTCCAACAAAAAGAAAAAGGACCTACTACATTTTCTAGTGTACCTTCACCGAGGAACTAAGATGAGTTGCAAAATCATAAATCATAGAGTTGTTTATTGAGATTCCTTCATGTTCTAAGTGTTGTAGAAGTCACTCAAGGGTTTGTAGTGATGTCTCCATAAGTGTGGTCAAAATGGTTATTTTATGAGAGTCTGTCCAAAGAATATCCAGGAAAATGCTAATGGGGGAAATAGAGCCTAGTCTTCTTCAGTTTGCTCCACCAGACAAGGTTGCATCTAGACAACCTACTTCAGGGGCTGTCGGAGCATCAACATCTTTATAATATCACTAGTCGCCAAGAGCAAGAGGATTCGCGAGATGTGGTCAGTGGTATGATCCATGTCATTAGTTTTGATATTTATGCTTTTCTAGATCAAGGAGCAAGTTTTTTTTTTATAACTACACATGTTTAGGGTAGCAACTTGTTGTGCCCTTCAGTGTTTCTACACCTATTGGTGAGTGTATTTTAGATGAGAGAGTCTATAATGATTGTATAACTTCTGTCTATAACAAGAGTATCGTGGTTGAATTACTTGAGTTAAATATGGTAGATATTGCTATCGTTGTAGGTATAGACTGGCTTCATGCCTGTTATATATCAATAGATTGTTGAGCTCGAGTAGTCAAGTTCCAGTTTCCATAGAACTAGTTATAAAGTGGAAGAGTAGTTCAGCAACGCCTAAGGGTCATTTTATTTCATAACTCAAGGCAAGGTAGTTAGTTTATAAAGATTTTATTTATCACTTAGTCCGAATTAATGATTCTAGTGTTGAGATGCCTCATATTTAGTCAATTTCAGTTTTTAGTGAGTTTCCGAAAGTCTTTCCAAACGATCTTCTCGGAGTCCCTCCTCAGAGAGAAATAGAATTTGTTAGAGATATTCTTCCCGATACTCGTCCTATGTATATTCCCACATATAGAATGACATTAAAGAGTTGAAATAGTTAAAATAATAGTTGAAAGATCTCCTAGAGAAAGGTTTCATTCAACAAAGTGTCACCTCGGGGCACTCCAGTCATATTTGTGAGAAAGAAATTGTTCCGTTAGAATTTGTATATATTACTGTCCGTTGAACAAGGTTGCCATGATGAAGAAGTATCCTCTTCCAAGAATTGATGATCTTTTTGATCAACTTCAGGGAGACACTTGTTTTTCAAAAATAGACCCCAGATCAGCCTACCATCAGTTGAAAGTAAGGGAATGTGATATTCCAAAGACAACATTCAGTACCCCTCATGGTCATTATGAGCTTCTGGCCATGTCGTTCGGTTTAACTAACGCGCCTATAGCGTTAATGGACCTTATTAATAGAATATTCAAGCCTTATTTCTATATGTTTGGTATCATATTCATTGATGACATTCTAATAACTTCGAGAAATGAGGAACATAATAATAGTCATCTTAGAGTAGTTCTCCAATCTTTAATGGATGGAGAGTTGTATGCTAAATTCTCCAAGTGTGAGTTTGCATTCTTAGGCCACATTGTTTTTGGTGTTTGATTTAGAGTAGATACTCAGAAAATAGAGGTAATACATAATTTTCCTACAACCGCATCTCCAACCTATATAAGGAGTCTCTTGGGATAAGCTTGCTATTAAAGAAGGTTCGTGGAAGGTCTTTCATCTATTTCATCTCTTTTGACCAAGTTAACTTAGAAAACAACTAATTTTCAATGGTACGAAGCTTCTGGGCAGAGCTTTCTGGAATTGAAAAAAATCTTTATCTACTGCCCGAATATTTACCATACTAGAAGGTAAGCAAAGATTTGTTGTATGTTGTAATGCGTCTAGAGTTAGTTTGGGTTGTTATTTAATGCAAAATGGAAAAGCTATATCTTATGCCTCCAGACAGCTTAAGGTTCACGAGAGGAATTACCCAACCCATGATTTAGAGTTGGATGTCATAGTATTCGCTTGGAAACTATGACTTCATTATCTTTATTGCATTCATGTAGATGTGTTCACCGATCATAAGAGACTTCAGTATGTGTTTAGTCATAAAGAGCTTAATTTCCGATAAAGAAGGTTGTTAGAGTTATCCAAGGAATATGATATGAGTATTTTTTTTATCACCTAGGTAAAGCTAATGTTGCTGCGGATGCCTTTAGTAGTTTTCTATGGGTAGTACCGCCCATTTTGAGGAAGATAAGAAAGTGTTAGCAAAATTTGTGCATATACTTTCATGATTAGGGATTCGTTTGATGGATTCGATAGAAGGAGTAGTGGCGAGGAATGGGGATGAATCATCATTAGTGTCAAAAATTAAAGAGAAACAAGATAAAGATCCTATTTTTCTTGAATTGAAGGCAAATGTTTAGAAGCAAAAAGTATTAAGTTTTGCAAAAGGAAGAGATTTTGTATAGAGGTATCAAGGTAGATTGTGTGTAACAAAGGTGGATAAATTCAAAGAGCAGATCATGGAGAAAGCTCATAGCTCAAGATATTCTATCCATCCGGGTTCCACAAAGATGCATCGTTATTTGATAAAGGTTTATTGGTGAATAGTATGAAGCAGGGCATTGCGTAATTAGTTGCTAAGTGTCCGAATCACCAACACGTAATAGTAGAGCACCAAATGTCCGATGGTATGGCTCTGAATATAGAGATTCTGGATTGGAAGTGAGAGATGATTTTTATGGATTTTATCACATGTTTACCAAGGTCTCGCAGGAAACATGCTTTTATTTGGGTAATTGTTGATAGAATGACTAAATCAACCAATTATTTGTCGGTAAAGACCACCTATGCAACAGAAGATTATGCTAAGTTGTATCTTCAAGAGGGAGTAAGACTTCAAGGAGTTCCAGTTTCTATTATTTCAGATAGAGGTGTACAATTTACAACACAATTTTGGAAGTCATTCCAAAGTGGTTTGGGTTCAAAGATTAATTTAAGTAATGTTTGTCATCCTTAGACAGATGGTCAAGCAGAGCACATTATTCATAAAATAGAAGATATGTTGAGAGCTTGAGTTATTGATTCCAAGGTAATTGGGATGATCACCTACCTCTCATAGAGTTTGCTTATAATAATAGTTACTACTCTAGCATCCAAATTACTCTGTATGAGGCTCTTTATGGAAGAAGATGTAGATCTCCTATTAGATGGGTTGAAGTTGGTCAAGTTGGGTTGAAAGTACCAGACTTTGTGCATCAAGCTATGGACAAAGTTGAAGTTATTCAACAGAGATTGAAAATAGCGCAAAGTCGTTAGAAATCTTATACAAATTTAGGAGAAGAGACTTCGTGTTTGAAGTAGATGATTGGGTTAACTTGAAAGTTTCACCCATAAAGGGTGTTGTGAGATTTTTTAAGAAGGGGAAGATTAGTCCCTGGTATATTGGTCCTTGCAGAATATCTAAGAGGATTGGAAATGTAGATTATGAGTTAGAGCTACCCCAAGAGTTAGTAGCGGTTCATCCAGTGTTTCACATCTCTATGTTAAAAAGATTATGGGTGATCCTTTACTTATAATACCAACTAAAGATATTGGTGTCAAGGGTAGCTTCTCTTATGAGAAACTTCTTGTTCAGATTCTAGATCACGAGGTTCACAAGTTAAGAACCAAGGAAGTAACACAAGTCAAATTTCTGTGGAGAAATCAGTTTGTTGAGGAAGCTACTCGGAAAGCTGAGGAGGATATGAAAAAGAGATATCCACATCTGTTTGAGCCTATAGAAATTTCAAAAGGTACTAGTTCTCTTCTTAGTAATTTTTAATTGATATACTACATGTGTTAGTTTTGCTTGTTGGTTGATTGGGTTGAATGTTAGATGTTTACACCCTTCGCCTACTAAGAGTAATAACATTCAAAGATGAATGTTCCCAACGGAAAAATATTGTAACACCTCACAATTTAAAATAATTAGAAAGAAATAGTTCCTGGAAATAATCATATTTGGAGTGTTTGACAAAGTTAAGCTAAGTATGAGTTTTAGGTCAATTTCAAACAACCATAACTCCTAGATCAGGAAGAGTTATATTGGCGACAAGATACCCAGGAAATATCAAGAATTTCCAACGACATCGAGTTTGTTCAATTTCGAGTTCGTAGGAGGGCTATATGTCCATTCAAAGTTGGGTTGTCTTGATAAAGAATGTCAAATCTGGATTTTAGAAGGGTACTATGGTCACTAACTAATTATTAAATTTCATTTTTTGTAATTAAGTTGGGGTCTAAATGTATTTGGTTTAGTTTATGTTTCATCAAAAAGAGTTACGATTTTGAGAGGAGAGAAAAGAAGAGGAGAAAAGAGGAGATGAAACAGGAACCATCGCATTCTTGGAGATTCACTTGTGGTTTTCGCAGAGCATTCGATCTAATGAGGTATATGAGTTCACATAGTTTTTGGTTCCTTCAACAACGCACCAGACAAGTTTTTTTCACTGTAATTTTCGTCCTAAAAGATTGAGGGTTTGATGTTCTTGAGATGTGTTCTTTAATTTCTTTCATTATTGAAGTTGGATGGGATTGGTGAGTTTCTTGAGATAGTTTTGTCAATTATTAGATTTTCTGAGTTATATTCTCGTGTACATACACTATGTATTTGAAATAAAAAAGAAGTTGAGAAAAAGAATCGAATTTAGGCGAATTGGGGTTAGAAAACAAAGAGGGAAATTCTGGCGAATCAAGTAACCCAGTTCGCGTCGCGGACCTGCCTCCCCTTTTCAAAGAATTTTTCTGTACCATCTCACAAATTTTAATTAGCTAGGAATAATCTAAGAAACTAAAAATATCTGTTTTGGAAAGAAAGGAGAAATCTCAAAAATTTCCTAAGTTTAAGAAGTGAGTTTTTATCATTTTCAAACGGCCATAAATTCTAGCTCAGGAGGACTTAGAGGTAGTTCTTGATACGATTAGAAATCCATACAACACCATGACTTAATCACAATTAACCACAATTTGAAGTAAAGGATAGCGATCACAAGACTTACCAAGTCTCCTTCATAATTCATCATCAAGGTCTTACCATCAATCCTTAATTCAACCCAATTAGGGTATAACATCATCATAGTTCAATGACCAACAAGATAACAAGGCTAAAAGAATCACCACATCACAATTCAATACTAGTTCATAGCTTAAGACAAGATACTTAGGTCAATTCACAACATACTTCATAACCTAGATCACTTCTAAAGAACTAGTATGAAAGAACTATAAATCACCCTAATTCATTCATGATTAGTATAACAACATCATCTAGTAGTAATTCAAGCAATAACCAAGTCAATTGAACCAATACAATATAATTCATATCAAGATCATAACCTAGTGTTAAAATCCGTTGGAGATATGTTTCCAATGCCGCCGAGTTTGCGCATTTTTGATAACGTATGAGGGAGATATGCCTATTAGAAGTTGGGCTGTCGGATTAAGGAAGGTACCAATCCGAATTTAAGGAAGGGCAAACTACTTTTTTCACCCATTTATTTCCTATTTCGTTTTAGGGATTTATTTGGGGTAAAAACCAGTTTTAGTTCAGATTTGAAAATTATGTTTACGCTTAGGGCTTGGAGAAAAGAGAAGAGAGGCAGGAAAAGATAGAAAGATCAAGGTTTCGCCAAGAACGCCAAGGAATTTGGAGTGGAATTCCTCGGAGGTTATCCCTATCAAGGTATGTGAGATCTCTATTATTAGGTTATTTCATCCACACAACAAAACTTGTTTCAATTCAT
Organism: Solanum sitiens; assembly: GCA_016801875.1. Lineage (NCBI taxonomy): Eukaryota > Viridiplantae > Streptophyta > Magnoliopsida > Solanales > Solanaceae > Solanum > Solanum sitiens. Next base: position 1,008,197 of record JABWTJ010000073.1, on the reverse strand, counting down.
TGGTTTTCGAATTGTTTACATGATTAGAAGTGAATTATTGATGAATCTTGTTGAATCGATATTTGGTTGAGTTGATTGAATTCCCATTGATGTTGATTCGTAATTTCAGAGTGGTTTTTCAAGCTAGATCTACTGGGTATTGAAGGTATTAGTGATCCTAAGAGTTTAGGGAAAAGAACTATGTAGGTTTAGGGGGTTTAGCGTTGAACAACAAAGACAAAAGTTTGCCGCCACACCTGGGCAGCACCAGGCGCGGCACACCCCGAATGCGCCTGAATCGGCGTTTTTCGACAAGTTTTTGTAGTTTAGCCTTTAAAGTACTACTAAGGTACATTAACACCTTCCAATGATTTTTATTATTTCAAATGATTTCTAAACACCTATCAATCACAAAAGAACACGAATAATAATGGTGAATCCATAATCCAATTCACTGAAAGTTAAGATCAAAGTTAAAGAAGTTAATAACCAAGTCTAATGTTAAGAAGTAAGTCAAGTTCTTAAGGTTTTCAAGAGTCTTTATTAAACGTGTTTAACTCTGTTTTAAGGCTCAAGTTCAATCTAAAGTGAAGAGTAAAAAGTTTAAGTCATTTCTTTAAGAAATATAAGGGGACTAAGTATTTCCTAAGAGTTGATTTAAGATCAAAAGTTTCAAGTTAACCAAAGAGTAAAGAGGTTCATTTCTCAAAAGTTTGGGAACTAATTATTCCCTAATAGTTCATAAATGTGTTCACATTTTATGTTAAGAGGAAACTAAGATTTCCCAAAAGAGTTTTGAGCAAGAAAAGGAAGCATTGATTCCAAGAGAGCTTTTTAAAGCTAAGTGTTGAGCAATTATCTCAACCAAAGAAAGGAAGTTATTTTAAAGGCATGATTTAAAAGTATGTTTTGGGATTAGTATAGAGCACCGATGTGGGGATGAGAGTTCATATTAACTCAATTCTCCATACAAACAATCTATCTATCATGGGTATTAATAGGTAATACTTTTTAGATGATCAAGTTAAGCTAGTGGATCCACAAAGTTAAGGAGTTTTCTGCGACAGAAAAGTGTAGGACAATTCCGGTAGCATGTACAAGATGTTGTATCACCACTTAGGCTCATAGTGGTGGTTGTCAGTTATAGAATCCCCACAGAAACTATATTACTTTCATATATAATTACAGTTGAGTTTGTTATTGCATTTTCTTTAACAAACTAAGTTGTTTACACTATTTTACAAGCTTTATGTATATTGCATGTGTCATTATTGCTTTATATTAAGTTCAATATCTCATAAGTTAAGCAGAGCCAAGGTAAGTGTTTTTTCTTATTCTTTTCGAACTTAAGTATTGTTTGGCATTCCAACTTACATACTCGTTCATTCAATATACTGATGCTAGTAGACTTGTATTATCTTATGATGCAGACGCATGGAACCAGGATCAACATCCAGTGCCTCGTTGATCCAGTTTGAGCACTCAGAGTCAGTGGTAAGCCTCCTTGCATTTCAAAGGACTCTTTTATTGCTTTCCTGTCTTTAGTTATAGGATGTTGCAGGGTCCATACCAACATCCATCTTAGTATGATAGAGGCTTCAAAGAAAGATAGATAGTCAGATAGTTTAAGTTTTAAGCCTCACTTCAATTGCATTTAAGATATTCTATTGTGAGACTTAAGTTTCATTTTGGTAAAGATATATATTTGAAGTTATTTTTATGAGATTGATTCTTATATTGAGTTAAGTGTTCTGCGGAATTAAGTATGCCAGACCTAGGGTACGCTCAACGCCTGCAATGATCATTGAGTGTCTGCCACGTCCAAGGTGAAGGATTAGGATGTGACAAACTTTATATCAGAGCACAAAGTTCAAGAGTCCTAGGGAGTCTATGAATACGTGTATGTAGAGTCACAGTTATCGGTATGATGGCGCCACATCTATAATTACAAGGCTGTAACATTTAGGAATATCTCACTTCTTTCATATTTCTTTTCGTGCGTTAGAGTTTATCTCTGAAAAGTTACTCTCAAATTCATTCTTGCACGTGTTTTAGATCATTATGCCTCCAAGAAAATCAGTGAGAGTTCATCCAGCTAGAAGAATTGTTTGGAGCAAGAGGTACCTAATGCACTAGATGTGCAACCGTTAGGATATGTCACAAATGCTGAATTTTTTTAGGCTATCCGGATGATAAGACAAGTTGTGACAAATCAGGCTGGATAACAGAGAGGAGATCGACAAGAAGAGGTTGATACCTCAAGGATTCAAAAATTTTTGTGAATGAATACTCCTAGTTTTTTCCGGGACAAGCACTTCTGAGGATCCGAAAAATTTTGTGGATGAATTAAAAATAGTTTTTGACGTGATGCATGTGGTTGATGCTGAAAGGGTTGAGCTAGCTGCATATCAATTGAGTAATGTGGATAGGACTTGGTTTGATTAGTGGAAGGAGAGAGGATTTGAGGATGCTCCACGTCCGAGTTGGGATTGCTTTGAAGAAGCTTTCTTTGGGCGTTTCTTTCCCCTAAAATTGAAAGAAGCTAAAGTACAAGAGTTCCTTACATTTAAATATGACTCCTTGAGTGTACATGAGTATGTTTTGAAGTTCACCCAGTTATCCCCTTAGGCTCCTGAAATGGTTAAGGACTTGAGGAGAAGAATGAGCTTGTTTGTCGCTGGCTTGGTTCGAGCATCAAGCAAAGAGGGAAGAGCTGCAATGCTGATAGGCAACATGGACATATCACGGTTGATGGTTTGTGTGCAGAAGGTCGAAGAGGAGAAGTTCAGGGACAGAGAAGAGTATAGGAATAAGAAATACAAGACTAGGAATGAGTCTGGGCTATAGAAACGTGGTTCAAATCATCCATAATTTGATAAACAAAAGGGGCATGCACCATCATCTGCTAGTGCTCCTGCACCTACAAACAAAGGTGAGCATCATGGCTAGAATTCGCAGAAATTCAGAGCTAGACCAACACATTCTCAAGGAAGTGTGGCACATAGAGGTAGGTGGGATCCTGCATGTTCTAAGTGTGGTAGAACTCACCCTGGTAAATGTCGTGATGGAAAGACAGGTTGCTTCAAGTATGGACAAGAGGGTCACTTCATGAGAGAGTGCCTTAAGAACAGGCAAGGTAGTGGAAATTCGAGCAACAGAGCCCAATCTTCATCAGTTGCTCCCCAGACAGGGCTGCACCTAGAGGAGCCACTTCTGGTACTAGTGGAGGGGTAAATCGCCTCTATGCAATCACTATCCGCCAAGAGCAAGGAAACTCTCCAGATGTTGTCATTGGTATGATCAAAGTCTTTACTTTTGATGTTTATGCTTTGCTTGACGCAGGAGAAAGTTTATCACTTAAAACTCCTTATGTTGCAAATCAGTATGATATTCTTCTTAAGAAGCTTTGTGAACCTATTTGTGTTTCTACAACTATTGGGGAGTTTTCTAGTGGAAAGAATCTATCATGATTGCCCTATTTCTATCAATCACAACAATACAATGGCTGATCTTGTAGAGTTAGATATGGTAGGTTTTGATTTAATTCTAGGTATGGACTGGCTTCATGCCTTTTATGCGTCAATAGATTGTAGAACTAGAGTTGTCTAGTTTCAGATTCCTAAAATGTGCTAGTTATAGAGTGGAATAGTAGTTCAGCAGTGCCTTAGGGTAGTTTTATTTCGTACCTTAAGGAGAGAAAGTTAGTTTCAAAAGGTTGTATCTATCAATTAGTTCAAGTTAATGACTCAAGTGCTGAGGTACCTTCCCTTCAGTCAGTTATTATAGTAAAAGAGTTTCCCAAAGTCTCTCCTGATGATCTACCTAGAGTCTTCCCTGAGAAAGAAATAGAATTTGGCATAGAGATCATTACAGATAATCATCCTATCTCTATACGTCCATATAGAATTGAACCATCAGAGTTAATAGAGTTGTAAGAGAAATTGAATGATCTATTAGATAAGGGTTTTATTCGACCAAGTGTCTCACCTTGGGACGCTCCGGTCTTGTGTGTAAGAAAGAATGATGGTTACCTTAGGATGTGTAAAGACTACCACCAATTGAATAAGGTTACCATCAAGAATAAGAATCCTCTTACAAAGATATATGATCTATTCTATCAACATCAGCGTGCCACCTCTTTTTCAAAAATTAATCTATTATATGGCTAACATTAGTTAAAGGTAAGGGAATTTGATATTCCAAAGATAGATTTTAGAACCAGATATTGGAATGATGAGTTTTTGGTCATGTTGTTTGAGTTAGCCAATGCACCTGCAACATTCATGGATCTTATGATTAGAGTCTTCAAGCCTAACTTAGATATGTTTATTATCGTCTTCATTGATGACATAATAATCTATTCAAGGAATGAAAAAGATCATCCTAGTCACCTCAGGATAGTCCATCACACTTTGAAAGGTAAGGAGTTGTATTAGAAAGTCTCCAAGTGTGAGTTTTGGCTTATGTCTGTGGCATTCTTGGGCAATATAGTTTCTGGTGATGGGATTAGAGTTGATACAAAAAGATAAAAGCGGTTCAGAGTTGGCCTAGACCCACATCTCCAACTGATATAAGGAGTTTTTTTGAGTTTGGATGGCTACTATAGAAGGTTTGTTGAGTGGTTTTCATATATCTCATCTCCTTTGACCAAGATGACTCAAAAGACAGTTAAATTCCAATGGTCTGAATCTTGTGAGAAAAGATTTGAGGAGTTGAAAAAGAGGTTGACTACTGCTCCAGTTTTGACCTTACCGGAGAATACAAAGGTTTTGTGGTGTACTGTGATGCATCAAGAGTTGGTTTGGGCTGTGTGTTAATGCAGAATGGCAAGGTTATAGTTTATGCCTCCAGACAGTTAAAGGTTCATGAAAAGAATTACCCATCCCATGACTTAGAGTTTGAAGCTATAGTTTTTGCATTGAAGATATGGCATCACTACTTGTATGGTGTTCATATTGATATATTCACTAATCACAAGAGCGTACATTATGTGTTCACCCAGAAAGAGCTAAATTTCATAAAGAGAAGGTGGTTACAATTACTCATGGATTAGGACATGAGTATTCTCTACAACCTAGGTAAGGCTAATGTTGTTGTTGATGCTTTAAGCAGGTTATATATAGGGAGTACTGCCCATGTTGAAGAAGAAAAGAGGGAGTTAGCCAAAGATATGCATAGACTTGCACGCCTGAGAGTCAGAATGATAGATTCCATAGAAGGAGAAATAATGGTAACAAATGGGGTTGAGTCATCATTAGTGATAGAAGTGAAAGAGAAGCAAGACCAAGACACATTTTTTGCTTGATTTGAAGGTGAATGTTCATATGCAAAGAATATTGGATTTTGAACAAGGTGAGATGGTGCGCTAAAGTATCAATGTAGATTGTGTGTACCTGGGGTGGATGAACTCCAAGAGTGAATCATAGAGAAATCTCATAGCTCTGGATACTCCATTCATCCGGGTTCCACAATGGTTTACCGCGATTTAAGAGACGTATATTGGTGGGAAGGTATGAATAAGGACATTGTTGAGTTTGTTGCCAAGTGCCCAAATTTCCAGCAAGTGAAAGTAGAAGATTAAAGGCCTGGAGATTTTGCTCGGTATATAAAACTCCCAAAATTGAAGTGGGAGATGATTAATATGGATTTCATCATAGGGTTTCCAAGGTCTCGCAGACGACATGATTCAATTTGTGTGATTGTCGATAGAATGATAAAATTAGCCCACTTCTTGCCGGTAAAGACCACTCATTTGACATAGGATTATGCAATGCTATTCCTTTCGGAGGTGGTGAGACTTCATGAAGTCCCAGTTTCAATCATATTAGATACAAGTGAACAATTTACTACTCAGTTATGGAAATCATTCCAGAAAGGTGTGGGTTCAAAGGTGAACTTAAGCACTGCTTTTCATCCTCAGACGGTTGGGCAAGGGGAGCGTACAATACAAACTTTAGAGGATATTTTAAGGGCTTGTGTGATTGATTTCAAGAGTAATTGGGATTATCACCAACCTCTCATTGAATTCTCTTACAACAACAGTTACCATTCAAGCATCCAAATGGCTCCATACGAAGCTCTTTATGGGAGAAGATGTGGATCTCCTATTGGGTGGTTCGAGGTTGGTAAATCAGTGTTCATAGGACCGATCTAGTTTAGCAAGCTATAGAGAAGGTGAAATTCATTCAAGAGATATTGAAAACGGTACAGAGTCGTGGGAAATCCTGCACATATGTTAGGAGAAGGCTGTCGGAGCTTGAGGTGGATGATTGGGTATATCTAAAAGTTTCACCCATGAAGTGTGTTATGAGGTTTGGTAAGAAGGGGAAACATAGTCCCCAGTATATTGGTACTTATAGAATATCCAAGAGAGTTGGCAATGTAGCTTATGAGTTGGAGCTACCACAAGAGTTAGCAGCGGTTCATCCGGTATTTCATATCTCAATGTTGAATAAGTTCATGGGTGATCCTTCATTCATTGTACCAAGTGAAACGTGTTGGGATTAAGGATGGCTTATTCTATGAAGAGATTTTGGTTCAGATTTTTTATCGCAAAGTTTTCACATAGAGAACTAAGGAGGTTGCGTCAATCAAGGTCCTTTGGAGGAACAAATTTATTGAAGAAGCAACTTGGGAAGCTGAAGAGGAGATGAAGAAGAGATATCCACATCTCTTCGAATGCGGAGAAAATGCATATCCAGGTACTAATTCTCTTCTTAGAACTTTATAAACTATGAGTAAGGATGTTGTTACTTGCTTTTGATTGTTGACTGTTAAACTTGAGGTTACTATTCTTAGCTTCGTGAAAAATCTCATTCAAGGACAAATGTTCCCAAGGGGGATATATTGTAACATCTCACAAATCTGAATTAGCTAGGAATAAGCTAAGAAACTAAAATATCTGTTTTGGAAAGAAAAGGAGAAATCTGGAAAATTTCCTAAGTTTAAGAAGTGAATTTTTGTCATTTTCAAACGGCCATAACTTAGGATGAGTTAGAGGTAGTTCTTCATATTGTTCGAAAGCCCTTGGATAGATCTTCTAATGCCACCAAGTGTGCGCATTTTATATATAGTACGAGGTAGATATTCCTATTGGAAATTGGGTTGTTGCATTGAGGAAGGTCCCAATCCGGATTTAAGGAAGGGAAACCTAGTCTTTTCACCCATTTATTTCCTATTTTGTTTTAGGGATTTATTTGGGGTTAAAAACACTTTTAGTTCAGATTAGAAAATTAACATTACGCTTAGGGCTTGGAGAAAAGAGAAGAGAAGAATGAAAAGATCCCAATCAAGGTATGTGAGATCTTTCGTGTTGGGTTAGTTCATCCAGACACCAAAACGTGTTTCGATTCAATCGTTTTAGAATTATTTACATAATTAGAAATGAGTTCTTGATGAATATTGTTGAATCCCTATTTGGTTGAGTTGATTCAATGTCCATTGATGTTGATTCATAATTTCCTAATTATTTTTTGAATTAGATCTACTGGCCATTGAAGGTATTAGTGATCCTAAGAGTTTGAGGGAAAACACTATTGAGTTTTAGGGGTTTAGGGTAGAAAAACGAAGAGAGAAGTTTTTCAGCCACACCTGGGCAGCATTAGGCGCGGTGCGCCCCATCTGCGCTAGGGGTCTAGGGTGGCGCGCCTGCAGTGCTCCATGATGAGGCCTCAGACCAAATGGTCTTGCGCAGAGCGCCCCGAATTCGCTCGAATTGGCGTTTTTTGTGATGTTTTTGTATTTAAGCCTTTTGAAGTCATTCTAAGGTACATTATCACCTTACAATGACTCTAATTACTTGAAATTATTTCTAAACACTAGAAATCACCAAAGAACGCCTGTAATAACCTTAAATCGATAATCCAATTCAAGGAAAGTTAAGATCAAAGTCAAAGAAGTTAAAAGTGAAGTCTAAAGTTACGAAGTCAAACAAAAGTTCTTAAAGGCTTTCAAGAGTCTTCATTAAACATTTTTAACTCCGTTTTAAGTCTCAAGTTAGAGTTCAAGGGAAGAGTAAAAAGTTGAAGTCTTTTCTTCAAGAAATATAAGGGGACTAAGTATTCCCGAAGAGTTGATTTAAGATCTGAAGTTTCAAGTTAAGAAAGAGTAAAGAGTTGCGTTCATTTCTCAAAATTTATAAGGGAACTAAGTATTCATAAATGTTTTCACATTTAAGTTAAGAGGAAATTAAGATTTCCCATAGAGTATTAAACAAGCAAAGGGAACATTGATTCCAAGAGAGCTTTTTAAATCTAAGTTTTGAGAAATTATCTCAACCCAAAGAAAGGAAGTTATTTTAAAAGCATGAGCTAAAATATCTTTTGTGAGTTGTACTGAGAATTTATGTGTGGATGAGAGTTAATATTAACTCAAGTCTCCGTTAAAATCATGTAGCCATCATGGGGATTAATGGGTTATACTTTATAGATGATCACGTATGTTAAGCTAGTGGATGCACTAATTTATGGAGTTCTATGCGATAGTAAAGTATAGGACAGTTTCGGCAGCGTGGGCAAGATGTAGTATCACAACTTAGGCTCATAGTTGTGGTTGTCGGTTAGAGAATCTCTAAGAGAAACTATATTACTTTCATATATGAGTAAAGTTGAGTTTGTTATTGCATTTTCTTTAATACATATATATATATATATATTGCATGTTTCATTGTTGCTTTATATTAAGTTTAGTATTTCATGAGTTGAGCAGAGCCAAGGTAAGTGTTTCTTCCAATTTTTTTCGAGCTGAAGTGTTGTTTAGCATTCCAACTCGCATACTCATACATTTAGTGTACTGATGCTAGTTGGCCTAAATCGTCTTATGATGCAGACACAGGTAACTAAGATCAGCATCCAGCGCCTAGTTCATCCAGTTTGATCACTCAAAGTCAGTGGTGAGCCTCTATGCATTCCGAAGGACTCTTTAATTGATTTCTAGTATTTACTTATAGGATGTTGCGGGGTCTGTCCCAAATCCATATTTGTAACACTCAGAAAGTATAACACCTAATCTAGATACTAACATGAGTGTATAAGGGTTAGGAAACTGTTTCTAGTCAATAATAATGTAAAAAAGTTGTTTTTGAAAGATTTGGAGTTAAAACGTCAAGGAACGTCCATGACGCCCGGTGAATTTATTATTTGGGCTAGTGGGGTGTCTTGATGGGTTGAAGAAAGTGCCAAAGGGTTTTATTTTGGTGAGATGATGAGGATGTATTTAATTGCCTAAGAAGGTGTGGAAGGAAGCTACGCCAAGTGAGGAGTGCCATCCATCAAGGGCAAGCCAAAGCCAAAACGCCAAGGCTACCGAGGAAAGGAGGCTACTGCCTCATTCTTCACGAGCATGACCAGGGCTCGTGGTGATGAAAACGGACAAGGTATGGAGCTCGTGAAGAAGACTTGGCCACGGGGGAGAAGAAGTCATTGGACCTAGCTACTGCCTAAGAGCACCACGAGCAACTTGACGGGTCGTGGTTCATCTTCACGGAAGAGGACTAGGGTGCTCGTGAAAGTGACTTGGTGGGTGAAATGGAGGAGGATCCTTTGAAGGTGCTAATGCCTCACCATTTCATGGCCACCACAACTATCCATCATGTACTTCACAGACCGTGAAGTGGGGCGTGGTGATGGACGGGGGCTTCATAGTGAAGTGAAGTTGGACCTTACTTTTGGAAGTCCAACTTAATGAGTGGAAGTTTGGGTATTTTGGGGGTGGACAATATAATGACTTTAGGTCAGTTTTCATTCATTTCCCACTCCACAAACACAAACCCAAATTGAAACCCAAATTGCTCTCACTTCTCTCTACTTTCTCTCTCTTCATTCATCCTCCATTGAAGAACAAGAAGCTTTAGGAAGAAGACAAAGTCTCCAAGATTTTCACTCAATTTTTGGGAATAAAGTTTCATTAAGGTAGGGGTTCTTCACTCTTGGGATTCCTTTCCCCAAGAGGTACTCTCAAAGTTGATTTTCAATTGCCCAAATTCTTAAAGTTTTTCTCTACAAATGGGTTTTCTTCTAAAGTCAAAAATTGGTGATTGATTATGATGAATTATGATTGCCAATAACTTATATAGTATAGATTATAGTGTAATTGATGTTAATTGTGGGAATTTTGTATAGATCATATCCTTTCCCCAATTTCCACAAGTCTTGGTTCTTACTTGTGAATTGAAGGGAATTATGAATGTGTTGATTGTTGTAACCATCTTATTCAATCTATAGGATTCCTAGGGACTTGTGTTGTTGGGATTAGACCTATTTCTTAAGGAACTCACGATGAACCCTTCTTCCTTAACCCAAGGTTATGAATTGAAGGTAATTTGGATAATGATGATAAAATTTATTTAGCTTTTGAGTTAATTATTATTGAATGATGTTACTACACCTATTGTTGGATGAGATTGGTTGGTTCATGGTAAAACAACGATTATGGATTTGGAAGAGGAAGAGGTAAGACTTTGTGATCTTCATACCTTAACTCTATTGTGATGACTTATACCGAATGATGGTGATTCAATTGAAGTATAAGTGTTGTGATTAGATTAATTAGGATGGTATGATGTTGGTATTGAAATGTCTTATCTTATGAATTGTGAGATCATGTTAAGGTTGTAATGTTATAAAGGATGATGTTGATTCATTTGTGTGTATTACTATGATATGATATATGGTGTTGATCTCACTATGAAGGATGTATTGAAAGGTGATTCTCATACAATTCCTAATGAGATAATTATGATTATATACAAGGAGTAGTCTCCTATGACCAAAACTAAGTTATGATTATTAATGGAAGACATTTCAAAAGGGACTCTAGCTTAGCACTGAGTGAACTAGATCTGAGGGGTGGCAGCTTCCAAATGTGGGAAGGTAGGGTTCACCATTGTACTCAAAGAGATTGGAGACTATAATGTAATGTACATAAAGAGGGTCCCAACTATATTTCCTAGTTTTTACAACTATGTTGCCTCCATTTGAATACTAGCTAGTGAATACACCTTAATGTTAAGTTCATGTTTGGTACTACTTTGGATGGTAGACCACCTTCCATCGGTATAAGGTTTTACAATACCGGATTCCATACTTAGCTCTTGTGGTCTATGTCGGTTAAGGCAAGTGTTCCCAAAATTAAAATGAAGTACTGAAGTAAACACTAACTAGGGTGACTTAAGTGGTTTGACTTAGCCTAGGTAGGGGTATGGGACTCTAGCTATGCCTTGCCCTTGTTTGCCTTGAGGGAAGCCTTAAGAAGTTGTTCTTCTGTTCTATAATGTATATGTTATGTATATGTTGACTTTGCATGTTATTGACTCTATATGAAGCTATATTCACTTATGAACATGTTGTTGAGCGATATTGCTAAAGTATGATGATGGTTACTCTTGTTGTTATGTTATGTGATTAGGCATTGCATATGGTCCTTCGTTTGGTTTACTTGTCTAAGTGAGTTTATGGGGCTTTGCTTGGTCAAATCACTTTTAGACTTGATAAGGGTCTATGGTTAAAGGTCGTGTATATGTTCAGATGTTATGAAGTTCTTATATATGCCTCGTGCTTATAATATGAGTGTAGTGGTTGTCTGGATATACCTATGTTGACTTGACTTCTGTATTGTTAGTCTTGTGTTGAATATGATATTGTATTGAGGATTATATGGTTATTGGTTCATATGATTCTTAATTGTGCATAAAAGTGGTATTTTCCAGTAAATTGGCATATCTTTACAAATTGTCCCTTTTCAAGCATGATTTCTATGTTATGTGTGCATTGTTACATACTTAGTACAAGTGATGTGCTAACCCCTATTTTCTCCCTTTTCCCCAACATTTTAGGTTCCGTTTGTTGACGAGGTTGAGGCCATTAAAAGAAGACTCGGATCCTCATACTCCAAGTGTGGTAGGTCCTCACCACTTCGAGGACAATGCCACTTTTTATCATTGGATGTTGATTAGTCTTAAAGATACTTCGTTCATTTCCTTTCATTTGAGTACTAAGATTGTATAGCCTAGATGTGGCTTTTATTGTATTGATGTATGGGCTATGCCCAATTGATACTCTTGTTTAGATAGCTATGATATGAGACATCCATTTTAAGACTATATTGTATTGAATATATATATATATATATATATATATATATATATATATATATATATATATATATATATATATATATATATATATATATATATATATATATATATATATGTATGTATGTGTGTGTGTGTGCCATAAAAGTAGAAGACTGTGTTATCTTCTTATACGAAGGGTCTAAGTATACTCGATATGAATATATTATATGTATGTGAGAGGTCAATATAAACCTCATGATAGATATCGAAGAAATTTTTTAAATTTTTTAAATTTTAACCTATGAATGTAATGATGTATGCTAAGAGTCTATTCTTATTCCTCTTCGAAGACGACGACCCAGTTACGTATAGGGGGTGCTCCACGGATGTGATAAACTTGGTATCAGAGCATGAGGTTGAACATCTTTAGAGTCTATGTCCCATAAAAAAAAAACACGTCTATGTAGATTCTTATTCATAATTGTGAAGCGCGCCAGACTTATGAATAGGAAACTGTATGATGCCTGGAAACTCTCAATTTCATGGAAATCCAATATCGTGCCTCGAGAGTCTTGAATATATGTTCCCTTAGCATCTAAACCTTTTATTGTGATTATAGGTAATGAATACTCGAAGGACAGCCGCACAAAGACTTGACAAAGAGATTGCAAATGCGAGAACTCCTCCACGAGGCGATCAAGTTCGTCCTCTTTAAGAAGTTGCTAATGATGATCAAGCTTCGGTCAATTCTCCGCCTTTGATGGATGGTGATATAAGGGAAGCCATTCTCCAAATGTACCAAGCCATTACTACCCAAGAAGAATCCGTCACTACTCAAGCACAAGCCATGACGGCCCAAGGTAATTGGGAAGTGTACCCCGAGGAAACAAACATGTTAGCACCATGGCCTCCCGTTTGAGGGATTTCACAAGGATGAATCCCCCTACTTTCTATGGGTCCAAAGTGGAGGAAGAAACCAAAGATTCCATTGATGAAACCTAAAAAGTCCTCCATGTCATGGGGTTGACCACTAGTGAGAAGGCTTAGTTAGCCACCTACCAACTCAAAGATGTGGCCCAAACTTTGTACGTTCAATGGAGAGACAATAGGCCTTTAAGGGGTGGACCGATGACATGGGAGATTTTCAAGAAGGATTTTCTTGATAGGTTCTTTCCTCGAGAGAAGAGGAAGCCAAAGTAGAAGAATTCATCAACCTTTATCAAGGAGGTATGTGTTTACTTGACTACTCTTTGAAATTTACTAAATTTTCAAAGTATGCTCCTTCTTTAGTTTCTGACCCTAGGGATGAGATGTGTCGCTTTGTGACAGAATTGTCGGATGACTTGAAAGAAGAATGTTTTTTGGCTATGCTACATGATAATATGAACATTTGTCGTCTCATGGTTCATGCTCAACAAGTGGAGGAGACAAGGGTTAAGAGGAAGAGTAGGGATGCCAATAGGGCAAAGTCTTTTGATGGTTGTTCTTCAAAGGGTAGTCTTGATATCCAAGACTAGCCTAGGTTCAAAAAGAGGTTTTCTAATAAAATTCCTTCCAAGTTCCCCAAGGCTCGTGATGATAGGGTTTCTAACCCTAAGACTCAAAAGAGAAGGGGTACTAGTTCACCAACCAAGAAGTCAACGTGTGGAAAGTGTGGCAAAAAGCATTATGGTGATTGCCTCATTGGGACGGACAATTGCTTTAGTTGTGTCAAGAGTGTCCACAAGGTGAGGAATTTCCCAAACTTGAACGGTCAAGACAAGGTTACTGGGCAAGCTCAAGCAAGTGGTTCTAATGTTGATGCTCCGAAGAAGAATCAATTTTATGCTCTCCGCTCTAGGGGTGAGCAAGACACTTCTCCCGATGTGGTGACCAGTATATTGAAAGTCTTTTCTATTGATGAATATGGTTTACTTGATCCCGGAGCTACTTTGCCATTTGATACCCCTTTAGTAGCTAAATAGTTTGACATTTTGCTCGATATCTTGAATGAACCTTTTTTGGTGTCTACCCCAGTTGGTAATTCGGTTGTTGCAAAAAGAGTGTATAGAAATTGTCCTATAATGTTGCCCAATAGAGTTACTTATGTCAAACTAGTGGAACTTGATGTGCTTGATTTTGATGTCTTTTTGGGTATGGATTGGTTGCATGATTGCTTTGCTTCCATATATTGTAGAACAAGGGTGGTGAAGTTTAACTTTCCAAATGAGCATGTTTTTAAGTGGAACGGGGGGGGGGGGGGATTCTATTCCTATAGGTCATATCATTTTTTGTTTGAAAGCTTGTAAGATGATCTCTAAAGGGTTTTTATACAATATTGTAAGAGTCAAATATTTAGACTCCAAAATTCCTCCCATTGAGTCGGTCTCTGTAGTGAGGGAATTTCCGAAGGTCTTTCCTAATGATCTTCCCAGTATTCCTCCCGAACGGGAAATTGATTGTGGTATCGACTTGCTACCGTATACAAATCCCATTTCAATTCCTTCTTATCGGATGGCTCCGGCCGAATTAAAAGAGCTGAAGGCTCAACTTAAAGATTTGATAGACAAGGGATTTATTCGGCCTAGTATTTCTCCATAAGGTGATCCGGTATTGTTCGTGAAAAAGAAAGATGGGTCCCTTAGAATGTATATCGATTAACATCAACTCAATAAAGTCACAATCAAGAACAAGTATCCTCTCCCTAGGGTTGATGATTTATTTGATCAACTCCAAGGTGCGAGTTACTTTTCTAAGATTGACTTGTGGTCGGGATATCACCAACTTAGGGTGAGAGGTGAAGATATTCCCAAGATGACATTTCAAACAATATATGGTCATCATGACTCTTAGTAATGTCCTTTGGTCTCAATAATGCACCGGCGGCGTTTATGGACCTAATGAATAGGGTGTTTGGAAGTTACCTAGATTTATTTTTCATTGTCTTTATTGACGACATCTTGGTATATTCAAAAAATGAGGGTGAACACATGGACCATTTGAGAGTGGTTTTACAAGTGCTTAAGGAACATCAATTATTTTACAAGTATAGGAAATGTGAGTTTTGGTTGAGGTCGGTAGCGTTTCTTGGTCATATCATCTCTAGTGAGGGTGTAGAGGTTGATCCAAGGAAGGCCGGATCAGTGAAAAATTGGCCTAGACCTTTGGTTCCTACGGATTTTAGGAGTTTCTTGGGTCTAACGGGTTATTATAGAAGGTTTGTGGATGGTTTTGCATCCATTGCTTCTCCCTTAACTACCTTGACTCAAAAGAATGTGAAATTTGAGTGGTCGGAAGCATGTGGAAGAAACTTTCAAATTTTGAAAGATAGGCGTACTTCCACTCCGGTATTGACCTTACCGGAGGGTACTAAAGGTTTTATGGTATATTGTGATGCATCCCGAGTAGGGTTGGGGTGTTCTTATGCAACATGGCAAATTTATACCATATGCTTCTCGGCAACTTAAAGTCCATGAGAAGTATTATTCGACTTATGACCTTGAGTTAGCGGCCGTGGTATTTTCCTTGAAAATATAAAGGAATTACTTGTATGGTTTTCATGTGGATGTGTATACGGACCATAAAAGTCTTTAATATGTATTCACACAGAAGGAGTTAAATCTCCGACAAAAAAGGTGGTTGGATTTATTGAAGGACTACGACATGTGTGTTCTCTATCACCCCGGCAAGGCTAATATGGTGGCGGACGCTCTAAGTCGTTTTTCCATGTTATGTTCATAGGTTTGCATGTTTAGGGGTTCGAATTGAAGATTCTCCAAACGGTGGTGTTGTGGTACATCATAACTCCGAGACCTCTTTGGTGGTTGAGGTGAAGTCTAAGCAACACCTTGATCCATTATTGATGGAGTCAAAAGAATCGGTTCTTGGGAAGATGAATGAGTCATTCTCCCAAGGGTGGGATGGTGTTATTAGATACCAAGGGAGATTGTGTGTGCCTAATGTCGATGATTTGAGAAATTTGATTCTTGAGGAAGCTCATGGAGCCCGTTACTCTATTCATCCAGGTTCTACTATGATGTATCATGACCTTAAGGAAGTGTTTTGGTGGGATGGCTTAAAAGGGGACATTGCAGAATTGTTGCAAAGTGTCCAAATTGCCAACAAGTGAAAGCCGAGTGCCAAAAGTCGGGTGGTTTACTTCAATAGATCCATGTTCCTACTTAGAAGTGGGAAGATTTTAACATGGATTTCGTAGTTGGGTTGCCTCAAACTCGAAATCAATATGACTCTATATAAGTGGTGGTGGATAGATTGACGAAGTCCGCTCATTTTATTCCCGTTAAATCTACTTATTCGGCGGAAGATTATGCAAGAATCTACATTGACAAGATAGTGAGTCTTCAAAGAGGTTTGGGTACTCAAGTGAAGTTAAGCACCGCTTTTCATCCTCAAAAGGATGGTCAAGCGGAGCGTACCATTCAAACTCTTGAGGATATGCTTAGAGCTTGTATTATTGACTTCAAGGGAAATTGGGATGAGCAATTTCCTTTAGTGGAGTTCTCATATAATAATAGTTTTCATTCATCCATATCTATGGCTCCTTTTGAAGCTTTGTGTGGTAGGAGGTTTAGATCTCCTATTGGGTGGTTTAAGATTGGCGAGTCTTAGCTACTTGGTCCCCATTTGATCTATAAGACCTTAGAGAAAGTTCATATCATAAGGAACCATTTGCAAACAGCCTATACACGGCAAAAGTCTTATGCCGATCATAAGAGAACAGACCTTGAATTCGAAGAAAGTGATAAGGTTTATTTTAAAAAATTGCCCATAAAAGGGGTGGTTAGATTTGGCAAGAAGGGGAAATTAAGTCCTCGTTATGTGGGTCCCTATGAAGTCTTGCAAAGGGTTTGCAAGGTTGCATACGAGTTTAGATTACCTAGTGAACTATCTTCGGTTTATCTGGTTTTCCATGTATCCATGCTTAATATGTGCATTAGTAACCCCGCGTCCATTCTTCCTATCGAGGGTCTTGGTGTGAAAGAGAACTTCTCCTATGAAGATGTTTCGGTTTAAATCCTTGATCGTCAAGTGAAGTGTAACATCCCGAGACCACACCCTAGAAGATATGGCACTCTCGGAGTGTGACCGGAGTACTTGACCTCTCGGAGGTCTTGCACACGCCCTTTTGTATCGTTCATCTTATATGAACATATGAAAATTAGTGCGGAATTAAAACTATTCACAAACATTTTATAAGTCTTTAAATTATATTTCATATAAAATCCAAAGGAAATACTAAGTCTCATTTCATCAAATCTTAGACACAAGAAGACTTAGGACACGGCCCATACAATACGAATATAGAAATACTTAGTCTATTAAAATACTTCAATAAGAGAAATAAAAGACATCTATGCCCTCGAGTCAAATGAGGATATAATTCAACTTGCTTGAACGATCTTCTAATCCAAGCTTAGCTCTCCAAAAGCACCTTCATCTACGAATCACTTTAGAGATCGATAAAAGCATGGAATTAGTACAACCACATGTACTACGTATGGCATAATGCATAAAAATCATGAAAATGGACATTATTGGAAATATGCATCTTTTTCATTTAAACATCATAATATAATCATAAGAACAACATTTAACACCTTATAAACATATAAGAAATCACTTAGATAATTATTCACATTTTTAGCAACAATACAGTAACTCATGCCAAGTTACAGTGAACTAACTTCACTGTTACAGTGAAGTTTCTCAACTTCACAAGCGATACTTTCTAGCATGCAATCCTCTCACTAAAAGCTATCCTAAGACTCACTTAAGTAAGACAAAGAGAGATCGCCCATACACCCTCTCTAGGCACACCTAAATGATCCTTAAGACCACCTATAGTGATATACACACACTTACAATACACCCACATTCACATAATATGACATTCTCCCTTCAAAGGTTATCAAAAGACCTACTCAAGTAAATCAAGAAGATAACGTCCATGATTGACCTCTTCAAGATTACCAAAGTAATCCTTAAGACTACCTAACTTTGGATCATGTCTACAAAGTCAACCAACTTTCCTAACTAGAGTCATTCTTAACACTTATCTAGGTAAGAGATGAAGTGACCATTCATATCCCCTCTTCACACCTTAACTAGACAACCCTTAACTACTCTAGATAAGTACTTATTCATTTAACATACTTTCTTAACTTAAGTCATTACATTCATTAGTTCATTTAAGACTCATTCATCACACAAGGACATTCAATTAATGGTCTTGGAGAAGACCTAAGGACTCACACTAACATCCTCAAAGCCTATTGTGCAATCTCTAGATAGCGTGTTATACCACCACCTAAACTTCATAGAACTTCTCCAATGCTAGTAGGTATCCCATATGATGAGTATAGGCAATAACCGACATAGACCATGATAGCTAAACATGGAATATGGATTTCTAACCTACTTCGATGAGGGTCTTCTACTTGCCAAGGGTAGAACAAGGACACATCCTATGTAGGCACATGGTTAAGGAATATGAAGGGCTTTTATGTACTCTAGTCTCATTCTCAAGTATATATACATCGTACTCTAGTCACCGTCTCAAGTAGAGCTACTTCCTATAACATACTCACTCATTGCTGGACTTTGTTCTCATAGAGTAATTGAATTTAAATTATCATATGACGAGATTCCATATCTAGTTCATAACCCAATCACATTCACCCTACCAAAGAGGTCCACTAGGGCTACCTTAGAATGGCGACAAAGATAGCTCATCATGACTTTTCTAAGGATGATATGATGTCGTTCCAGCCAATCAACCTTAAGTCCACCATTTATTACAAGAAGGATACCATTACGACTTTCGACTTCAATGTTCATAACCTTACCACTAGGTTTAAAGTTCCACGTACATGACCTCCTTAACATCATTTAAGGTCTCACATATCATTCATTCATATATGACAAGGGTTCACTAAGACTACCTAGTAAAGACATCTCATATTCACATATCATTCATACATGTATCATGTAAGGGACATAAGTCTACCAAAACAAGACACAACATACTTTACTTTATTACATATAGCATATCATTCTTTGAAGCACTTAGGAATGACCCTTATCATCTTTATGTCATCCTATACATTACTATAACATGATAAAAATAACCATTATAGACTCATATATTCAAGTAGGAACAATCATGCATTAACTCTATGACTACACACATGAACACATAGTCATAGTCTAACATGATCACCTAACATCAATAGAAGAAACACATACTGTCATATTACTCATATGTAGATAGATATGATCATACTTCACATAATCAACTACACAAATTATCATAATACTTCAAGTAGTTGCCGACAAGGCCATGATCATCATAATGCATAAAGTAACACCGACAAGGCCACATCAATCACATAACACCGCTATCATAAGTGGACCATACCAATAACAACATAATTAAAGAGCTACATTACATAAAATAAAGATAATTAGGGCATATTACCACCAATCCATTTTATCCACTTTAATCCATGTCTAAATCATCCAATTCCATACCATAAGGTCCTTACCCATGGTCATGATCATCAATTCAATACACAAACTATAATACTCAATGAATATAAGTCAATTAAATATAGATTTATCAATCTAAGACCTATTATACATCAATTGAAAACAATTCTTACATCATTCAATAGCCCATAGAAAACTACACTAGAATTCATAAGCATTAAGAACATATCACTTAACCCATAAAGTAGTCAAAAACTAGGGTTCATCAGTTTCATGGGTTCATAGGTTAATTGAGTTAAAATCATCTAATTAACAACAATTCAATCGATATTCAATGATTCAAAACCTTTAATGAGAGAACCCATGGATAGATTTCAATTTAGAAAACTCATCTTTTAAGAATACTTTGAAAATCACTTTGAAGATTGTCTCCTTGATGAATAGAGTTTCAAGGATCAAAAAACATACCTCGATGATGTTTGTCACGACTAGAATCTAGACCCCAGATGAGACCGGCGTCGTTGACCTCTCAGAGGTCGCAGACAAGCCTACTTACGTTATTCATACTTCACTTAGGTTAATTTTAGCGGAAAATTTGAAACTTTTGGCTCCTTAACATATTTGTTAAACATTTA
Source organism: Solanum sitiens (assembly GCA_016801875.1). Taxonomy (NCBI): domain Eukaryota; kingdom Viridiplantae; phylum Streptophyta; class Magnoliopsida; order Solanales; family Solanaceae; genus Solanum; species Solanum sitiens. The sequence goes on along the minus strand of JABWTJ010000073.1, from coordinate 988,025 downwards.
TAACATTTCATTATAGTTCACCATCAACCATCTAACATTAAGAGATAAGCAACTGAAAGAAATAGCTCAATAAGTATTATGTGTATAATTGCCAAAATGGCACCAATACAAGGTCTAAATAAAAACAGGAAAGAAACGCTAGTGGAACATGCTCCACTAGCTCAACTCTAAAACTAAGCTAGAATGTAAAACAGTAGCATCCTCGAAAGTATGAGGACCTACCAAACTCCTGATGAATGCTGACGTCCGGATAGCTGCAACGATGATACTGTAGCTCTATCGCCCACCTGTGCCTGAACCTAAAATAGTATAGATGTATAGGGTTAGTACACACTTGTACTAAGTATGGGTATATGCAAGCACACACCAAGGACATGCATGAGAAAAGATAGTTCTTTCCTAACAACATGATTATTGGAAGTCAAGTCAGTGGACTTGCCAAATTGAGATTAGGAAAGTTTCCAAATTTGGATTAGGAAAGTCAATGAGCTTTCCAAATTTGGATTAGAAAAGTTATGCCATGAGAATAACATACATCATCATACTTTTCACATTTGCACACAACACATAACATTTACACATAGCACATATCATATAGCATACAACACCTTTTGCATGTAGCACATAACTTCTTTAATGTCATTTATTCATATGCCATGAGACGTTGGAATCATGGGCTTATCATTAAGACCTCCCAGAAATGAGGGCTCAACATATGGGGCCTCAACTAGGGAGTCTTCATTAACAAACACAGAGTCTGCTTCATTCATTCATACGTATTTAATTTCATTTCATTCGTGAGCCAGTATAAACACCAGCTATACCTAGGATATATTTTAAGATTTTCATTAGGTTAGTTGTGCAATGACCAAGAATGACCTAATGTCATTACTTGAATCTAACTCACCTTTCGATTATGCTATCCTAACACCTTTGGTATCATTCATTTCATTATGTGCATCATTTGAGGCTGGCCTCATTCATTCATTGGGAATTTTAACTTTAACCGACATAGATCATGTGAGCATCATGAAATCCAGTGTCTCCCCCACACCGAAAAGAGGTGGAATCACCGCCCAAAGTGATCCAATAACATGCTAGCATACATGGGAATCGAACCCCGCCAGATCCCTATATTGGCAGTATAGGTTCGAAGACTAGGAGATATAAGGAGACCCATACCCGGTATGCCGGACAGTTTCATCTCATGAGAGTTACGTGAACCTCTGGCCTTACCAAAAGAAGGCATCACCGCTCATAGCTAGCCCATCGGTGCTCAGTATAAAGTTCCATTTCATTCTTCTCATACGTCATGGAAGCTGGCTTCTAGTATGAGGACATCATAGCTCATTAGATGATTGCTCATCTCATCATTAGTATTAAGTGTGTTAAGCTCAATACCTTCATTAGAGTGTTCGTAGATACGGGTCTCTTCATTATCTTACACTCTCATAGGTGAGTACGTTTTGGTAACATTTACTTAGGCTCATTTGAGATTGCTCTCATCATTTACATTAGCCTCATATCATGTTGTCACCACATTCATTATCATTTCCACATTTGCTTGTCATATTTACTCACCTCATATTACGTGAATGTTCATTTCATCATTTCATTGTTCATTTCATCATGTCATTGTTCATCTTAGGTTCACTTACTTTGAACGTATGTTAGACTTATGTGTCTACACATACAAGCCATGAGGCTTCATTCATATTTCATCTAAGTGATTCATATCTTCCAAAGATTATGTGATACAAGACTTATGCATCTTGTATGTATGCCAAGATCTCGGTTTCGATCTATGTAGGCAACATTAAGTTGAAGATTTACTCACGTGTGACTTATGTATCAATACGGAGATTTGGGCAAGGGAGCCCAAGTTCGAATCCCTTGAACATCACTTAGTATTTATATATTTTTTTATTTAGTTCGGTCCGTGTGGGAAAATCGGGTCCCAACAACCACGTCTATTTTCTTCTTTATTTTTAATTTACTCACTTAAGGCCGAGAGGTTGTGGGATCGAACCCCCACAGCCTCTTTATTTTATTTTCCTTTTCAAATGTTGACTTTTTGAGTTGACCGTGAGGTTGTGGGATCGAACCCCCACAGCCTCACTTTGTTTTTATTTTGTTTTTTCTCCTTTCCGCCTAGAGGTCGTGGGTTCGATTCCCACGCCTCACAATCTTTTATTTTCTTTTCTTTGAGTTCTGACCGAGGGGTTGTGGGTTCGAATCCCACTCCCCTCATTCATTTTATTCATTTATCCTTTCGCCTGCACCCAGGATCGAACCCCCCAACCCTCACCCATTTCCGTGAATCATTTCCGCACAAAGGTGAGGTCACGGGTTCAATTCCTAGTGGCCTCATTCTTTTATTTTGCACTAAATTTCCAGATTGTTATGCATTAACATTTAGCCTAAAACTAACTTGTAAAATGTTGGAAATTTTGGTCACTTTTTAACTCATAAACATCAATATATTATTTAGTTCATAGGTTACGTTCATGGACCCGTTTAACATACTTTTAAGTGCATCTTGCATAAAATTAATTGGCTATAAGATTGTTATTCAAATCAGCCACATTTCCTTTTTATGAACATCACGATTTTCATGAGTTTATGTACGTAAATTAGCAACCACAACACTAACAATTTAGAGCATCAAGGCCGAGACCCTTGTCACGGTCACACACTTGCACACAATTGCACATAAGTCCGAACACATACATGGATTGTCATTTTCATAATTTAACGTACACCAACACATTCACATTCAGCACAAAACATCACACATTCCTAAATCTACCAGCAATCATACCAACCTACGAATTCATTGGGAGCTAGTGACAGGGACATGCAACGGGGAAAACAACCCTAGTTTTCAAGCCGAATATTCTGAATCCTAAGGGGTCTCTTCGGAAAGGGACCAAAAGGGAAGAAACCCATACCTTTTTGACGTTTTTACAATACACGACCTGTTGTCCAACCTTTCCAAACCACGCTCAAGTCCAACACTTCAACACCAATCGACGGAAGACTCCTCCCCTTTGCCTAACGTGATGGATTAACGTTGTTTTTCTTAGATTTTTGAATGAGTTCTTCAAGTGTGAAGAACTTCAATATATATTCTGTTCTTGAAGTTGTTTAGGCAGGGAGAAAACGTGAGGGTGAATGGTGAAATGTGAGAGTGATGAAACGTGAGAGTGTGAGAGTTATTGTAAGTTTAAGAGTTTAGTTAGGACTTAGTCAATAGGGTTCTTGTTATATTAATAAAATCTGATTAATTTAACTAATACGTGAAAGGACCAATTTGCCCTTTCAAAAAAAATCTGATTTTAAAACAATAATTGAACCCCTATTTGTTGCATCCGTTAGGGTTTGAACCCGGGTGACACCGTTTTGCGGAAATGGGTCATTTAGGGTCGACCCGACCCGAACGGGTCCTTCATTTAATTTAATTAATTAAATAATTAATTTGTTAGCATAATTACGATATTACCCTTGGCCTGGAAAAGACCATTTTATCCCTATACCCTCAAAACTTAAAATTTCTTCTTTTTAAGTCTGGTAAAGACTCCTTCGATTAAATCTTCATCTTCGAGAGCCTTACTTGGTTGGTTCGAACCTTTCCAAGCTCAAATAACTCCCCAAGTTAGTTGGCTTGGTCATAGTAAGGGTTCTGAGGTCTGGTTCTACGCGTATCAATCTGTGTGAACCTTGGTCTAATCGCAAGCATTCTTGACAACCTAAGTCTTGATCCTATTCATTTTTAGGGTGGTTACATTATCCCCCCCTTAGGAACATTCGTCCCCGAATGACACTACCACTTGTCGTCGTAATGCCAGTCAGATCAATAGCAACTAATTACGGGGAGATAAGGAAACATAGGTTTAAGAGTAGAAAGTCTAACCTCAAGAGCTGAACAGGTGAGGGTAGCGGGATCTCATGTCGGCCTCAGCCTCCCACGTAGCACCCTCAATAAGATGATTTCTCCACAATACCTTCAGTGTGGCAATCTCCTTGTTCCTCAGCCGATTGACCTGTTTGTCTAAGATCTCAACAGGTACCTCCTCATAAGACAAGTCTTCACCACCCCCCAAACCTTCAACAGGTAGGATTGATGCTGGATCACCTAGGCACTTCTTCAACATAGAGACATGGAAGACTAGATGAACAAAAGCTAGTTCTGTAGGCAATGCCAACTCATAGGCCACCTCACCCACACGCTGTAGGATATTATATGGCCCAACATACCTCGGACTCAGCTTCCCTTTTCTACCAAATCTCATCACCCCTTTCATAGGCGATATTTTCAAGTAAACCTGGTCACCAACATCAAACTCTAAGGGCCGCTTTCTGTTATCAGCATATGACTTCTACCGACTCTAAGCAGTAGTCAACCTGTCCCTAATCATCTTGACCTTCTCTAAGGCCTCATGAATGATCTCCGAACCCAAAATGGATGACTCTACAACCTCGAACCACCCAACTGGAGATCTACACCTCCTACCATACAGTGCCTCAAACGGTGCCATCCCAATGCTGGAGTGATAGCTATTATTATACGAGAACTCTATCAAAGGCAGATGGTCATCCCAGTTACCTCTAATGCAATCACACACGCTCTCAACATATCCTCCAATGTCTGTATGGTGCGCTCTGCCTGCCCATCTGTCTGAGGGTGAAAGGCAGTGCTAAGCTTCACCTGCGTGCCCAAGCTTTTCTGTAAAGATCTCCAGAAATGAGAAGTAAACTGAGCTCATCTGTCTGAAATAATAGACAAGGGAATCCCATGCCATCTGACAATCTCATCAATGTAGAGTCTCGCATAATACTCGGCTCTATAAGGGATAAAGTGGGCAGACTTAGTCAATATGTCCACAATAACCCAGATAGAGTCATGTTGCCTCCTAGTCCTCGGAAGCCCAACCACGAAGTCCATATTAATGGCCTCCCATTTCCAAGTCGGAACCTCAATAATCTGAGTCAGACCACCAGGCTTAAGATGCTCTGCCTTAACCTGCTGACAATTAGGACACTTGGCCACATATTCTGCAATGTCCTTCTTCATGCCATCCCACCAATAAATTTGGTTGAGATCATGATACATCTTGGTGGAACCTGGATGTATAGAATATTTGGAACCATGGGCCTCTGCAACAATCCTGGTCTGCAAATCATCCACATCTGGCACACACAGTCTGTCCTGATACCTAAGTATACCATCACCTCCCAAAGCGAAAGACTCATTCATCTTCATCAGCACTGAGTCCTTTAGCTCCATCATCACGGGATCTAGATACTGACCCTGCTTGACTTCAACTACCAAGGATGATTCAGAACTAGGATGAACTGAAACATCCCCACTAGTGGAGTCAACCAAATGCACACCCAGTCTGGCCTGTCTGTGTACATCCTTCACCAGCTCCTTCTTTTCATCCTCAACGTGAGCTGTACTTCCCATGCTCATCCTGCTCAAAGCATCAGCTACAACATTAGCTTTACCTGGATGGTAGTGCACATTCATGTCATAATCGTTCAACAGCTCCAACCATCTGCGCTGACGTAGATTCAACTCCCTCTGTGTGAACACATACTGGAGACTCTTATGGTCTGTGAACACATCTACATGCACTCCATACAGATAATGCCTCCTCAGCTTCAGTGCAAACACCACAGCTGCCAACTCCAGGTCATGAGTGGGACAATTCTTCTCATGAACCTTGAGTTGTCTGGATGCATAGGCTATCACCTTACCAACCTGCGTAAGAACACAACCCAAACCAACCCTAGATGCATCACAATAAACAGTGTAATTCTCACCACACTTAGGCAAAGTAAGCATCGGGGCTGAAGTGAGTCTGTCCTTGAGTCCTGGAAACTCTTCTCACAAGTATCCGTCCATTCAAACTTGGCTTTTTTCTTAGTCAAAGCTGTCAATGGGGTAGCAATGGAAGAAAAGCCCTCCACAAACCTGCGGTAGTAACCAGCCAATCCCAAAAAGCTACGGACGTCAGTAGGAGTAAGAGGCTTTGGCCAGTTCTTCACAGCCTCAGTCTTCCTGGGATCCACCTCCATGCCCTGATCGGACACAACATGACCCAGGAAGGTCACTGATCTCAGCCAGAATTCACATTTGCTGAATTTGACATACAACTGATGTTGTCTAAGTACCTGCAAGGTTAGTCTCAAATGTTGTTCATGCTCTTCCTTGGTCTTAGAGTAGATGAGAATGTCATCGATGAATACTATGATGAAGGAGTTAAGGTATTCACGGAAGACCCTATTCATGAGATTCATAAATGCAGCAGGTGCATTCGTGAGACCAAATGACATGACTAAAAACTCATAGTGACCATAGTGGGTACGAAAGGCTGTTTTTGGGATATCTCCATCCCTGACCCTAAGCTGATGATATCCTGAAAGAAGATCAATCTTAGAGAAAAAACTAGAACCATGGAGTTGATCGAACAAATCATCTATTCTGGGGAGTGGATACTTATTCTTTATAGTGACTTTTTTGAGCTGCCGATAATCGATACACATTCTAAGGGTCCCATCTTTCTTCTTTACAAACAACACTGGAGCGCCCCAAGGGGATATGATCGGCTGAATGAAACTCTTGTCAGTGAGATCTTTTAACTGCAGCTTCAACTCTTTGAGTTCAGCTGGAGCCATTCTGTAAGGAGGAATTGAGATTGGTTTAGTATTGGGTTCTAAATCGATACCAAAGTCAATCTCTCGAAGGGGAAGGACTCCAGGCAAATTTTCACGAAACACATCTAAGAACTCATTCACTACAGGTACTGAGTCTATGGGAGGAATGTCATGATCTAAATCATTAACACTCACAAGATGACACAATAATCCCTTGGACATCATTTTGTTGGCCTTAAGGTTAGAAATCAATGGGTTAGGACGACTCGAGTTGTACCCCTCCCAGACTAACTCTTCTTCATTAGGAAAGCGAAATCTCACTACTCTACTACGACACTCTAAGAAAGCATAACAACTGTGAAGCCAATCCATGCCAAAAATAACATCAAAATCATACATGGGTAACTCAACCAAGTTTGCACACATAGTCTTTCCACTAACAACTATTGGGCAATTCTTGTATACCCTATCAGTTCTTACATTCTCTCCTAAGGGTGTACTAACCACTATGGGATCATGCAGAACTTCAGGTAATATCTCAAAAGTAAGAGCAAGCAGAGGAGTTACAAAGGAAAGTGTAGACCCTGGATCAAGTAAAGCATAAACAGAAGTTGAGAATACTTGCAGCATACGTGTGACCACATCAGCAGACTTCTCCTGCTCCTCCCTGCCCTTCAGGGCATAGAACCTGTTCCTCTTAGGAGGCTCGGCCGCTGCTGCACCCTGTGGATTAGGCCTAGCCTGCGTATTACCTCCAGTCTGACCTCTGTTCTGTGGATAGTCTCTGACCATGTGTCCCCTCTTACCACAACCGAAGCAGGCATTAGTGCCCTGTTTGCATTCTCCACTATAGGCTCGGCCACAGTTAGCACAATTCTTCTTAGGATGCTGCATCTCACCTCCATTGCCCTTCTTGGGTTCAGGTCTGCCTCCTCTAGGTGTAGCACTCCTCTGAGGATTTGAATTCCCAGAACTCTGTTGCCCCTTTTTGAACCTTGACAGCTCACGGACACCAAAGTTGTTCCTGTGGCCTCCATGACTGGGTCCTGCCTGATCTTGAGGCCTAGGCCTCCTAGCATCACGAACACCTCTTTTTCTGCGGCTGTTCTCTACCTGCTGGACATGCACCATCAGTCTGTAAAGATCCATATTATCATGGAGCATCGCAGATCGACACTCCTCCTCCAGGTCTCCATTGATTCCAGTGAGGAACCTGCTCATCTCATCCCTGCTGTTAGAAACCAGGGAAGTACCATACCTGGATGTTTTCAACAAAGTTCAGTATTCTCCTCATTCTTGTTATTAAATATTAGGGAAAATAACATACCTTGACAGCTTAACAAACTTCAGGGAATACTCCCTGACTGTCATAGAGCCTTGTTTAAGGTTGATGAACTCCTCAACCTTGGCCTCCCTCATTTCCCTGGGAAAGAATCTCTCCAGAAATGCTGTTTTGAACAGCTCCCACGTGACTGGCACTCCACATAAGACACGGCTATCTTGCCACATCTTGCACCAAGTCTGTGCAACATCCTTGAGCTGATAGGAAGCCAGCTCAGCCTTCTCAATATCAGTGGCCCCCATTGCCACCAGGATCTTATGCACCTCATCCAGAAACTCCTGGGGATCCTCTGATGTCCTAGACCCTGTGAAAATAGGAGGATTCATCCTCGTGAAATCCCTCAGCCTGTCAGCCATGCTACGAACACGTGGGTTCTCCCTCTGAACATCCTGCCGGTTGACCTGGGAAGTCATAGCCTGGGCCTGCATAGTAATGGCCTGTGCCATCTGGGCCAGAGATGACCTCACCTCAGCATCAGTCAACCCAACTGGATTAACTGGCACAGCCACTCCTTCAGCTGGAGCCTGGGGTGGAACTCGGTTGCTCCCAGCAGCTGCTCTTCCTCTCCTCTGACCAATAGCCCTCCTAGGGTTCATTCTCTGAAAACAACACAAATTGATGTTAGATACGCTTATAACACCAAGAATTCAGACATTCAGAAAAGCACGATAAGATCAGAAAAAGGGAAATTTTCCTACGCATCATGCAGTCTCTAATTCAGGATAGTGGTGCACTTCACTACCATGACTTAGAAACTACTCAATGTGGTTGATGTGAACTTATTATTTTTGGAATTTAACCTAGTGCTCTGATACCAACTTTGTCACGACTAGAATCTAGACCCCAGACGAGACCGGCGTCGTTGACCTCTCAGAGGTCGTAGACAAGCCTACTTAGGTTATTCATACTTCACTTAGGTTACTTTTAGCGGAAAATTTGAAACTTTTGGCTCCTTAACATATTTGTTAAACATTTATAACATTTCATTATAGTTCACCATCAACCATCTAACATTAAGAGATAAGCAACTGAAAGAAATAGCTCAATAAGTATTATGTGTATAATTGCCAAAATGGCACCAATACAAGGTCTAAATAAAAATAGAAAAGAAACGCTAGTGGAACATGCTCCACTAGCTCAACTCTAAAACTAAGCTAGAATGTAAAACAGTAGCATCCTCGAAAGTATGAGAACCTACCAAACTCCGGATGAATGCTGACGTCCGGATAGCTGCAACGATGATCCTGTAGCTCTATCGCCCACCTGTCCCTGCACCTAAAATAGTATAGATGTATAGGGTTAGTACACACTTGTACTAAGTATGGGTATATGCAAGCACACACCAAGGACATGCATGAGAAAAGATAGTTCTTTCCTAACAACATGATTATTGGAAGTCAAGTCAGTGGACTTGCCAAATTGAGATTAGGAAAGTTTCCAAATTTGGATTAGGAAAGTCAATGAGCTTTCCAAATTTGGATTAGGAAAGTTATGCACTGAGAATAACATACATCATCATACTGTTCACATTTGCACACAGCACATAACATTTACACATAGCACATATCATATAGCATACAACACCTTTTGCATGTAGCACATAACTTCTTTAATGTCATTTATTCATATGCCATGAGACCTTGGAATCATGGGCTTATCATTAAGACCTCCCAGAAATGAGGGCTCAACATATGGGGCCTCAACTAGGGAGTCTTCATTAACAAACACAGAGTCTGCTTCATTCATTCATACGTATTTCATTTCATTTCATTCGTGAGCCAGTATAAGCACCAGCTATACCTAGGATATATTTTAAGATTTTCATTAGGTTAGTTGTGCAATGACCAAGAATGACCTAATGTCATTACTTGAATCTAACTCACCTTTTGATTATCCTATCCTAACACCTTTGGTATCATTCATTTCATTATGTGCATCATTTGAGGCTGGCCTCATTCATTCATTGGCAACTTTAACTTTAACCGACATAGATCATGTGAGCATCATGAAATCCAGTGTCTCCCCCACACCGAAAAGAGGTGGAATCACCGACCAAAGTGATCCAATAACATTCTAGCGTACATGGGAATCGAACCCCGCCAGATCCCTGTATTGGCAGTATAGGTTCGAAGACTAGGAGATATAAGGAGACCCATACCCAGCATGCCGGACAGTCTCATCTCATGAGAGTTATGTGAACCTCCGGCCTTACCGAAAGAAGGTATCACCGCTCATATTTAGCCCATCGGTGCTCAGTATAAAGTTCCATTTCATTAATCTCATACGTCATGGAAGCTGGCTTCTAGTATGAGGACATCATAGCTCATTAGATGATTTCTCATCTCATCATTAGTATTAAGTGTGTTAAGCTCAATACCTTCATTAGAGTGTTCATAGAGACGGGTCTCTTCATTATCTTACACTCTCATAGGTGAGTACGTTTTGGTAACATTTACTTAGGCTCATTTGAGATTGCTCTCATCATTTACATTAGCCTCATATCATGTTGTCACCACATTCATTATGATTTCCACATTTGCTTGTCATATTTACTCACCTCATATTACGTGAATGTTCATTTCATTGTTCATTTCATCATGTCATTGTTCATCTTAGGTTCACTTACTTTGAATGTATGTTAGACTTATGTGTCTACACATACAAGCCATGAGGCTTCATTCATATTTCATCTAAGTGATTCATATCTTCCTAAGATTATGTGATACAAGACTTATGCATCTTGTATGTATGCCAAGATCTCGGTTTCGATCTATGTAGGCAACATTAAGTTGAAGATTTACTCACGTATGACTTATGTATCAATACGAAGATTTGGGCAAGGGAACCCAAGTTCGAATCCCTTGAACATCACTTAGTATTTATATTTATTTATTTTTATTTAGCTCGGTCCGTGTGGGAAAATCGGGTCACAACAACCACGCCTATTTTCTTCTTTATTTTTAATTTACTCACTAAGTGCCGAGAGGTTGTGGGATCGAACCCCCACAGCCTCTTTATTTTATTTTCCTTTTCAAATGTTGACTTTTTGAGTTGACCGTGAGGTTGTGGGATCGAAACCCACAGCCTCAATTTGTTTTTATTTTGTTTTTTCTCCTTTCCGCCTAGAGGTCGTGGGTTCGATTCCCACGCCTCACAATCTTTTATTTTCTTTTTCTTTGAGTTCTGACCGAGGGGTTGTGGGTTCGAATCCCACACCCCTCATTCATTTTATTCATTTATCCTTCCGGCTGCACCCAGGATTGAACCCCCCAACCCTCACCCATTTCTGTGAATCATTTCCGCACAAAGGTGAGGTCACGGGTTCAATTCCTAGTGGCCTCATTCTTTTATTTTGCATTAAATTTCCCGATTGTTATGCATTAACATTTAGCCTAAAACTAACTTGAAAAATGCTAGAAATTTTGGTCACTTTTTAACTCATAAACATCAATATTTTATTTAGTTCATAGGTTACGTTCATGGACCCGTTTAACATACTTTTAAGTGCATCTTGCATAAAATTAATTGGCTATAAGATTGTTATTCAAATCAGCCACATTTCCTTTTTATGAACATCACGATTTTCATGAGTTTATGTACGAAAATTAGCAACCACAACACTAACAATTTAGAGCATCAAGGCCGAGACCCTTGTCACGGTCACACACTTGCACACAATTGCACATAAGTCCGAACACATACATGGATTGTCATTTTCATAATTTAACGTACACCAACACATTCACATTCAGCACAAAACATCACACATTCCTAAATCTACCAGCAATCATACCAACCTACGAATTCATTGGGAGCTAGTGACAGGGACATGCAACGGGGAAAACAACCCTAGTTTTCGAGCCGAATATTCTGAATCCTAAGGGGTCTCTTGGGAAAGGGACCAAGAGGGAAGAAACCCATACCTTTTTGACGTTTTTACAATACACGACCTGCTGTCCAACCTCTCCAAACCACGCTCAAGTCCAACACTTCAATACCAATCGATGGAAGACTCGTCCCCTTTGCCTAACGTGATGGATTAACGTTGTTTTTCTTAGATTTTTGTGTGAGTTCTTCAAGTGTGAAGAACTTCAATATATATTTTGTTCTTGAAGTTGTTTAGGCAGAGAGAAAACGTGAGGGTGAATGGTGAAACGTGAGAGTGTGAGATTTATTGTAAGTTTAGGAGTTTAGTTAGGACTTAGTCAATAGGGTTCTTGTTATATTAATAAAATCTGATTAATTTAACTAATACGTGAAAGGACCATTTGCCCTTACAAAAAAAACAGATTTTAAAACAATAATTAAACCCCTATTCGTTGCATCCGTTGGGGTTCGAACCCGGGTGACACCGTTTCACGGAAACGGGTCATTTCGGGTCAACCCGACCCGAATGGGTCCTTCATTTAATTTAATTAATTAAATAATTAATTTGTTAGGGTAATTACGATATTACCCTTGGCCTAGAAAAGACCATTTTACCCCTAGACCCTCAAAACTTAAAATTTCTTCTTTTTAAGTCCGGTAAAGACTCCTTCAATTAAATCTTCATTTTCGAGAGCCTTACTTGGTTGGTTCCAACCTTTCCAAGCTCAACTAACTCCCCAAGTTAGTTGGCTTGGTCGTAGTAAGGGTTCTGAGGTCTGGTTCTACGCGTATCAATCTGTGTGAACCTTCGTCTAATCGCAAGCATTCTTGACAACCTAAGTCTTGATCCTATTCATTTTTAGGGTTGTTACAATGTTAATCCACCAATTTGATGAAGAATCACCACTCAAATCTCCAATCCAAGGTCTTCCTTGAGTTTTGGCTGCAATGGAGTTATAGAGAATTTCTTAGGGAATTTGGGTTTTGATTTTTGAAGAATGAATTCTCGTAAGTGTTAAAGGCTTATAAACATGTTTTAAAATACCCAAAGTACCCTTAATTAACCAACCTTTCTCTTTTTTGTACGTGGGGTAAATTTACTAATTCACCCCTAGAGTTACAGTAAACATGCGGAGGAGACAGCCTCAGAGACAGTTGCCAAATGACGGCCTGTTTCCCAACCAACGGACCGTCCTGTTGGTCCGTGGTTTGTGACTAAGGTTGTTCCTTCGCTTGTACTTCTCACACGCCTAATTACTGAACCATGACACCCATCGACGGGGCGTATACTGGCCCACGAGCCATCTACTGCCTCCGTCGTTTGGGACTGTTTTGGGCAGTCTTGGCTCTTGAGAAGGGTCCTTCCTCAAGGACACTTGGTTGGTCCTTGGGGACTTTCACCCAGACCTTTCCAACCCTAATAAGTTCGCATACGAGTTTAGGACCTCCCACATGAATTTCATCCAAAACGAACACATAAAACTCGACGAAACAGGCTTAGACACACAAGGTCATTTCAAGGCAAACCTTTCGAACGTCATGGACGTTCTTGGACGTTTGACCTCCAAACTTCACGAAACTTGAAACACTGCCTATATACACCATAATAACTCATTTAAGGACCTAATAACCTCATGAAACGCACATATAGACACATAACTACACATGAGGTACATAGGTGACTTAGTCGTCCATTGACGTTTGACTTCCAATGCACCTAAACTCTTAGACACTACATCAATACAACATTATAGACCAATTTAGGACCTTATACCGTCATTACAACCATTTTAGGCTCAAGATTCACCTAAGTCATTTTCGGGATCTTACAATCTCATCCACTTGGACAAAATTCGTCCTCGAATGACACTTGCCACTCTCCGAACACTTCAAATAATGGAGATTCAACGATAAGCTCAAAAGTATACCACATAACACATTATACAATACAAGCATCTAGAGAAAACATCAATTTCACATAGTCAAGAGATTCACAACAAAACAAGAAACTGGAATAGATTCTATAACTCATCATGCCATAAAACTCACATCCTTCATTCCAAATAGAAAAAACTTATTAATATTCATTATCATGCTCATATACATCAGTTCTAACCACATTAGAACAATTTTCTACCTAAGAATGAATTAGTCAAATTTTGAAAAATCTCACAGTGAGCAGGTAGTTCATTACAGTGAATTATGCAATTTTTCCGAAAATGCAACTTTTACGCATTTCATTATAGAAAAATGCTAATATGCAAGGTAAAACCATATGAACACCTTTTACAACATAGTCATAACTTGATGAAATTCACAATGCAAGAAATCAATGAAATTCAATTTCACCAAGACTCCTAAACAACATGCACATGCAACATGCTTCTATGACTTTCTAGCCCATCTACTAACCATACTCCCCAACTTAGAAGGAACTCAAACACTAAGAAATATAAGAACTTACCATCATCATCATCATCATCATCATCATCACCCTCATCCAGATTTTCTCCTCTAGCCCGGAGTGCATAGAAACGAGCCTTCGCCTTCAGAACATCATCTTTTGGAACATTAGGAGCAGCTTGCTTAGCCTCCCTTCCTCTAGCCACAATGTTAAGGAAATATCTCACCTTATGATAATCCTTCGCACAACCAAAAAACCAATAGTACCGTCTAGACACTTCCCATAATGTTTCTTTCCACAAATAGCACAAGTAGGCTTGCCATCTTGAGAACCACCTCCTCTCTCATGTTTGACCTCAGGAGCACTAGGTCCATGTTGAGTTTGAGCCCTCTTCTTGAACCTAGGTTGATATTTCTCACTTGGTCCACTCCTCTTCAAATTTCTAGACATCCTATTAAGTTTGGACTCCTGGATGGATTGAGCATACACCATAAGTCTAGCTAAGGTCATATCATCACGTAGCATGGTTGTACGGCATTCTTCCATCACTAGATCGGCGACCCCGGTCACAAACCTACTCACTCATTCCTAGGGTTAGACACAAGGGATGGAGCATATTTAGACAACATAGTGAACTTCAAGAATACTCTTCCACACTCATGTTTCCTTGGTTGAGATTAATGAACTCTTCAACTTTTACTTCCCTCCTCTCATGGGGAAAGTATTTTCCCAATAAAGCCTCCTTGAATTCCTCCCACTCTATAGGACCTGACTCAACCGGCCTATTTCCTTTCCATTGTGTGTACCACACTTGAGAAACATCTTTCAATTGATACGAAGCCAACTCCAATTTCTCCTTAGAAGTCACCCCCATAGCATGAACTATCTTATAAACCTCATCTAGAAAATCTTGGCGATATTATCCCACCTTAGACCCAAGAAATATAGGAGGATTCATCCTCAAAAAGTCTCTCAACCTAGAGTTCATAGTGCTCTCCACAACATTCACCCTGGGCTCCATACTCATATTCACTTGAGTAGTCATCGGGCTAAATCAAGTAAAGCCTCTCTAATCTCTCTACTAGTCAATTCCGGGGGAACCACCGGAACATCATTACCTCCTTCCACAATAGGTACTTGATCACCTTGAGGAACTTTCTCAACTTTCTCAACTTGAGGAGGAATCTCCTCATGCACATCATTCTCCTCAACTCTCCTAGCCGGTGTCCTCCTAGTATTCATCTTATTAGAAACACAAGGAAAACCATAAGAAAAGAATACTCATAACGTTTACTCTACGGCACGACATAGGAGTAGAAAAGAAGTGAAACTCTATCTTCCTATAGCCTCTTGCCCATTGATGTGTCGCGACTCACACCGATGGTCGAGACTCTACTAGATGTGACTTGATGAGACTTTTTGATTCCTAAGACGACTTTCATAACCTATGCTCTGATACCAAGTTTGTCACATACCGAGACCACACCCTAGAATATATGGCTCTCTCGGAGAAGGACAGGCGTACTTGACCTGTCAGAGGTCTTGCACAATCCCTTTCGTATCGTTCATCACATATAAACATATGAAAAGTAGTGCGTAATTAAAACTTTTCACAAAAGTTGTACAAGTCTTTAAAATATCTTTCATATAAAACCCATAGGAAATACTAAGTCTCCTTTCATCAAATCTTACACACAAGAAGACTTGGGACACGGCCCATACAATACGAATATAGAAATCTTAGTCTATTACAATACTTCAATAAGAGAAATAAAAGACATCTATGCCCTCGAGTCAAATGAGGACATACTTCAACTTGCTTGAACGATCTTCTAATCCAAGCTTAGCTCTCCAAAAGCACCTTCACCTATGAATCACTTTAGAGATAGATAAAAGCGTGGAATTAGTATAACTACATGCACTAAGTATGACATAATGCATAAAAATCATGAAAATGGACATTTATCGGAAATATGCATCTTTTTCATTTAAACATCATAATATAATCATAAGAACAACATTTAACACCTTATAAACATATAAGAAATCACTTAGATAATCATTCACATTTTTAGCAACATTACAGTAACTCATGCCAAGTTACAGTGAACTAACTTCACTGTTATACAGAAGTTTATCAACTTCACAACGGATACTTTCTAGCATGCAATCCTCTCACTAAAAGCTATCCTTAGACGCACTTAAGTAAGACAAAGAGAGACTGCCCATACACCCTCTCTTGGCACACCTAAATGATCCTTAAGACCACCTATAGTGAGATACACACTTACAATACACCCACATTCGCATAATATGACATTCTCCCTTCAAAAGTTATCAAAAGACCTACTCAAGTAAATCAAGAAGATAACGTCCATGATTGACCTCTTCAAGATTCTCTAAGTAATCCGTAATACTACCTAAGTTTGGATCATGTCCACAAAATCAACCAACTTTCCTAACTAGAGTCATTCTTAAGACTTATCTAGGTAAGACATGAAGGACCATTCCTATGCCCTCTTCACACCTTAACTAGACAACCCTTAACTACTCTAGATAATTATTTATTCATTTAACATACGTTCTTAACTTAAGTCATAACATTCATTATTTCATTTAAGACTCATTCATCACACAAGGACATTCAAATTAATGGTCTTGGAGAAGACCTAGGGACTCTCACTAACTTCTTCAACGCCTATTGTGCAATGTCTAGATAGTGTCCCATAACACCACCTAAACTTTATTGAACTTATCCAATGCTAGTAGGTATCCCATATGATGAGAATAGGCAATAACCACATAGACCATGATAGCTAAACATGGAATCCGGAGTTCTAACCTACTCCGATGAGGGTCTTCTACTTGCCAAGGGTAGAACTAGGGCACATCCCATGTAGGCACATGGTTAAGGAATATAAAGGGATTTTATTTACTGTAGTCTCATTCTCAAGTAGAGATACATTGTACTCTAGTCTCCGTCTCAAGTAGAGCTACTTCCCATAACATACTCACTCGGTTCTAGCCTTTGTTCTAATAGAGTAATTGACATTAAAGTATCATATGATGAGGTACCATATCTAGTTTATAACCAAATCACATTCACCCTACCAAAGAGGTCTACTACGGCTGCCTTACAATGGCAACAAAGATAGCTGACCTTGACTTTCCTAAGGATGATATGATGCCGTTCCAGACAATCAACCCTAAGTCCACAATTCATTACAAGAAGGATACCATTACGGATTTCGACTTCAATGTTCATAACCTTACAACTAGGTTTAAGGTTCCACGTACATGACCTCCTTAACATCATTTAAGGTCTCACATATCATTCATTCATAAATGACACGGATGCACTAATTCTACCTATTCAAGACATCTCATATTCATATATCGTTCATACATGTATCAAGTAAGGGACACAAGTCTACAAAAACCAAACACAACATACTTTACTTTATTATATATAGCATATCATTCTTTGAAGCACTTAGGAATGACCCTTATCATTTTTTGTGTAATCCTATACATTACTATAACATCATCAATATGACCATTATAGACTCATATAGTCAAGTAGGAACAATCATGCATCAACTCTAAGACTACACACATGAACACATAGTCATAGTCTAACATGATCATCTAACATCAATAGAAGAAACACATACTTTCACATTACTCATATGTAGATAGATATGATCATACTTCACATAATCAACTACACAATTATCATAATACTTCAAGTAGTTACTGACAAGGCCATGATCATCATTATACATAAAGTAACGCTGACAAGGGCACATCAATCACATATCACCACCACCATAAGTGGACCATACCAATCACAACATAATTCAAGATCTACATTACATAAAATAAAGAGAATTAGGGCAGAGTACCACTAATCCATTCTCTCCACTTTAATCCATGTCTAAATCATCCAATTCCATACCATAAGGCCTTTACCCATGTCCATGAACATTAATTCAATAAATAAACTATAATAATCAAAGAATATAAGTCAATTCAATATATATTTATCAATCTAAGACGAATTAGACATCAATAGAATACAATTGTTACATCATTCAATAGCCCATAGAAAACTATACTAGAATTCATAAGCATTAAGACAATATCACCTAACCTATAAAGTAGTCAAAAACTAGAGTTCATCAATTTCATGGGTTCATAGGTTAATTGAGTTAAAATAATCTAATTAACAACAATTCAATCAATATTCAATTATTCATAATCTTTAATGCAAGAACCCATGGATAGATTTCAATTTAGAAAACTCATCTTTTAAGAAGACTTTGAAAATCACTTTGAAGATTGCCTCCTTGATGAATAGAGTTTCAAGGATCAAAAACCATACCTTAATGATGTTAATCCACCAATTTTATGAATATTTAGCACTTAAATCTCAAATCCAAGCTCTTCCTTGAGTTTTGGCTTCAATGGAGTTCTAGAGAATTTCTTAGGGAATTTGGGTTTTGATTTTTGAAGAATGAATTCTCCTAAGTTTTAAAGGCTTATAAAATGTTTAAACTACCCAAAGTACCCTTAAGTAACATCCCTTTCTCTTATTTGGACGTGGGGTGAATTTACCAATTAACCTCTAGAGTTACAGTAAACCTGTGCAGGAGACACCCTCGCAGACGGTTGCCAAACGACGGCCCGTTTCCTAACCAACAGACCGTCCTGTTAGTCCATGGTTTGGGAACGAGGCTGGTACTTGGCTTGGACTTCTCCAACACCTATGTACTGACCCACTACATCCATATACGAGGCATCGAATGGCCCACGAGACTTCTACTGCCTCCGTCATTTGGGACTGTTTTCGGCTGTCTTGGCTCTTATGAAGGGTCCTTCCTCAAGGACCCTTGGTTGGTCTTTGGAGACTTTCACCCGGAAGTTCCAACCCGAATATTTTTGTATACAAGTTTATGACCTCCCACATGAATTTCATCCAAAACAAACACGTAAAACTCGATGAAACATGCTTAGGCACACAAGGTCATTTCAAGGCAAACCTTTCAAACGTCATGGACGTTCTTAGACGTTTGACCTCCAAACTTCACGAAACTTGCCAAACTTTATATATACACCATAATAACTCATTTAAGAACCTTATAACCTCATTAAACACACGTGTAGGCACTTAACCACACATGAGGCACATAGGTGACTTAGTCGTTGAACGTCTTAGTCGTCCCTTGACGTTTGACTTCCAATGCACCTAAAATCTTAGACACTGTCTCAATACCACATTATAGACTAATTTAGGACCTTATACCATCATGATAACCATGTTAGGATCTATCTTCACCTAAGTCATTTTCGGGATCTTACATGAAGAGGTTGAGGAACAAAGAGGTGGCATCCGTAAAAGTGTTATGGAGAAACCACCTAGTTGAGAGAGCAACATGGGAGGCCGAGGTCGACATGAAGTCCCATTATCATCATCTCTTTCCTAACGAAGTTTATTTGTTCTTACTAATAATGAAAATAATGAATAAATTTGAAGTTGTCTTATTTTTGGTGATGTTTTGCCAAAAGGTGCATGTTACAGTGATTTGCAGTGAGTTATTCTATAAAAATGAAAGTTTCAAATTTTGATATTTTACTTGTTTTGAAAGTTGTTTCTTTATATGTTGTATTTAACGTGTTTATATGTGTTGAAGAAAGCCTTGTCATGAGTGAATACTCATATAGTGAATATTTATCTCTTATCAGTTAAAAATGATGTTTTAAGTGGCATTATGTAAAAGGTCATGTTGTTATATTTGTTTTTGTGGTAATTCATGTTTTGATATGTTGTTGTTGGTTGGGATTCTAGTCTTGAGTCTATTCCTTCCTTTGAAGAGATTTTAGTGTCATTCGAGGACGAATGTTCCTAAGGGGGGATAATGTAACAATCCGAAAGTCTAACACCTTATCTAGATCCTAACATGATTTGATAAGGGTTAGGACACTGTTTAAAGTCAATAATAATGTACAAAAGTGATTTTTGGATGCTTTGGAGTTAAAATGTCAAGGAACGTCCATGACGTCCGGTGAATTTATTACTTGGCCAAATGGGGTGTCTTGATGGGTTGAAGAAAGTGCCTAAGGGTTTTATTTTGGTGAGATGATGAGGATGAATTTAAGTGCGTAAGAAGTTATGGAACGGAGCTTGGCCAAGTGAGGAGTGACATCCATCAAGGGCAAGCCAAAGCCAAAAGGCGAAGGCTGCCCAAGAAGGGAAGCTACTGCCTCACTCTTCACGAACAAGACCACGACTCGTGGTGATGACCACATCCAATGTGGGGAGCTCATGAAGAAGACTTTTACATGGGGTAGAAGAGGTCATTGGACCTAGATATTGCATAGGAGCACCACGAGCCACATGACGGGTCATGGTGCATCTTCACAGAAGGGGCCTAGGATACTCGTGAAGGTGACTTGGTTGGAGAAATGGAGGAGGGTTTTTTGGAGGAGCTACTTTCTCACCATTTCACATCCACCACCACGGTCCATCATGCACTTCACGGACCATGAAGTGGGGCGTGGTGATGGACGGGGGCTTCATAGTGAAGTCAAGTTGGACTTCACTTTTGGAAGTCCAACTTAATGAGGGGTAGTTTGGGTATTTTGGGGGTGGACTATATATTGACTTTTGGTCATTTTTCTTTCATTTTCATCTCCAAAAACACAAACCCAAATTAAAACCCAAACTGCTCTCACTTCTCTCTACTTTCTCTCTATTCATTCATCCTCCATTGAAGAAGAAGAAACTTGAGGAAGAAGACAAAGTCTCCATGATTTTTACTCAATTTTTGGGAATAAAGCTTCATTAAGGTATGAGTTCTTCACTCTGGGATTCCTTTCCCCAAGAGGTCCCCTAAAAGTTGAATTTCAATTGGCCAAATTCTTAGGGTTTTGTTTCAACAAATGGGTTTTCTTCTAATTCGAAATTGATGATTGATTATGTTGAATTATGATTACCTATGACTATTCTAGTATAGATTATTATGTAATTGATGTTAACTGTTGGAATTTTGTATAAATCATATCCTTTCCCCAATTTCCCCAAGTATTGGTTCTTACTTGTGAATTGAGGAAGAATTATGAATGTGTTGATTGTTGTGACCATCTTGTTCAATCTATTGGCTGCCTAGGGACTTGTACTGTTGGGATTAGACCTAGTTCTTGAAGAATTCATGATGAACCTTTTTTACCTAACCATAGGTTATGAATTGAAGTTAATTTGGATATTGATGATACAATTAATTTAGTTCTTGTGTTAATTATTATTGAATGATGTTACTATGCCTATTTTTGGATGATATTGGTTGGTTGATTGTAAGACCATGATGATGGCTTTGGAAGAAGAAGAGGTAAGACTTTGTGATCTTCAAACCTTAACTCTATTGTGATGACTTATACGTAATAATGGTGGTTCAATTGAAGTATGTGTGTTGTGTTTGGATTGATTAGGATGGTATGATGTTGGTATTGAAATGTCTTATCTTATGAATTGTGAGATCATGTTAAGGTTGTAATAATATAAGGATGATGTTGATTCATATTTCTGTGTATTTCTATGATATGATATATGGTGTTGATCTAACTATGAGGGATGTATTGAAAGGTGATTCTCATATAATTCCTAATGAGCTAATTATGATAATATACAAGGAGTAGTCTCCTACGACCTAAATTAAGTTATGATTATTAATGAATGACATTTCAAAAGGGACTCTAGCTTATCACATAGTGAACTAGATGTTAGGGGTGGCACCATTCCAATGCGGAAAGATAGAGTTCACCATTGTACTCAAAGAGATTGAAAACTATAATGTAATGTACATAAAGAGGGTCCCAACTATATCTCCTAGTTCTTGAACTATGTTTCCACCAATGGAATACTAGCTAGTGGATCCACCTAGATGCTATATTCATGTTTGGTACTACTTTGGCCGATAAACCACCTTCCATCGGTGTAAGGTTTTACAACACCGGATTCCACACTTAGATCTTGTGGTTTATGTCGGTTAAGGCAAGTGTTCCCGAAAGTAAAATGAAGTAATGAAGTAAACACTAACTAGGGTGACTTAAGAGGTTTGACTTAGCCTAGGTAGGGGTATGGGATTCTACCTATGCCTTGCACTTGTTTACCTTGAGGGAAACCTTAGGAGCTTGTTCTTGTATTCTATAACGCATATGTTATGTATATGTTGACTTTGCATGTTATTGACTCTACATGATTTAGTTTCACTTATGAGCATGTTGTTGGTCTATATTGCTAAAGTCTGATGATGGTTACTCTTGATGTTATGTTATGTGAAGATTAGGCCTTGCTTATGGTCCTTCGTTTGGTTTACTTGTCTAAGTGAGGTTATGGGGATTTGCCGTGTAATTGCACTTGTAGACGTGATAAGGGGATATAGGTAAGGGTCTTGTATATGTTCAAATGTTATGAAGTTCTTATATATTCTTCGTGCTTATAATATGAGGTAGAGGTTGTTTGGCTATACCTATGTTGACTTGACTTTGTATTCTTAGTCTTGTGTTGAATATGATATTGTATTGAGGATTATGTGGTTATTGGTTCATATAATTCTTAATTGTCCATATAAGTGGGATTTTACATTAAGTTGGCATATCTTTACAAATTGTCCCTTTTCAGGCATGATTTTTATGTTGTGTGTGCATTGCTTCCATACTTAGTACAAGTGATGTGCTAACCCTATTTTCTCCCTTTTCCCCAACATTTTAGGTTCCGGTCGTTGACGAAGTTTAGGGCATTGGAAGAAGACTTGGATCCTCATTCTCCAAGTTGGGTAGGTTCTCACCACTTTGAGAACAATGCCACTTTCTAGCATTGGATGTTGATTAGTCTTAAAGACCTTTTGTCCATTTCCTTTCATTTGAGTAAGATTGTATAGCCTATATGTGGCTTTTATTGTATTAATGTATGGGCTATGCCCAATTGATACTCTTGTTTAGATGGTTATGATATGAGACATCCATTTTAAGACTACATTATATTTTATATATATATGTATATATATATATATGTATATATATATATATATATGTGTGTGTGTGTGTGTGCGCGCGCGCGCGCGCATCATAAAAGTAGAAGACTATGTAATTTTCTTATACGAAGGGTATAAGTATAGTCGATATGAATATATTATTTGTATGCAAAAGGTCTATGTAGACCTCATGATAGATATAGAATAAAAGTTTTAAATTTTCCGCATTTTAACCTATAAATGTAATGATGTATGCTAAGAGGCTAGTCTTAGTCCTCTTCGAGGACAACGACGCCAGTTACATCTAGGGGGTGCTCCCCGAATGTGACAATATTAGTATTATAGAGGCTTTATAGATAGATAGACAGTTAGACATTTTAAGTTTTACGTCCTTCTTTAATTGCATTTCAGATATTCTATTGTGAGACTTACGTGCCATTTTGACCAAGATATTTATGTGAAGTTATTTTTATGAGAATGATTGTTATATTGACTTAAGTCATCCGTTGAGTTAAGTAAACTAGGCAAAGGGCTTACTCAAGGCCAGCATTGGTCATTGGGTGTCGACCACATCAATGGTGTACGCTCGGGGGTGACATTTTCTCTGTGTTGCGAGTGGTCACGGACCCTTCTTCCTCAAAAATTAATTTCGCGATCAAATATTTAAATGTATCTCTGAGTTGCGAACTTGCTTCAAGACACTGATTTCTTGTTCGCGTCTCATGTTTAACTATATAAAAGTACTCATAATCATCATGGTATCATTCCTATGACAAATCATGATCTTGAATTCATAATTCAAATTTAAAGAAAGTTAAGAGTCAAGTCTAGAGAATTCTTATAGTCCTTTCAAAAGACTTTTGCAAATGATTTATACTAGATGAAGACTTGAGTAAAGAGTAAAGAGTAAGGTTCATTTCTTCAAATGAGTATATGGGTACTATGTATTCCTAAAGATTAAATATTTTCACATTTAATCAAGAAAGGAAACACTGATTTCCACTAGATTCTTTGAGCTAGTTTTTCAGTAAAGCATATATGCTTTCACAATTAAGCTCGAGAGGAAAGTTTGATTTCCAAGAGAGCCTTTCAGCTAGTTTCAGAGGAATTATCTCAAACCATAAAAAGAAGTTATGTTTATATTGCATTTATATTATTAAATTATATTGAAATAAGTTAGTTGAGTTTAGTTGAGACCTGGTATGTTCTTTCAGCTCCTTTCACTCTTATGTCTTGTTTTATAATTCCCCTCGCCCTCTCGTACATTCAATGTATTGATGCCATTTGGCTTCCATCATTGTTTTTATGCTGATACAAGTAACTATGATCAACGTCAAGTGCTTCGTTGATTCATTTGACCATTCAGAGTCTTGTGGATAGACTTCTTACTTTCCGTAGGATCCCACTTTACATTGATTTAGTAGGTTTCAGTTTTTAGGGTGATCGGGGGTCATTTCCCAATATCTTTCATAGTTATAGAGGTTTCATAGATAGTTAGTTAGTCATTTTTTCTTTGCACTGTTATTTGCTTATGTTAACACTTAAGTTGCCATTTTGACTATGTTTAATATTTATCATTAAAGGTTTTAAGTTATCTTTTAAGCGTTTAAGTAAAGATGCATTGGACCATTCTATTAATGCTTTAATTATCCCGTTGAGTAGTAAGCCATGCTAGGGATCACTTGGGGCCATCAATGGTTCTCGAGTGCCAATCCCACACAGGGTGTAGGCTCGGGGCGTCACAAAAACTTAGGGACAAAATCTAGAGCATTCAAAAAGTGGAGGAAATATTGTAACACCTCAAAATATTGAAAAGGAAAGAAGGTGAAAGAGGAATATTGGTTCAATTCTACAAGATGACTCTATTGTTCGTAGGAAGTTCTAGGATTTGTAGACCAGTCTCGCAGGAAATAGGAAAGTAATTTGGAAATCAATTCCAGTAACTCATTCTGCGATTGACCAAAATGGTAAGTTGGGGTTGTTGATGAGTGGTAAATTTAAACCTATTTGAGAACTCTTTAGTTCAACAATTACTGTTATCCATTCCTATTGATATCCTATTATAATGATATTTTGATATTTTACGGCTAATGTAAGCTAAAGGACAAGGTAGGAACGAATACATGAAAAAGGCAAAAATCATTGGAAGAGTAGAAATTCTTAGCTAGGGTGGCCTAACAAAAAGGGTGGATCGCCCAAAGAGCCTAACCTCGCCCAAGATAATATTGTTAAAAGTTAAAAATACTCAAAGAAGGTTGGCGGACTAATGACATTAATGGTGATTCGCTGAAATCACTACAACAAATTCGATTATCAGGGACGAGTAATTTTGTGATTGTAAATTAATAATTTTGTGGTTAAATCTATCATTTTGTCATTACAACTATTATTTTTACTGACAAAATATATTGTCACTATAAATTATCATGATTAGTGACAATTACAATTGTCACAACATAAAAAAAAAAATTGTGTCAATACAAAAGAGGAACTAGAACAATACGTTTTTGTCACTAAATTTAGTCAGCTTGTAATGAACTAATTTTATTTTGTGAGGAAAATTTTTGTCTTGAAAAGTTGATATAGTCATTGCTAAGAATTACTTTTGATGATAAAATATTTTGCCACTATTATAAATAAGTAATGACATTTAATTATTTTATGTTGGTATTATTTATTAAATTAGAGTTGCCTAAATTGAAAATTAAACAATAAAACATGCTAGATAATAATAATATTCATCCATGATCATATAATTAAAAACAACTAAAATTATATTGAGATGATATCTCATTATAAACTCCTTAAATAAAAGTAACATATGTCCAACAACAACAAAATATAATTGAAATATACTTACAAATATTAGGGTAATGAATAAGTACCCCCTTAGCCTATGACCGAAATTCATAATTTTTTAAAAATAATTTTTAAATATTTTGTAAGAGAATATTCTTATATATCATCTTGTATTTAAAGAATGTTACTACACATTTTTTTACCTTATATAGAAACTATTTGTTTTACTTACATTCATTTTTTTTCTCTTTTATTTTTCTATTGAGTTTATTTTCTTTGTCTTTCGTTTTGATTTGATTTCAAATGTCTTGTATTTAAAATAAGTTAATTTTGAACTATATCAAAATAAGTGAAGAAAATCAAATAAAGCATACAACTATTAAAACATTAAAATTCAAGGACACTTTTAAATTGTATTTTAAATACACAAAATTTATTTTTAAAAAATTAAAAGTGAAAAGATAAAAAATTAAGTGAAAAAAGTAAAGAGAACAGAAATTAAAACAAATTTTTTACAATGAAAGAAACAAAAATAATTAAATATATATAAGTTTTATTATCAATAAATATGTGCACTAACTAGTTATACAGTTACCAATTAAAAAATGGAATGTCCAATTTGTGCACTCATCACTTGCCTTCAAGAGAGTGTGCACACTCTCTATCAAGTCAGCGTTTGTGGTGTATTTATTCCATTTAAATTAGTTTGGGGGGGGGGGGATAATAGAACTCTAGTTAAGTTTAGGTGTGTCTCTGGATTTTAGTTATAGTCTAGGGGGAACTTATACATTTTTTCTAAATATTACTCCTAAACTTTTTGGAAAAAAAACTAGTTTTCTGTCTTGTTGGATGCTTGAGATGCAGTTGTTGTGCTCAAAGGGCTCTTAGGTGTATGTTTTCTTTTAGTAATGGTAATGTTTAGATGGTTACCCAAAAAAAGAAAAAAGATAGACATTATGGATATGTTTGGAAAATGTTTTCCAATTTTCTCATGTTTGGTTGGGACAAAAGTTTGGAGAAATGTTTTTCCAAATAAACTAATTTTCCTCAAAATTAAGGAAAATGATTTTCCTTCAAAAGTTAAGGAAAACATTTTCCGAATCTCTCATCCAACTTTAAATTACACTTTTTTTAATAAATATCAATTTCTAAAAAATATTTTCAATTTCAAAATTTTATATTTTCACTCTGCCCTCCCCCCGGCCCCGATCATCCCTCCACCCTCCACCAAAAAAAATTAGATTTGTTTTTTAAAAAATATTTTCAATTTCAAAAATATATTTTTTCACCCCTACCTCGACCCCGCCACGCAACACCCACCCCCACCCCACCCCACTCCCAAAATAAGTTTTCATTTTGTTTTTTAAAAAAATATTCAACTTCAATTTTTTTTTTATTTCACCCCTACCTCCCCCCCCCCCCGTTAGCCCCCCTACCACCCCCTACTAGCACCCCACCACCATCCAAAAAAATCATTTTACTTTTACAAATATTTTCAACTTAAAATTTTTATGTTTTCATCCCCAACCCCCAACCCCCCCTCCCCAAAATTTTTTTTTTTGTGTTTAAAAAAGTATTTTCAATTTCAAAAATTATTTTCTACTCTAGTAAAAATAAAAGATATTTCTCAAAATTATTTTTCATTCATAAATCAAACACTAAAAATTATTTCCTAAAAACATTTTCTACTCACCAACCAAACATGAGAAAGTAAGTCATAAATCTAATTGTTTTCTAGGAAAACATTTTCCATAGAAAAAATTTTCCTCATACCAAACACACCCTATATTTTTTTTGATCTCCTACTCTCCTCAAGTTGTTGACTACCACATCATCTAGTAATGTACAAATTACCTTTGCCGTTACAAAGTAAAAGACCTCCAAGACA
Source organism: Solanum sitiens (assembly GCA_016801875.1). Lineage (NCBI taxonomy): Eukaryota > Viridiplantae > Streptophyta > Magnoliopsida > Solanales > Solanaceae > Solanum > Solanum sitiens. Next base: position 960,033 of record JABWTJ010000073.1, on the reverse strand, counting down.
ACTCTGAGGAGTGATATAAACTTTAACAATAACAACATTCTAATTAAGATATTAATGAATACTATCGTGGATAATAAGAGATGTCAAAAGTAACAACCAAGTCTAAACATGATTCGTTTTACTACTAAGAACTCTAACAACAATTTCCAGGACCTTCCTTTGGAGTGTAACAGTAAAGGACACAAGCTTTTCCTATTTAAATGATCTACTAAGAGACCATTGTGAAACTTGCAGTATTTGATTTCAAGGAATTGGTTGTCCTAATATGAGTTGTCTACATCTACTACGAAATTTTACTATCAAAAATTAAGAAAATGTATACCAAACAATCGCTGAATGAACTCTAATGTAACTCTAATGTTCATATCCAACTCAAATGGTCTTAAAAGCTACAAATTTTTGTAATAAAAAGGAAATATCCTCTTAATCTCTTGCTACTAGCAATGCTTCCTCTATAATGTACTATATTATTTTCTACACTTTTTCCAGTAACATTAGGAAGCAGCTGAAATTTTATGTTTTGGACATGTTTAATATTGATCTGTTTTTGGTAAGGTCTTGTACATCATGATATAAATGAATTGGTATAGACTAGAACTTATTGAACATGAAGTTTCAGTAAGAAAAAATAAATAAATAGAAATATACCTTAAGTCAACCTTCTGATGGAGCGCTGCATCATAAAAAATATATGCAAAGTTAGATACTAAATGTTACATATTTATATATTTGATAAGAAAAAAAGCAAATAGAAAATATCATATAAGTTTGCATTAATTATAACCTCAAGCGGGCAAAGAGAATTTCATGCTTTTATTTGTTACTGCTGGTCTTGAATCTGAGATTGCTGGTCTAGTATCTGAGGCAGTTGGTTTTGTACCTCAGTTTCAGCTGCATTTAATCATTTCTGTAAGTCGTGTTGGGCACTAGTAGCTTTTTGTTTCCCCTTTTTGAGAGAGTCTTCTAAATCTTCCGTTCTCCTTTGTTTAGCTCTTGTAGTATTAGGTTTTGGACCATAACCAAGGCCCTTTATATATCCCAACTTTGTACCAAGGAAAATATCCACAATTTCATCAATAGTCATAGAAGACTCTCCCGAAGTATATATATCTTTCAAATCATTCATGTTGTTCTACATAATAGTATTTATACTATTTAAAGGAGAAGGCACAACTTCAGAAGAATATTAATCAGACAAATGCAATGTGTATATGATGTATAAATATTAATTTTCATACATAATGAGTCTCATCCTCTAGAGCAAACCATCATTTTTCACTCGTGTAATGAGTATACTTGTAAAACTCTATTCTATTAGGCTCTACTCCTCCAGGTTTAGTTCCACCTTGTATGATAATAAAATAATTGAAATAGTACTAATATTTTATTATTTAAAATACTGAAATGGGTATAACTTACCATTTCAGCATGAGCCGCTACAAACGCTTTTGACCCCATGAAATGATTAGATTTAAGCTCAGTTCTATTGCCCTTGTTTATGTAGCATCGTTTCTATGAAAAAAATAGAAATATTGGAACTTTAATAACAAAGACAATAAAATGAATCTAAATTACCTTATGTTGTGGATTAATCCACTTGTCAAAAGAAAATTTGCATGTAAGGTGTATTTCATGGAATATCTTGAGATAGGTTTCTTATGGTAGCTTAGGGTTGAGGATTCATGCTCCCCTATGGATTATCTTGCATCTACATGATTGGTTGCATGGTGGTTAGGATGGTTGTATCCTTCCTTAGTTAGCTTGGTTAGTATGGTGAGATGCTTTTCAGGGCAGTAGGTCTATTTATGTTAGTATGTTGAGCTTAATAGGCAAGATTACAAGATAAGTTAGCTTGGATTAGGTTAGCCTAGAGAAGTACTTAGTATGGATGGTAGTATGGGATTCCATCTATACATGACACAAGTATGACTTGAAGCTACCTAAGACATGACGCCTACATGATTTATGCTTAGCTTGGATAGTGACTATGGTCGTATTCCATGACATGGATGACTTAAGATGATAGTTTCTTGGTAACATGAAATAGGTCTACTAGAGCCTCCTAAGATGATATGAAACAAGATAGGGTGACTTCAAGGCATGCTTAGTGTGTTAGGTAGAATGGGATGCTTCACATGTATTGCAAAAGTGTGTTTTGAGGTTTCCTTATGGGTATAGTACTCATATGTTATGATGAATTTAGGTCTTAATAATGATAGTGGATTATGATCAAGAATGACCAAAGAGAGGTACCTGGCTTTGGTAGTAGTATGGGATGCTACATTAGCCTTGCACAAATAAACTTGGAGGTGGCTTGTGATGTAGTTCATTTGAGTAAGAAGGACAATGAGTTAAGTATGAAATCTTATATGTTTTATGATGCTTTAATATGCTTATGATATTCATGTTATGCTTATGTCTTTATCTCTTATGATTATGTCTATTATTGACTAACCCTTTGAGATATCTAATGTTTGGTATGATAATTTTCATACTTAGTACTTATCGTACTAACGCATATTATCTACATGTTTTCCCTGTAGGGTCTTGATAAGATTGAGTTGCAAGACGAGTAGAGTTTCCAAGGTTTCCTAGAAGTGAAGATTGGTGACTCCTCATAGTATCCGAGGACACCACCACTATGTTGTATTTTATATTTTTCATTATGTTAGATTTTTATGGGCTCTGACCTAAGCCTATTGTTATTCATGTCGTCATGGATGGTTTTGAGACATATGTTAGGCGTTTTATGAAATGACTTTCGCATTATGTTTTTGAAGAAAAAGTTTTAAATTACGCGCTACATTTCGTATATATGCAATAAATGATGTCTACGGGCTTGTACAAGACCTCCGAGAGGTCAAGTACGCCGTGTGACGACTCAAGAATGCCCTTACTTCTAGGGTGTACTTGTGGGTCGTAACAGATTCGACCTTAACCTAGTTGGGTTACTATATTTTTCAATCAACCATATAGAAATAGAATTCTGAGTTCTACTATATTAGTTTTGTTTTACATTTTTTTTAAATTGATAATATTTTATAAATATATATTTAATTTGAAATGTTATTAATCATAATGATTACATACGATGGATTCCTCTATTTGTGCAATATTTTATATATACAACCAAAAAATAGACTACAAAAGGAAGGTATAATATGCAAGTTAAGCTCAACAAAATCAAAGCACAATGCTTTTCCTATAAACTTTGTTGTAACCTCATTGATATACAAGGGTCGTTTCATCAGAGAAAGAAAGAAATTAATCAGAATGGATTATTGTTAAGTTAGTTAAAAAAAAGGATAACCTGGAGGTTGGAGGACTCAATATTGTTCTAATTTCAGCAAAGTGTAGTGCTTCCTCTGCCATTAAAACCCTTCTATCTCAGCAATAATAGTTTGTCTCTGCGATTGTAGCTTGTGCTTCTGCAACTGTTTGTGAATTAATCTCCTATCGTGGCTGCCTTGGAATCTCTGCCGACTTCAAAACTTAGCTTTCTCCCATTATAAATAATACAACAAGATTTGCGACTACTTAATATAAGAACACAGGTTTGATTTTTTTAGGGTTAAGGTTAGAAAAAGTGAAAAAGTGGGTTGGGTTGTGCACTCATGAGACTTTTCATCACTTTAAGAAATTGGGAATAAAAATACAAGTATATAAAATATTATTTTCATCCCAACACTTCAATATTAAAGAAATTCAAACCTACAAAAAAGTAAATTACAATCCCAAGGAATACGAATAAATATTAGTGTAGACATTTTAATATTATATTATTTTACCTTACTAAATTTCCACATTAACAATATTTTTTTTTTGATTGTTGGAGTAACTAGAACCTTTGTTGCAATTTATAGCCTTGGTGTCTAATTACTCAATGGTCAATTAATGACCAGAGGCAATAAGGCATATTGCTCTGTGAACATTGCAGTGAACAATGGCAATGGTCATATCGTAACATCTGCGCGTTAGTGCATTTGTTGACCTTCACCATTACTTCTCCTTTATTCTTTCTCTATTGTTCCTTGTAACCTATGTAACTCCTTTGTCATTTATCTTTTCTGTTTACTACACCGTTATCTTCCTATCAATTTTTGGGAAGACTTTCTCAACTATAAATAGTTGTAGTCTTCATTTGTTTTATATAGAAGATAATATAGAGTGCATAAAGTTTGTCAAAATGAGATTTCTTATTAGTTGAAGGGAGGTGTTTATTTTATGAAGCTTTGAACTCTACTCTTGTCCATAGTTGAGTTATACTTTGTGATTAGACTGTTGTATCCTAAAAGAGACAAGTCAAGAAAGACTATAGATGAACCGGTGACAAACGTTTGTTGTAGTGGGCTTGAATCTCCTTAAAGAGAATGAGATATTCACACCTCAACTAGAAGAAATTTTTATTTCTTCATTTTATTATTCAATAGTAATCTGATAATTCTATTATTTTGTAATTTTTTTCACAAACAATTTTAAGGAGATTCATAATGTCTACAATTGAAAAAATCGCGGATGTCAAGATGGGAGACCTTAACAAGCAATATTTTGGTTCAATAGAAATTATTTCAAGAGATGGAAGGGTAAATTATTTTTCTACTTAAGTAATCTCAATGTTTCTTATGTGTTAACGGAGAATAATTCTAATAATGCAGACTTCATTTCTATGAATTATGAAGTTATTTCTCATCTAGAGAAAGTGGAAAAGTATGAAGGTGATTCCTATAAGTATTGATATTATATTTTTAATCGTCTATCTAATCATTTTATGATCATTATGATTGTTTTTTAGGTTAAGTTTTTTACAAAGGGTCAATCTTATTTTTTTTTTAAAAATTGAAATGGGCCATTCTTACATAAAAAATGGATCCGGGCTCGCCAAAATAGACTAGGCCAGGTGTTTTTAAAATGAAAAAACCCATAGTAGGTTACCTAAATTGGTTGTCTTTTCCATTGTCCTCTTCCCCATTCATCATTGTTTCCTCCACCGCCATTAAGATTGATCTTCTTTTAGTGATAGGCCTCTTTACTGAAACATGTGTAATCCGCTATAAGGTATGTGTTCCTCCCTTTCTCCCTTGATTTCTCCTCCACTATCTCTCCTGACATTAGCTTGGTTGCAGGCGTGTTGTCCGGTGGAATGCCTGAGTTCTTGACAATATAGGCCTGACCTTCCAGCTTTGGAGTTATGTGTAAGTGCACCGATCCCTTCCACAAGTTTTATCTCGCTTCCCTTTAGTTCTAACTCTGACCCCCCAATCCCTGTAGTTGAAATCGAATACGCCGAGATTCATTCTCAACCTAAATGCTTACAACATAAAAAAATCGGCCTCTATACTCTCAATTTTTGCTGGTCCATGTATTGTTGTTTGCTGGTTGTAATAGTTTAGTCTTAGGATTATATTCCCTACAGCTCTTTTGCACATTTTAGTATATAATTTGTACATATAGTTGTGGAGATCAGTGTGTTCAATGTATCTAAGAATGTCTGATACTTTCAATTTTGATTCTCCATGTTTTGATAGGAGTAGATGGGATTTGATGCTTGTCCATATTAAGAACCTTTCTTCCCATGATTAGTAACTTATTAAAATTTAGAAATGCCTATTTCTTCTCTTTGTTAATTGCTAAACTTGCTACATAGTCTGCTAGCTGATTTGATTCTCCGAATATATGTTGCACTTGCACATTGATTTGAGTATCCAGATGATGTATTTCCTCCATTTTTCTACTAAATCCCACGGGATTCTCCAATTCTTTGTAATCATATTCTAATAAATATGTCTACAATTGAACATAGTTAAAACGTTGGCTGAGGCAATAAGATAAATCTTCCCAAACTGCTCGTACCTCTGCCTCCATGTTAGTGGCCTCCCCTGTATTCTGTACTTCTGCATACAAGAGATCACCACTTCTATTTCTTATATAAAAACCAAACGCGCTATAGCCTGGTTGCCTTTACTAGCTCCATCAGTGTTGCAAGTAATCCGACCCTCTCTTGGCACCTTCAATCTTACTGAAAGATAATGTTTGGTGGGTTTGTATTGCTGCAGTGATCCACCATTTCAAACCATTGTTGTGGCAACCTTTTAATCCATTGAAATTTGACCTTTATCAAACGATGTATTGTCAATTGACATTGATAATACATATATCCGTGGGGAGTCTCCTTTCCATGTCTTATAATGTTTCTCCTTTTCCATAGTTCCCACATTGTGATTGTTGGGACAACGTTTGAAATATGATCTAACTTGTTTGAAAGCTTGTGCTCCCACCATTTGTAAATGAGTTGCTCTATATTAGCTACATTTATGTTGATACCTACACAATAAAAAATTGCTTTTATAGCTTTTAGTCTATGTGAGCCGTTAGTAATAAATGATACATAGTCTCCAAGTGTCCCTCTTTGCAACAATAACATTTGGACACCAAATGCACTCTTATTCTCTTGAGGTTGTTATCTGTTGCTATTCTTCTCACCCAAACCCTCCATAAAAAGAATCCTATCTGGAATGGTAGACCCTTTAACCACATATAGATACTCCAGTCCCTCTTTTCCTTTTTACTTCTAACTATTTTAAAAGTTTATTTGACTGTGAAGTACCCATTAGTGCTACGTACCACCAAGCCTTATCACTGTCGACTGCACTACTTCTGGCCTTAAAATTCATTTTTATATGATGTACCATCTCCCTAGAAATGATCGATCACAACTTGTCCACATCCCATTCTTTATTCCTTATAAGATCGTTGACTTCTAACTCCTCTTGTGTCGTATCTTCTTCAGTAAAATAGAGTGATCCTTGCCTGGTCCAATTATCAAACCAAAAGCTTGAATTTCCAGCTTTTTATTTCCACCAAGTTTCATGTTCCACCTCATCCCTAATCATAATCATCTTCCTCCAAACTTGAGAAGCCTATATACTGTTTGCAACTACCGGATGACCAGCAATGCTTCACTATGATCATTCAACCTATAGCGCCTGTTGACCTCTGCAATCTCCATATCATTAGATGGCCTACAACCATTTTGGTGTCGGAGCATCTCCAGGCCATACATCCTAGACATCATCAACTCGTCTCTCCGATTCCGCTCAACAGTGGTGAGGGTAGGGCCTAAATCAGTGTCAGGTCCCTCTGTCTGGGTAATATCAACTGTTGCTGGGTACAGTGGTGTAATGTTATCCAAGTTCTCCTCCAAAACCTCTGCAATACAACACATTTTCGTAATTAGCCCCCCAAATGCATACTTGTATCCCTTGTGGACCAGCGCTATCCGCATTGTCGATTTAACGATAGCCCCTATGTTAAGATCTGTATCTGTCATCAACGCATAAAATAGACACACCGATCATGAGTGATGTATGTGTAATGTAATACTGTTATTAGGAAGTTCATCACTACCTTAAACCACAGTCGCATCTCTTTGAGCATGTGAGCATATGGAAGAGATTTGTTATATCTCTTTCTGTTGTGCTTGGTCCACTGGGCCATGGACTGCGGTCCGTAGAGCAAGTGTCAGATGGAATAGTAAGGGGTCTGATATTCAGCCTGGTTAGAACCAATGGGTCTGTGTCCTATAAGTACCCAATATATCATTGATGCTCGTAGGTTTAATGGGCACATTCCTACCATGAATAGTAACATAGTGTGAGCGAGTTTCCGGTATCCAGTTGACATACAACTCACGGACTATGTTGCGGATGCATTCATTTAGCTCAGCAAATGCAAACTCCATCCTAAGCTCTCTCATACTCCTCAAGATCTGTGAGTTCGGGAAAAGCTATCACGATCAATACAAATATCCGAGAAATAGGATGACTTGGTATGCTTCTTATACCATCATTTTCCTCCCTTAGAGACAACCTTGATTCCGAACCTCTTATTTTTGCCCCTACGGGTCGGAGGAAGGAGTGTTACATTTTCTCTCCTTGGTCGCTTATTTTGGTCTGGCTGTGCGACTGCTTTCCTGAGATGTTGTGAAGTAGACATGGTTACCTGCAAAATATAGCAAAGTTCAGCCCCAACACTACACCAAGATCAAGATACGAGTGGTGTGCTCACACCACCCCACACTTATTTCAAATTAGGTATAACTTAGGTACTCATACTGCCCAAAAAGTTAAGAATGACCTACCCAAGCAGCCACCAAGTTCATCAACGCCAACTCGACTTCACAAATCCATAATTCACCATCAATAGGTAGGGTATTCTATTCAAGAATTTACACTAGCATGACATAGGAATTCTACTTAGACTTCCAAACCCCACTTTAGTTACAAGACAGAACATTACATTCAAGTACATAACACCCCCTACAATTGTGTTGTCTACACAAGATTGCGGAACAACAACCAGACGTATCATATACAAGGACCTTGTACCTCTCAGCAGCAATAATGCTCTAATGAAATTTAAAACAAGAATGAGTACCCCTCTTTCACTCCCCCAAATGACACTAAATTAGTTTCCATTCACCCTACCATAAACTTCAATGTGTTCTACTCAAGAATTCGCAACACATATCAATAATCTTGATTAATTCAATATTACACCAATTACTTACCCACGTTCGCACAAGCAACAAAATCACAAACCTTAGTGATTTCCACTTCACTCACACCCAAAATTCAAAGACTAAAGATAAAACACATACCTGGGCGACGTGGACTTAGAAAAGAAATGAAGAAGAAGATCTTGGTTGCTGCACGTCACGTAGTGAAGCGTGAAATCGAGCGAGTGAGAATAGGGTCGGGAGAATAAATGATTTGAATTGAGAGAGATTGGGGAAATTAGGGAATAACTGGGGTTAAGAGGGTGGAAGAAGGGTTGGGTTAGGTTATATCCTTTTAGAAACGGGTAAAACCCATTTAATTAAATGGAGAGTACAAAAAGCTCACCTGGTCGCGCGACGTGGAGCCATCACGAGGCTCAATGGAAATTTAATTCCATGTGAGCCAAGATTTGGAATCGATCACGCGACACAAGGCTACCACGAGGTCCTCTGGAATTTTAATTTCAGCAAAACCTAAATTTTGACCTAGCCTTACAACGCGGGGCTGAAACTTAGAATCCTTATTCTTTGACTTAAGCTTATTCAATGTTTAACACAAAATTTGGTCCCCTATCCGCGACGCGTTCCTGACACGAGACCCTCTGCCTCAAATTGGACTTTGGCAAAGCCAACTTTATCTTGCCTCCATTACGTGGGCCTGACACACATCTTCCTTAAGCATAATTCCCTGCACATTTTCAGAAAACACAATGGATTGCCTCCCATCCTGCGCATTAGTTTTGGTCGTGGCACGACTACTATTTTTTTTCCGCATATACTTCTTTTATAATTTCTAAGAAGTAAAAATAAACTAACCAAACAATTAAATTTTAACTATTACAATGGCTCATGATTATCTCCCATGTAGCGCCTCATTAAACGCCGTGGCACAACCCATCTCATGAATCACTTATCATCCAGTGTGAGCGCTTCTAGATCATGATCAACATCCTGACTGAAGTAATGCTTGACTCGTTTCCCATTGACAAGGAAAGTAGAGCTCTTATCCTTGTTCCGCAATTCTACAGCACCATGCTGAGTCATCCTTACTACCTCAAATGGACCACTCCACTTAGATCGAAGTTATCCTGGGAACACTTCCATCTAGAATTGAACAAGAACACTAATATACCAGGCTCAAAGGTAAGTGAAACAATATGCTTATCATGCCACCTCTTGGTCTTCTTTTTATATACCTTTGTATTTTCATAGGCATGAAGCCTAAACTTCTCTATCCCGTACAATTGTGTGATCCTCTTCCTGGATGCTAACTCAACATCTAGATTAAGCTTCTTGTTATCCTAGTACGCCTTGTGTTCCAACTCAGCTGGTAGGTGACAAGCTTTCCCAAACACCATTCGATAAGGAGAGGTCCCTATCGGTGTCTTATAAGTAGTGTGATATACCCATAAGGCATCATCTAGCTTGTCAGCCCAATCTTTTCTTTGGGCATTCACAGTATTTTGGAGGATCTTCTTGACCTCCCTATTTGATACCTCAACCTGTCCACTACTTTGGGGATGATATGATGCAGCCACTTTGTGCCTCACCCCATCCTTTACTAACAGACTATGCATTGAGTTATTGATAAAATGTGTACCTGTGTCACTAATTATAATGAAGTCGACTACCACTTTGGCATCATTTGTTGGTAATGTAACAATCTATACCCACTTGGACACCTAGTCCATAAAAACTAGAATGTATTGATTACCTCAGGATTATGGGAAAGGTTCCATGAAGTGTATCCCCCACACATGAAAGATCTCCACCTCTAGTATGTTTTTCAATGGCATCTCATGCCTCATTGAAATGGTACCCATTCTCTGGCACTGACCACAACCTTTCACAAATGAAGAAACATCTTTAAACAAGGTAGGCCAAAAGAAACCGTATTGCAATACATAATGAACATTTTTGTCCTCTCCATGATCTCCACCATTATGGCGACACATGGCAACTCTCCAACAGTTGTGCCGCCTCCTGCTCAGCTATACACCTTCTCAGCATCATATCTGGTCCGTGCTTGAATAAATATGGACCGTTCCATGTATAGAAGTGTGCATCATAATTTAACTTCTACTTCTGATGTGTTAATTCCCCAGGTAGAAATGAACCACTCACCAGAAAATTCACAATATCAGCATACCAAGGCACATGCGCAATGTCAAACGCAAGAAACTGCTCATCAGAAAACTCTTCACGAAGCTGCCCCTCATTTTTCACGTGAGATGAATCCTCTAGTCTGGACAGATGATCAACTATTTGGATCTCTATTCCCTTTATATATCTTATTTCAAGGTCAAACTCTTGCAGCAATAGATCCACCTAATCAGTCTAGGTTTGGCATCCTTCTTGTTAACAAGTACCGAATGGCTGCATGATCGGTGTAGACTATCACCTTGGTTCCCACATGATATGACCTCAATTTGTCAAATGTGAACACCAAGTCTAACATCTCCTTATCTGTCAGTGTGTAGTTCGATTGGGTTACATCAAGTGTTTTGCTCGCATAGTATATCGAGTAAAACATCTTGTCCTTTCTCTGCCTAAACATTGTACAAACTTCTAGGTCACTAGAATCACACATCAGCTCAAATGGGATGTCCCAATTTGGATCAATTAAAATAAGAGCTTCAATCAATTTATCTTTCAGCATCTCAAAAGCCTGCAAACATTTTTCATCAAACATGAATTTCACCTCTTTCCCTAATAGGTTGCTCATAAGTCTTGCAGTTTTAGAGAAGTCCTTGATGAACCTCTTGTAAAAGCGAACATATCCAAGGATGCTTCACACTCCCTCACTGATATAGGTGGGGCAACTTCTAAACCTTCACTTTATCAACTTCTAGCCCATTCTTGGAGATCTTGTGTCCCAACACAATTCCTTCTTTGCCCAAGAAGTGACACTTCTCCTAGTTTAGCACCAGATTGGTCTCCTCACACCTAGCAAGAAATCTCCCAAGATTAGTTAAGCATAGTTCAAATGACTCACCAAACATTGATAAATCGTCCATGAAGACTTCAACAAAGTCTTCCACCATGTCATGGAAGATTTCCAAATGGCATGCGTTTGAACGCATATGTGCCATATAGGCAAGTGATGTCGTCTTCTCTTGATCCTCCGGTGCAATGAAGATATAGTTATACCTTGAGTAACCATCAAGCAAATAGTAATACTCTGGGCCAGCGAACTTGTCTAACATTTTATCAATGAAAGGTATCGGATAGTGGTCCTTCCTGGTGGCTTCATTGAGTTTCCTATAACCCATGCAAATCCTCCACCCCATCAATGTTCTTGTGGGTATAAACTCATTCTTCTCATTGTTCACAACTGTCATTCCGCCTTTCTTGGGCACACATTGCACTGGACTTACCCATTTGATGTTACATATTGGGTACACAATCCCTGCATCTAGCAACTTAATGACCTCTTTCCTTACAATATCCTTCATCAATGGATTTAGTCTATGCTGATGCTGGGTACTTCCTTCATACCCTTCTTCCATATAAATTTTGTGCATACATAGAGCAGGATTAATACCATGGATGTCAGACATTTTCTACCCCATGGCTTCTTTCATTCTCTTCAAAATGTGTTGTGCAGTTTCGACCTAATCGTCAGATAATACTGCAGATAAAATGACCGGTAAAGTTTTATATTCACCTAAAACGCCATATCTGAGGTGGGCTGGCAATGCTTTCAACTCCAGCTTGGGTGCTTCTTCAATGGAAGACTTGGGTGAAGAACCCAACACCCTATTTAAAGGCTCCCCAGTTGTCACTATAGTGACACATCAAGGAACTGCACGATCTCTTGTCTTCAGCATCCCAAGATAAATCATCACACACTAACACTCGCTCTAGAGGATCCTTGGCTGCGATATATTTAGCTTTTGCCTCAAGATCTATCACGGTTATGGCAGACAACTCCTCATACATAGTTGGAATCTTCAAGGGTTTATACACATAAAAAGCCTCTACTTTATCATGAGCTCTCACAGTAAACTGCCCCACTGCTACATATGGTCATTTAGGATCAGTGACTTTTTCTCATGAGATGTGGTATTCTGAAGACATTTCCTTCTCTTCCTTTTATCGATTCTTTTTCAAGTGCTTCTAAGTCATCTTTTTATTCACCTCCATGGATTGCGTGGAAACCCAATTTCTTTCTTGCTTTTATTACACAACCTTTTCTTTTTCACTCTTTTATTTTCCTTTTCTTTCCTTTCTTATTTTTTTATATGGATGGTTTCCATTTTTCTGCACCACCATGGGTTAAAGAAGACTTTTCTTGCACTTCTTGACTTCTCCTTTCCCTTTTCACCACACCCCAACTTAGACTTTTGGTCTAAGTTGTCTATTCACATTAAACCACAAATCAAGAGGATTATAGGTGGTTGATCACATAAGTTTTAGGGTTCATCAAGGTTCTTGCAAAGACAAGTAAGGCTCAAAGGGTGTTCAAATGAGTTTTACACACTCACGCGTACGCCACAAAAGAGGCATGCGTCAAAGTTGAGTTACACTCTATAAAATTGTCTAAGATCATCTCAAGAGGATACCTTTATAAATAAATTAGACTAAAATGGCAAATTTAGGCTTATTCATGCAAGGCTCAAAGTAAGCTCATAACACAAGGCATTGAATTTTAAGTCAAACAAGACTACATACTTTTGCTAGTATGCAATTGTCATTACAAAGAATCAATTTGATAAATCTAATCACAGCGAGTTCCAAAGAGTTTACACATTGTATATGTAACTTCATTTATCCTTTTTCTAGCAGTACATTCATGTTTGTTCAATTAAGATCACTATTCAAGTCGTCGGTATTGATTGAAAATTGAGATTTGAATTTGTACACAAAAGAGGTGGCGAAAATTTTCAAAAATGAGATTTTTTCGAAATGGTAAAAATTATTTTGCAATTAAACAAAAAAGATCCATAATCTCAAACAATCGCAAAAGCAGCTTTTAAAACATAATTAAAACAGACGGACCAACGAGATATCAAAACACAAATATTCATAACAAGCACACAAAAGGTATGTCCCTTACCCCACCACAAAAAAAAATATTTATCCTCAAACGTAATTAACGACAGTATCTAGAATTGTGGAAACATAGACAAGAGAGGGGTGGAGAAAAGTCATGTCTATATAGCCTCTCCTCATGTCGGGGCATCAGTCCCTGATGCATCCACTTGAAACTTGACAAGGCTCCCCGGAGCATTATAATTCTTTCCTTCATCCTTTTTATTTGCCTTAGCTTATGAATCAATATTAGTTTCAATCATTTTGTCTATCTCATGATCTACACAAAAGGAATATATAGCATTAACAAAACCTCGAGTCCATGGAGGGACATTAGGGTTGATGGAAATTCGTCTTTTGGCCCTAGGTTCCTTGTTGTATTTTCTCTATGTGGATAGCTCCGCTCTCTTATCCTCATCTTTAAACCTTCTTGCTCTTATGCGACTGGGTGTATAATTTCTCACTTCGACCTTTGTTCTAGCCATTTTTGAAAAAATATCGATGACAAGTTAGGCAGTAATTTAAAAATGGGCAAAAGAGGTTCTGAATGTAGATTCACTTCGACAAGCTAATTTTTAGTGCGTTAATTCTGTTAGGGTTTTCATTAAAAAAAATATACAAATGATATAAGGTTGCAGACAAAGAGCAAGAAGGAAGCCTATTGGTGAGTCGTCGAGTGCAATTTCCAACTCAATCTGACTACCTAAAGTTACAGATCAACCAAAACATAAGGTATTCAGTTAAAGCCAAAATGGTGAAGTTTAGGTGAACTATCGAGTAGTTCGGCGAGCTACACTCAGCTCGCCAAATAGCCCACTGTGCCTATTTTTACTCTATTATTCAAATACGACCTCGCAACCCCTGATAATAAAATTCAAACCTTTTCAACATGAATTTTAACAAAGAACCATGGAATTTCAAAAATCCCAATACATAAATATTCAGTTTAAAGCAAAGTCGAGTGGCATTTCACCAATTACGCAAGAAATATTGAGTGATGATCGACAAAATATGCTACTATATCAACTCTGAGACTGAACAAAGATTTGTAAATATCAATCATTATCTAAATGAGTACAAATTTTGATAAAATAACTGAGTGGTTCGATTACTAACCTTTGGTGCTGACTTAGATTGTAATGACGTGATAGGAAGCAATGCGATCCAAATCCAAGAACAATCCGACACTTAAAATACCCTAAAATTCAATAAATATAACTACTAGAATGCAAGTGTGAGTTTGTGAAAAAGGACAAAGTGGAAGGAAAGACATGAAATAGGACGTATAAACCTGGTGTCTGTGATCGTCCAACTTCTACTCATTCGGAGATATTAACTTATCTCGCTTAATGGCTGGGTGAAGCACCGAGCATATATTTTATCATCAAATATAATAGGATTATCAGTCTCTTGTTAAAGTTGCATCGGCGCTCTTTGTCGAGATCGTCCACAGGGTTGGCGAGCCTTTGAGAAAAATTCACTCCGCCGAGTTTTACAAACTTATCCTTGAGGTGCATTAAGTCAAACAACGAGAATGATTGGTTGTGACGTACCTGTCGGTGTGCCGCCAAAAAGACCTATTCCCCAACACTTTGCATCTTTTCAAGCACTTTCCTTCCTGAACCTATAAAATCAACACACACTTATGTTATAAAGATATTAAAAAGCAAGTAAAGGGTTTTGGGTTTCCTCCCAAACAGCGCCTTAGTTAACATCATGAACGACGTAAGTCAACATTGAAACCTCACACTTCGGGTTAGCCATAGTATCTCTGGGAAACCCCCCCTCATGTGTCGGGTTGAGATGAGACGAGATATGACCTATTTGGGTCTCTAACTGCTCGATTGAAACTAAATGAGAGGTGATGGTCTAGCTAAGGGTGGATACATCTTCTTGGGATTCTGACACTCATGAGGAGGCATGTACTCCTGTCTTTCCAATTCGGATTGCGCTCTCTCCATTCACGAGCTCTATCTTTCCATCCTTCATATCTATCCCAACCTTGACATCAACCTTGTCTACGTTTGACCGATATCCACTGCCTTGGTTGGATAGAAAGTTCACCTCCTCGTTATCCAAATCTTCAAACCTAATTTCCTCAGGACTGGTGCTATCGACCCCCACAATATTGACACTACGGACACAAACCACCATGAAGTTCTATGATAGAATATTAAGTTGTGTCATAATCTTGGCCATGTTTTGGTCTCTCTCATTGTCCTTTTTAATCTGCTCCTTTGATAGCTAAAATATGACAGGAGTGATCTGGTCCTCGATAGTGTACCACGCCATGCTGATGGTTGTCATGCCATCAAAAAGTTGCATTGCTACGTCATATGGTTGTTGCACCGGGCCTCCGGGTGAGAGTTGGTCAGCGATACCTTTGTTTACCATATCCAAACTCCGATAAAAGTACTGAAGAAGCACATTATCAGGAAAACCATGGGTTGGTCATTGTAGTATCTGCTTTTTCAATTGTAGCCAAGTGTGCAGAGGCTCTCTATTCAGGCGCTTAAAGCTTTGAATGATATCCCAAATTGTCATCATATTCGAGGGAGGGAAAAATTGCACATTTAATTTGGTAACCAACTCTTCTCATGAAGTGATTTAATATCGTGGTAATTTGGCTAACCACTTGCACACCTCGGCCATCAATGAGAAAGGGAATAACCTCAATCGTACTGACTCCTCAGAGATGATTTTGAATGAGAATGGTCCATACACATCTACAAAGTTTCGAAGGTGCTCGTGTGGGTCCTTATGAGCTAATCCACTGAACAATCCCTTCTGCTGCAAGAGTTGCAACATGGTGCTTGTTATGAAGAATACTGCATTTCCTTCTGCTGTAGGTAAATGGATTGCTCTAACACTCCCATAAGTTGCGGATCATTGATGTTGGGCTCTTGGACATCGTTGAGGTTGTCGATGTCATCCTGATGGACCATTTGGCTCATGTTACTACCGTTAACACTCATGCTTTCTGCAATAATTACACAATTAACAAAACAAAATTGAAAATTAAATTAGTAATCATTACACTAAAAAGAACAGAAATGTAAGGTAACTACATCTTCATGTAACACCACTCCCCGGCAACGGTGCCATTTTGATGCTTCTTCTATGATCATGATCAATGAAACTAGCCTATAGTGTGAGTTTCTACAAATCGAATCGAGTATAGCAACCCAAACAAGGGTTAGGGTTGTGTCTCAAGGGAGCAGTAGTGAAAATACTAGTCAAACTAGAATTTTCGTTCTAGTTAGTAATAACTTGAAAATTTATAGAATAAAGATAGACTAAATTCAATTTGTGACACCAAAATGTGAAATATCAAGAGGGTTTGTCACAAGTAGTAAAGACAACAAAAATAGCAAAGGTAAATAAAGTATGTGGATACGTTCTTGGGGTGCGACCGCAATATATATTGAAGTAAACATTGCATACATGCTTTCCATAGGAAATATGTAAGATTATGATGACTAGGCTAAGCTTTAGGTGAAAGTAAATTCACTCTCGGGCAACTTACCTCATATCAAATGGATTCCTCTCGGACATCCACTCGTCAAAGGAAAACTAGTCTACGCATTACGCACACCCACTCTTTCGATGATGAGTGCTAGGATATGGTACTAGGGTTCACCCTCTTGGGCTGAACCTCATGTCGCCCCACTCCTTAGGCCATCAGTGTTGCGGTCTTGGTTTCACGACCTTTCTATCAAGCAAACCAAAAACACATATGCGATTTTGTATTTTCAACTACAATCCCATTAAATAAAACCAAAACCACTAGGTGAAATCACCATTAAAATTTATCTAACCTATCAGCAAGAAAGACCCAATAATAATATCAACACATATTTGCTAAATCACACCCTAAGAATGGGGATTTTTAGCCACAAATCAAGCAATAACAAAATATATGTAATGATAAATAAATCAACTAGGTTAAATAAATTTAAACTCAATATGTGCAAAGGAAGTAGAATGGAGAAGACCCACTTCTAACTTGAGGAAGAAGAGCTCCTTTCGTCAAGTCTCCTACAAAAATCCTCTCGAACTTGAAGAAAAGAACTAAAAACTAAAGTTCTATAAGTGAAAAATAATAATAATGTTTGGACTCCTAAAAATATCACCTAGAACTAGTATTTATAGCTTTTAGATTTAGTGTTGCGAATCCATTCGACGAAGTTAGTCGTGAATAGTCAAGAAGCTCAGCGATTCGCCTTTCTTCTAGTTCATCGTCATTTGTGCTTTGGCTTTAGCGTGTATGCGTTCAGGATGATTGGGCAGAATAATTCTGCTCCACGGAACTACTTGGCGAAGTGCCGACTGCTCCTTCTATCGAATTTTTGATCCACTTCCTTCAGGGCTTTTCTTGTTGGAACAAAGGGCAAACTACATCCTATTGGATGATCGCCAAGTATGCTTGGCGATGTTCACGCTTCAACTTCATCTCTTTTCATCCTTTTTGTTCCTATTTTTTGTCTAAGTTTCCATGCTTACGCTAAAACTTCAAATACCAGAACTTATGAGTTTTTATCAAATATTGAGATAGAATAAGCATTTAAGGACACTATTTTCTTTAGATTAAGGCCCAAAATGAGTCCAATTTGAAGACTCATCATCTTCTGCCTCATTTTTGCCTAGAAAACATAACACAGAGCTTTATCATAGATATGAGTCACATCCATTCCTAGTTGCACGTTACCTCTACCTCTGTTACCCATTCCTCTACCTCCACGGCCTCGCTAGTTACCTCATCGCCCACCTTGTGGATGTCCACTATAATTATTACCATTTCCTATGGGTACCACTTCTCGAGAAGGATTCTGTACAAACTCGAACACATGCGGGTGTGGACAATCAATCCTCATATGTCGAAGTTCCCCACAATTAAAACAAGTGTGATGTCCAGACTATCTGCGGCCTGTCGCATGCACAATACTCTGACCATCCTGAAAATTATTTTATGGATTCCCTAAATAGTCACCTACAGAGACGGGCATGGCAGACTGAATTGGCTTAGCCTCAAGCGTTTGTTGACCGAATGCTCTACAATAGGAGCCCGGAGAATTCCCAGAATTATTGACCCTCTTCGCTAATGCCTTGGCTGGACGATATCACGTCACCCCCTCCACCTTTTTAACATAATCTGTTACCTCATTAATACTCTTCCCAGCATAAGTCATGTGCTGGACAATACCTGCAACTCAGAATTCAGCCCTCTAACAAATAGTCGGATCCTCTCCTCCTCAATAGTGACCAACTGAGTATCATATCTAGATAACACATGAAATTTGGACTCCTAAGCAGCCACAAACATACCACCTTTCTCTAATGCCATAAAGTCATCCTTCTAATGATCTTTAAGGGGTCCTAGGTACATACTTATATAGAAACAAGGTATGGAATTGGGTCCAAGTAAGTGGAGGTAATGTAGAAGATTTGCATTCCATGTGAGCTCTCCACTATTTTTTGGCCTCACCTTGAAGTTGAAAGAACACGAACTCAACCCCATGTTGGTGAACAATACCCAACTTATACAGCCTCTCATAACAATCTAAGATGAACTACTAAGAATCTTCAGTCTCAGAACCAAGAAAATACCAGAGGCTTAAGCTTTAGAAATTTGGTCAACATATCATGCTCATTACCAGACATCACAGAATCCGACAAAGGACGAAAGAGTGCATCGTTACCTGCCACTTCACATGTCTAGGGAGCATTAATAGCTACCAAAATGTTACTAAGGGCTTTAGTGGGTGGAAGCATTCCCGTACCAGCCAATTCTTTCAAGAATGACATGATTTGTTGAGCTAACACCGGACCAACGGGAGGGATCCCTTCGCTTCATTATGCTCTCATTCCTCTTGTTCAACCTCTTCAACATCCTCAATCTCAACGTCCTCTTCTAT
The DNA here is from genome assembly GCA_016801875.1 of Solanum sitiens. Classification (NCBI taxonomy): domain Eukaryota; kingdom Viridiplantae; phylum Streptophyta; class Magnoliopsida; order Solanales; family Solanaceae; genus Solanum; species Solanum sitiens. Next base: position 940,530 of record JABWTJ010000073.1, on the reverse strand, counting down.
CTCCTCATTATGTGCCGGAAGATTGTCATTCACTGAAACATTGTTAATTGGCACCTCATTCACAGCAAGTGCCACTCTCCCACAACCTCTATCTATATATCTTCCTCTACCTCTGCCTCGACCGCAACCTCTCGCTGAGGTTTCCTCAGCTAGAGCATTGACGGGAGCTATGGGCCTAACACGTTATACCTAGTATTAACCATCTGCGGACAGAAGAGTGAAAGAAGTTAGATATCAATTTGAATCGATAGATACCAATTGAAATCAAGTCATAACACGAAGGAGAGAACTGAAAATGAAGCTTTCCTAAAGTCCTATAGCCTCTCAAAGAAACGTAAAGGCGTCCCCGTACCGTTCTGCGAGAATCTATTAGACTCATTTTGGTACATCGAGATTAACAAACCTAGGCTTTGATTCAAACTTGTCATGACCCAAAAATAGTAGTGATTGGCACCCACACGTACAAGCCGATGGTAGAACAATTAAAGCAATTATTCTAAACTAAGGCATCTAAGTTATGGAAGCAGGTTAAATTACTAAAGACGAAGTTTCATTACTAAACAAAAGATTTAACAACCAAAATTTGCGGAAGATAAACATAAGATTTAAAAGTCAATGTACCAAAACCAATAATGATAACCATGTCTTAACAAGAAAACACTAATAAACTATTAAACTAACTAACACATGATCTAAGTCCAGAAATGGTGGATATAGACTAAAGAGAACTCCATGGCAATCTGGAAGATGTGGCTCACCCTTGAAGTCAATGCAACAATATCTAGTCCCTAAGCGAGGTATGTCTATAGCCGCTTGAAAATGTCGTGTACTCAACAAAAATAAGAGCAAGTGCATAATTAGTACACAACAACCGTGTACGGGTAGGATCACGTGGCTATCCAGTTAAAAAATCATTATAATCACATGCATATATATATATATATATATATATATATATATATATATATATATATATAAACAATACGACATTATCAACAAGACAATTCGACATTACGTTTCACATGCTTTACACATAATTATTCCTCTCTTTGATCCCAAACCCAAATAGTTAGCTTGCCGGAACATGGACATCCAATCCCAAAGTATGCAAGAACATGGCAATCCGATCAAAAGTTAGGCCTCAACGTGGAAACCAATCATAGTTAGCTTGCCGGAATGTGGAAATTCGATCCTCATTCACACACCACAATCACAAGCACAAATACATCATTATAATTATACATATACATAATGATTTTCATGGCTACATCATTCATCTGTATCATCTACAACAAGTGTGATAAACATTGCAACGTTCATATGCATACAAGTATCACAATGAAGCAGAACATGCATACATCACACATTCATGAAATCACAACCATCACCTACCTTGCAATAAGCTTGAATCCTAAGAGACTTGATCCTTCCCTTTCTGGATTAGTTCCACTTGTTCGTGGTCTAAAACCAATATATAATACACAGGAATCAATAGAAAATCAATAATTACCCGGATTACTAACAATTCTATGAACCCTAGATCATACCAATTATCCAAACTAGTCAAATTAGGGCTAAATTATACCATACAATCTATCAAGAAACCCTTACCCATCAATATTGACCCATTATATTACGTTCTACGAATCAAAAGTCAATTCGAGGAGTGAAAAACTTACCTTTAGCTTCAAGAATGGTAAAAACCGAGTTGGAATAGCCCAGGGTCGTTCTTTAGATCTGAATGTTGAAACATGCCAAATATGGTCATTTGGGAGTTTTATTTATGATTTAACTCGCACTCATGCCGCTATAGCGGCACCCATCCCGCTATTGCAGCATCACTGTAACGACATAAATTCTCACTGTAACGACATTTTTGAACCAGTGAGATCTCCCAAAATTCTATGATTTTAAGTCCCGTCTCGTCCACTACAACAAAACGCCGCTGCAGTGGCAGATATCTGGACACTTTCCTTCCTAGGGACGCTCATAAATAGCCCTTAACGCTAAGATCAATTCCCAAAGATCCACTTATCCAAATTCAATTGCGTAAAGTCGCACAGATTTCTTAACGAGTTATCTAACAAATAATGTAATCGAATAAATATTTACTCCACCCGATTGCTAGCAGACTTTTTACACCTTGATGAATCTAATTTCCTCAAAATCATGACAAGGTTGCAAAAATCCCAATACTACAAAAATGTTTTTGCGGCCCCAACTATTCCATCGTTGGCATTTTTATAACGAAGGACCCCGGTCGTTAAAATAGCTACCAATTTACTCATCACTCATACCCGAGTGACAAAACTTAGGAAAAGTATACTAAAGAAAATGCAAAGTAGTACCTGAAGCATTGAACAATTGTGGATACCTGTCTCATATGTCCTTCTTTGTCTACCAATTAGCTTCCTCGACTGGATGATGCTTCCATTAAAACTTGACGAATTTAATTTCTTTGCTTCACAACTTACGAACATCACGATCAAGAATAGCAATCAGTTTCTCCTCATATTAGAGGTCTTTATCTAGCACAATGGAATCCCATTTAATGATATAGTCACCGTCTCCATGATATCTCTTCAACATAGACACATGAAATACGAGATGTACTTTGCATAAGTTAGGGTGTAGCTACATTCTATACTCCACCGGTCCTATGTACTCAAGAACCTCAAAGGGACCAATATAGCGCAGACTCAACTTACCCTTCTTACCGAATCTCATCACCCATTTCATGGGTGATACCTTAAGAAGGACATTTTTGCTAGTCTGAAACTCCATGTCCCTAACATTATGATCTTCATACTTCTTTTGTCTACTTTGAGCGGCTAGAAGTTTAGCTTGAATTCTCCTCTCCTTATCTTGAGTATCCATAACTTTGTCGACCCACAAAGGTTTCACATCTCCAGCCTTAAACCCACCTATGGGTGATCTACATCCCCTCCTATATAACTCCTCAAATGGTGCAATATCAATGCTTGAGTGATAACTATTATTGTAAGAGAATTCACATAATGGTAAGAACTTATCCCAATACCCTCCAAAGTCAATCACACAAACTCTCAACATGTCTTCCAACACTTTAATAGTCCCTTTTGATTGTCCATCCATCTGGGGATTGAAGGTTGTACTAAGGGTGAGTTGTGTACACGATTTATAACGCAACTTCTTCCAAAACTTGGAAGTGAAAAGGGTACCACGATTTGAGATGATAGTAAGGGTCACCCCATGAAGCCTCACTATCTCATTCACATAAATTTTAGCTAGTTGTTCTGGATTGATATCTACCCTTACCAAAATAATATGGGCTGACTTGTTCAATCTATCAACCACAACAAAAATTGAGTCAAACTTCCCCAAGTTCTTAGGGAGACTAACCACAAAATACATGGCTATTCTTTACCGCTTCCATTCCTGATTTGGCATTCTTTTAACTAAACCTGTAGGACCTTGATGTTCATACTTCACTTGTTGACAATTCTGGCACTTCGCCATGAACTCTGCAATGTCTTTTCTCATGCCTGGTCACCAACAAACTCATTTTAGATCTCTATACATCTTGGTCACACCCAGATGACTGGAGTACCGTGAACCATGAGACTCTTCCAACACTTTCTGGATCAAGTCCGCATCAAGATTGGTCTCTTGGGATTTACCAATTGCAATCTTCATTCTAAGTTCCTCTAAATTTGCATCTTTGAATTATTTAGCCTTGATCTCCTCCATGAACATAGTCTTAGCTTCAATGCTAGATACCACCCCACCTCTTTTGGAGATGCCCAACAGCATGAACTTAGATTTTACGTCCTGGATTTTCTATCCCAAAGATCGCTTGGCTATACTCAAGTAAGATAAACTACACATACTTACCGATTTTCCACTCAAAGCGTCTGCCACCGCATTAGCAATACCCGAATGGTATTGAATAGTCACATAGTAATCCTTGAGTAACTCCATCCATGTTCACTAACTTTGATTCAAATCCTTTTGAGTGAATACATGCGGCAAACTACCATGTCTAGTCAATAACTCACACTTAACATTATAAAGATAGTATCACTAGATCTTAAGAGAAAACACCACCACCACTAACTCCAAGTCGTGAGTGGGGTAATTCCTCTCATGCACCTTCAATTGGCGTGAGGCATAAGCTATGACATTCATATACTGCATCAACACAACACCAAAAAAAGAATGTGAAGCATCACAATAAATAATGAAGTCCTTACCCTCAACTGGTAATGCAAGGATGAATGCAGTGGTCAAAAGAGTCTTAAGCTTTTAGAATCTCTCCTCACGTTTTTCAGTCCATTCAAATGGTACCTCTTTTTTAGTCAAATAGGTCAAGTGAGTAGTAATTGAAGAGAAATTCTTAACAACACGATGATAATAACAAGTGAGTCCCATGAAACTTTTAATTTCCATAATCGAAACAGGTCGTACCCAATTCTTAACCGCCATAATCTTTTAGGGATCTACCCTTTCCCCTTCTTTTGACACTACATGCCCCCAAAACGCCACTGATTCAACCAAAATTCAAACTTGGAAAATGTTGCATTTAAGTTTTGCTTCCCAAGAACCCCTAAAAGAGTACGGAGATTGTCAGAATGTTCTTCTTCACTTCTCGAATAAACCAGAATATTATCAATAATGACTATCACAAAGGACTGAAGAAATGTCTTGAACGCCCTATTCATCAATCTCATAAAGGCTGCAGGCGCATTAGCCAACCCAAATGACATCACCAAAAATTTGTAGGGCCCATAACGACTCCTAAACGTCCTTTTTGGTACATCTTCCAGCCTAATTTCTAATTGATGATACCCGGATCTTAAATCAATCTTAGAGAAGATCGTTGCACCTTGCAATTGGTCAAAGAGATCATCTATTCTAGGCAAGGGGTACCTATTCCGAATAGTGAATCAATTCAATTGTTTATAATCTATACACATCCTCATACTACTATCCTTCTTCTTAACAAATAAAAGTGGAGCACACCATGGGACAGAACTAGGACGCATAAATCCTTATCAAGAAGATCTTGGAATTGAGCTTTAAGCTCTCTCAATTATGCCGGAGCCATGCGATATGGAGGAACTAAAATGGGACGAGTACCAGGCTCTACATCAATACAGAAATCTATGTCTCTATCCGGTGGCAGTCCGGACAAGTCATTGGGAAATACTTTACTAAACTCAAACAACACAGGAATATACCCAATGGATTGAGCCTCAATCACAACATCCCTAACATGAGGCAAATAATCTAAGCAACCCTGCTCGACTAAATTACTAGCCCAGACGGAGGATATTATCTTAGCTTGCTTAGGCTTTTACACCCCTTCCAACTCTAATCTTTCCTTCCCCAAAATTTCTAGAGTCACTGATTTATTATTACAATTAAGCACAATATTGTAGGGGGACAACTAAGTCATGCCTAAGATTCTGTCGAAATAGATCATATCAAAAATCACCAAATCAACCAAAGTCTGAAATCCCATAAACAAAATAGGGCAAGCACGATAGACATGGGTGACTATAGCTGACTCTATAACAGGGGTAGAAACACAATAAGGGCATCATGGACATCACACATCATATAAAAATCAAAGGCAAAACTCATAGACACATAACAATAAGTGGAACCCAGATCAAATAACACATTAGCCATCCGGTCAAAGACAAGAATAGTACATGTGATCACCGTATCAGCTCCCTCCACCTCATTTTTTACCTGAAAAAAAGCATAATATTGAGTTTTATCATCGATACGAGCCACCTCTCTGCCTGATTGCACATTACCTCTACCTCTATTACCCATTCCTCTACCTCCACAGCCTCGCTTGTTACCTCCTTGCCCACCTTGTTGATGCCCTCTACCATTATTTCCATTTCTCGCGGTACCATTGCTCGATAGGCTGCTTTCCGGACTTGACACATGCAGGTGTGGACAATCTCTCCTCATGTTTCCAAGTTACCCACAATTTAAACAAGTGTGATTGTCAGATAGTCTATAGCCTATCGTATGCACAATACTTTGACCATCTTTAGAATTATTATATGGAGTCCCCGAATTGTTATCTATAGAGGCGGGCATGGTGGACTAAATTTGCTTGGTCGCGAGCGTTGGTCGACCAGATCCTCTAGTATAGGAGCCCTGAATATTCTCGGAATTCATGGCCTTCTTAGCCAATGCCTTGGCTTGACCATATTTCCTCACCCCTCCACCTTCTTAACATATTTTGTAACCTCATTAAAACGCTTCCCTGCAGAAGTCATGTGGACATACAATATCCGCAACTCAAGATTCATCCCTCGAACAAATAGTCGGATCTTCTCCTCTTCAGTAGTGACCATCTGAGTATCATATCTAGATAATGCATGAAATTTTGCTTCATTTGCATATACTGAAATACCACCTTGCTCTAATGCCATAAAATCATCCATCTTACAAACTCTCAAGGTCCGACGTACATACTTCTCTAGAAACAAGGCATGGAATTGGGTCAAAGTAAGTGGATGTAATGTCGTAGATCTGCATTCCATGTAAGATATCCCCTATTGCTTGGCATCACCTTGAAGTTTAAAGGACACAAACTTAACCCCATGTTGATGAATAATACCCAACTTATGCAGCCTCTCATAACAATCGAAGATGAACTCATAACCATCTTCAGTCTAAGAACTAAGAAATACCTGAGGCTTAAGCTTTAGAAACATGGTCAACATATCATGCTTATTACCAGACATCACAAAACCCAACAAAGGACGAAAGAAGGCATTGTTACCTCCCACTTCACCCGTATGGGCGCATTCCTAACTACTGGAGGGTTATTAGGGGCTTTAGTGGGTGGAAGGAATCTCAGACAAGCCAACACTTTTAAAAATGACATGATGTGTTGAGATAACACCGGAGCGATGGGAGGGACCCCTATTGCTTCAGCGTGCACTCCTTCCTCTTGTTCAACATCCTCAATATCCTCGATCTCAACTCCTCTTCGACCATTTCATATTGTGCCGATGGAATCTCATTAATAGGAACATTGTCAATAGGTAACTCATTCACAGTAGGCGCCACTCTCCCATGGCCTCTTCCACTATATCTTCCTCTACCTTTTCCTCAATCGTGAACTGTCGTTGCGGTTTCCTCAGCTGAAGCATTGACTGGAGCTATGGGCCTAACAATATTATACCTAATATTAACCATGTGCAGACAGAAAAGTGATAGAAGTTAGATACCAATTTGTATCGGCATATACCAATTGGAGTCAAGTCATAACCTGAAGGAGACAAGAGAAAGAAGGAGATTTCCCAAAGTCCTATAGCCTCTTGAAGAAAAGTAAAGGTGTCCCCGTACCATTTCGCGAGACTCTTTAATTAGATTTTTTTTGGTATATCGATATCAACGAACCTAAGCTTTAATACTAACTTGTCAGGACCCAAAATAGTCGTGATTGGCACCCACACTTACAAGATGGTGGGAGAACCACTACTACTCTCCAACTAAAGAAATTTTTCTAAACTAAGGCATTTAAGTTACGAAAGTAGGTTAAATTCCTAAAAATGAAGTTTCATTACTGAACAGAAGATCTAACAACTAATATTTGCAGAAGATAAACCTAAGATTTGAAAGTCAATGTACCAAAACTATTAACGATAACCAAGTCTAAAGAAGAAAACACTAATAAAATATTCAACTAACTAAAACAATGGTCTATGTCCTGGAATGGTGGACATAGACTAATGATAAATCCATGGCAGACCGGAAGATGCGGCTCACCCTTGAAGTCAATGCGACAATATCTAGTTTCATTAGCGAGGTTTGTCAATAGCTGCTTGAAGTGCCCTTTACTACTAACAAAATAAGAGCAAGTGCGGAACTAGTACACAATCACCTTGTACTAGTAGGATCACGCAGCTATCCCACTAGTCCAATAAAAACAAGTCAATAAACATTATAATCACATGCATATATATATATCAACAATACAACATTATCAACATGACAATTCGACAGCACATTTCACATGCTTAACACATCATTTGTCCTCTCACGTAACGCAACCCAAATAGTTCGCTTGCCGGAACATTGCAATCCGATCCCACAGTATGCTGGAACGTGGAAATATGGTCCCCATTCACACACCCATATTACAATCACAAGTACATCATTAAGATCATACATTAACATCATGATTTTCTTGGCTACATCAGGAATCTATCTTAGCTACACCAAGTGTGATCAACAGTGCAACGTTCATATACATACAAGTACAACAATGAAGCAAGAACATGAATACATCATAACTATCACCTACCTCTAAATAAGCTTGAATCCTAAGGGACTTGATCCTTCCATTTCCAAATATGTTCCACTTGTTCGTGGTTCACAAACAATTGATAATACACGGAAATCAATAGAAAATCACTAATTACCCGGATTACTAAAAATTCTATGAACCCTAGATAATATCCATGATCATAATTAGTAAAGTTAGGGCTAAATTATTCCATAGAATCTATCAAGAAACCCTTCCCCATCTATATTGACCCATTCTATTACGTTCTACATATCAAAAAGTTAATTCGGGGAGTGAAATCTTACCTTTAGCTTCAAGAGTTTTGGAAATTGAGTTGGAATTGATCAGGGGTCGTTCTTTATAACTAAAAGTTAAAAAATACCAAATAAAATTGTTTGGGGGTTTTATTTAAGATTTAACTCGTGCTCATCTCGATGGAGAGGCACCCTTCCCGTATTAGCGGCGTTGTTGTAGCGGTATAAAGTCCTAATGCAGCAGCAATTTTGAACTAGTGAGCTCCCCAAAAAAATTATGCTTTTAAGTCCCGTCTCGTCCGCTATAGTGGAACGCATCCCGCTGTGACGGTAGTGGATCAGCGGTATCATGCCTCTTCAGCGGAAGATTTCGGGACAGTGAGCTTCCTAGGGGAATTTCAATTCCCCTATTTGACAACACACCTTCAACCCACTATGCTTAGAAAATACCCTTAGCGCTAAGATCGATTCTCGGAGATCTACTTATCCAAATTATATTCTGTAAAGTCACAGGGATTCCTTAACGAGTTATCTAACCAATCATGTAATTAATTCATATTACTCCACCCGTTGCTACAAGATTTCCCTATACCTTGATGACTCTGATTTCCTCTAAATATGAACAAGGTTGGGAAAATCCCAATATTATGAAAAAGTTTATCGCCCCCGATTCTTCCCTCGTTGGAATTTTTACAACGAAGGACCATGATCGTTACAATAGATACAAATTTACCCATCCCCCGTCCACTAGTGACAGAACTTAGGAAAAATAGGTTGAGGAAAGGGCAAACTAGTACCTAAATCAGTGAACAATTGCGGATATTTGTCTCGTATGACCTTTTTCATCTCCTAAGTAGCTTCCTTGACTGGACGATGCTTCCATTGAACCTTCACAAACTTAATTTCTTTTGTTCTCAACTTACAAACATCATGATCAATAATAGAAATTGGTTGCTCCTCATATTGGAGGTATTTATGTAGCACAATGGAACCCCACTTAATGATATAGTCACCGTTTTTGTGATATCTCTTCGACATAGAGACATGAAAAACGGGATGTACTTCGGACAAAATATGGTGTAGTGCCAATCTATACGCCAGAGTTCCTACACATTCAAGAACCTCAAAGGGGCCAATATATCACGGACTCAACTTACCCATCTTACCAAATTTCGTCACCCTTTTCATCGGTGATACCTTCAGAAGGACATTTTCGCTAGTCTGAAACTCCATGTCCCTCACTTTATAATCTGCATAATCTTTTGTCTACTCAAAGCATCTAGAAGTTGAGCTTGAATACTCATCCCCTTATCTTGATCATCCTTCACTAAGTAGACCCCCAAATGTTTCACATTTCCAACCTCCAACCAACCTATGGGTAACCTACATCCCCTTCCTATAACGCCTCAAACGGTGCCATATCAATGCTTGAAAGATAACTATAACAAAATTCACATAATTGTAAGAACTTATCGCAATGCCCTCAAAAGTCAATCACACAAGCTCTCAACATGTCTTTCAACACTTGAATAGTCCTTTCCTATTGTCCATCTGTCTGAGACTAAAAAGGTTGTACTAAAGGTGAGTTGCATAACGAATTCATCATACAACTTCTTCCAAAATATTGAAGTGAAAAGGGTACCACGATCATATATAATAGAAAGGGGCAGCCCATGCAGCCTCACTAACACATTCACGTAGATTTTAGCTAGTTGTTCCGCATTGAAATCTAGCCTTACTGGAATAAAATTGTACGACTTAGTCAATATATTAAAAACAACCCAAATAGAGTCAAACTTTCCCAAGTTCTGAGGGAGACCTACCACAAAATCCGTGGCTATTCTTTCCACTTTTATTTCGGAATTGTCATTCTTTGAAGTAAACCCGAAGGCTTTTGATGTTAATACTTCACTTGTTGACAATTATGGCACTTCACCACCAACTCCGCGATGTCTTGCCTCATGCCTGGACACCTATAAACTCGTTTCACACCTAAATACATCTTGGTCACACCCGGATGAATGGAGTACCACGAACCATGAGACTCCACCAACAATTTTTGAATCAAGTCAGCAACTCTAGGAACACATATTCTACCTTGATGGTTGAGTACCCCATCCGCATCAACATTGGTATCTTGGGATTTAGCAATTGCAATTTTGTTGTAAGCTCCTCAAAATTCCCATCTTCGAATTTTTTGTCCTTAATAACCTCCGTGAACATGGATTTCGCTTCAGTACTAGCTAACACCCTACCTCTTTTGGAGATGCCCAATTGCATGAACTTAGTTTCAAAGTCCTGGATTACCTTGCCCAAAGTTCGCTTGGCTATAATCAATTAAGCTAAACTACCCATACTTACCATTTTTCTACTCAAAGCGTCTGCCACCACATTAGCCTTACCAGAATGGTATTGAATGGTCATATCGTAATCCTTGAGTAACTCTATTCATGTTCGTTGTCTTAAATTCAAATCCTTTTGAGTGAATACATGCTGCAAACTACGATGATTAGTAAATACCTCACACTTCCTCTTATTCACCTTTGATTGACACGAGTGATAAGCTATTTAATTCTTTTCTTGCATCAACACAACACCCGAATAAAAATGTGAAGCATCACAATAAACAATGAAGTCCTTACCCTCAACCAGTAATGCTAGGATGGGCACTGTGGTCAAAAGAGTCTTAAGCTTTTGGAAGCTCTCCTCATGTTTCTCAGTCCATTCAAATGTAACCTCATTTTTGGTCAGATTGGTAAAGTGAGTAGCAATTGAAATAAAGTTCTTAACAAAACGATGATAATAACTAGCGAGTTCCATAAAACTCCTAATTTCCATAATTGAAACAGGTCGTACCCAATTCTTAACCACCTCAATCTTTTGGTGATCTACCATTACCCAATCTTTTGACACTACATGCCCCCAAAACACCACCGATTTCAACTAAAATTCACACTTGGAAAATTTTGCATATAACTTTTGCTTTGTCAGAACCGCCAAACCAGCACGGATATTTTTGGCATGTTCTTCTTCACTTCTCGAATAAAAAATAATATAAATAAAAAAGACTATCACAAAGGAATCATAAATGGCTTGAACACCCCATTTATCAATCTCTTAAAGGTTGCAGGCGCATTAGTCAACCCAAACGACATCACAAAAAATTCACAGTTCCCATAACAAGTCCTAAATGTTTTCTCGGTACATCTTCCAGCCTAATTTTTAATTGATTATACCCGGATCTTAAATCAATCTTATATAAAATCGATGCACCTTGAAATTGGTCAAAGAGATCATATATTCTATGCAAGGGGTACCTATTCCTAATAGTGACTCTGTTCCATTCCTGATAATCTATACACATTCTCATACTACAATCTTACTTCTTAACAAATAAAACCGGAGCACCCCATGGCGAAGCACAAGGAAGGATAAATCTCTTATCAAAGAGCTCTTGGATTTTAGCTTTAAGCTCTCTAAATTCTTCCAGAGCCATGAGATACGGAGGAATTAAAATGGGATGAGTACCAGGCTCTAAATCAATATTGATATTTATGTCTTTATCTGGAGGCGTGCGAGACAAGTCATTGGGAAATACTTCACCTAACTTAGAGATCAAAGGAATAGACCCAATAGATGAAGCCTTAATTTCAACATCCCTAACATTAGCCAAATAAGCTAAGCAACTCTGCTCTACTAATTTACTAGCCCGGATGGACGATATAATGTTAGCTTGATTAGGCTTGTACACTCCTTCCCACTCTAATCTTTCCCTTGCCAAAATTTCTAGAGTCACAGACTTAGTATTACAATTAAGCACAACATAGTAGGGGGACAACCAAGTCATGCCTAAGATTATGTCGAAGTCGATCATATCAAAAATCACCAAATCAACCCATTTCTGAAATCCCATAAACTAAATAGGCAAGCACGATAGACATGGGTGACTATAATTGACTCTCCAACAGGGTAGAAACACAATAGGGGCATCAAGGATATTACACAGCATCTCAAAATCAAAGGAAAAACTCAAAGACACATAAGAATAAGGGAAACCCGGATCAAATAACACATAGTCATCCTGTCACAGAGAAGAATAGTACTTGTGATCGTCTAATCAGACGCCTCTGCCTCATTTTTTCTAAGGAAGGCATAACAGTGAGCTTTATCATCGATACGAGCAACCTCACTGCCTGGTTGCGCGTTACCTCTACCTACCTTACCCATTCCTCTACTTCCACGACCTCGTTGGTTACCTCCTCACCCACCTTCTGGAAGTCCTCTACATTATTACCATTTGTCATGGGTACCATTGCTCAACAAGTATGCTGTCCAAACTCGAACATACGCGGGTGTGGACAATCTCTCCTCATATGTCCATTTTCCCCACAATTAAAACAAGTGTTACCGCCAGATGGTCTGCTACCCGTCGCATGTACAATACTCTGACCATCCTGAAAATTATTATATGGTGTCTCATAATAGTTACTTGTAGAGGCGGGCATGGCGGACTGAATTGGCTTGGCCGCGAGCGTTGGTCGACTAGATCCTCTAGAATAAGAGCCCTAATAAGTATATCTTATTGACAAACAACTAATAAGTAGTTACGGGAGTTTATATAAGAAAATTCAATTCTCTAATTATACAAGTCTATATTACACTTACTACTCAAGTTTCATCAAATAGAGGTAATCAAATATCAAGTATTTTCCAACCACCAACAATAACACATAATCATCAAGAATGAAGGTTGTCATGAGATGCAATGCAATATGACACCGTGAAATAATATTCCTCATAATACCCAGTACTCTGTAAACCGTATATACACGATACTCCTTGGAAATACATCGAGAGTTCATGACCCATAGGGGACTCACGAGGTCCATATACCAACACAGACGATCTCGACGTGTCTATGCGGACGATCTCAACGCACTATCATAAAATCAACCAATTTCCGCACGGACGGTCTCCAAGTACCAAAATTACAATCTTGACATCTCACCATCCCCAGCATGAACGATCTCCACCTTCCAACCTTATACTCAATCTCATGTCAATGCATGCACACAATATTATTTCAATAAAGGGGATGATGATGCATCTCAATCAATCAATATCAGCATAAAACATAACCACCTCAATTATCACAACTATACGAGTGCATTAAGGAAAAACACAATCACACAAAGAATTCAAGTAGATAATAAATCATTTAATGCCCATATGCTTTGTCATTCTCAGGTTCAACCCGCATTCTATAGTAGTAAATTTTCCCTTCATATCACTGGTACTCGTACCAATGCCCATCACACCATTGGTATGATACCCCCATATGTCACCCTTACCCATTATCTAATCCATTTTTAATCTTTAATAAGGAAAACGTCCTTCCACAAGTTTGAAAGTCTTAACATACCTTGAATGTTGAACTCGTGCCACAAATCCTTGAGATTTTCCCTTTCCTTTTCACAAAGCTTCAGAACGTTCCCAATCTATATATTATACTATATTTATAAGTAAATAAATCCGTAGACATCCATATGCTATATGTCTATCCTAAACTCAAAACTCAACAATAATTTATAATCAAGTTCATAAATGTTAGATCAACCATATATGTCATGTCTCATATTCCTAAATTTTAAGTCTAGATTGGGTCTCCGCTTCCCAACTAACACAATTCTAATAATGTTCATCTAATATAATACACCCTATAATTAATTACTTATCTCAACAAAGGAAAATAAATTTGATTTATATTGTAATAACAATAATTCAAATAGTCCAAATTTCACACGCTAACACAAAATAATCTCAGAACCTCGAAGAACAATATCCCTGTATAAAGTATCTAAATTCTGCACATCAGTATATGGTCATCATTATCAAATCATTGGAATCTCGAAAAATAAATAATAACTAAACCTTGGAATCAATAGGAAATCATTACCAATCACTTATCCTAAAGAAATCATCCTACGTACTCCAATAATTTGCCAATCTTTATATACCATCATTGTTCAATAATTATACTTTATAGGCATAAACAAAACTACTCTACCACATCCTGAATATTCATACCAAGAAAAACATCACATTAAGAAATCATACAATTTTTTGTCACCCACATGACATCACTACTTAACCCATTTAGTTCCAACCCACTTTTCTGACCGGCCCTTTCCAAACGGTACTAACATAACACCTAATTACTCTCTATTTAAAAGGATTACTACTATATTGCTATAAGTACATCACACCACTACAACATACAAGGATTTACGAAATTTGAATTGCCTTACTTGGAAATCGACGAAACCATGTAGTTAACTGCTTTCTCCTGCCCTATGTTGATATTTTGAGTTTTGACTAATAAATTATTAGTCCCTCTTTACATAGTTTAATTTCATGGGCCAAATATAAAAAGGGTATTAAATGAGTTGTGGACTTGGCCCACTAACTATTAACTATATTAATTTTTTTTTAATTAAAAAAACAAAATTCACCAACTAGATACTCGTAGTCATCGAATATTTTGAAGTTTTCATTTTAAATTCTACGGGAAGATTCAAAACCGTCCTAATTCTCAAAATGACCTAGCGGGTCGTGACATCACCTACCACTTAAACAAACGTTCGTCCTCGAACTGTAAAAGAGTAAAACTCACCTGAACGCTAAAAAAGTCGACGATATATACTCCTCATTTCTTACTAGGTCTCCCAGGTAGCCTCCTCTACTGGACGATGCTTTCATTGAACCTTAACTGAAGCAATCTCCTTCGACCTCAGCTTTCGAATTTGTCTATCCAAAATTGTAACCAGCTTCTCCTCAAAAGTCAAATTCTAATAAAGTAACACCGAATCCAATTGAATCACATGAGCACCACCCTGATGATACTTTTTCAACATCAAAATATGAAATACAAGATGAATACCTGACAAACTAGGTGGCAAAGACAACTGATACGCTATCTCACCAATACACTCTACAATCTCAAAAGGACCGATATATCTTGGGCTCAACTTGCCCTTCTTCCCAAATCTCATCAAATCCTTCATAGTGAAACCTTCAATAGTATCCTTTCTCCTATCATAAACTCCAAATCACGAACCTTCTGATATACATAACTCTTTTGCCTACTCTGATCCATGAGAAGTCTATCTTGAATAAATTTGATCTTGTCCAAAGACTCCCTCAACAAATCTGTACCACGCGGTCAAACCTCAAATGCATCAAACCAACCGATTGGAGATCAACATCTCCTACCATACAAAGCCTTAAATGGTATGATCTCAATGCTCGAATGGTAACTATTATTATAAGCAAACTTTTCTATTGGTAAGAACTGATCCCAGTGACCACCAAAATCGATCACACACGCCCGCAACATGTCCTTAAGAACCTGAATAGTCCGTTCAGACTGACCATCAATGTGAGGGTGAAAGGTTGTACTAATATCCAAACGAGTGCCCGACTCCTTCTGCATAGACCGCCAGAAATGAGATGTAAATTGGGTGCCACGATCTAAAATAATAGAAATAGGAACCCCATGCAAACTAACTATCTCTCGAATATAGATCTTGGCCAACTTCTCTGAATTATAAGTAGTCTGAACTCATACGAAGTGTGCTGACTTAGTCAATCGATCCACGATGACTCATATAGCAACAAACTTACCCAAGGTGCGTGCCAACCCTACTACAAAGTCACTAGCGATGAGCTCCCACTTCCACTAAGGTATGGGAATCCTCTGAGTGACAACCCCGGGCTTTTGGTGTTCATACTTCACATGCTGACAATTCAAACACCGAGATACAAAATCTACTATGTCCCTCTTCATACGACAATGCCAATTATGCTACTTTAATTCACGATACATCTTAGTATCCCCCGGATGAATAGATTACCTCGAACTATGGGCCTCTTCAATAATCAATCTAGTCAAATCACATGTCTGAGGAACACAAATACGACCCTTAATCCTCAAAACTCCCTCACTATCAAGAATTGCAGCCTTGACTTTTTATTATAACACCTTGTCTCTAATCTTACATAAATCACCATCATCAAATTGTTGAGCCCGAATATGCTCCAACAAGGATGACCTAACCTCCATATAAGCCAACACCTTACCAGATTCTGAAATATCAAGTCTCACAAAGCTATTGGCCAAGGATTGGACATCCCTAGCTAAAGGACGATCTCCACGTGCCCAACTTATACTTAATGTCTTGTCAACGCATGCACACACCATTATTTCAGTAAAGGGGATGATGATACATCTCAATCAATCAATATAAGCATAAAATATAACCACCTCAATTATCACAACTATACATGGGCATTATTTAAACTCCCAATAACACAAAGAATTCAAGACGATAATAAATCAGCTAATGCCCATATTCTTTGGCATTCTCGGGTTTCAATCCACATTCTATAGTAATAAGTTTTCTCTTTATATCACTGGTACTCGTACCAATGCCCGTCACACCATTGGTACGATACCCCCATCTGTTACCCTTACCCATTATCTAATCCATTTTTAATCTTTAATTAGGAAAATATCCTTCAACAAGTTTGAAAGTCTTAACATACCTTGAATGTCGAACTCGTGCCACAAATCCTCAAGATTTACCCTTCCCTTTTCGTAAAGCTTCAGAACGTTCCCAATCTATATATTGATATATATAAGTAAATAAATCCGTAGACACCCATATGCTATATGGCTATCCTAAACTAAAAACTCACCAATAATATATAATCAAGTTCATAAATGTTAGATCAACCATATATGTTATATATCATATTCCTAAATTTTAAGCGTAGATTGAGTCTCCGTTTCCCAACTAACACAATTCTAATAGTGTTCATTTAATATAATACACCCTATAATTAATTATCTATCTCAATATAGAAAAAAAACTTGATTTATATTGTAATAACGATAATTCAAATAGTCCAAATTTCAAACCACATGCTAACACAAAATAATCTTAGAACCTCGAATAACAATATCCCTGTATAAAGTATCTAAATTTTGCACGTTACTATATGGCCATCATTAGCAAATCATTGGCATCACTAAAAATAAATAATAACTAAACCTAGGAATCATTAGGCAATCATTACCAATCACTTATCCTAAAGAAATCATCCTACGTACTTTAATAATTTGCCAATTAAATTACACCATCAGTGTTCAGTGATTTTCCTTAATAGGCATAAACAAAATTACACTACCACGTCTTATATATTCATACCAAGAAAAATCATCACATTAAGAAATCAGACAAATTTTTGTCACCCACATGGCATCACTACTTAATCCATTTAGTTCCAACCCACTTTTCTAACCAACCCTTTCCAAGCGTTACTAACATAACACCTAATTACTCTCTATTTAAAAGGATTACTACTATATTGCTATAAGTACATCACACCACTACAACATACAAGGATTAAAGAAATTTGAATTGGCTTACTTGGAAACCGACGAAACCATGTAGTTAACTGCTTTCTCCTGCCCTATGTTAATATTTTGAGTTTTGACTAATAAATTATTAGTCCCTCTTTACAGTTTAATTTCATGGGCCAAATATAAAAAGGGTATTAAATGAGTTGTGGACTTGGAACACTAACTATTAACTATATTATTTTTTTTAAATTAAAAAACCAAAATTCACCAACTAGATACTCGTAGTAATCGAATATTTTGAAGTTTTCATTTTAAATTCTACGGAAAGATGCAAAACCTTCCTAATTCTCAAAACAACCTAGCGGGTCGTTAAAGTTTTGATTGCAAATATTTTCTTATTATTTAATAATAACGATTGTAATTTTTGTGGTAGAGGTTTTGACTATTGGTATTTTTGATGAATTATTTTTTTAACTAGTTTAGTCATCAACTTGTTGGGGCTAAGTTAATTAACTTAAATTAAGTATAATGATGTATTGCTCACTACATATTTGTAATACTTTTTTAGTGCATGATGAAAATTCTTATTCCTCCTCTTATTTTATTGTAATAAAACTTAGAAGTGAGCATCTGACTTTTGTTATCTATAATCTCTCAAACGAATTTTACATTTGTATGACAAATATTTGAAAATTTGTTGAGACTCTTGATAGTTTTTGAAGCCTTGTGTGTAATTTTTTTATTCTGACTATCTTAATGGTGTTTAGACTATATTTTTATTTATGCAATGCAGTCTATATTATTTGTCAGGAGATGGTCTAACAAATAATCTTTCGATATTGTATTTAGTTAAAAATGTGTTTATAATTAATGATTATATAATTATTTTAACACTCCGTATTGGAAAAAGGTCAAAAATGCAAATTTTCAGAAGTTGTAGGTGCCACTGATGGAAGCCAACTACGAACCATCAGTCAACTTACGGTGCGTCAGTCAGCTCTGTCATTGGGACAAACTAGTTTCAATCCTCATTCACGAATGACGGTGGACCAGTATGGATCATCAGTCAACTTACGGTCCGTCAGTCAACTCAACCAGTGCTTCTGACAGTTTTTAAATCAGGGGTGTTTTGGTCTTTTCCTTGTTTGTTTGGCCCCTAAGATATTTTCCCTAAGATATTTTTTTAGACCCTAAATCATGAGGTTTTAGCCAATTTAAGCCGAGAAACATAACTAGAACTTACCTAAGTCAATTCATTAATCAAAACATAGAAAATTAGAAGCAAGAGAGGAGAAAAAGGTTAAAAACCCTAGTTGAAGAATGCAACAAGGTTCTATTAGTTCCAGCCCCAAAATCTAAGGATTTCTCCATGGAATTCGTAACCCAGGTATGTGGGATTTCACTACTGGGTTCCTTTCACTCATTCGGTCCCTAGATTTTAGTCAGATTCTTGATTCCCTTATCATGATTATACATAGGGTTTCATGAACTTCAGTAGATTATCATGAATTAGTTAGTTATATGTTCCAAATTAAATTACCATGTTATTACTCAGATTATGATATGAATTTCAGAACCCTATCTATGTATTTATTTAGTTCTTGAATTACACATGATAGGTCATATATTTCAGCTATTTCATATATAGATGCCTCCTTATTTAAATGCATCATTATCAAATTAATTGTTGCATTCTGATTTTTCATGTTTAGTTTTTAGCTATCAAGTATTTACAGAAACTCATTCTTAATTAGTTAACTACTCAATTCATTGGGAGTAGCATAATACATATTTTGACTAGGATTCAATGTACTCAAATAACGCAGAACTACTAGCCGTGTAGGTTGTAAGTCCCCACTGTGGGTATCATTTTAGTGATCACGCCAGCATGCATTGACAATATTTCAGTTACACTCCATTGCATTGACCTTATTTCAGTTTTAAATCTCAGCATGTTATAACTTGGTCATTGCATTAAGATTAGTCATTTTCAGTATTTTAGCATCTTTATGATATTCAAATTATTTTGTTGCCTTATTGCTTTGTTTGGTTATATGTTATTTCATCTTTACTCTATCCTACATGCTCAGTACCTTTCATGTACTAACGCATACATACACTACATCTTTTTGTGATGTAAGTTTAGGTTCTTAGCATCCAAATCACGCTTAGATATGTTACCGATCTCCAGGTCAATAGAATTAGTGGTGAGTCCTCATTCTCCGAGGACAATAGTCATGAGTTTGTTTTCAGTATTTTTAGTTCTTTAGTTTCAGTTATGCTAGACTTAGTTGGGGCCTATCCCAACATTTCTAGTCAGTTAGAGGCTATTTACAGACATAGATAGATTCATCTTGGTAATGAGTTAATATCTTCCTTGTATTAAACTCATCATTTTTTCATAAATCTCAGTTATTGTATATGGGTATTCCCCATCTTTTCATGTTTTTTATGAATATATCTTTCGCACAATTTCTATTATTAAGTTTATATTTAGTATGCTCATGATCATGTCAACAAGGTTAGCTTGGGGTCACTTCTGGTCCTAGGTCCTGTGTCCACGTCACACGGTAGCTTGGGGTGTGACAAACTTGCTATCAGAGCACTATGTTTAAGACTCCTAGAATGCCTAAAAAGTTGCACTAAGTAATGTCATTTACATGGGTGTGAAGTGAATCAAATCTAATTAGAGGGAGGCTATTAAGTGTTTTAGGAAAATTTCACTTTATTGATATTCTTATCGTGCGTTGGTATGATCTTCCTTCTAATCCATCGTTATGCTCTTAAGACCATGCCTTCTTGTATAGTTTACGCATTGAATTCTAATTTACGCAATGCTAACGCAGTTCCTCCTGTCCCAGATCAAGAAGTTTCAAATTTAGAGTTTCGGAACGTCAATCAAGCTTTTGGCTCAAAGCATGACCAACCAGAACGATCAGCAGTTTCCAATTCCTACTAATAGAAATGATAAATCAGTGGCAGATAGATTTTGAGATTTTGTTAGGATTAATCTGCCTATGTTTTTAGGGTGGCAAGTTAGTGAGGACCCACATAATTTCATTGATGAGGTTAAGAAAATCTTTGGAGTGATGCAAGTAACTGGCAATGGTAGGGTTGAGTTAGCATCCTACGAGCTTAAGGATGTGGCTCACATTTGGTACACTCAGTGGAAAGACAACAGGGGCTACATTGTCTTTTGTAACTCCTTATATAGTAGTCAACTTCAATATTAGTCCAGAAAATCTCTCAGAACTCTTCTCAGCCTCTACTCAAGTTGGTGACCCTGTTATAGCTAGACGGGTACACAGAAATTGCTGTGTATAGTCTCTCAGAAAGTCACCTCAGTAGATGTTGTATATATCACGTCCCAAGCTATCCCCGAGATGCAGACACGGGACCTAGGACCACAAGTGATCCCAAGCTAAACCTGCTAGCATCATCATGAGAATACTAAAGATAATAAATGATGCGGAAACTAAATCATAATTAAAATGAAAAGATAGGGAATACCTATATTCTAAAACTGAGATAAATTAACTAATGAGTTTAATACAAAGAAGTTATTAACTCAATACTACGCTGAAACTATGTATGTATGTGAAATAAGCCTCTAACTGACTAGAAATGTTGGGACAAGCCCCGACTAAGTCTAGTAAAAACAGAAACTAAAGGACTAAAATACTGAAAATAAACTCATGACTATTGTTCTAAAGAATGTGGACTCACCACTGATTCTGCTAAATTGGAGATCAGAAATCGATCTAGGTGTGATCTGGATGCTAAGAACCTGAAGCTATATAATGAGAAGATGTAGCGCACGTATGCGTCGGTACTTGACACTACTGAACATGTAGGATAGAGTAAAACTAAAATAAAGCATAACTGAACAAGCACAAAAGCAAGTATAATATTTTGAACATAATATACTGAATGTTGAGCTAACTGGATGTAATGACCAAATTTATAACATGCAGAGACTTAATACTGACTGAACTATGAATATACTCAATGCAATAGAGTCTTGATTGAACTGTGGGAGCTACTAATAAACGATAATAAAACCACATGAGCTAAATGTGGAGTATGATGCATACGCCCCATCGATAGGACCCAATATACCCTGTCAGAGGTATAAAGGCATGCTTGCTTGATCACTAAATTGATGCTAATAAAAAGAACTTACAACCTACTTGGCTAGTAGTTCTGGAACTATTTGGGTACGTTGAACCCTTGTAAGACCTCGAAAATGACATAGGTTAACAAGAGCCTAAAATGTTGGTCTTGGTGTTCTAAGGTCCTAAATATGTTTAATATGTGGTATAGAGGTAGTAGCTAAAATGTTAGAGGTGTTGGAAGTCAAACGTCAAGGGACGACTAAGACGTTTGACGACTAAGTCACCTAAATGTCTCTTATGTGGTTTTATGTATATAACTGTGTTTCATGGTGTTTTAAGGTTCTTAATAGAGTTAATATAGCATGTATAGGTAGTGGTTAAAGTTTCGTGAAGTTTGGAGGTCAAACGACCAAGAACGTCCAAGGCATTCGAAAGATATGCCTTGAGTCGACCTTGTATGTCTAGGCGAGTTTCGTTGAGTTTAATGTGTTATGTGTTTTACTTGAAATTGATGTGGCCTTGTCGGCGTTACTTTATGTAATATTATGAGTATGGCCTTATTGGCAACTACTTGAAGTTATGTGGCTATTTTTGTAGTTTGATGACATTACCTATCTACATGTGAAGTTATATAGTCATGTATGTACTCTTCTAGTTATGTTGCCTTAAGTGATCATGTTAGACTTTGACTTGACATTTTGAGTGTAGTGTTAGGTTAAGTCTTGGTTATTCATACTTGACTTTATGAGTCTATGTGGAGTATATTAATGATGTTATGGTGATATATAGGGTGAATTGAATATGTTAGGTTGTTTTAGAGGTGTTTCTAGAATGACTTGTATTATGTGTTAAAGGTGAAGTATGTGATGTCTTGTCCTGGTTGACTTGTATCTCTTGCTTGATGTATATATGATTATGGATATGTGATGTCTTGATTTAGGGTGTTATAACTCTTAGTCTTGAATAAATAAATATAGGTGAGACCTTAATGATAAGAGGGTCATTTATGTGGAACCTTGAACTTAGTGGCGAGGTTATAAATTGTGAAGTAGTTAGCCGTAATGGTATCCTTCATGTGATGAGTGATGGACTTAAGGTTGATTGGCTGGAACGGCATCATATCATACCTTAGGGAAGTCGCTATGAGCTTCTTGTCGCCAAAGTGAGTTATGCCCTAGTGGACCTTGCTTTGGTAGGGTGAATGTAAAGGGGGTCATGAACTAGATATGGGACCTATTTATATGAACCTTAATGTGAATTAATCTATGAGAACTAAGGCTAGCACCGAGTGAGTATGAGTAAGGGGGAAGTGGATTCAGTTAAAGAAGAGACTGAATGCTTATTACGCCCTTCATATTCCTTAACCATGTGCCTACATGGGATGTGTCCAAGTTCTACCATTGGCAAGTAGAACAACCTCATCGGAGTAGGATAGAACTTCGGATTCCATGTCTTGCTACCATGGTCTATGTCGGTTATTGCCTATTCTCATCATGTGGAATACCTATTAGCATTAGATAAGTTTATGAGGTTTAGGTGGTGGTATGGGACGCTATCTAGACATTGCACAATAGACTTTGAAGGTGTTATGTGGAGTTCCTAGGTCTTGTCCAAGACCATTATGTGAGTGTCTTATGTGATGCTTTATGTGAGTTTCTTATGTGATGTATGAGTCTTAATGAACTAATGAACTAATGACCTATGTTAGTAACTATGTAAATGAAGGAGTACCTAATCTAAAGTGACTTAAGCATTCCTTAGCTAAAGTGTGAGGAGGGCATCAAAGGATGGTCTCTTCATGTCTTATCCTTGGAAGTCTTGAGGATGACTCTAGTTAGGGAAGTTGGTTAATCTTGTTGACATGATCTAAACCTTAGAAAGTCTTAAGGACTATTTAGGTAATCTTGAAGAGGTCACTGCACTATGGACATTATCTTCTCGATTTACTTAAGTAGGTCTTTTGATAGTCTTTGGAAGGAAAATGTCTTCTAATCTAAGTTTAGGTGTGTTTAGTGAGAATGATTCTATTTGAGGTAGTGTATAGGATCTCTTGTGTGTGTGTGATAGATATTGTATGGGCGGTCGCTCCACACGCACTCAAGTGAACCTTGGAAATCACCTTTGGTAGATGAATCTTACATAGATGTTTATGATTGTTTTCTAAGTATGCATGTGACTCATTGTAGGTAATCTTAAGGGTCGTTTAGGCACATCTAGAGAGGGTGTATGGGCGGTCTCTCTTTGTGTTACTTAAGTTAATCTTAGGATGACTTTAAGTGAGGGAATTAAATGCTAGGAAGACTTAAAGTGAGGGATGAAGTGCTTCACTGTAACAGTGAATTAAAATTCACTGTTACAGTGAATATAGCTCACTGTAAAGTGAGTTCTTTAAATGGTATTTTTGGTTAATGGTTATCTTATGTGTTTCCTAATCGCTAAATGATGTTCTTATGTTTAAACGATTTCCAAATGAAAAGATGCATATTTCCAATAAAGTTCATTTTCATGATTTTATGCATATAGCCATACTTAGTACATGTAGTTGTACTAATTCCATGCTTTATTTTCTATCTATAGTTCTTGGTAGGTGAAGAGCTTGTGACGTGAAGACTTGGACTTAGAAGATCGTTCAAGAAGAAGTTGAAGTATGTCCTTAATTGACTCGAGGGCATATGTCTTTTATTGTTTTTCTTTGAAGTATTGTAATAAACTATGTCTTTCTATTTTCATATTGAAGTATGGGCCATGTCCCAAAGTACTCTTGTGTCTTAAGATGATGAGATTGAGACTTTGCATTTCTATTACTTTTATATGAAAGAGATTTTTAAAGACTATATTATATTTTGGTGAAAAGTTTTAAATTCCGCACTACTTTTCACTATGTATATGCAATGAATAATATGAATGAGGCTTGTCTTAGAACTCTGAGAGTTCGACGACGCCGGTCGCAATCCGAGTTTGCACCCTATCTTCTAGGGTATGGTTTCGGGTTGTGACTAAGTTGGTATTAGAGCATAGGTTGGTGAAAGTGGTCTTAGGAATCAAAAAAGTCTCATCAAGTCACGTCTAGTAGAGTCTTGACCATAGGTGTGAGTCACGACACATCTATGGGCGAGAGGCTATAGGACGATAGTGTTTCCCTTCATTTCTACTCCTATGTTCGTGCGGTAGAGTTATGTTATGAGTATCCTTCTAAATGTGTTTCCTTGTTTTCTAAGAGATATACTAGAAAGATGGCCGCTAGAAGGATGGAAGAGGGAAGGGGTAATGAGGAAGTTCTTCCCCAAGTTGAGCAAGTTCCTCAAGGTGCTCAAGGTGGGCAAGGTGTTCAAGGTGCTCAAGATGATTAAGTGCCTCCTCAAGGTGATCATGCTCCTAATGTAGGAGGAGGTGATGAGGTGCCAGAATTGTCTAATAGGGTGATTGGAGAGGCTTTGCTTGCTTTAGCCCAAGCCGTAACGGCTCAAGCTAACTTGAACATGATGCCTAGGGTTAATTCTATGGAGAGCACTATGTCATCTAGGTTGAGAGACTTTGTGAGGTTGAATCCTCCAATCTTTCTTGGCTCTAAGGTGAATGAGGATCCCCAAGAATTTCTTGATGGTGTGTACAATGTTTTGACTGCTATGGGGTTACATCTAGGGAGAAGGCGGAGTTAGCTTATTATCAATTGAGAGATGTGTCTCAAATTTGGTATACTCAATGGAAGGACAATAGACCGGTGGAGTCGGGTCCTATTGAGTGGGAAGAATTCAAGGAAGCTTTTCTTGGAAAGTATTTTCCCCGTGAGAAGAGGGAAGAGAAGGTAGAAGAATTTATCAATCTCAAGCAAGGCAATATGAGTGTTGAGGAGTACTCTTTGAAATTCTCGACTTTGTCTAGGTATGCACCTTCCCTAGTGACTAATTCAAGGGATTAAATGAGTCGCTTTGTGACGGGTGTAGCCGATTTAGTGAAGGAGGAATATCGTACGGCTATGTTTCATGATAATATGACTTTGGCTAGACTCATGGTGTATGCACAATCAATTGAAGAGTCTAAAATTAGAAGGATGTCAAGGAACTTGAAAAGGAGTGTTGCTAGTGACCAAGTGCAACCTAGGTTCAAAAAGAGGGTTCAAACTCAAGATGGACCTAGTGTTCCTAAGAAGAAGTTTGAGAAGAGAGGTGGTTCTAGCAATGACAAACCTTTATGTGCCACTTGTGGTAAGAGACATTATGGTGAGTGTTTATTGGGTACCGGTAGTTTCTTTGGATGTGGAAAGGATGGGCACAAAGTGAGAGACTGTCCAAACATTGCTTCTAGGAAGGAGGGCAAGAGGGTTGAGCCTAGTTTTCCGAAGGAAGATGCTCCAACTAAGAAGCGTTTTTATGCACTCCGGACTAAAATTGAGAAGACGGGTGATGGTGATGATGATGTTGGTAAGTTCTTGTTTCTCTTTTGATAGTATGAGTTCCTTCTAAGTGGGGGAGTATGGTTAGTAGATGTGATAGAAGTCTTAAAAGTTGTTACATGTGCATGGTGTTTAGGAGTTTGGTTGAAATTGAATTTCATTTACTTCTTGCATTGTGTGTTTTGTGAAGATTTGAGCATGTTGTATGATGTGTTTACATGATGGTATCTTGCATATTACATGTCTATATAGAGAATTGCCTAAAGATTGCATTTTTTGGAAAATTTGCAAAAATTCACTGTAGCTTGATACACTGCTCACTATAAAAATTTTGAAAAAAATCACTATTTGATTCTTTGGTCTAAAATTGTGGTAATGTGGTTAGAACTGATGTATATGAGTATGATGTTGAATATAAAATGAGTTTTTGCTATTTGGGTTGAAGCATGTGAGTTTTGTAGCATAATGAGTTACAA
Source organism: Solanum sitiens (assembly GCA_016801875.1). Lineage (NCBI taxonomy): Eukaryota > Viridiplantae > Streptophyta > Magnoliopsida > Solanales > Solanaceae > Solanum > Solanum sitiens. The sequence goes on along the minus strand of JABWTJ010000073.1, from coordinate 913,566 downwards.
AATTGTTTTCTAGTTTCTTGTTGTGTTGCGAATATCTTGACTATGTGAAGCTGATAATTTCTTCTTAGATATGTGTTGTATGGTTTGGTTATGTGCTGCTAGTTGAATGTCTAATCTTGGAAGTGTTCGGAGAGTGGCAAGTGTCATTCGAGGACGAATGTTGTCCAAGTGGGGGAGATTGTAAGACCTCGAAAACGACATAGGTGAACCAGAGCCTAACATGTTGGTCTTGGTGTTCTAAGGTCCTAAATATGTTTAATATGTGTTATAGAGGCTGTAGCTAAAATATTAGAGGTGTTGGAAGTCACACGTCAAGGGACGACTAACACGTTTGACGACTAAGTCACCTAAATGTCTCTTATGTGGTTTTATGTTTTTATGTGTGTTTCATGGTTTTTAAGGTTATTAATAGAGTTAATATAGCATGTATAGGCAGTGTTTAAAGTTTCATGAAGTTTGGAGGTCAAACGACCAAGAACGTCCAAGGCATTCGAAAGATATGCCTTGAGACGACCTTGTACGTCTAGGTGAGTTTCGTTGAGTTTTATGTGTTCGTTTTGGATGAAATTCATGTGAGAGGTGTTAAACTTATAGATGATCATATTTGGGTTGGAAACGTCCGGGAAATTATCCCCAGGGACCATCGAAGGGTCCTTGAGGAAGGACCCAAAACTGATGTGCAGGCAGTCCCAGGCAGCCTTGGCGACGGAGCTGTCAACGGCCAGTAGTGGCTGTGACGCCCCGTCACAAGGGTCTCGTCATGGGGTCCTTGTCCAAGGGTGTAGAGGGGACCCTTGGCAAGCTACTTTTGCTTGCAACGGAAGGCCATGATTCCCCGTTTCAGCCGTGATGCCCCGTCATGGGCAGGTCGTCATGGGTTGTTCCCTGCGTGCAGATTTTTCTGCCAAGTCAGGGGTGAATTAGTAAATTCACCCCACTTCCAAATAAGATTTTAGGCGGTTTATTAAGGGTCTTATGGGTATTTTAATTAACTATATAAGTAGTTAACACCCTAAAGACTTCATTCTTCCAAATTGAAAATCCAAAACTCTTAGAAATATCCCCAAAACCTCCATTGAAGACTCCATTGAAGAGGCAGCTTGGTGAGGGGTTCTTGAGTGGAAATTCTTCATCAAAGTGAAGGATTATCATCCTTGAGGTATGGATTTTGATCCTTGAAACTTATTTCATCAAGGAGCCCAATCCTCAAAGTGTTTTACAAAGTTTTCTAAAGTGAATTGTCCAATTTCGGGATTCTACCATGGGTTCTTGCATAAATGATTTCTAAACATTGAATTATGATCTAATTGATATTATATTGATGATTTCAACATAAATTACCTATGAACCCATGTGAATTGATGAACCCTAGTTTTGACTACTTATTGGGTTACTTGATATTAAGCTAATGTTGATGAATTGTTGTGTAGTTTCTTATGGGCTTTCTAATGATATAAGAATTGTATTCAATTGATATATAATTCATATTAGATTGTTAAATCTAGATTGAATTGATGTAGATTCATTGAGTTTTATGGTTATTGCTTTGAATTGTTGTGCATGGCCATGGGTAAGGGCCTTGTGATGATGAATTGGTTGATTTGGCATTGAATTGAAGTATGGATATGGGGATGAAGGTATGCTGCCCCATTTTCCTTAATTTGATATTAATTATACTTCGATTCTATTGTGATTGGTATGGTCCACTTATGGTGGCGGTGTTATGTGTTTTACTTGAAATTGATGTGGCCTTGTCGGCGTTACTTTATGTAATATTATGAGTATGGCCTTATTGGCAACTACTTGAAGTTATGTGGCTATTTTTGTAGTTTGATGACATTACCTATCTACATGTGAAGTTATATAGTCATGTATGTACTCTTCTAGTTATGTTGCCTTAAGTGATCATGTTAGACTTTGACTTGACATTTTGAGTGTAGTGTTAGGTTAAGTCTTGGTTATTCATACTTGACTTTATGAGTCTATGTGGAGTATATTAATGATGTTATGGTGATATATAGGGTGAATTGAATATGTTAGGTTGTTTTAGAGGTGTTTCTAGAATGACTTGTATTATGTGTTAAAGGTGAAGTATGTGATGTCTTGTCCTGGTTGACTTGTATCTCTTGCTTGATGTATATATGATTATGGATATGTGATGTCTTGATTTAGGGTGTTATAACTTTTAGTCTTGAATAAATAAATATAGGTGAGACCTTAATGATAAGAGGGTCATTTATGTGGAACCTTGAACTTAGTGGCGAGGTTATAAATTGTGAAGTAGTTAGCCGTAATGGTATCCTTCATGTGATGAGTGATGGACTTAAGGTTGATCGGATGGAACGGCATCATATCATACCTTAGGGAAGTCTCTATGAGCTTCTTGTCGCCAAAGTGAGTTATGCCCTGGTGGACCTTGCTTTGGTAGGGTGAATGTAAAGGGGGTCATGAACTAGATATGGGACCTATTTATATGAACCTTAATGTGAATTAATCTATGAGAACTAAGGCTAGAACCAAGTGAGTATGAGTAAGGGGGAAGTGGATTCAGTTAAAAAAGAGACTAAATGCTTATTACGCCCTTCATATTCCTTAACCATGTGCTTACATGGGATGTGTCCAAGTTCTACCATTGGCAAGTAGAACAACCTCATCGGAGTAGGATAGAACTTCGGATTCCATGTCTTGCTACCATGGTCTATGTCGGTTATTGCCTATTTTCATCATGTGGAATACCTATTAGCATTAGATAAGTTTATGAGGTTTAGGTGGTGGTATGGGACGCTATCTAGACATTGCACAATAGACTTTGAAGGTGTTATGTGGAGTTCCTAGGTCTTGTCCAAGACCATTATGTGAGTGTCTTATGTGATGCTTTATGTGAGTGTCTTATGTGATGTATGAGTCTTAATGAACTAATGAACTAATGACCTATGTTAGTAACTATGTAAATGAAGGAGTACCTAATCTAAAGTGACTTAAGCATTCCTTAGCTAAAGTGTGAGGAGGGCATCAAAGGATGGTCTCTTCATGTCTTATCCTTGGAAGTCTTGAGGATGACTCTAGTTAGGGAAGTTGGTTAATCTTGTTGACATGATCTAAACCTTAGAAAGTCTTAAGGACTATTTAGGTAATCTTGAAGAGGTCACTGCACTATGGACATTATCTTCTCGATTTACTTAAGTAGGTCTTTTGATAGTCTTTGGAAGGAAAATGTCTTCTAATCTAAGTGTAGGTGTGTTTAGTGAGAATAATTCTATTTGAGGTAGTCTATAGGATCTCTTGTGTGCGTGATAGAGATTGTATGGGCGGTCGCTCCACACTCACTCAAGTGAACCTTGGAAATCACCTTTGGTAGATGAATCTTACATAGATGTGTATGATTGTTTTCTAAGTATGCATGTGACTTATTGTAGGTAATCTTAAGGGTCGTTTAGGCACATCTAGAGAGGGTGTATGGGCGGTCTCTCTTTGCGTGACTTAAGTGAATCTTAGGATGACTTTAAGTGAGGGAATTACATGCTAGGAAGACTTAAAGTGAGGGATGAAGTGCTTCACTGTAAAGTGAGTTCTTTAAATGGTATTTTTGGTTAATGGTTATCTTATGTGTTTCCTAATTGCTAAATGATGTTCTTATGTTTAAACGATTTCCAAATGAAAAGATGTATATTTCCAATAAAGTCCGTTTTCATGATTTTATGCATATAGCCATACTTAGTACATGTGGTTGTACTAATTCCATGCTTTATTTTCTATCTATAGTTCTTGGTAGGTGAAGAGCTTGTGAAGTGAAGACTTGGACTTAGAAGATCGTTCAAGAAGAAGTTGAAGTATGTCCTCAATTGACTCGAGGGCATATTTCTTTTATTGTTTTTCTTTGAAGTATTGTAATAGACTATGTCTTTCTATTTTCGTATTGAAGTATGGGTCGTGTCCCAAAGTACTCTTGTGTCTGAAGATGATGAGATTGAGACTTAGCATTTCTATTACTTTTATATGAAAGAGATTTTTAAAGACTATATTATGTTTTGGTGAAAAGTTTTAAATTCCGCACTACTTTTCACTATGTATATGCAATGAATGATATGAATGAGGCTTGTCTTAGAACTCTGAGAGTTCGACGACGCCGGTCGCAATCAGAGATTGCACCTATCTTCTAGGGTATGGTTTCGGGTTGTGACAACCCTAGTCTAACTCAATATCATGCTACTCCCAATGAATTAAGTTATTAACTTATTCTGACTGAATTTCTAAAAATATTGGATAGCTCAAAACTAAACATGCAAACTGAGAATGCAATAATTAATCAGATAATAATGCATTAATAACCGAGGAATGTATAATTGGATAGCTGAAATATCTGACCTAGCATGTGTAATTCAAGAACTACAGAAATACATACCTAGGGTTGTTAAATTCATGCGATAAACTAAGCAATAACTTTACAATCTGATTTGGAACATATATCTAACTAGTTCATGATGATCTTCCGTAATTCTAGAAACCATAGGTTTATTCATGATAAGGGAATCAAGAACTGACTAAAAACTAGGGACCTAATAGTGAAAGGAACCCACTGGTAACATCCCACATACCTGTTGATTAATTCCAAGGAGAAATCTTTAGATTTTGGGGCTTGAAGTGATGGAACCTTGCTGCTTTCTTGAACAAGGGTTCTTGACAATTTTTCTCATTTCTTGTTTCTAATTTTCTAAGTTTTTATTAATGATTTTGACTTAGATAAGTTTTAGTTATGTTTCTAGGCTTAAACTTACTAAAATCTCATGATTTAAGGTCTAAACAACGTATCTTAGGGGTTAAACAAAATAGGAAAAGACCAAAAGACACCTGAATTTACTACTGTCAGAGCAATCAATGACCTGGACTGACAGTTCGTCGTTCAATCGACGGTCCGTCATTTGAGTCTGCTCGATAGGACTTCACTAAAAAGGTCATAACTCTTTACTCAGAGGTTAGATTTTAGTATACTCGGTTGCTATGGAAAGAGGATTCAATTATCTATTATATCATATGTCATTGAGCACCTAATTCATTTTGTGCTAAGATATATGAACATTTGAAGTTGACCAAATATGTCATTCCTGCTAACCTTCATATGCGGTCAGATCTACGGTTTGTAGGTCCATCTATGGATTATACTGGTCGATTGTGGTTCATGTCAAAGGTTGGGTAATAGGGTCTTGATCCACGGACACAGACCACTGTTCGTGGTTTGACTTATGGACTATAGGTCTCTCCGTGGATCGACACTTAGTCGATTTTTCTGAGCTGAGTTCTGGGTGGGCTACAGTGGCAAACTACGAATACATAGTACGAGCCGTAGATCATAATACGGTCCATTGATGGTGACCGCGGATTGCACCTGCAACTTTATGAAACACTGATTTCTACCCTGCTTTAGATATGGGGTGTTATAGTAGATATAGAAATGGTAGATTTCGACGTCATTCTAGGCATAGAATGGTTAAATTAATGTTATGCCTCAGTTTATTGTAGGACTAGTATTTTTTGTTTTAAGTTTCATGAAGAACAAATCTTAAAATGGAAGGGTAGTAGCTTAGCGCCTATGGGTAGATTCATTTCTTACCTTAAGGCCTGAGAGATGATCTCTAAGGGCTATCTCTATCAGTTAGTTCGGGTTAAGGATTCTAGTTCCGAATCCACAACTCTTGAGTCAATTCCTGTGGTTAATGAATATCCAGAAGTGTTTCCAAAAGATATTCTTAGAGTTACTCCCAAATGGAAATCGACTTTGGAATTCATCTCCTTCCAGATACATAACTATTTATATTTCTCCTTACAGAATGGCTTCAACAACACTTAAATAATTGAAAGAGAAGTTGAAAGACATTCTACATTATGACTTCATCCGACCTAGCATTTCTCCATAGGGTGCACTAGTATTGTACGTAAAGAATAAAAATGGTTCTCTGAGAATGTGTATTGAATATATGCAGTTGAACAAAGTCAAAATAAATAATAAGTATCCTATCCCCAAGAATGATGACTTGTTCGACCAACTCAGGGTGCTAGTTATTTCTCCAAATAGACCTCAGAGCAGGGTATCATTAGCTCAAAAACAAAGATAGTGACATTTCGAAGACAACCTTCAGAACTCGGTATTGTCATTATGAATTTATAGTTGTGTCATTTGGAGTAACCAATGCTCCTACAACTTTCGTGGATTTGATGAACAATGTTCAAGCACTACTTGGACTTGTTAGGTATCGTATTTATTTATGATATCCTCATTTACTCTAGGAATGAGAAAGAACATGCGAGTCATTTGAGAGTTGTTCTAAAAACTCTAAAAGATTGCCAATTATTAGCAAAATTTTGCAAGTGTGAATTATTGTTACAATCAATTGTATTCCTTGGGCATATTGTGTCTAGTGAAGGAATTCGAGTAGAGTCCAAAAGATAGAAACAATGAAACAATGGACAAAACCTACCACTTCTACATATATTAAATGTTTCTTGGGTCTAGCGGGTTATTATAGAAGGTTCTTGGAAGGATTTTCATCCATAGACTCACCATTTACTAGGTTGACTCACAATATGGTCAAGTTTTGATGGTAAGATGATTGTGAGAAAAGCATTGCAGAATTAAAATCTAGGTTGACTACAACTCATGTTTTGACTCTACCATAGGGTTCAGATGGCTATATTATATATTGCGATGCATCCAGAGTTTGCCTAGGATGTGTGTTGATGCGGCGAGATAAGGTTATAGCTAATGCCTCTAGACAATTTAAGACGCATGAGAATAATTATCTGACTCATGACCTCGAGCTTGCAACAGTGATGATGGAACTCAAGATCTCGAGACAATACTTGTATGGTGTTCACTAACCATAAGAGCCTTCAATATGTGTTCATCCAGAAAGATTTGAATCTTCTCCAGAGGAGATGACTTCAGTTCCTTAAGAATTATGATATGAGTGTGCATTACCATCCTTGTAAGGCGAATGTAGTAACATATGCTCTTAACATATTATCTATGGGTAGTGTAGCTGGTGTTGAGGGACAAAAGAATGAACTAGTGAAGGATATTCACAGGCTTGCTCGCATGTGAGTTTTCCTTATGAGCATATTAGACAGTGGTGTAACAGTTAAGAATGGGGAAGAATCTTCATTGGTAGTGGAGGTTAAAGAAAAGCGACACAGTGATCCAATCTTACTTGTACTTAAGGGTGCAGTCCACAATATGAGAGTGGAGTTTTTCTCCAAAGGGGGAGATGGTGTACTTCACTATTAAGGCAGATTGTGTGTTCATGATGTGTGTGAGTTAAGAAAACATATTCTTGTCGAAGACCATAACTCCAGAAATTCTATTCATCCAGGCGCCACTACTATGTACCGTGATCTACGGGAAGTCTTTTGGTTGAATGGCATGAAGAGGGATATAACAGATTTTGTGAATAAGTGCCCCAAATGCCATCAAGTCAAGGTACAATATTAGAAACCTGGGGGTATGACTCAAGAGGTTGACATTCCTACATGGAAGTAATAAGTGATCAATATGGATTTTATCACAGGGTTACCCGCAGACAACATGACTCCATTTGGGTGATAGTTGACAAAATGACTAAGTCTTCTCGCTTTTTGGCAGTAAAGACTATGGATTTGGCAAAGGACTAAGATAAACTTTACATTAACGAGATATTGACGTTTCATGGGGTTCTTTTGTCTATCATCTCAGATAGAGGTCCTCAATTTACCTCTCATTTTTGGAAGTCATTTCAAAATGGACTTGGTAATCAGGTTAACCTTAGCACAACATTTCATCCGGACATGGAAGGGCAGGCAGAGCATATAATTCATACCTTAGAATCCATGTTGAGATCTTGTGATCAACTCAAGGGTAGTTGGGATGATCACCTTCTTCTTATAGAATTGTCCTATAATAATAACTATCATTCCAGTATTCAGATTGCCCCTTATGAGGCATTATATGGGCGTAGGTGTAGATCTTATGTAGGTTGGTTTGAAGTAGGTGAAGCAGCCTTGATTGGACCAGATTGAGTCCATGATACTATGGAGAAAGTGCAACTCATTAGAGATAGACTTAAGACAGCCTAGAGTCGCCGGATTTCTTATGCAGATGTAAGGAGAAGGGAACTAGAGTTCAAAGTTGATGATTGGGTTTTCCTGAAAGTGTCACCTATTAAGGGGTGATAACATTTGGCAAGAAAGGGAAGTTTAGTTCCAGATATGTAGGACCTTATAAGATAATGAAAAGAATTGGTAAAGTGGTTTATGAGTTAGATTTTCCAGCGGAATTAGCAGCAGTGCAACCTGTTTTTCACATTTCACTTTTGAAGAAGTGTGTGGCTGATCCCATATCCATAGTGCTATTAGAGAGTGTGTCTGTGATAGATATTCTCTCCTATGAGGATGTAAAAATTGAGATTCTCGATATTCAGGTTAGAAGGTTGAGAAACAAAAAATTCACTTCAACCAAGATTTTGTGGAGGAGTTAGTCCATAGAGCAAGCTACTTGTGAATCAGAAGCAGCCATGAAGTCCATGTATCCTCACCTCTTTCCTTCCAACTCCAGTCTAGCTTGAGGTAATAGTTTCTCTTTATTATTTCATTCATTCATGCGCTGATTCAGTCTTAGTATTATGTTCCTTCAGTTTGTACTCACATTTTTAGTGTATTTGCATATTCTTGGAACTCAGTTCAGTCAGAAATCATTTTCTAGTACTTAGTAGTAGGATTGCAGCTTCTTCCCTCCATACTCAGCTAATTTAGTCTTCATTCAATGATGAATAGTCCCAAGTGAGAGATAATATAACACCCTGTATCAAAAGCAGACTAAAAATATAGATTTTTAGAAGTTATAGGTGCTACCAACTACAGACCATCAGTTGATGAACGATCCTTCAGTCAGCTTCGTCAATGGGTCGGGCAAGCGAATTTCAGTCCTTAATATGAATGACGGTTGACCTATATAGACTGTAAATCGACTTACGATCCATTAATAAGCTCCGTCGATGGGCCACTCGACTTTTAGTGCTCTATCACGAACGGAGATCGACTAGTACGGACCCTCAGTTGACTTATGGTCCGTCAGTGATTCCAACAACTTTTAAGTCAAGGTCTTTTGGTCTTTTTCTTGTTCGTTTGGCCCCTATGCTACGTCATTTAGACCCTAAATCATGAGGTTTTAGTTAGTTTAAGCCGATAAACATAACTAGAACTTACCTTGGTCAAGTTATTAATCAAAACATAGAAATTTATAAGCAAGTGAGGAGAAAAAGTTCAAGAACCCTAGTTCATGAATGCAACAAGGTTCCATAAGTTCCAGCCCCGAAATCTAAGGATTTCTCAATGGAATTCGACACCAGGTATGTTGGATTTCACTAGTGTCTTCCATTCACCAACTGGTCCCTAAATTGCAGTCAGATTCTTGATTCCCTTATCATTATTAGACCTAGGGTTTCTAGAACATTATCATATTATCATGAATTAGTTAGTTATATGTTCCAAATCATACTACCATGTTATTGCTCAATTAATTGCATGAATTTTAGAACACTAGCTACAGATTCTTTACTTATTGAATTAGTTATGTCAGGTCAGATATTTTAGTTATTTTATACATATATGCCTCAGTATTTGAATGCATTATTATCAAATTAATTGTCGCATTCTCAGTTTGCATGTTTAGTTTCTAGCTATCCAGTATTTACAGAAACTCAGTCATAATCAATAAACCACTTAATTCATTGGGAGTAGCATAATACTGAGTTGGACTAGGGTTTAGCGTACCCAAATAGTTCCAGAACTACTAGTTATTTAGGTTGTAAGTCACCCATGTGGGCATCATTTTAGTGATCACGCCAGCATGCCTCTATACCTCAGGCATGATATATTAGATTTCTCTCGATGGGGCGTATACATCGAACTTCACATTTAGCTCATGTTGTTTTATTATCAGTTTTTAGTAGCTCCCACACTTCAGTGAGAGTCCATTGCATTTACCATGTTTTAGTTTTCAGTCTCATCATGTTATAGCTTGGTCATATCATTCAAATTAGTCATGTTCAGTAATTCAACATCTTTATCATGTTTAGGTTATTTCATTGCTTTATTGCTTTGTTCAATTATATGTTATTTCACTTCTACTATATTCTACATGCTCAGTACCTCTCAAGTAGTGGCAGATACGTGCGCTAGATCTTCTCGTGAAGTAGGCTCGGTTCTCAGCATTCAGATCACGCTTAGATCGGTTCCCGATGTCTAGTTTAGTAGTTTAGTAGAATCAGTGGTGAGTCCTCATTCTCCCAGAACAATAGTTATGAGTTTCTTTTTTTTAGTATTTTTTGTCTTTTAGTTTTAGTTTTTCTAGACTTAGCTGGGGCCTGTCCCAGCATCTCTAGCCAATTAGAGTCTATTTTAAGACATGGATAGATTCAACTTAGTATTGAGTTAATATCTTCCTTCAATTAAACTCATCTGTTTTTCATATATCTCAGTTATAGTATATGGGTATTCCCCATCTTTTCATGTTGTTTATGATTATTCTGCTTATATGCAGTATGCTCATGATCATGCCAGCATGGTTAGTTTTGGGATCACTTGTGGTCCTAAGTCCCGTGTTCGCGTCTCGGTGGTAGCTCGGGGCGTGACAATTATAATCAAGAAATTTTTTGTAGACAATAATTCAACTATTTAACTATGAAATTTAGGTCGTAGCCATTCAAACATATATCATTTTTTACAAACTTTCAGTGTGACAAAATTGTAGGTAAATAGAGATAACAATACAAGTGTCACTTATTGTTTGAACTATTAGTGACGAAAATAAATGTCACAATTAAATACAAAAATTTGTAGCTAAAGCATACTATGATTAACTAAAAATTATATTTCGTCTATACTATATCAATATATATTTTGCCAAAAAGTGATTTGTCACTAATGTATCAATATAAGTTTCGCGAAAATATTTATTATATGCAAAATTTAACCAACTTTAGGGAATAAATTGATTCGTCACTAATGTATCAATATAGTTTGTGCGACAAAACTCTTTTTTTAATCCAAAATTTAACTAATTTTATGACAAAAATGATTCGTCACTAATGTATAAATATATGTTTTGCAAGAAAAAATTTTTGTATTCAAAATTTAATTGATTTTCGGATAAAAATGATTTTTCACAAATGTGTATATGCATTTTTTTTTATGACAAAAAGTTTTCTTATCCAAAATTTAACTTATTTTAGGACAAAAATGATTCCTCACTAATGCATCAATATATATTTTCTACAAAAGTTTTTTGTTTTCTAAATGTAACTTATTTTAGGACAAATATGGTTTGTCACTAATGTATCAATATATGTTTTGGTGAAAAAAATATTTTTGTATCCAAAATCTAACTAATTTTAGGACAAAAAATAATTCGTCACTAATGCATCAATATAATTTTGTGACAAATGTTTTTCATATTTAAAATTTAACTAATTTTAGGAGAAAAATGATTTTTTCACTAATGTATAAACATATCTTTTTGTGACAAAAGTTTTTTGTATCTAAAATTTAACTAAATTCTTGACAAAAAATGGTTCTCGCTAATTGGAAACATCATTTGTGACAAAATAATGTGTCATTGACAACTCTAAATTCGTGGCTAATAGTACTTAATATATGGCAACAATCCATTTTTAAGTGGAAAACTTCAGAAAAACGAAACTTTGCTAAGATTTTTTACGTTTCGTTAAAAAAGTATGTGTTTGATGTATTTAAGCACGAAATATAATTTTTGTCACTAAAGTGAGTAATTAGTGAAAAACTTTATGTCGTAGCTAATAATTTCGTAGCTATATATCATATTTGTTGTAGTGAAAGTAACAAACCGCAAAGACAACTCTAAGGAGTAATATAAACTTTAACAATAACAATGTTCTGATTAAGAGATTAATGAATACTATCATGGATAATAAGAGATCTCAAAAGTAACAACCAAGTCTAAACATGACTCATTTTACTACTCAGAACTCAAACAACAATTTCCAGGACCTTCCTTGAAGGGTAACAGTAAAGGACACAAGTTTTTCCTAGTTGAATAATCTAATATGGTTAGACCAATGCTGCAAGGGGGATTGAAAAAAAGGGACCATTGTGACACTTGCAGTATTTGGTTTCAAGGAATTGGATATACATACTGAGGTACCCCCACTTTTAGTCAATCTTCATTTCTTGACAACCTATCAAACTATTTGCCTCATATTACCAAATTTTACTATAAAAAATTAAGAAAAAATATAACAAACCATAACTCAATGAACAGATACACTAGAAGCAAGGAGTAAGAGATTGAAAAGGATACACTATGTGATTGTTGGTCTTGAATTGAGATTGCTTGTCTAGTATCTGAGACTGTTCGTTTTGTACATCTTTTCAGCTACATTTAGTCATTAATTTCTGTAAGTCATGTTGTGCACTAGTAGCTTCGTTTTTCGCCTTTTTGAGAGTCTTCTAACTCTTCCATTCTCCTTTGTGTAGCTCTTGTAGTATTAGGTTTTGGACCATAACCAAGGCCTTTTGTATATCCCAACTTTGTACAAAGAACAATATCCACAATTTCATCAATAGTCATAGAAGACTCTCCCGAAGAATATATATATTTCAAATCAATCATGTTGTTCTACATAAAAATGTTAATACTATTTAAAAGAGAAGGCACAACTTAAAAAAAATATTAATCATACAAATGTAATGTGTATATGTTGGAATGTATGCGTCCACTTACATTGATGGTACCAGGTCCTCAAAATAGTTATAACACCAAGTAAGGAATAGATGCAGAAAGTAAAGATGACAATAAACATTACGTTAAAACCTCCTTGCTCAAGGGAGGAAACCACGACCTGTTCTCAACAGAACTTTTCAAAACCACTTCTACTAATCTTCAACAAGCAAGAGTAAAAGTCGGTACACACAAGAGATTAACCTATTAATCTCCACATTAAGTAATACTTCCTATCACTTAGCTGAGTGTTAGCAGATACAACACTACTCTCTATAATAATCCTACCTGATTAATGTAGACTTGAAGTAAAGGCCTAAGTTAACCTTGACCCAGCCCTTACAATGATTCACACGAATTGGAAAAATTTCTTACAAAATTGAAGTGAATCCTATAATATAAGAACAATTACAAGCAACCAAACGCAGAACGTACAAAATGAAATAAACGCACTTCTATCAGTTCCCTTGTTGTTCTTGAAGCGTGAAAATACTTTCTTTGAATGAATTATTAATGTTGTGGTTTAATGTTTGATATATACCATGAAAGGTTATTATCCATCAATCAAACAACCTAGTCAACCCTGATTGGTGAAGTACTTTGTTGCTTCACCAACCTTTCTGACACATACATCTTTTACAGTTTTCCAGTACTTTGGCGATTGGACGAGCTTTCAACTTTGCAGAGGACCAGGTCTTGTGAGGAGATCATCAAAATATCTAGAAGCATGAACCCTTATCAATTTCCCCCTTTTTGATGATGACAAACAACCTGTATAACTCCGTTAACAAGTATTCATTCAAAATAATCAAATAATTCCCCCTTAATCAGTTCCCGTTTAATACAATCAATTAATTCCCCCTGAATCTCTTACTCAACCTTAACTAAAACTTCCCCTTTTGATATCATTGAATAGGAGAGACAGTAAACATATGCAAATCAGAACATCAGCCAGACAAGGGAATCCAGGGCTATGGCCACATAGAATATGCGTATGAAAGTAGAAAGAGATAATAAAAAGAACCCACCAACAGGGCATAGAATAGAAAGAGCTTTACCACTAATACTAACCACCATCTTTGGTCAAAACACAAGGGCACAGAGTATTCATGTTTACAAGAAGGAACAAAAACAAAGGACTGTTGAAGAAAAGCAGAGACACATTTAGGACAGAGGGGGGAGGGGAGACAGAGTGCACATAAACACAATCATCCGCTCATTTGCATCTTCATGAGCCTTGATGATTTTCATGTTGAGAGACTAAACATCCTCGTTGAGTGAGGCATTAGAAGCCAATAGTAGTGCATTTTCATCCCTCAACTTTCGCAACACTTCATCATTGACATTGCTGGTACTTGGTCTCCCACAGATTTCTTTCTGAAGTTCAGGCTTTAGACGAGCAATTTCAACTTCCTTTTGATTAAGGAGACTGGTGAGATCATCCACCTCCTGTGTAAGAGTAGCATGTTGTTCTAAAATAGTTGTCACCTTGGACCTCCCCTTAGATGGTCCCTCTATTTATTTGCATTCTAATAGAGTGGAATTGGTGAACATATGCCTGATGGTACCTGGTACCCTCATCCGTCTGGCACTTCAAAATGTTTAAAGTCAAGATTCAGCAGATACCCATATGGGATACCGTGCTTGGTCGTCTTCCAAGTCATGACTCTGTGCATGTGCTCCATCATAACAGTAGGAAGGTTAATCTGTTCAAGCTCAACCAACTGCTCCATGAGAAACAGGTCAGCAGCCGATGCAACTGTTCGTTTTTCAGACCTGGTCACCAACATCTTGTTAACGAACTCAAACACAAACTGGTATTCTCCTTTAGGTAGCTTTATAGGCAATCCTGCCATATTAACTTCTCCACATTTTGTGTCAAGTATGGTGAACTCCTTAGATGATTTACGACCTTCATTGATCTGACTACCCTCACAAGCACCCCCAAAATAATCCCCTGAATTTCTTCATTCAAGTTTATTCTTACATCGTGGACAGTGGTAGTGATTCCCCCATCTTCCAAAAGTTCCAATTTTTAAATGAATTCACGTACCTCAGGTTCATGTAAGTAAGGAGTGGGTGTCTAAAAAAGATGACCCCATTCTTGAACGGAGACAGCATAAAACAAGGTTGCCATGCCAAACTCTGTGATAATTTCAGGATCAAAGACCCTCCAATTTAGCACCTTTTAAAGTGTCATTATCTCTAGTCTTTCCTCCCTTGTCAACACCTTTTATTCCTTTCAATTTTAAACCTGGGACCAGGCCCCTTTATGGGTTGTTCTTCCACTGCCATCTTTACTCTTTTCCCTTTCTCAGGACTCTTTTGTTTTGTTACCTTCCCTTTCTTAACAAGCAATTTCTTTGCCTGTTTATGAGGTTTCTTAGATTTTAGCCTTACCTCGTCAACTTCCCTTTTTCTCTTTGCCACATCTCTAACAGCATCATCAGACTGAGTTTCATTGTCATCAATGGCCACAATTGTGGATGTTGGTTCGTCAGCTTATAATCCCTCCAGTAAACTTCTTCTTACCCTCTCAATATGAGCAACCTTAGCCTCCATGGAACTTTCTAGAACCTTTTGGGACACACTTCTGGTTCCATACCTTTTCTTCTCACCTTTTAGGTGTGTTTTGACAATTTTTTCCTTTCCCTTCCTTTTTCTTTCCTCATTACTGTCTGCACGTGTAACAAGTAATACACTTGCAGGCACATTTCGATCGTTTTTTGACCCATGAAGTTTACTTTAAGGAAGATTTGACCCATGCATACCTCCATATTTCCGTCTTAGTTAAGGCTCTGTTTCTTCTTCTTCATCATATCTAACCCCAAACGAAGTTGGAGTCTGGTCAAACAATGGTTTGTCCTTTTATGTGACCTGATTCGATGACCTAATATCTTGGTCCCATATAGTAGGTTGAACATCTCCTCGTAGAGAGTATAGACTTTGGACATCCAGAAGTTCTGCTCCTGCCGTTAGAATACAAGATTCCAGACCCTTTCCCTCTACCGGATCTCATTCAAACAGGATCTCAGATATGGATGATGATACAATGATGGACCCAACGTATGTTTCCTCAGAGACAGGTTTCATAGTAGGCTTTGCCACAGATTCAGCCCCTGAACCTTCAGAATTGTTTTCAGATAGCACTAGTGTGGCTGAACGCCCCAGAAGTTCATCAGAGGGTGGTACAGGGGAGGATTGACTTTCAGTTTGAGGAGGAATTGACTAATCCATTTCATCGACTCCACATATTGTAGTTGAGGGAAATTCTTCAGGGATGAGTGCGGAGAAGTCGAATGAATTAGTATTTTCAACCTTTAGGGAGAGCGGGTTCTTGAAAGAAGATTTGGAATTCGTCATTTTTGTAAAAAGAGTTAAAGAACAATTTTTTTAAAAAGTGTTAATCAACCCGAAAGAGAGATTGAAAAGATTGGAGTTTTGCACATTAGGGTAGGATTTTATAACATGGGTATGGGGTCCCCAAAATAAATGACTGTTGGATTTTAAAAGTGAAAAGACGCGTGCAACTGACACAAGGAATGGGGAAAATACATGTGGCCATGATGTTGACAATGTAGACATCGTAGTATAAGTAATACTAACCTCATGAGGACCATGTCCTCTTTTCTATTCTCAATCCTGCTCAGTGTGCTCTAACCGTCTCCTCAGCTTGACACACCATGAGTGTATGCCTGCAATAAGCTAGTAAGAGTGAATTACCCTTTTTAGCCAATACAGGAACCATCATAAATACCTGCCTTCATTAGCATAGTCAATAATAAGGAGTTTGTTTTGGTTTGTGACGCAATCAAGTGATTTTGAGCATTCCCAGCCTCATCCTATTTTTAAGAAAGGATTCTTTACACAAGGACTTTGTAAATATGTCACCAAATTTGTCCTCAGTCTTACAAAACTTCATCACAACATTGATGTTCTCAACTTTGTACCTTAGAAAATGGTGCCTCGCCTCTATTTGCTTTGTCCTTTTGTTTTGGACAATATTTTTGGCCATGTTCATCGCACTAGTCTTATTTCACGAAAGAGGAATAGTATCTGTAAGTACACCAAAATCTTCTAATTTTTTCTTTATCCACAAAAGCAACGCAAAACATGAATCAACAACAACATAATCTGCCTCAGCAGTAGACGAAGCTACAAAATTATGCGTCTTTGTTGCCAAGAAGATCGGTGCTGATCTCAAGAAGTTTGTCATTCCTGACGTGCTTTTTTGATCTACCAGGAAATTTGCATAATCGTTATCAGCATAGCCAGTTAAATCAAAAGTATCACATTTTGGGTAGAACAGGAGCAGTTCCTGCATTCCCTTTAGATATCTCAGAATTCTTTTGGCCGCTTTCAAACGTGACTACTTTGGTGGTTCTTGAAATCTTGCACACATTCCTACACTAAAGACTATGTCATGACTGCTAGTAGTGAGATATAGAAGTTACTCAATGATTCCCCTATACATAGTTTGATTGACTTCTATTCCATCTTCACCTTTGTCAAGCCTCACACTTGTACTCATGGGAGTATCCAGAACCTTTTCCTCTAGAAAATTGAACATGTTGAGTAGCTCCTTGATATAATTCTCTTGTCAAATTAAAGTATCTTAGATGATTGTTTGATTTGCAGTCCCAAGAAGAAAGTAAGTTCACCCATCATGCTCATCTCAAACTCACTGCTCATCAGCTCAGCAAACTCCTTTCATAGGAAATCTGAGGTTGCTCTGAAAATGATATCTTCAACATAGACCTGCAAAATCCACAAATATTTCCTTCTTGATTTAATAAATAAGGTATTGTCAATTTTTCCTCTCTTGAACCCATTTTTCAACAACAATTTTGATAGTCGTTCGTACCATGTTCTAGGAGCTTGCTTTAGACCATGCAGGGCTTTTTCCTACTTCAATACATGATCAAGCAGTTCAGTGTCCTCAAAGCTTGGAGGCTTCTTGACATATACTTCTTCCTTCAGATTTCCATTCAATAAATCACTCTTCACATCCATTTGAAACAACTTGAATTCTTTGTGAGCAGCAAATGCGATCAAAATTCTTACAACTTCCATTCTAGTTACAGGAGCAAAGGTCTTAGCATAACCAATCCCTTCCTCTTGGTTGTATACTTGCACCGCCAGTCTTGACTTATTCAAGTGATAATCCCATGCTTATCATGTTTGTTTGTTAATACCCATTGTGTTCCTATAATAGTTCTGTCAATTGGTATGGGGACCAGGTGCCACACTTTGCTTCGTTCAAACTAATGAACCTCTTCTTGCATAAACATCACCCAATCTGGATCCTTCAAAGATTATTTGGTATTCTTTTGTTTAATGGATGATATGAACGCTGAATATGCGCCCATATTTTATGACTTTGACCTAGTCTGAATTCCTTAGTCAAGTGGAAAAATTAGATTATCTAATGGATGTGAAGATTGATATTTCGATCTGCACTTTGGGGTTATCTCCTCTTCCCTGTTAGTATCGGAATCACCTTCATCTTCTACAAGATATTGAGACCCCGTTTGTTGTGATAGGTCGGGGTGACCAGGTCCTTTGGAGAGTTATACATTCTTTTCTTTATTTTCATGAACCTCTTCTTTATCTTTTATAAGCTCCTCAAGCTCATGTTCTTTGATGTTTTCACCCCTTATTCCCGACTCATCAAACTTAACATGCATGATTTCTTCTACACAATGGGTTCTTTTGTGGAACACTCTATGTGCCTTGCTTATAGAAGAGTGAGTACCCGACGAAAACACCTTCATCACTTCTGGCATCAAACTTCCCTAGGTCATCCTTCCCATTGTTCAACACAAAGCATTTGCATTTGAATGACCTAAGATGTGTGATTGATTCATATAACAGTTCATAGGGTGTTTTCTTAATCACTGATCTGATGAGACATCTATTTGTCACATAGAATGTCGTGTTCACTGCCTCAGCCCAAAAGTTCATAATAAGTCCTGAATCAATTAACATAATTCTAGCAATCTCCTCCAAGGTCTTGTATTTTCTTTTGCACTACTCCATTTTGTTGAGGAGTCCTTAGTGATGAGAAGTTGTGAGTGATCCCATTTTCTATGCAGAACTCTTCAATCTGAGAGTTTTCAAACTCTGTGCCATGATTAGATCTAATGCTGCAAATTTTGCAATTTAGCTTTGATTGGATGGCTTTGGCAAAGATGATAAGTTATCCTGCTGTCTGATCTTTAGTTCTCAAGAACATGTTCCACGTATACCTGGATAAGTGTTCAACAACAACAAAAATGACTTTCTTACCTCCCATGCCCTTGATTCTGGCCGGTCCACACAAGTCTGTATGAAGGAGTTCTAGTGGTCTGGTTGAGCTGACTCCCTTCTTTGCTTTAAATGATGATTTAGCTTTTTTGCCCTCTGTACATGCATTAAAGACTTTATCATTTGTGAATTCAGCTTAGGCAATCCGTGGACAAGGTCCCCTTCAACAAGTTTGTTCAGCAAGGAGGAACTTACGTGATCCAGACGTCGATGCCAAAGAGCAACATCATCTTCTTGAGCACTCAAACATGAGATATCATCACCTTCAATGGAATTTTGATCAGCAACATATATATTTTTTATCCTTAAAGCAGACAAAACCACCTTCTTCATCACACAGTTTGTAACTAGACATTTAATAGCCATGAACTTAATCTCATTCCATCTATCACATATTTGAGATATGCCCAAGAGATTGTGTTTGCGGCCTTCTACATAGTGCACATTATCAATACAACTGACATTGGATCTACCTATACTGCCAACTCTGAGAATATAATCTTTTTTTTCCACCGCCAAATGACACACCACCACCTTGGTGCGCCTACAAAGACAGAAAGTTTGCAGTGTCTCCTATCATGTGCCGTGAGCATCCGCTATCCATGTACCAACACTGACTTCTTCCTCTCCTCTGCACAATAATTACTTGTTAGTCTTAGGAACCCACTTCAGACGGAGTTTCCTGTAGCTGTCAATAGGCTTAACAAGAAACCTTCATGTCCAAGGAGGCAAGATGTTCTTGCTAAAAAGATAGTGAGGACCAGGTCCCTTTAGTTTTTCTTCCACATTTATGCCAAATCTGACAGATTTAGCACGATGACCAAGTCCCCATTCTTTCTTTTCTTGATCATTATCAGATCTGATAAACTTCACATGTGTTGCATTAGTTCCTTTAAGTTTATCACAATTCTCTTTTAGGTGTCCATTACGCCCACAATGAGTACATAAGAGATTATAAACTACAGGTATATATTATCTATGAGGGTTAAAAGGGGATTCTATCGACCTGCATCCCAGTCCTTTATTCCCATTGAAACTCTGCGGAGACAGAATAAAGAGAATCTTGGAAGTGTTAGTCCATCTTAGAGAGTGACTCAACTCTTCCTTGATCGGAGGATCATATTCTTTCTCAGTTGAGAGTTAGTTTCAATAGAACCAACTAATGTAGATTCACAGATTTTAAGCTTGTCCTCCAATTCTTCCTTAAAATACTAAGTTTTCTTTTGTCATTTTCTGAGTTGCCAGGCCCCTCTTCAAGAGTTATGTTTCTGGATTCCAACATCTCTATTCTAGAACTCATTTTTGAAACATGAGCTACAAGAGTTGTATTTTCATCATTACACAAGCTTAATTTTTCATTCAACATTATGTTTTCAATAGTACGCTCGTCCACAAAGTAAATAAGTAAAGCAACAAGTTTCCTCAAAATTTATGCTGGAAGATTATCTAGATCATCTTTTAATTCGAAAAGAGTTACCTCATATGAGTCTTCTTCGTCATCATATTTTTCCATCAAGGAGAATATTGAGTTGAAGATACTATAATCATCTTCTAGCCATCATTGAGACATCCTCATGATCTTCTACATCTCATTCTGACTCACTTGAATCATCTAATACCCAGAAAACAAAGGGTTTTTTCACCAAGTGATCAACATGACCCTTCCTCCGAAATTTTTCTAGGACCAGGTCCTTCTTGCGATGTCTGGTTTCATGAGATTCCTGCTTTTGACTAGGAAAATCTCTCATGAAAGGGCTTAATACACTTATGACACATATCATTTTTCGTTGTTGTTATGCTGGTTGATGCTTTCTTCTGAAATCCTCCATGTTTTTATGATCTTTGAAATCTCTTTGTTACATATTCCATCTCTTCCTCCTCCTCAGTCATCTCACTTTGAGACGATTTCAGTGCATTAGACTTATCCTTCTTTCCTTCCTTCGGTGAGGTTCCCTATTTCCTGTTTAACTCGTATGTCGGCAAATTTCCTATCAACTCATCACAATGAGGTGTCATAAGATCCTTAGCCTTTGTGATTGCGTATACCTTGCTTTCTAGGTTTTTGGAAGCACCTTTAGAATTTTTTGAACTTGCTTACACATAAGAAAATGTTCTCCCAGGCCTTTGAGCTCATTAGTTATATCACTGAAACGAGATTTCATTTCAAAGATAGTGTCATCCTCCATCATCACGAAGTTCTCATATTGAGTGGTGAGCAAGTCAACCCTCGACTCGTTCACCCGTTTGGTTCCTTCATGTGTTTGAAGACAATCACAAATCTCTTTTGCAGATTCACACACGGAGATTCTATTATACTCATCAACACCAATACCGCATACTAGAATCTTTTTTGCCTTGTAGTTCTTTTCAATCGTTTTACTGTCAGCTTCACTGTATTCTTTTCTTGTCTTGACAACGAAGGTGGTAAGCTCTTTATCCTTTACTTCCTTCAAGGGAATGTAGGGTCAATCGAGAATGACATCCCACAGTTTAGAGTCCTCCGCATTTATGTAGTAATGAATTCTATGTTTCCACCATCAATTGTACTAGCCATTGAAGCGAGGTAGTCTGGTAGATGATTGTCCTTCCTCTAGATTTGGTGGAGCAGCCATTCCTTTAGGATCTTCCTTTTCTTGGTGTTAAACAATTAAAAATTTAAGCTCTGATACCACTTGTTGGAACGTATGTGTGCACTTACGTTGATGGGACCATGTCCTAAAGAAAGTAATAACATCAAGTAAGGCACAAATGCAGAAAGTAAAGATGACAATCAACTTTACGTGGAAACCTCCTTGCTCAAGGGAGGAAAACCACGACCTGTTCTCAATAGGATTTTTCAAAACCACTTCTACTAATCTTCAACAAGCAAGAGTAAAAGTCTGTTACACACAGCAGATTAATCTACTAATCTCCACACTAAGTAATACTTCCTATCACTTAGCTGATCATGAGAAGATCTGCTCTCTATACTAATCCTACCAGATTAATATAGACTTTAAGTAAAGGCCTAAGTTACCCTTAACCCAGCTATTACAATGATTCACTTAAATTTGAAACGTTTCTAACACAATTGAAATGAATCCTACAATATAAGAACAATTACAAGCAACAAAATGCAGCAAGAACCAAAAGCAATAAAAACACTTCTATCAATTCCCTTTATGTTCTTGAAGCTTGAAAATACTTTCTTTGAATGAATGATTAATGTTGTGGTTGAATGTCTGATATATATGATGAAAGTTTATTATCCATCAAACAAACAACCTAGTCATCCCTGATTGGTCAAGTACTCTACTGCTTCACCAACCTTCCTGACATAGACAACTTTTACTGTTGTCCAGCACTTTGCCATTGGACGAGCTTTCAACTCTGCAGAGGACCAGGTTCCTGCTCTTGTGAGGAGATCATCAAAATATCTAGAAGCATGAACCCTTATCAGTATATGAAGTATAAATATTATTGTTCGTACATAATGAGTCTCAACCTCTAGAACAAATCATCCTTTTTAACTTATGTAATGTATATGCTTGTAAACCTTTATTCTATCAGGCTCTAATCCTTCAGGTTTAGTCCCACCCTGTATAATAATAAAACAATTGAAATAGTACTAAATTTTTATTAATTATAATAATGAAATGGGTATAACTTACTATTTCAGCACGAGCCGCTACAAATGCTTTTGACCCCATGAAATAATTTGATTTTAGCTTAGTTCTATTGGCCTTGTTTATATAGCATCATTTCTACAAAAAAATAGAAATATTGTACCTTCAATAAAAAGGACAATAAAATGAATCTAAATTACCTTATGTTGTGGATGAATCCATATGTTACAAAGCCTATTCCAATATTCATGGGTCAACTCAATCATTTTAATTTTACGAGCTTCTTCCTCGGAATATGCACTTTCAAATAGTTGTTATAACTTGTAATGCCACTATTTGGTTCTATTTTCCACCATATCCTCGCAGCTATATTTCAAGTAATGCTCATCCAAATTACTCTCAAACCTCTCCTAAGAAATCAAGTATGTTTTTAACAATAAAAAGGGATCAAAATCCATGTTATATGAATATAACAATCACCACATCTCCTAGCATAGTAATTAACTTCAATCTCACCGTTTTTTAACTATCTAACCTACATTTTCTTGATATCATTTAAACAGTCTCTTAGTTTATCAAAAACAAATAATAATTATAGTTCATATGTGAGTACTTTAGATCCATATGGAGTAAGCTTTTACACTAACAAGAAGAACCTAGAAAAATATTTAAATGGACTGAAGAGTTGGAGTAGGCACAAGCTAAAGGGAAAATCTCTACTACTTTATGTTATATTCTAGGTGTATTGATGATCCTCACAAATGCGGGGACCTGGTCACTACAAGAGTACTCTCGTCCAGATACAAATGGGGTACAACTGTAAAACTGTCATGTCAGGTGGTAGTTAAAAAGTGCAGTGTGGTACACCAATAGGAAGAGCGGATGAGATTCTATGTTTTAGTATCTCACAAATGCAGGGACCTGGTCCTAGGTAGAGTTATCTCCATCAGATGAATAATGGGTTACAACTGTAAAGGTGTCATGTCAGACGTTGGTGAAGCGTCAATGTACTACACCAATCAGAATGGAGGAGGGTGTTTGTCCAGCGGCCAATAACTTTTTATAGTTGACTTAGTCAACATGAAAAACAACAAATAAATTCATTCATCCAAAGAAGGAAGTCAGCCAGCAAGCCTTTTCAAGAACCCAAAAAGAAGTGTGCAAGGGACCTGGTACGCGCAAGATTGTGATATAAAAAGGTGACAAGACAACTGTCAGAAAAGCTGCCACCTCTGATGCGGTGGTGCACAGCTTTTCTAAAAGCAGGCCTTCAACCAATAGGATAGTCTCAACAAGTTTGTGGTTATTTATAATATCTCTTTCCAACAAACATAAACTCAAAAAATGGCAAACTAAACTTGGATTTTCTCGGAAAATTCACAAGCTTGAAAAGAAGTCCATCTTCAAGGAAGAAATTTGCTCAACTCAACAAAAGTACCTGATTGAGCAAAGAAGAGTCTTTGTTGTATTTAGAGCTTTCTGTCTTGTGTTCTTACATTGTGAATCTGATCCTAATTTATAAAGAATTCAGATGTTGTTTCGGTTTCTAAATGTCTAAGTCATCTGGAATTAGGTGATATAGTGGGAAACATTATTGTTGCTTAGTCAAAATCTAAATCGTCCAGAGGATGGGGGTTTAGTGGGCGGTGTGGTATATCCTCTTGGAAATATCTATATTAATCGGTGAGGGTTATTATAGTAGGTTGTGTTGTATGTTCTTCAGCTCTTCTAAGTGACGAGGTGTATTACTTAGCATAGAGATTAGCAGTGTAGTCTCTTGGTGTAAAACTGGTTTTACTTTTTCTTTTGAGAATATTAGTGAAATGCAGTTCTAAAAGTCTTGTTGAGATAGGTCGTGGTTTTACTCCCTTGAACAAGGAGGTTAATTTCCACGTAAAGTTGCTTGTTCAATCATTACTCTCAGCACTTATTTTACTATTCGTTATTGTAACTGTGCTGAGGACATGTACCCATTGAAACAAGTGGACGCAACTTTTAGTTATTATTCTTGAACAGTCAAGGAACTAGAGTCCTTGACTGATTGGTGGGTGCATATATTCCAACACTTTAGTTTAAAGAATATCCTTGGCTGCATAAGGTTACAATATTTCGATTGTGATGAGTAAAATTGTGATCCATGCTGAAAATACTGATCCACAAGTTTCTATCTTCTTTAGAAACTACTAATCCACAAGTATCTTCTTGATATCATTTATATGATCTTTTACTTATAATAAAATAAAAATAATTAAAGTTCATATGTGAGTATTCTAGGGTCATATGGAGTAAATGTTTACACTAAGAAGGGGTACCTAAAAAGCATTTAAATGGGATGAACATTTTGAGTAGGCATAAGCTAAATACAAAAGCTCTGCTCCTGTAGTTTATAGGATGTCCTTGGCAGCATGAGCTTAAATATTTTTGGTTAAGACGAATGAATTTGTGATCCGGGTTGAAAGGCCGATCCAAAAAAAATCATATTCTTTAGAAACTAGTTATTCATAAACATCTTCTTGATATCATTTATACGATCTCTTACTTTATCAAAAGATAATAATAATTAAAGTTCATATGCGAGTACTTTAGAGCCATATGTAGTAAGCTTTTACACTAACACGAAGTACCTTGAAAAGCATTTAAATGGGCTGAAAAGTTGGAGTAGGAACAAGCTAAAAGAAAAAGTTTGTGGTAGTAGTTTATAAAATGTCCTTAGTAGAAAAAGCTTACATTCATGTTGAAAATATTGATCCACAAATTTCTATCTTCTTTAGAGGATCCCTGAGAATTAGGAAAGTAACATTTTCACTCTATTGAAATCACTAGAAGCTAGTTTCTGCTAGTATTCTATCATTGATGAAGTATTTAGTTTCATAGCTATTTCATTTTAAAGAATCTTGTATGTACTTCTTCTATAATATTTATCTTATAAGTGATTTGTTTCTTCAGTTGATCATGGATAGAAGTTGGATGCATCAAGCAATGTTCTCTAAAAGATATGTTGAGGGTGTCCAATATTTTACGTAACTTGTTCGGTCTCACTTTCATTGAAATTCTAAAGTTCGATGCCCAAGTTAAGATTGTTTAAATGTTATTTGTTTCCGACTTAAGAAGTAGTGTATGACCACCTATTCATTAAGGGAATTATGCGATGTTACATGAAATGGATATACCATGGGGAACAATCACAAATGAGTTATAACGATGAAGTGAATTACAATGAAGATTAAAATGAAGAGCATGACAATGATGATGAAACTAACACAATGTTAGAAGAGGTCAGTGGAAAATCATTTGTCAATTTTTCGAAGGAGACAACAACAGATAATGATGTGTCCAGTAATAAGAGTGAGAAGGAAGCCAAAAGGTTTGACAAATTGCTGGAAGAAACTAAATGTGAACTATAGCTGGAATGTAAGAAATTCTCAAAACTTTCATTTCTTCTGAAGTTTCTACACTTGAAAGTGTACAATCAATTTACACAAAAACAATCCAATGTTTGTCTTTTTAAGGATTGATACTCCTTGTCGTAGTTCATATTCAGGAAAAGTTTCTGCCTTTTCTTCTTATTGTGGAAACGGAGGGAAGGCAAAGGTCCGTAGGAGGACAACTATCAGTATTAGCTTACTAGTGACGAGGATCATATAGTTTGAGAGCTGGATCAAGTTTTAAAGTGTGGTTATGGCAGAATGGAATGTTCTCTATCCTGCAAAGGAGAGGAGCCTGTCATGTAAGGAATTTAGGTCAAAATTATGCTCTTTTAGCCGATTAAGTATAGTAGCAGTTTCAAGTCAATTCAAGCCAATGGAAACCCCTCCTTAGGGACGACCGCATAGACTGAGACGTGAACGTAAAGCATGTGTTTAGGAAGTTGGACCTACCCCTTTGGTTTATCATAAGAAGAAATCTCGGAGATCATCAAGGCCTACCATATTAAGCATTGCAAGTGAGTCTTAAATCATCCATTTCTGAGCTTCAAGCATTACAAGCTTTTGATGTCTTGCATTCATTTTTGTCTCATTTACGAGTAGAGTGTACATGGCCCCTATAGGAACCCCCTAATCTGATGGGGGGAATTCCTATGAAAGAGGCTCACATGGAAGGAGAAATAGAAGAGATGGCCTCATTCTACAGGAAAGCTTCTTCCTTCCAGTCGAATAGATTATATGAAAGCAAAGCCAAGAGTTATAGTGGCATCGGTCTTCTCGTTCCATGAGAAAAAGGTCTGCAATTGCTTATTTTCATACATAAATCGTGAGTTTACGGGCTCTATAGGGTCTCCATCTATAGCCTCACTAAAGATACTCAAAAGAAAGGGCTTTCTTTGAATAGAAATATGAAATCTTCCTTTATCCATCTCTTCTTGTATATTCAAGCCTTGCATCAGTCTGAAATCTATTGGTAATTGATATTTAGGAAGAAGCCTTGTTAAAGACTAAGTTTAATTCAAAGTAAAGGTTGAACCCGGGCCAATGGCAGTTGAACTATTCTTTCAAGCAGGTGCAATAGAACACTATAATTTCCAAATCTTAAGAACTGGAACTCCTCTCCTTACATTCAGGTGGCTTTCCGCTCCTCGGATTTAGCCGAGTGGGGTGGGATTTGATCTTTTACTGCTCTCATTAACCACAGAGGCATGCGAGAGAAAGCACTGAACAATGATTCAATGATTGAAGAGGCTTTGACAAGTGGCGAAGATATCGTACAATAAGAAAGGGTTTCCTTTAAGAGTGATCTTTCTCGATTTCGGAATGGAAAGGCTTGACTGAAAGCAAAATTTGGTGTAATTCTACATTTTTAAGAAAATAAAGGCAGGGTAGAGTCTTGCTTACTTAATTCTCCATCTAAGTAAGAGAAGGGGCGTTGAAGTTTATAGCTAGTCAAAAAAATGATAAGAAGGTCTAATCGCCTACTGGTGAGACACTTCATATGTCATATTATGATACTAAAAACATGTTACAAGGTTTGGATTAGGATATATTTCGATTCATGCTCGCATAAATGATTGTGTGTTGTACTGGGCTGAACATAAAAATAGACAAGAGTGCCCACATTGTGGTTCTTCGAGGTGAAAATTTCATAATTGAAAAGATAAGAAAATTCCTCATAAAGCCTTATTGTATTTTAATAAAGTCTAGACTTTAACGATTATTTATGTCTAGTAAAACAAGTGTGGATATGAGGTGACACAACGAAAAATATCTTGATGAGGAAAATGTGTTAAGACATCCCACTGATTGCGAAGCATGGAAACAATTTGACATTAATCATCTATGGTTTTACCAAGAACCTCGTAATATTAGACTCGGTCTTGCAACTGATGGTTTTAACCAATTCGGTAACATAAGCACATCACATAGTATGTGGCATGCTATTCTCTCTCTTTATACTCGTCCTCCTTGGAAATACTTTAAGGACCCATTTATGATGATGTCATTGCTTATTCCCGATCCTCAAGCACCAGGAAAGGATATTGATGTTTATTTGGATCGATTGATTGATTATCTGAAAGAGTTATGGAGTGATGTGGTAGATACATTTGATACATCAATTGGAAATTGCTTCAAGTTACATGCTGGTGTTTTATGGACCATAAATCACTTTCCAACTTATGGTATGTTCTTAAATTACTTTTTTTTTTGGTTGAAAAGGGGTTTATTCATTCACACATAATAATATACATCCATACAAAACGGATGGCGTGAAACATTACAATCAAACATAGTATTTGCTAAGTAACCTACAAAATTCAAACTATTAAAAGAGGAATTTAATGCTTAGCAAAAGTTGCTCCCTCATTGTCAGCAACAACAATACTAATATGTAAGAATAATAATTATGGTAAAATAGTTATGGTTATTATATTACATAATATCAATATTGATCCATTCATTTTGGTAGAGAATCTTATTTTTTTAAGGTTCTATGTTATAGTTTAGGTTATAAAATACTATAGACGTATATCATATTTTATATGAATTAGGTAATTTATATGGATGGGGCACTAAGGGATACATGGCATGTCCTACTTGCAATAATGATGTATCTTCAAAAAAGGTAAGAAGTAAAATTTATTACGTGGGTCACCGTCGGTATCTTGAACCAAGTCAATCGTGGAGAAGAAGCAAAAATTTTGATGGGAAGAAAGAAAAAACATCGAAACCAAAAGAGCTCTCAGGAGATGATGTCTTACAACAATTAGATTTACCAAGTACTTATAGAGCAGGAAAACACTCAAAGAATAAGAAAAAGAAACGTCTTCCCGAATAGTTGAATTGGGTTAGGAGAAGTATTTTACTAGAGTTACAATAATGGAAGGTCTTGAAATTGCGACATAATTTAGATTTTATGCACTTTGAAAATAATATTTGTGAGAGTATTTTGGGGACACTATTGGATATTGATGGGAAAACTAAGGACACATATAAAACAAGACTAAATCTTAAGTATATGAACATAAGAACTATGGTTGCAACATGATGGTTCTAGTTATAGAATGTCAGCTACTTGTTATAGTATGACAAAGAAAGAGAAATGTTTTATGGAATTTTTGAAATCTGTTAAATTTTCAGTTGGTTATTCAGCAAATATCTCAGGGTGTGTGGTAAGATCAGTAAACTGAAAAGTCATGACTATCATGTTTTGTTACAACGAATGTTGCCTATTGCTCTTCGTCGATTTGTAAATAAAGATGTCTCTTTAGCATTAATTTAGTTAGGCCATTATTTAAACAATTATGTTGTACGACATTAAGAAGAGATGACTTAGAACAACTTTAAAGGAATATAATTATTATATTATGTATGCTTGAGATGATCTTTCCACTTGTTTTTTTTTCATGTTATGATACATTTGGCTGTGTATTTTCCACGAGAGGCCATTTATGGGGGACCATTAAAATATCGTTGGAAGCAGAAAATTAAGAGGTTCTTGAGCAAGCTTAAGTGTTATGTACGAAACAAGGCACATCAAAAAGGTTCTATTGCGGAAGAGTATATTATTGATGAATGTTTGACATTTTGCTCTATATATCTTACTAACATTGAGACAAGATTCAATCGTGAAGATTGAAATGATGATGGATTCAACAACTATGGTTAAATTTTTCTAGACATATTTTCAAAGAGTTTTGGGCCATATAGAGATGGAAATTATGATGTCATACCAAACAATATAGCTTGCTGGTATGTGTAGAATAATTGCGAAGAAGTAGAACCTTTTCTTCCGTTAGTAATTTTTCTATTTTATTTATCTTGAAATTTTATTATTTTAAATTTCTATATAAATTTTATTATATGAATGGATTATAAAGAAGATTTGTTTAACCAAGTTGTTGTGAATCTAGATGAGAAATACAAAGAACAATTTCCTTTGTGGTTCAAAAGAAAAGTAAGTGATTTTCGGATAACAATCATGTTGTTGTGTTTAAATTTTGTCTCTTCTTTACTAATTGAACAAAATAAGTTTTTCTCATAGATTATGCAGTTATATACTAAGGAAAAGTCAATATCTATCAACAAAATTATATCATTTGGCAATGGGACCTGATGTGTGTGGAACAACATATATTGGTTGTGTACATATTCGACGACGTGATGAATTACATAAAAGTCAAAATTGTTGTATAGTTGTTGCAGGCTATCATGAAAATTAGGTGATTGACTTTTATGGTATTATAATTTATATCTTTGAGTTAGATTATGTGGAAGAAGTTCTCTTATTCAAATGCAAGTGGTTTGATCTTCGCAAGAAAACATGGATGCAAAAAGATAGAAATTTACGAGCATTTATGTTAAATGATTTTGGTATGAACGTGATTCTTTTTTACTATCTACTCAAGAAAAGCAAGTATTTTACATTGATGATCCAAAATTGGTAGAAAATTGGAAAATTGGGAGAAAATTTCAAGATAGACACTTATATGATGTGCCGGAGAAATAAACTTTGGAGATGGAAAGTGATGACTTGCATATTACAAATGATGAAGTGCATCAAGATATGTCACTGGAAAATAATTAAACTGTATGTAATACAGTGGATTTATTGAGTTACCGACATAGAGATTATGTTGATTCAATTATCTTGGATGCAAATGTAGTTGAATTAGAACATGAAGTTCGTTATAACAAAAATAATTCTAACTAAGAGGATGAAACTATGATAGAGTACATTAATGGTCATGAGGAGAATAAAGGTAATAATTTTACGAATTACAATGGAAGCTGATACAACAAGTGATCGGTGATGATATTGACTTGTGATGTAACCTCATAATAGTAAGGCAATTACATGTTAATAGCTCTTCTGCATTTTGTAGATCTTGTTTGAAAACTGTCAAAGTAGTGGTCTTATCACTACGATGAAAATCACTTTTAGTTAAAATTATTTGTCGGTAATTGAAGGTAATAGCCACTAAACATCAAGTAGCTTATCAAGTACTTAAAATTTATTATTTTTATCTTTCCTTCATAATTTTTTCGTTCCCTACTTTTCTTTTATGAATTCAAAGGATAATTCCTTTTTTCCTCAAATCAGCTTCTTCCTTTAGAGACGCCTCGTGAAAATCAGTAAACGCTTCTATTTTTAAAATTTTCATGTAGGAATCCATATCTTTGGACTAAATGTATATGAAGGGGCTAAAATTGCAGGTTTGCCTCTCTTTTTGTAGCTACTTACCTCTAATATAGTGAATCAATTAACTATTGTAGAGTTATTACCTTGTTTAAAATGATTTTACTGTGTTTAGCTTTTAGTGTTGGGGCTTCCTCATGGAGAACATGCTAGTTTTTTCTGCATTCAATGCCTCGGATTATCAACTTATTGTGACAAATTTCATATGTTATTATATGCCTTGTGTTGGA
Source organism: Solanum sitiens (assembly GCA_016801875.1). Classification (NCBI taxonomy): domain Eukaryota; kingdom Viridiplantae; phylum Streptophyta; class Magnoliopsida; order Solanales; family Solanaceae; genus Solanum; species Solanum sitiens. Next base: position 882,016 of record JABWTJ010000073.1, on the reverse strand, counting down.
ATTTTTAATCGACACTTGGATTTCAATTACTCATTTGGAGTTTTATCTTGTTTTGTTGATATATATATTACTGATATCTTAGTTATAGTGTTGATTTCCATTGGTATCTCTAACATGGAAAAAAAATAGTTCCCTGACTGTACTCTCTACATACCTGCTCCTCTTTTAAAAAATCATAAAGTTCCTCTCTATCCAATTGACAATAATTGGTTCAGTGAATACCATTCTAAACATATTGGCAGTGTGTATCTCAGTTTTTGCCAGTAACCATTGGTCTTTTAATCCATTGCATGACTCATGACCATATGTTCAGATTTTAACTGCATTAGAAGAATAAATGGTCTTTGCTTTCACCAATGATTCTTGAAGTCCACACTCTGGATCAGCATTAATTCTCCATTTGCATCATTCTGGAACATCATTCATTTCAACCTTAGACCAATCACTCTTATGCCTCGTCTTCTGTCTACTGGGCCATCTTAGAGTATCTTTCTGGTACCAATAATTTGTTTAACCATCTCAAATTGTCTACTTAGGGATGGGCATTGTTAGGATAGCTTATATAGTATGAGTTAACCCATCTAATCTTAGTCGATCATGCTTGTTGGCATAGTCCTAAAACTTTGTAGCAATCGCACCCTTATTCCACAATGATAAGCAAGTAAGATTGAGTCAACCACACAGCTTAGGTTAGCATACCTTCTCCCAAGCCACAAAAGTTTTTTATGTCATCTTATTTGTCTCTGACACACCTAGATCCTACAATAGGCATCAACAACTTTCATAATTCTTGGTTGTAAGATATAGAGATGCGTCCAATGACTTCGGTACATAGGGCATTTTCCTACCCTTAGACTGTGTAGGTTATCTTCTCATAACAAACTTGTCTATTACTGGTAGTACAACGTATACTGAACCTACAAGACTCATGTAGAAATCTATAATTTCTCTTTGTGTTTCTCCTTTATATTTTGGAGGAGGGTCTTTGCTGCATTGATCATTACATCACTACATTGTCTAGTCAGTTCTACTTGGATTACCTTCAATTCTGTCCTAGCATTGTCGTATTTCTGAATTCTCTATTATTGGACCTTTCGAAAAGTGGCTTGAGTTCTCTCAAGTTAAGTCATACATTCTTCATACTTCATTGGTCTACTAGTTGTCTCCACACTCAATTGAAAATAGGGAAAACTTATTCATGATCAACTAAAACATTGAAGAATCAGAACGTAATTTAAGAACCATGGGGTGGTGGTGATGAGAGATCATTGGATATTCAGTCATCCTTAGCAAAGAGTGAGCTCATTAGTAAATTTTATCGATTTTCATATCGAATTGTTAACTGAGTTATGCTTATATGAAACAAACAAGACTGATAATTGTTACCATTTCTGAAAAAGGGTGTTTATTCATTACATTTATATTATTATAAACATTTGTGGTTCGTTGTTATTACTGATTGAGCTACGACTCACTCCCTGCTATATTTTACAGAGTTCACAACTGACGTAAATGAGACTTTCTTTAGCTACAGTGCACGAGTTGAAAATGTTTTGGTTAGAAAAAATTTCTTGGTGCAGGCAAGAAGTTATTTATTTGATATCGTTCTTTTCTATGTAACTCTTAAACTCAATTCATTAGTCAATTCACTATTGTCATGTGCACTCTTTTGTCATTACCGACTTGTGATAAGTATTAGACTTCTTTCGTATTTGGAGATGAATTTAGGATCATTATATTTTGAATATAATGTTGTTGATTATTATGGATTGATTTTGGTGATATAGGTCTAATATGTTATTGATTTCCAAGACAGGAATATTTTTAATACGCCCAAAAACAGGGAAGTCTTATCAATTTTATATAAATTATTGTTAAGGCTTGATTTGAATCCTCTCCTTAGTTAATTTTATTTAATTAATTTAACACCAACAATTTTATATAAATTATTGAAATTATTAAGGTTACTTGTAATGAAATTAGATACTATGAAAATGTAATTGCGCTTAAAACATATGTTAGAATCATTGAACTGAATATTATGTTTAAATTTAGTTGGTAAGGCTAATGATACTTCTTTATAATTGTTAGCTTTTAGAGAAGGAAAAACATAACAATCTTATCTTCTTTTGTTATTGAACAAGTAGGAACATTAGTTTGATAAACGAACAAAGAAAAATTTATGAAAAGCAAAACTACTTACTTCATTATAACACAGATATTTATAGGAGTTTACAAGTGAACCAACTCCTAAGGATAAGATTAAAAACTAAGGATAAGGATAAGGATAAGGATAAGGATAAGGATAAGATAGAATTTAACTACTAAACAGTAAATAACTACCCTAGTAAATAATTACCCTACAATACAGACAATTTGGACTGATGCAGTTCTGATGCATATTTTTAACACTCCTTCTTGCTTTAAGAGCTGCAAACTCCAAGTTTTTGTCTGAGAAGTTGAAATTTATTTCCTGATAATGGTTTGGTGAAGATATCGGCTAGCTGCTCTTCAGTTTTGCAATATAGGAGAATCACATCACCATTATTTTGCACTTCCCTCAAGAAGAAAAGCTTGATGTTGAAGTATTTTGTTTTCCCATGAAATACAGGATTATGAGAAATTGCTATTGCTGATTGATTGTCCACAAATACTTTAGTTCCCTTTGTCTGATTCATGTGCAGACCACCAAAAATTTTCCTTAACCACAATGCTTGATTTACTGCTGCTGTTGCAGCCACAAATTCCGCCTCTGCTGTGGATTGAGCCACAACATCCTGCTTCTTTGAGGACCACGAAAACATTCCTGAGCCAAGACTGAAACAATATCCAGATGTGCTCTTCATGTAATCTGCGGATCCAGCCCAATCACTATCAGAATACCCAAGTAGTTTCAGATCTATTTTTTTCTGAAACTTGACACCATAATTGATGGTTCCTTTGATGTATCTAACAACTCATTTTGCTGCTTTTAGATGCACCTCACTAGCACAGTGCATGAACCTCGATAGAATGCTTACAACATACAAAACATCAGGTCTTGTAGCTGTGAGATACATCAAACAACCGAGTAAGCCTCTGAAGTACGTTTCCTCCACTTTCTCTGCTCCGTCATTCTTGATTAGTTTCTCTTTTTGGTTCATAGGAGTATTCATCACCTTGCAATCTTCCATGTTGAATTTCTTGAGAATTTCCTTAGCATATTTCTTCTGGCAAATGAAAACTTCATCTTGTCCCTGCTTGATTTCCATACCAAGAAAATAAGACATTAGACCAAGATCAGTCATCTCAAAAGCTTGCATCATTTCTTGCTTGAAATCCTCGATATGCCTTGTATTGCTTCCTGTAATTAGTACATCATCCACATATATAGACACAACAAGAATATCAATGCCATGCTGTTTAACATAAAGAGTAGATTCTGATAGACTCTTTTCAAATCCTAAGCCAAGTAAATGGCCATCTATTCAACCATACCAGGCCCTTGGTGCCTGTTTAAGTCCATAAAGTGTCTTTCTTAACCTATAAACTTTGTCCTCATTTCCTTTCTTCACAAAGCCTTCAGGTTGCTCAACATAAATTTGTTCCTGTAGAAAGTCATTAAGGAATGCTGATTTAACATCCATCTGATACACTTTCCAACCCAACTGTGCAGCAAGAGCAACAAGTAACCTGATCGTGTCAAGCCTAGCTACTGGTGCAAATGTATCAAAATAATCCACACAAAAACTTTGAGCATACCCCTTAATTACAAGTCTTGCTTTATGCTTATTCACTGAACCATCGACATTTAGCTTGGTTCTAAAGACCCATTTCAACCCAATTATCTTTCTGTCTTCAGGTTGATCAACAAGCTCCCAAGTCATGTTTTTCTCAATCATAAACAACTCTTCTTTCGTTGCAACAACCCATTTTTCATCATTTTTAGCTTCATTGTACCCAGCAGGTTCACATACTGCTACATTGCATCTCTGATATATATCACTGAGTTGTCGAGTACCTTTGACTGGTAAATGATCCACCATTTCATCCTGCCGTGAGAGTGATATTTTCTTCTCAAAAAACTGGGTAGGAGACTTTTTTTCTTAGTCAGAAGTGTTAACGACAAATTTCTTTGAGTCTTCCCAACACCACTCTTCATTTTCTATAAAATTCACATCTCTACTAAAGATTATATTTTCAGTTTGTGGTTGGAAGACTTTATATGCCTTTGAAACTGAACTATATCCAATAAAAATGCCTGGAACAAATTTTTTCTCTAGTCTATCTTGTTTAACCTGAGGAATGTAGGAAAAACAATGATAACCAAACACTTTAAGAAAATTTAATGATGGTTTAAATCCATACCAAGCTTCAAATGGAGTTCGGTCTTTCACTGCCTTTGTGGGAAGCCTATTTTGAAGAAAAACTGATGTATTTGCTGCCTCTGCCCAAAATTTCTTTGGCAAGTTCTTCTCGTGCAACATGCATCTGGTCATCTCCATAATGTATCTGTTTCTTCTCTCGCTTACTCCATTTTGTTGTGGATTATAGGGAGTAGTAAGCTGATGATGAATCCCTGCTTCCTCACATAACATGTCAAACTGGTAAGAAGTGTATTCTTTTACATTATCTGTTCTTACGGACTGAATTTTACAGTTGGCTTCATTTTCTACTTTTGCTTTGAACTTCCGAAAAACACTAGAAGCCTCTGACTTATGCTTGAGAAAATAAATCCAGCACATGCGGGTTAGATCATCTACAAAAATGATATAGTAAAGACTACCTTTTAGTGAAGTAGTCCTTTGTGGTCCTGCTATATCAGTATGAATTAGTTGCAATTTGTCGAGGCTCTCCAAGTTGTCTTTGAAAATGGAAGTCTGTTTTGTTTTCCATATTGACACGCAAGACAATTTGAAGAATGTACTTCTAAAACAGGCAAGTCGTTAACTATTTTTATTTTTTGCATTTTAACCAACCCTTCATAGTGATAGTGTCCGAGTCTCTTGTGCCATACTTCTGCAACACTTTCTTTTGCTTAAAAAACAACATGCTCCTCCTCAGATGGATCTAATGAGAAACTTTTGCCTCTCATTCTTACTTTAAACATTTCTTGATCTGAAGCATCCTTGATCAAGCAATGATTATCTTCAAAATTTAACTTGTAGCCTTTTTCCATCAATTGACCAACACTAAGCAAGTTTTGATCTATGCCAGGTACATAAAGCACATCAGAAATTGTTTTAGTACCTGAATTACTTGGAATAGCAATGGTTCCTTTCCCTCTTACAGAAAGATGGTCGCCATTACCTATTCTGACTTTAGTAATGGTCGTAGGCTTCAATTCCTTAAAGAGAGACATGTCATTTTGTCATATGATTAGTGCATCCACTATCAATCAGCCAACACTCATTAGATGATCTACTTGAAAAACATGTAGCAACAAAGAGTTGATCTTCCTCCTCACCCTCAACAATTTTAGCCTCTGCTTCTTGTTGCTGACTATTGTTCTTGCAAATTACAACTTCATGCCAAAGTTGATCGCATTTGCTACATTTAGCATCAGGCCTTCTCCAACATTTATATGGTGGATGACCTTTCTTGTTACAATGCTTACAAGGAGGATAACTTTTCTTTGAGTGTCCAGTTTTTTCTTTGGTAGTACTTGTTGAAATGCCTTCACCATTCTTCTTGTTCTTCTTCTTTTTGTTTTTCCCTCCATCTTGAGGCTTGGCAACAATTCTCCCTCTGTATTTCCTTCTTCTCTCATGACTCTTCGTTGTTCTTGTGCCTACAAAGCATTCAATAACTCTGCGAAGGTGATCTTGGACAGATCCTTTGTGTTTTCCAAAGTAGTTATGGTTGCTTCAAATCGTTCTGGCACAGTTACCAAAATCTTTTCAACAATACGTGAATCATTAAACACGGAACCAAGCAATCTTACCCTGTTTGCTATGTTCAAGAGACTTTCAGAGTAATCTTTGATGGTTTCAGTTTCTTTCACCTTCTGTATCTCGAAATCTCTTATAAGATTTAGCACTTGCATACCTCTGATCCTTTCATCCCCTTCGTATTCTGCCTTGAGATAATCCCAGACGGCTTTTGCTGACTTTAGAGACATAATTCAAGTGAAGATTGAAGAAGATACTGCTGAAAATAAACAGGCCTTTGCCTTTGATTCTTTGGTTTTCCTGTCTTTATGGTTTTTGATCTGGGCCATAGTAGGATTGTTAGGCAACAGAGGAACTTCATAATCCTCTTCGACTGCCTCCCACATATCCATGGCATCTAGATATGTTTCCATCCTTACCGCCCAAATCTGATAGTTATCACCATTAAAAACAGGTGGTGCCATTACAGAAAAACTTGATTCTGCTTCCATGATTGATAAGCTTGTCTTGTTGATTACAATCAAAACACCCACGGATCCCTCAAGAAATAAATGCTCTGATACCAATTGTTAGTTTTTAGAGAAGAAAAAATATAACAATCTTATCTTCTTTTGTTATTGAACAAGTAGGAACATTAGTTTGATAAACGAACAAAGAAAAATTTATGAAAAGCAAAACTACTTACTTCATTATAACACAGATATTTATAGGAGTTTTACAAGTGAACCAACTCCTAAGGATAAGATTAAAAACTAAGGATAAGGATAAGGATAAGGATAAGGATAAGGATAAGATAGAATTTAACTACTAAACAGTAAATAACTACCCTAGTAAATAATTACCCTACAATACAGACAATTTGGACTGATGCAGTTCTGATGCATATTTCTAACAATAATGATATACTTGTGTTGTTACAATATGTTAATATTTTTTTATTGGCAATATATATATTGTTGGTTTGATTATATAGTCTACATGTTAGTTAGTAGAAAATATCAAAACTTTAATATTTGCCACAAATGTAATAAAAGAAATATACTAAGAAATTGCAGAGAGTTTTGATGTCAATTATTTTTTTATTATTTAATAATAACAATTGTAACATTTGTCGTAGAGGTTTTGACTATTGGTATTTTTGTAGAATTATTTTTTTAACTAGTGTAGTCATAAAATTCTTGGGGTAAGATTAATTACCGTAAGTTAACTACAATGATTTATTGCTCACTACAAATTTGTAATATCTCTTTTTAGTTCATGATGAAAATACTTGTTCCTCTATCATATTTTTATTGTAATAAAACTTAGAAGTGAGCATCTGACTTTTGTTAGCGATAATCGCTCCAATGAATTTTACATTTATATGACAAACACACACACAGATGTTACAAACTTTTATTGTTACAAAATTGTTGGCAAACAGAGATAAAAATACAAGTATCACTAATTGTTTGAACTAGTAGTGACGGAAATAAATGTCACAATTAAATACATAACTTCGTTGCTAAAATATACTATGATTAACTACAAATTATAGTTTTTCTATACTATATCAATACAATTTTTGCACCAAAGTTTATCATATCAATACTTAAACTAATTCTAGGACAAAAAAGTGATTTTTCACTTATGTATCAATATAAGTGTCCCGAATTTTTTTTATTGTATACAATATTTAACCAACTTTAGGAAAACAACTGATTCGTCACTAATGTGTCAATTTATTTTGTGCAACAAAAGTTTTTTTTCTCTAAAAAATTTAACTAATTTTACGGAAAAATGATTCGTCACTAATGCATCAATATTTTTTTTGCGAGAAAAGTTTTCCGTATTGAAAATTTCATTGATTTACGGACAAAATGATTTTTCACAAATGTACAAATATATTTTTTGATAACAAATTTTTTTCGTATCCAAAATTTAAGTTATTTTAGGACAAAAATGATTCATCACTAACGCATCAATATATTTTTGCGACAATGTTTCGTATTCAACGTGTAACTTATTTTAGGACAAAAATGGTTTGTCACTTATGCGTCAATATATGTTTTTGCGAAAACAAATCTCGAATCCAAAATCTAATTAACTTTAGGACAAAAAATAATTCGTCACTAATGCATCAATATATTTTTCAGACAAAAGATTTTTGTATTTAAAATTTAACAAATTTTAGGACAAAAATGATTTGTCACTAATGTTGATATATTTTTTGTCACAAAAGTTTTTTCTATCTAAAATTTGATTAAATTTTTGACAAAAAATGGTTCTCGCTAATTGGAAACATCATTTGTGATAAAATAATGTGTCGCTATCAACTCTAAATTCATGGCTAATAATACTCAATAAATGGGGCCAATCCATTTTTTGGTGGGAAACTTTGCTACCATTTTACGTTTCGTCAATAAAAGTATGAGTTTCATGTATTTAAGCATGAAATATAATTTTTGTCACTAAAAGTGAATAATTAGTGACAAAGTTTATGTCGTAGCTAATAATTTCATGACTATATATCACATTTGTTGTAGTGAGTAAATGGGCGAAACAGAAATTCATCGCCCAAAGTGACAAATTTATGAGTGTAAATAAAAGTTTAAAAGGCAAACAAGGTAGTGATTGAGGATCCACTGAATGTGAAAGGCTGACTCGATTGAGTTTATCAACTAAGTTTCAGACACCTAAAACCTAAAACAAAATAAGGTGAGCTCTAGATCAAATAAAAATACGTTGTATAAGTAAAGAGAGCCCAACTAATTCACTGAATAAGTCACGGGCGGACTCTTGGGCAAATTTTGGGTAAACTATAAATAGTAAGAAAGAGAGAGAAAATGGATTCAGAGTTTGTATCATATTTTGTATGGGCTATGGAGAATTAGTTTTTGAACCTTAGAAAAACATTCTTCGTTTTTGGGTTTTGAAAATACAAACTTGAAATGGATAATTGAGAGTTGAAATCGAAGTAGGTGTTGATTATTCCATGGTTGCTATCATAATAGGCAAAATTGATATACTTGTTATGATGTGTGGCTAAAATTCAGATTCTAGGGGTGCAATTATGGGGTTGGGTGTTGTTTAATGTAGTGAATATTGTGGTTTTCTCTATTTTATTGCTATACATTTATTGCTATTAGCTAATTAGCATGACGTTAATTCATGGGTTAAGGTTAATTCATGATATGGTTCTATGAGATAGAAAGAATATTATTTTTATTGAAGATTACCCATCCTATCAATGATTATATAACACTATTGAGCAACACAATTACCCCAACGCGACATCGGTACCAATCCCTGCAGCCCTAGATTATTACTTATTTGCTTGAATATCTAATTTAATATAATTTTTATACTTGATACATCAAATTTTTTAGTAAATTTGGTGGAATCATCCACTCTTTTGTTCTAAAGTGCTACAATGAATAGCTTAGTATTCGTAATTTCCTAATTGAATTCTTATCCTTACACTATTCCTTGTGGGATTTGATCCAACTCTTTGTTGGGTATTTTTATTGAATATTACCGCTTAATTCTCTAATTATTTTTAGGATAATTGAGCTTCATAAAAATGGCAGCGCTGCCGGGGAATGGTAGCTAAGATTTCAATCAGTGAAGTTACTTTGTAAGCTTGTTGAGTTGTTGTTGATTGTTGTTTGGTGTTGTTGTATTTCCTAGTTGTAGGTATAAACATTAGTGATAATGGCAGTGACAACACTAGTCACTATAGGTAAAATAATCAGTTGGTTGAATTGAATGGCATGCAGATGAATGTTGTTGAGACGAATGGATCTATCATGTTACCTCCTACAATAGGGAGAGCAATGTGCTGGAACAACGCTACAACTACTCCAAATGAGAGGAACATTTGGGGGGTTAGCTCATAAGGATCCTCATGAACACCTACAAACCTGTATGGATATCTATGGGTTGTTCATCTTCAAAAATATCTCACAAGATTCTAGTCGACAGCGATTATTCCCATTCCCCTTAACAGGGGAAGCTACTAGATGATTTGCTACATTGCCGAATGATTCTATCAATTCCTGGGAGGAGTTGATTAAAGCATTCTTAGAGAGATTCATTCCTCCATTGTAAATGGTCAAACTTACGGACAACGTCTAGAACATTAAAAGAGTGAAAGGAAATATTGTAACGCCTCAAAATTTAGAAAAGGAAAGAAGGGGAAAGAGGATTATTGGTTCAAGTCTAAAAGACTAGTCTATGATTTGTAGGAAGTTCTACTATTCATAGACAAGACTCGTAGAAATTGAGAAAGTAATTTGGAAATCAAGTCTAGTAACTCATTCTACGATTGACCAAGATGGGACGACGAATGAACTACGGACCGTAGGAAGGTCCCATGGAATGGTCCCAAACTTAAGTAAAAATTTTGAGTTGAAAATTGAGGTCTACAGATGGGTTCCACGGACTTTAGAATTTTAATGATCCGTAGAAATGGGTTGTAGGACTTTACAAAGACGAAGGCCCCAGTTGTTCGACTTACGGTTGACAATATGGTCCGTAGGAATTTCTATTGTCCATAGGTCGCAATCATAGGGTCAACCAGTAGTTATATTTAAAGTATATTTGGGATATTCTCAATGCACCAAAATTATGTACAATGTCGTATTGCCTATAAATAAGCCCCTATAACTAATTTTACCCCTAAATCTACCCATTATCCAAAAAAGTTAAAAGTTCCTCTTCAAGGTTTTCTATACAAGGATTTTTAGGAATATTTAGGGTTCTTCAAGTTTTCATTGTTTCTTCATCATTTGGTTGTGGGCTTTGAGATTGAGGTATTTATGGAGTTCAATAATGGGTTCCGTTCACCCATTGAAACCCCAATGATTCTCCAATTAGCCAATTTAATTTCCCTAAATTAGTTGAGTTTTAATTTAATTCCTCGTGGGTTCTATATGTATGGATTTAAATTGTTTGATTTTGCTTATATTATGATTATTTAAATTCAATTACATAGCTTTTCAATCAATTCCATATGAACCCATGCACTAATGATTTTTTTTTACTATGAGCCCATATTTCATGAATTTGAAGAAAAAATATGTATTAATGAATGAATGCTTTTATGAACTTATGCATGATTTATCATCACGACCCTAAGTACACCCTAGACGTAACATTGTGTAGAAAACCTAAAGAGACCTTATACAATCCACTTAGCACACATCATACAAGATAATAGAATTAAAGAGTTCAAAAGATATCATTTCATATTTCAAAAGAGCTTTTGAATAAAAGTAGAAGTCTAACAATTGTCTCAATGAGACATCTAATACATCATAAAGAAAGTTATTGGATGTAAGCCATACATCACATACAAAGTTTAAAACATGGAAATGACATAAAGCTATAAAATGACATTGTCCTCGAAGTAGAAGTACTCACAAGTATTCAAATCTCTAATGCAATCCATTTGCCACGAACAGATTGGATAAGAATCGTCATGCCTTACATTAGTAAAATAATGTAGGCACAAGTATGAATAAGTACATGGTATATACTATGTATTAGGGAAATTCAATATGTAACATCTCGTAGTTCAAAATAGCCAGAAATGAACTAAGAGTCGAAAATTCATCACTTTTTGAAAGAAAAGGGAAAATCTCAAAATTTCCTATGTTTAAAAAGTGAGTTTTGGTCATTTTCAAATGTCCATAACTTCTAGCTCAAGATGAGTTAGAAGTAGTTCTTGTTATGGTTGGAAATATCATTCCAAACGGCATCGCGTTTGCACAATTTCGATATCGTATGAGGGAGATACGCCTTTAGGAAGTTGGGCTGTTGAATTAAGAAAAGTATAATCCGGATTTAAGTAAGGGTAAACTAGTCTTGTCACCTAACTATTTCCTAATTCGTTTTAGGGGTTTAATTGGGGTGAAAATAAAACTTAAGTCAGTTTAAGAAAATCAATTCACGCTTAGGGCTTGGGAGAAAAGAGAAGAGAAGAAGGAGAAGGGAGAAAGATCAAGATTTTGCCAAGAACGCAAAGAGATTCTAGTGGAATTCGTCGGGGGTGATCCATAGTAAGGTATGTAGGATATTTCGTGTTGGTTTAATTCACCCACACACCAATTTGTTTCAATTCAGCAATTTATGAGTTGATTTCATGTTAGAAGTTGAAGGTGTTGAAGAAAAAATTGAATTCTTGTTTATTGAATTGTTGGCTGCCATTGTTGGTTGATTCATATTTCTCCGGGTTATTTTAGAGTTGAATGCAGTGGGTATCAAGGTGACCAATAGTCCCAAGTGTTTGGTGAAAGAACTAGGGATGTTTGGAGGGTTTGGAGATGAAAAATGAGTTAAAAATCCATCAGACGCACTTGAGCAAGGCCCGACGCTCCTGCAATGCGCCAGATATTGGTTTCAGTTAACTGAGGACTGGCACGGCGCGCGAACAATGAGCCAGAACCAAGCCTCAGTCAACTAAGGTTGGCGCGGCGCGCCACCAGTGCGCCCAATCCGGTGTTTTTCATTCATTTTTCGTAGTTTAGTCCTTCCAAGGTACATTAACACCTTCGAATGATTATAATTACTTCAAATGATTTCTAAACACCTAGAAATTATTAAGGAACTCAAAATCATAACCTTGAATCCATTATTCAATTAAAGGAAAGTTAAGAGTCAAGTCTAAAGTTAAGAAGTAAATCAAAGTAAGTTCCTAAAGGTTTTCAAGAGTCTTATTTAAACATTTTAATCTTGTTTTTAAGACTGAAGTTTCAATCTAAGTAAAGAATTAAGTTGAAGTCCTTTTCTTCAAAGGTATATGGGGACTAAGTATTCCCAAAGAGACTTAAAACGTTTTCACATTTAAACATGTAAAGAAACTTTGATTTCCAAGGAGCCTTAGGATGAGTTTTTAGAAAAGGACAATAGCTTTCTAAAAGAATCATGTAAGAAAACTAAGATTTCCAAGATAGCCGTTGAGCTAAGTAGTTTTGGCACTAATCTCAAACCACAGATCAGTATTATTATAAAACATAAGGTCCAAAATATTTTTGGGAGTAGTATTTAGCACCGATATGGGGGAGAGTTCATACAACTCACAGCCCCCATAAACCATGTAGCCACCATAGGTAGAAAAGGGTCAAAATTTTTGATGAACCCTTTTCACATTAGACTAGTGGACCTCCATTATGCAGTTCAGGTCTTATACCTATGGCTGGGTATAGGACGAGCTAGAAGCGTGAGGTAGATCGATGTATCATCACTGTAGCTCTTAAGTGATGGTTGTCGGTTAGATAAACTCCCATAGAAATTATGGTACTATCATATACATCAGTTAATTGTATTTTTACATACATCTAAGAGTTAATTATATTCTTGTATACATTCATAGTTTACAAAATGTTTTCAGATAGCTTTTCTTTATATTGCACTTACTTTTAAATTTAATTATATTGAAATGAGTTAGTTATTCATGAGTTGAGCAGAGCCAAGGTACATATTCCATCTTACTCCTTTTCAAGCTTAAGTGTTTTTAGCATTCCAACTCGCATACTCGTACATTCAATGTACTTATGCCAGTTGGCCTACATCATATCATGATCGACGCAGGTAACTAGGATCATTATTCGGCGCACCGTTGATCCAGTGAGCAACCTAGAGTCAGTTGGTGAGCCTCCTTTCATTCAGGAGGACATCTTTAGCTTTTAGTTATTTCTTTAGTATTCATTTGTTAGGGTGATTTGGGGTCCTATCCCAATATCTAGATGATATTACTTTTCTTAGTCTTTTACTTTCACGTGTAAATGATTAGACACAAAGTTATCATTTTGGATAAGTATTATTTTTAATGTTATTTGCTGAGTTATCTCTTCTGTTTAAGTCTTCCGCTGAGTTAAGTAAGCCAGATCAAGGGTCCGCTAAAGGCCAACAATGGTCATTAGTTTCCAGCCACGTGTAGGGTGTATGCTCGGGGCATGACAAACTTGGTATCAGAGAATAGAGTTTAACAGTCCTAGGTAGTCTATGAAGCCGTGTATGTAGAGTCTTGGTCATCGGTGTGAAGCAGCCCACATATATGATTAGGAGGCTAAAACATTTAGGAATTTCTCACTTCCTTTTCGTGCGTTAGAGTTTATCTTTGAAAGTATCTCTCTAATTCATGCTTGAGTGTATTTTAGATAAACATGCCTCGACGAAGAGCAGCAAGAGGTCATCCAGCTAGGAGGAACATTGAACCTCAATAACAAGAATTGCCCAATGCACCTGAAGTGCAACCTCAAGGGGAAGGTACAACCGCTGAGTTTCGTGAGGCTATTAGGATGTTGAGTCAAGCTGTGACTAAATAGGTTGGTCAACAAAGAGGAGCTCGACAACAAGGGGCTGGCACTTCAATGATTTGGGAATTCTTGAGGATGAATCCCTCAAGCTTCACTGGTTCGAGCACTACTGGGGACCTAGAGAACTTCACTAAGGAACTGAAGAAGGTATTTGAGGTGATGCATATTGCTGACACTGACAGAGTTGAGATAGCTGCTTATCAACTCAAGGGCATTGCTAGAACTTGGTTCGATTAGTGGAAAGAGGGTAGAGATGAAGATGCACCACCTGCGAGTTGGGCTTGTTTTTAGGAGGCCTTCTTGAGGAATTTCTTTCCCTAAGAATTGAGAGAGGACCAGGTACGTGAGTTCCTCACCCTTAAGCAGGATTCTATAAGTGTGCATGAGTATGGGTTGAATTCACCCAACTATCTCATTATGCTTCGGATATGGTTAAGGACATGGGGAGTAGAATGAGTTTGTTTGTTGCTGGATTAGGCCTCTCTTCAAGAAAAAAGGGCCGAGTTGTAATGCTCATTGGAGACATGGACATTTTGAGGTTCATAATCTATGTACAACAGGTAGAGTAGGAAAAGCTAAGGGACCGAGAAGAGTACATAAACAAGAAAGCCAAGACTGGGAATAAATCTTGGCAGCACAAAGGTGGTTCAAACCGGCCAAAGTTTCTGAAACAAAAGGGGCCTGCACCATCATCTACTAGTGCACCTGCGCTCAGAGACAGAGTTGAGCATCATGGTAAGAACTCCCGAGCTAAGCCTGCATATTCACAGAGTAATGTCTTCATCAGTTGCTCCACCAGACAGGGCTGCACCTAGGGGAGCTACTTATGGTGTTGGCGGAGGAAAAAACTGCTTGTATGCTCTCAAAACTCGCTAAGAACATGAGAATTCGCCAGACGTTGTCACTGGTATGATTCAAGTTGTTGACTTTACTGTTTATGCATTGCTAGACCAAGGAGCGAGTTTATGTTTTGTAACTCCATATGTTGCCATGAACTTTGATATTATTCCTGATCAACTTAGTGAACCATTCAGTGTTTCCACAACTGTTGGTGAATCTATTCTAGCAGAAAGAGTCTATCTTGATTGTCCCATTTCCTTCAATCACAAGAACACTATGACTGATTTAGTTGAGTTAGACATGGTAGTCTTAGATGTCCTTCGTAGTATGGACTGGCTTCATGCATGTTATGCCTCAGCTGATTGAAGAACTCAAGTAGTCAAGTTTGAGTTTCCAAATAAGCAAGTCTTAGAGTGAAACAGTAGTTCAGCGGTGCCTAAGGGTAAATTCATTTCATATCTTAAGGCGAGAAAGTTAGTTTCGAAGGGGTGTGTATCACTTTATCCGAGTTAATGGCTCTAGTGTTAAGATACCTACTACTTAGTCAGTTTCTGTAGTGAAAGAGTTACCATAAATCTTTCTTAATGATCTTCCCGGAGTCCCTCCTGAGAGAGAGATAGACTTCGACATAGATCTTCTTCAAGATACTTGTGCTATATCTATTCCGCTATATAGAATGGCACCAACAGAGTTAAAAGAGTTGAAAGAACAATTGAAAGATCTTTTAGATAAAGGCTTTATTCGACCAAATGTGTCCCTTGTTTGTAAGAAAGAAGGATGGTCCCCTTAGGAAGTGTATAGACTACCGCCAATGAACAAGGTTACCATCAAGAATAAGTATCCTCTTCCAAGGATAGATGATCTTTTCAACCAACTTCAGGGTGCTTCCTGCTTCTCGAAAATTGATCTCAGATCAGGCTACCATCAGTTGAAAGTTATGGAACGTGATATTCCAAAGACAATTTTTAGAACCAGATATGGGCATTATGAGTTTTTGGTCATGTCTTTTGGTTTGACCAATGCGCCTGCAACATTTATGGATCTTATGAATAGAGTCTATAAACCTCTTTTAGATCTGTTAGTTATCGTCTTCATTGATGACATACTAATCTGTTCAAGGAATGAAGAAGATCTTGATAATCTAAGATAGTTCTTCAGACATTGAAAGAGAAGGAGTTATATGCCAAGTTCTCCAAGTGTGAGTTTTGTCTTGAGTCTGTGTCATCCTTGGGCCACATCATTTATGGTGAGGGTATTAAAGTTGATACCCAAAAGATAGAAGTAGTTCAGAGTTGGCCTAGACCCATATATCCAATAGATATTAGGAGTTTCTTGGGTTTGGCTGGCCACCATAGAAGATTTGTTGAGGAGTTCTCGTCTATCTCATCTCCTTTGATCAATTTGATTAAGAAAACAGTTAAGTTTCAATGGTCTGAAACTTGTGAGAAAAACTTTCAGGAGTTGAAAAAGAGGTTGACTTTTCTGGTTTTGACCTTACCAGAGGGTACTCAAGATTTTGTAGTGTATTGTGATGCATCAAGAGTTGGTTTGGGCTGTGTGTTAACGTAGAATGTCAAGGTTATAGCTTATGACTCCAGACAGTTGAAGGTTCATGAGAAGAATTATCCAACCCATGATTTTGAGTTGGCTGCTGCGGTTTTCGCTATGAAGATATGGAATCATTACTTGTATGGTGTTCATGTTGACATATTTACTGGTCACACGAGCTTACAATACTGGTTCACCCAGAAAGAACTCAATCTCAAATAGATGAGGTGGTTAAATTACTTAAGGATTATGACATGAGTGTTCTTTACCACCCAGGTAAGCCTAATGTGGTTGGTGATACTTTAATCAGGTTATCCATGGGTAGTATCACACATTTTGAAGAAGAAAAGAGGGAGTTAGCCAAAAATGTTCACAAATTTTCACACCTGAGAGTCAGACTTATGGATTCTACAGAAGGAAGAATAGTGCTAACCAATGGGACTGAGTCTTCACAAGTGTCAAAAGTGAAAGAGAAGCAAAACCAAGACACCATTTTGCTTGACTTGAAGGCAATGTTCATACGCAAAGAGTATTGTCTTTTTGAACAAGGGGGAGATGGTGTGCTGAAATATCAAGGTAGGTTCTGTGTACCTAGGGTAGATGGACTCCAAGAGAGGATCATGGAAGAAGAACATTGCTCCAAATATTCCATTCATCGAAGTTTCAGAATCACTACAACAAAAACAACTTTTAGCGATATTAAATATTGACATTAATAAAGAGTGTTAAAGCCTTTACCCACATTAGTTAAGTGCCATTAGAACCAATATCGCTAAAGGATTTAAGAACATATACAAAGAGTGACAATTGCCGCTAAAAATACATATTTAGCGGCAATTAAGAATTAATTGTCGTTAAAGATCATTTTTGTTGTAGTGAATGATGTACCGCAAATTGAGAGAGGTATATTAGTGGGAAGGCATGAAGAAGGGCATTGCTTAGTTTGTTGCCAAATGCACAAATTGACAACAAGTAAAAGTAGAACGCCAAAGGCGTGGAGATTTTTCTCAGAATATAGAACTTACGGAATGGAAGTGGGAGATGATTAACATGGACTTTATCACAGGGTTGACAAGGTCTCGTAGACAACATAATTTGATTTGGGTGATTGTCGATAGAATGACAAAATCATCCCACTTCTTGCCGGTAAATACCACTCATTTAATTGAGAATTATGAAAGTTATACATTTAGGAGGTTGTGAGACTTCATGGAGTTCCAATTTCAATCATTTCAGATAGAGGTGCACAATTCAGTGCATAGTTCTTGATGTCTTTTCAGAAAGTTTTAGGTTTAAAGGGGAACTTAAGCAATGCTTTCCATCCTCAAATGGATGGGCAAGCGGAGCGTACTATCCAGACCTTAGAAGATATGTTGAGGGCATGCATGATCAATTTCAAGGGTAATTAGGATGATCCATTATCGCTCTTCGAGTTCGCTTAAAACAACAGTTACCATTCGATCATCCAAATGACTCCATATAAAGCTCTTTATGGGAAAAGATGAAGATCTCATATTGGGTGGTTCGAATTTGGTGAAGTAGGGTTGATAATACAATATATAGTTCACCAAGCCATGGAGAATGTGAAGGTGATCCAAGAGTAATTGAAAATGGCATAGAGTCATTAGAAATCCTACACAAATGTTAAGAGAATGCCGTTAGAGTTTAAGGTGGATGATTGGGTATATTTAAAGTTTCACCCATGAAGAGGGTGATGAGGTTGTGTAAGAAGGGGAAACTTAGTCCCCGGTATATTGGACCTTATAGAATATCCAAGAGAATTGGTAATGTATCTTATGAGTTAGAGCAACCCCAAGAGTTAGTAGTAGTTCATCAAGTGTTTCACATTTCTATGTTGAAAAAGTGCATGGGTGATGCTTCATTCATTGTACCAACTGAAAATTTCGGGACTAACGATAGCTTATTATTTGAACAGATTTTGGTCCAGATTTTAGATAGTCAAGTTCGCAAGTTGAGAACGAAGGTAGTTTCATCAGTCAAGGTACTTTGGAAGAACCAACTTGTTGAGGAAGCAACTTGGGAAACTAAAGAGGATATGAAGAAGAGATATCCACATCTCTTTGAATCCGGAGAGAATGCTGATCAAGGTACTAAATTCTCTTCTTAGCACTTTATAAACTGAGTAAGCATGTTGTTACTTGCTTTAATTTGTTGAGTGCTGAACTGGTGTTCTATCCTTAACCAAGTGAAAGAAATCTAATTCGAGGACGAATGTTCCCAAAGGGGAGATATTGTAACATCTCGTAATTTTAAATAGCTAGGAATGAGCTAAGAAACTAAAATTCATCACTTTTGGAAAGAAAAGGGAAAATTTGGAAAATTTTCTAAGTTAAAAAAGTGAGTTAAGTCTTTTTAAAATTGCCGTATATTCTAGATCATTATGAGTTAAAAATAGTTCTTGTTATGGTTGGAAAGACCTTGGAAATATCTTTCCAACGACGCTGAGTTTAAACAATTGTGATATCGTATGAGGGAGATACGCCTTTTGGAAGTTGGGTTGTTGAATTACGGAAAGTCCAGTCCAAATTTAAGTAAGGGTAAACAAGTCCTTTCACCCAACTATTTCCTAATTCATTTTAAGTTTTTTATTGGGGTGAAAATAAGCCTCAATTTAGTTTTGGAAAATCAATTGATGTTTAGGGCTTGGGATAAAAGATAAGAGAAGTATGAGAAAGGAGAAAGATCAAGATTTTGCCAAAACGCCAAGAGATTCTAGTGGAATTCGTCGGAGGTGATCCCTAGTAAGGTATGTGGGATCTTTCGTGTTGGGTTAATTCATCCACACACCAATTTATTTCAATTCAGAAATTTATGAGTTGACTTCATGTTAGAAGTTGAAGTTCTTGAAGAAAGTTTTGAATTATTGTTGATTGAATTGTTGGCTGCTATTGTTCATTGATTTTTGTTTCTCTGGGTTGTTTTTGAGTTTATTTCAGTGGGTATCAAGGGCATCAACAGTCCCATGTGTTTGGAGATAGAACTAGGGAGGTTTAAGGGGTTTGGATAAGAAAAACGAGTTGAATAATCCGTTAGACGCACCTGGGCAAGACTATGCGCCAATAGACGCACCTGGGCAAGGCCAGGCGCGTGGCGCCTGCAGTGCACCAGAAATTAGCTTCAGTTAACTGAAGCCTGGCGTAGCGCACCACCAGTGTGGCAGAATCAAGCCTCAATTAAGTGAGGCTGGCGCGGCGTGCCACAAGTATGCCCAACCTGTCGTTGGTCGTCTAGTTTTTGTAGTTTAGTCCGTTTAAGTCATGGCAAGGTACATTAAAACCTTCCAATGATTCTAATTACTTCAAATTATTTCTAAACACCTAGAAATCATTAAAAAACTAAAAATCATAACCTTGAATCCATAATTCAATTCAACGAATATTAATATCAAAGTCAAGAAAGTTAAGAGTCAAGTCTAAGGTTAAGAAGGAAGTCAAAGTAAAGTTCTTAAAGGTTTTCACGAGTCTTATTTGAATATTTTAATCTTGCTTTTAAGACAAGTTTCAAGCTAAGTAAAGAGTTAAATAGAAGTCATTTTCTTCAAAGGTATATGGGGACTAAGTATTCCCAAAGAGACTTAAAATGTTTTCACATATAAACAAGGAAACTTTGATTTCCAAGGAGCCTTAGGGCGAGTTTTAAGAAAAGGACATAACTTTCTAAAAGAAGCTAGAAGGGAAACTAAGATTTCCAAGATAGCCTTTGAGATAAGTATTTTGAGCACTAATCTCTAACCACACAATCAGTATTTAGTTTAAAACATAAGAGCCAACATATTTTTTAGAGTAGTATTGAGCACCGATATGGGCAGAGTTCAAACAACTCACATCCCCCATAAACCATGTAGCCACCATGCGTAGAAAAGGGTCATACTTTTTAGATGAACCCTTTTACAGTAGACTAGTGGATCCATTAGGCAGTTCAGGTCTTATACCTTTAGCATGGTACAGGACAAGCTGACAACGTGAGGTAGATCGTTGTATCGTCATTGTAGCTCTTAAGTGATGGTTATCGGTTAGATAAACTCCCACATAATTTATTGTATTTTCATATACATCAATTAATTGTATTTTTACATACATCTAAGAGTTAATTATATTCTTGTATACATTCAGAGTTTACAACATGTTTTCAAAAAGATTTTCTTTATATTGCACATACTTTTAAATTGCATTATATTGAAATGAGTTAGTTATTCATGAGTTGAGCAGAGCCAAGGTAAGTGTTCCTTATTAATATTTTTCAAGATTAACTGTTGTTAGCATTAAAACTCGCATACTCGTACATTCAATATACTGATGCCAGTTGGCCTGCATCGTATCATGATATACACGCAGGTAACTAGGATCAGCAATTGACGCACCACTAATCCATTGAGCAACTTAAAGTCAGTTGGTGAGCCTCCCTTCATTCAGGAGGACATCTTTAGCTTTTAGTTATTTGCTTTAGTATTCAGTTGTAAGGATGATTGGGGGTCATTTCCCGACATCCATCTTTAATTTAGAGGCTTCATAGACAGATGGTATTAGTTTTCTTAGTCTTTTCCTTTAACTTGTAAACAATAAGACTTGAAGTTTACATTTTGGCTAAATATTATTTTTAATGTTATTTCTTGAGTTATTTCTTCTATTTAAGTCTTCCGCTTAGTTATGTAACCCTTTCCAAGGGTTCACTCAAGGCCAACAATGGTCATTGGGTGCTGGCCACGTCCTGTTGTACGATCGGGGCGTGACACAATAAAACATGAGATGTGATCATAATGTGACATAATCTAAAAACATGAAATGCTTGACCAAGTTAAAACATAGTAAAATTATTTAAAAAGATTCATAAATCATGAACATGGTCATTGAATCTTTAAATCACAAAAGGAAGATTGGTTAAACATGACTAATTAACTTAGTTTATTTTGTGAGAAGTTCATCATTAACAAACATATAGGCCTGCGAGCTATAACACGAAACCTAGTGTCTATCTCACACCAAAAAGGGGTGGCCTCACTTTCCAAGGTAAGAACCATAAATATGAGCTAAAGTGGATCCACTAGATAATGTATATCAAAGACAAATCATCCTATGGTGGCACATAGTTATGAGATAAGGTGATTGATACTAGAAACCCGACCTCAAGCTACGAGAGAACTCCCATCTCAATATGTTCTCAATGCTAAGCATAAATCCCACAAAATAGTCAATAATCTTATTCATTTGTCTCCTCCATGGAAAAGTACAATAAAGATACTAATCCAAGCTATAAACATCATAGGATAGCTCCTTATATCATGCATGAGATAACCTTTCCCCATCTATGATCTTTTCTTAATAGAGTTTTGAGACCCATAGTAAATAACTTCATGCTAGAACTTTCCTATTACTAATGGAAATAGTTTTAAAAGCGTGATATAGAATAATCGATGACATATCAAGATATTATACTAATCAATACCAAATTTAGGAAAATAGCCCAGAAAGTAATTAGGGAAAATGTATATGTTATTTATGTCATGTGACAATGTTTCATACAACATATAAATACCTTCATCTCTAAGCTTACTTGACATAAATATTTCTTTCAAAAAAATATATTCAAAAGATTAAAGCCTCTTCCTAAATTCATGTAAGATAGGTTTTTAGTTAAAATTCTTAGATCAATGCATGGGTTCACATGGAATTAGTTGAAAAGCATGTTATTAAGTGCAAGTGATCAAAATAAGATTACAATAAAGCAACTGAATCCTTACAAATAGAACCCATGTGTAATTGAGTAGGAACATAATAAAATCTTGGAAAATTTAACTGGAGAATTGAGGAACTTTTGGTGGATAAATGGACGATTAGAACCCATTTATAAGATCCTTACATACCTTAACTGAAGCCCTTATTAATAATGAAAAAGGAGACGTTTACTTGAAGAACCGTAGCTTCTTCTAGATTTCTCTTTTTGGGAGAAACATTGGAGATAATTTAGGAATTTGAGAGAATGAATAAGTTGGGAAAAAATTCTAAGAGTGATATGGGTATTTATAGGGTTTATATTTAATGTTAAAATGATGTAGTATTAGGTTAGAATAATTAGGAAAATATATACCCAAGAACACTTAAAATAAAATTGTCGAACCTCACGTATGAGTCATACCTACGGTCCATAGGTCTTAGTACAGATCGTCTTGGTCGGCCGTAGGTAATGTTCAGAGACATGAATTTGGACTATCCATCGATGGGGCCCATATATGGATTTTAGGTACACCTAATGACCGTACATGGCCACCGTAGGTCCTAAAAATTTTCCCAAATTTTTTGTTCATTTCCATTGTACCTATGGTTGCCATCTACGGTTAGTAGATGCTTCTACGAACCGTAGGTAGGAGCCATAGGTCACACTTGTAACCCAAAAACATCATTTTTCATTCCTTTAAATTCTTAGGTGTTTCATTTATGAAGACTGATTATTATGACATTAAGATTATCATTAATTAGGTTGTGAAAGGTTTTCTCACATTAAGAGATCATGGTTTTGTGAAAGGTTTTCTCACTCATGCATGATTCAAGATTTAAGGAGCTATTGAATGATGTTTTTAGCCTTGATTAGTTACTTAATTGTGTTTTCCACGAATGATGATATACTTATATTTATGACTAATTCCGTTTGGATTTTACTTAACACCTAGAGTGTATTGAGATGGAGGCTCTCCTGTTAGTAGTAGTTGGGTCTCTAGTAGCAATCTCCTTCTCCCTGACTATGTTCCCCCATTGATTGTCTTAAGTGACATAGATATTGATCCACGCAAGCTAGAAGTTAAGGTCCTTTCCTTGGAAACTATGGACACCGATTTTATGTTATAGCTCACATAGTCTATGTCGGTTAATAGTAAATATATGACAAAATGAACTATGTGATCCCTAAATATTTTAAGAAGTTTTCTTTATGAATTCAAGATATACTGACCATGTTCATGATCTACTGTTCTTCTTAAATGTTCTTACTATTTTTAGCTTGGTCAAGTATTTCATGTTTTCGATTATATCCCCTTATGATCATGTTTAAATTTTTATCCATATCTCTCATTCTTATTACATTCCATGTACTAATACATACTTATTCCCACACTGTTTCACTAATGCAGAGTATGATGACTCTTCTCCCTCCATTTCTGGCTAGTTGATCACTCTAGAGATTTGGATACTTGGTGAGTCCTCATACTACGAGGACCGTGTAACCTATATTGCTTTCTTATGTATCTTATGCTCGGATGTTGTACATGGTGTATAAGTTACGTTTCAACCACTCCTCTTGATGTAATATATTGCTTGTCAAGACTATGTTAGACTTTCACTTTTAAATTTCAAACTCTTTTAGTCGTATGAGACTTTTTGCTTTTATAAATTATATTATATATTTGTATATCAAGTGACTTCTGTAGGGTCTCTCATTGTCTCACATACCATGTCTCGTCGAAGGTGTACTTTTGGTCGTAACAACTGACCATCGCGATCGTAGATGTTAGTCCTCTCAGTCGCAATCACCAAAGAAGGTCAACTCACTAAGACATTCATCAATATAACGAACAATGGACACGCGACCATTATGCATAAGGGATTAGGTCCTCGAAAACATGACAAAGGTCGCCTTCCAGAAACCTTGATCAAAATCAACCATTCAAGAAGCAGTCGGTGTGTCGCCGAGCAGTTCCCCGAAGCAGTACTATGTCTTCGAATGATCCAAAATACGAATATATTATAGGTTAACGTAAGACGGCGATGAATATACTAAATGGAGGATCGCCGAGATGATCGGTGATCTCGACTAACTGCGTCGAATGGTCCTTTGCAATATATCTTTTTGAACACTATCAATACCTATCAATATTTTTATCTTAGTTTCGAATTATATAGTTTTGAACAGTAATTCTTAGAGTAAGCTTCTATTTTGAGTTTTTGAGAGTCTTTGGGAAACTTTGCCCTTGAACCTTGGAGATTTGAAGATTCTCATCTTGATGAAATTCAAAGTGGGTGTTGGAAATTCTTCATCCTAGACTTGATTGAAGCAAAAATAAATCATACCCAGTTGATGTTACTTCCATTTGGTATCATTTTCTTCCTTTTATTTTTGTCTAGCTAAAACCTCAATTCTTGGGGTGTTATTTTGTGGATATGAGTTAAATTTATTGTTTAGTGTTGCTTATTGTTAATATATTCGCTGTTTAAATGTGATTTCACTTAATAGTTGTGTTTGAACTAAATGAGGTTGTAGTTGCAAATACAATTTCAACTTAGTGTTTTTCGCTTGCTGAGAGAGAGGTTTTAAAGCTAAGACTACTAAGTTGATAGCCAGTGGTTATTGGGTCGTCATGGGTTCAACTCGAGAGAGTGAACCCTAGTCCCTTTCCCACACTTTTAGCTCAACAGAGTGACTGGGCTAAGGAAGAGGTTGTGCGTAAAGGCTGCAACTCGATGTTTGTGAGAAACCGAGTTCATTTGGGGTAAGTTGCTCGAGAGAGAATTTACCCCACTAAAGTCTATATTAGTTACATATATTCAACGATGTACTATCAATAGCAACTACCATCGTATGTCCTTTATCTCATATTCTAGTCACATCCTAAGTATCTCAATTCCCATTAATCTCTCTTATTATTTTTACTATTTTTAGTAGTTAAATCGTTACAAACCCCCATTGTTAATTGACCTTTGTGTCAACCCCTAATTTACTGTCACGACCGGAATCTAGACCCCAGATGAGATCAACGTCGTTGACCTCTCAGAAGTCGCAGACAAGCCTACATACGTCATTCTTACTTCATCTAGGTTAATTTTAGCGGAAAATTTGAACTTTTTGTTGTCTTATTTCATGCTAAATTTTTTTAAACTTAACATCATGGGCGTTCACAAATCAACCATCTAATATAGAGATAATCAAATGAAAGAAACAGTTCAATACTGTAATAAATGTATAATTTCCAAAATGGCACCAATACAATGTCTGAAATAAAAACGGAAAGAAACACTAGTGGAACATGCTCCACTAGCTAAAGCCTACATCTAAGCTAGATAGTAACGGTAGACATTCTCGAAAGCATGAGAACTTACCAAGTCCGGATGAAAGCTCCACGTCCGGATAACTGCAATGTCAACTTGTAAGCTCTAGCGTCCACCTGTGCCTGCACCTAAAAATATAGAGTTGTATGGGATTAGTACACACTTGTACTAAGTATGGGTATATGCAAGCACACACCAAGGACATGCATGAGTAAGAATAGCTCTTTCCTAACAACATGATTATGGAAAGTCAAGTCAGTGGACTTACCAAATTGCGATTAGAAAAGTTAGTGAACTTTCCAAATTTGGATTAGGAAAGACAGTGAGCTTTCCAAATTTGGATTAGGAAAGTCAGTGAGCTTTCCAAATTTGGATTAGGGAAGTCATGCCATGAGAGTAATATGCATCATCATACTTATCATATTGCACACAGCACATAACATCTTACACATAGCAGATATTCTATAGCATATAGCACATAACATCTTTTATAACATTCATTCATATGCCATGTGACCTTGGAATCATGGACTTGACATAAAGACTTTCCAAAATGAGGGCTCAACATATGGGACCTCAACTAGGGAGTCTTCATTAGCAAACACAGAGTCTGCTTCATTTATTCATACGTACTTCATTTCATTTCGTTCATAGGCTAGTGTAACACCAGCTATACCTAGGATGTAGTTTAAGACTTTCATCGGGCTTGCTGTGCAATGATCAAGAATAACCTAGTGTCATTACTTGAGTCTAGCTCACCTCTTGATTATCCTATCCTAACACCTTTGGTATCATTCATTTCAATATGTGCATCATTTGAGGCTGGCCTCTTTCATTCATTGGGAACTTTAACTTTAACCGACATAGATCATGTGAGCATCATGAAATCCAGTGTCTTACCCACACCGAAAAGAGGTGGAATCACCGGTCAAAGTGACCCAAAACATGCTAGCGTACATGGGAATTTAAACCCCGCTAGATCCCTATATTGGCAGTATAGGTTCAAAGACCAGGAGATATAAGGAGACCCATATCCTGCAAGCCGGACAATCTCATCTCATGAGAGTTACGTGAACCTCCGCCCTTTCCGAAAGAAGGCATCACCGCTCATAGCTAGCCTATCCGTGCTCAGTATAAAGTTCCATTACATTCAACTCATACATCATGGAAGCTGGCTTCAAGCATGAGGACATCATAGCTCATTAGACTATTTCTCATCTCATCATTAGTACTAAGTATGCATTAACTTCAATACTTTCATTAGAGTGTTCATAGAGACTGGTCTCTTCATTAACTTACACTCTTATAGGTGAGTACGTTTTGGAAACATTTACTTAGGCTCATTTGAAATTGTTCTCATCTTTAACATTAGCCTCATATCATGTTGTCACCACATTCATTAACATTAGCACAATTGCTCTTCATAATTACTCACCCCATTTTACGTGAATGTTCATTTCATCATATATCATTTGGCCATTTGTGTGTTTCACACTCTTACTTAACCCTTCTAGGGTTTCATCATTTCATTACATAATAATCATTTCATCGTATGCCAATGCACTTGGCCATTTAGTGTGTTTTACACTCGTACTTAACCCTTCTAGGGTTACTTCATTTCATTACATACATCTTAGGTTCACTTATTTTTAAACGTATGCTAGACTTATGGGTCTATACATACAAGCCATGAGACTTCATTCATAGTTCGTTAAGTGACTCATATCTTCCTAAGATTATGTAGTACAAGACTTATGCATCTTGTATGTAAGCCAAGATCTCGATTTCAATCTAAGTAGATGGCATTATTCTTGAACATTTAATTCACGTATGATTTATGCATCAATACGGAAATTTGGGCAAGGGAACCCGACTTCGAATCCCTTGGACAACACTTAGTTAATTTTCTTTCACCTAATTTTGGATTTACATTTCGGATTGGGGAACCCGATTTCGAATCCCCTCACTAACATTATTTTTCCTTTCTTTGTTTTCTCCCCTCACTTCACATTAGGAGTTTTAAGCATTAGGGGATCCGGGATCGAACCCCCATAGCAACATTCATTTATTTCTCTTTTTCGTAAGTGTTTCCCATGTTGGCCGAGAGGAGGTGGGTTCGAATCCCACTCCTCTCATCATTATTATTGTTTTATTTTTTTAGTTTCTCTCTTTGTCTCCTCCTTCAGCCAAGAGGTGGTGTGTTCGAATCCCACTCCTCCCATTATTTTTATTAATTTAAAATTTCCCTTTTACTCTCTTGTTTGGCCGAGAGGTTGTGGGTTCGAATCCCACACCTCTCTTTTTTTTTCCAGCTTTCATGTAGTGAGGTCTTGGGTTCAATCCCCACTGACCTCACATGTTTTAAATTTATTTTTAAACTTCTCAAACATCAAGTATTCTGGCCGAAAACTCCATCAATAAATGCTGGAAATTTTATTAAATTTTCTAGCCTTTATTTAACAACATTCATACGTTCGTTTTGTGGCATTTTCACAATTTGTTTAACGTGTTTTTAGGTGTAGATTCATTGTTGTTTTAGCTTAGATTTTTCCACTTAAGATCAGCCACCTTACACTTCATTTAAACATCACAATTTACACACCTTATTCACAATAATTCCAATCATCAAACAAGCCATTTTAAGACTTCAAAACGGAGAACAACAACAAACATTTCACACATTGCACCACATCATTTTCGGTTGACATCATTGAACATGCTTGCTATTTCCAAACACAAAATCACAAAGAACATCATATTTCACACTTAGCTACCAGCAACCATACCAACAACATGATTTCTAACCTAATTTATATTGAAATCGGAAGGATACTAGGGACAATGAATTCAACAATAAAGGGGACAGCCCTAGTTTCATACGTTGAATTTTGTAGGAAGAAATTTCTCTTGGAGAAAGGATTCCAAGAGATAAAACCCATACCTTGTTGTAGCTTTCCACACCTTCAAAGTGCTGCCCAAATCCTCCTCTAAACCTTCAACACGATCCCGTCGAGAAGATGATGTAAAATTTTCGTTTCTTAAGTTAGCTTGCTTGTTTGTATATTTTTTTGTAAGTTCCTTCAGTGTAGAGAACTTTTGATTGTTTTCTAATGTTTTGTTTTCTGTTTTTGCAGCCAAGAAACCAAAATGGACGAGAGAGAGAGAGGTTTAGGCGTGTGAGAAAGTTTGTGTGAGATAGTGCCCCTTAAAACTAGGATAGTTGGCAAGACTTAGTCAATTTAAGTTAATAATTGATAATTAATAACTAAAAATCTGATTCCCTTTTTTTTTAATCAGCCATTAATTAAATAATATTAATTAATTACATTAATTTACCCACTTAAATAAAAACAATTTAATTCATTGCTTCCACCTAGGTTCGAACCCGGGTGGAGCAAGACTTTACTCTTAGAGCCCATTTTCAGCACTCTCTCCCCAAAATACCCCTCCACCTTATTAATTAAATAATTAAATATATATTTAGGGTAATTACGATATTACCCTTAGCCTGGTAAAAGACCATTTTACCCCTAGACCCTCCAAACTTAAGATTTCCTCTTTTTAAGTCCGGTAAAGACTCATTCGAGTATATCTTCATATTCGAGAGACCTACATGGTTGGACCCAACCTTTCCAAGCTCAACTAACTCCCCAAGTTAGTTGACTTGGCTGTAGCAAGGGTTCCGAGGTTTGGTTCTATGCGCATCAATCCGTGTGAATCCTGGTCTAATCGTAGGCATTCTTGACACAATAAGCATTTCTTATCTCATCCATTTTTAGGGTTGTTACATTATCCCACCTTAGTAACATTCGTCCCCGAATGACACTACTCTTTACTAACAATAATTAAGTCATCTATAGAACGTACGCATACATAGGTAATTCAGTACTCCCATTGGTGAATATATGATTCACATATTAACATGATGATGTACATCCTTGAAATCTACTACTAGTTTCACGTTAGAAGACTAAGGAATTCCTTCCTAACTAGTCTCATCAAAGCATACAATATAAGTCAACATATAAGTCATACAAATCAGCAACCAACATGATGACTCAAACATATTAACCTCATACTAGTGCATAAACACCAAACATAGTCAAATACATGAAAGAA
Source organism: Solanum sitiens (assembly GCA_016801875.1). Taxonomy (NCBI): domain Eukaryota; kingdom Viridiplantae; phylum Streptophyta; class Magnoliopsida; order Solanales; family Solanaceae; genus Solanum; species Solanum sitiens. The sequence goes on along the minus strand of JABWTJ010000073.1, from coordinate 852,286 downwards.
TAATTAAGGCTACGCACCCGAGACTTCACCAGAGGTGCCTTCCCCTACACCCCTAGACTTGAGTGCGAAGAATCGTTGCCTCTTTGGAGCCTCTTCACTTGGACCATTAGGCTGAACTCTCTCCTTCCCTTGTTCTTGACTCCTCATATTCGGACAATCCTTCACCATGTGACCCGGTTTGCCACAACTGTAACAAGCGTTAGTGCCCATCATACACTCTCCTCAATGTAGTTTGCCACACTTCCTGCAAGGTGGCCTCTCCTGAGGTGTATCTACTCCATTGTTTCTCTTAACTCTAGACTCGGAATCCCTGTCATAGCGACCCTTGGATGAATTTGACTCCCCTTGGTGGGAGAGTCCCTTCTTAAACCTGGGTTGCTCACGGACGCCAAAATTGTTTCTGTGGCCTCCATGGCTGGGACCTGCCTGATCTTGAGGCTTAGGCCTCCTAGCATCACGAATGCCTCTTTTTGTGGTTGTCCTCTACCTGCTGGACATGCACCATCAACCTGGAGAGGTCCATGTTATCATGGACCATCGCAGACCGACACTCCTCCTCCAGATCTCCGTTGATTCCTGTGAGGAACCTGCTCATCTCATCCCTGCTGTTAGATACAAGGGAAGTAGCATACCTAGATAATTTAACAAACTGCAGTACTCATCTCATCCTTGCTGTTAGATACTAAGGAAAGTAAAATACCTGGATAGTTTAACAAACTTCAGGGAATACTCCCTGACTGTCATTTATCGCTACTTAAGGTTGATAAACTCCTTAAACTTTGCCTCCCTCATCTCTCTGGGAAAGAATCTCTCCAGGAAGGCTGTCTTAAATAGATCCCAAGTGACTGGAACTCCGCCCAAAGCGAGGCTATCCTGCCACATCTTGCACCAAGTCTGTGCAACATCCTTGAGCTGATAGAAAGCCAGCTCAGCCTTCTCAATATCTATGGCCCCCATAGACACCAAAATCTTATGCACCTCATCCATAAACTCCTGGGGGTCCTTTGAAGTCTTAGACCCTGTGAAAATAGGAGGATTTATCCTCGTGAAGTCTCTCAATCTGTCATCCATGCTACGAACCGGTGGGTTCTCCCTTTGAACATCCTGCCGGTTGACCTGGGCAGTCATAGCCTGGGCCTGCATAGTGATGGCATGTGCCATCTGAGCCAGGGATGCCTGCACCTCCGCATCAGTCAACCCAGATGGGTTAACCGCATAGCCACTCCTTCAGCTAGAGCCTGGGGTGGAACCTGATTGTCCCCAGCAGCTGCACCTCCTCTCCTCTGACCAATGGTTCTCCTAGTATTCATTCTCTAAAAATAACAAAGATTGATGTTAGACACGCTCATAACACTAAGAAATTAGATATTCGGAAAAGCACGATAAGATCAGAAGAAGGGAAATTTTCCTACGCATCATGCAGTCTCTAATTCAGGATAGTGGTGCACTTCACTACCATGACGTAGAAACTACTCAATATGGTTGATGTGAACTTATTATCCTCGGAATTTAACCTAGTGCTCTGATACCAACTTTGTCACAACCGGAATCTAGACCCCAGACTAGACCAGCGTCGTTGACCTCTCAGAGGTTGCAGACAAGCCTACATACGTCATTCTTACTTCATCTAGGTTAATTTTAGCGGAAAGTTTGAACTTTTTGTTGTCTTATTTCATGCTAAACATTTTTAAACTTAACATCATGGGCGTTCACAAATCAACCATCTAATATAGAGATAATCAAATGAAAGAAACATTTCAATACTGTAATAAATGTATAATTGCCAAAATGGCACCAATACAATGTCTGAAATAAAAACGAAAAGAAACACTAGTGGAACATGCTCCACTAGCTAAAGCCTACATCTAAGCTAGATAGTAACGGTAGACATCCTCGAAAGCATGAGGGCCTACCAAGTCCAGATGAAAGCTTCACGTCTGGATAACTGCAACGTCAACCTGTAAGCTCTAGCGTCCACCTGTGTCTGCACCTAAAAAATATAGAGTTGTATTGGATTAGAACACACTTGTACTAAGTATGGGTATATGCAAGCACACACCAAGGACATGCATGAGTAAGAATAGCTCTTTCCTAACAACATGATTATGGAAAGTCAAGTCAGTGGACTTGCCAAATTGGGATTAGGAAAGTTAGTGAATTTTCCAAATTTGGATTAGGAAAGTCAGTGAGCTTTCCAAATTTGGATTAGGAAAGTCAGTGAGCTTTCCAAATTTGGATTAGGGAAGTCATGCCATAAGAGTAACATGCATCATCATACTTATCATATTGCACACAGCACATAACATCTTACACATAGCAGATATCCTATAGCATATAGCACATAACATCTTTTATAACATTCATTCATATGCCATGTGACCTTGGAATCATGGACTTGACATTAAGACTTTTCAAAATGAGGGCTCAACATATGGGACCTCAACTAGGGAGTCTTCATTAGCAAACACAGAGTCTGCTTCATTCATTCATACGTACTTCATTTCAGTTTGTTCATAGGCTAGTGTAACACCAGCTATACCTAGGATGTAGTTTAAGACTTTCATCGGGCTTGCTGTGCAATGATCAAGAATAACCTAGTGTCATTACTTGAGTCTAGCTCACCTGTTGATTATCCTATCCTAACACCTTTGGTATCATTCATTTCATTATGTGCAACATTTGAGGCTGGCCTCATTCATTCATTGGGAACTTTAACTTTAACCGACATAGATCATGTGAGCATCATGAAATCCAGTGTCTCCCCCACACCGAAGACAGGTGGAATCACCGGCCAAAGTGACCCAAAACATGCTAGTGTACATGGGAATTTAAACACCTCTAGATCCCTATATTGGCAATATAGGTTCGAAGACCAGGAGACATAAGGAGACCCATAGCAAGCCGGACAGTCTCATCTCATGAGAGTTACATGAACCTCCGCCCTTCCCGAAAGAAGGCATCACCGCTCATAGCTAGCCTATCGGTGCTCAGTATAAAGTTCCATTACATTCAACTCATACATCATGGAAGCTGGCTTCTAGCATGAGGACATCATAGCTCATTAGATGATTTCTCATCTCATCATTAGTATTAAGTATGCATTAACTTCAATACTTTCATTAGAGTGTTCATAGAGACTGGTCTCTTCATTAAATTACACTCTCATAGGTGAGTACGTTTTGGTAAAATTTACTTAGGCTCATTTGAGATTGTTCTCATCTTACGTGAATGTTCATTTCATCATATGTCATTTGGCCATTTGTGTGTTTCACACTCTTACTTAACCCTTTTAGGGTTTCATCATTTCATTACATAATAATCATTTCATCGTATGCCAATGCACTTGGCCATTTAGTGTGTTTTACACTCGTACTTAACCCTTCTAGGGTTACTTCATTTCATTACATACATCTTAGGTTCACTTATTTTTAAACGTATGCTAGACTTATGGGTCTATACATACAAGCCATGAGACTTCATTCATAGTTCGTTAAGTGACTCATATCTTCCTAAGATTATGTAGTACAAGACTTATGCATCTTGTATGTAAGCCAAGATCTCGATTTTGATCTAAGTAGATGGCATTATTCTTGAACATTTAATTCACATATGATTTATGTATCAATACGGAAATTTAGGCAAGGGAACCCGACTTCGAATCCCTTGGACAACACTTAGTTAATTTTCTTTCACCTAATTTTGGATTTACATTTCGGCTTGGGGAACCCGATTTCGAATCCCCTCACTAACATTATTTTTCCTTTCTTTTTTTCCTCCCCTCACTTCACATTAGGAGTTTTAAGCATTAGGGGATCCGGGATCGAACCCCCATAGCAACATTCATTTATTTCTCTTTTTCGTAAGTGTTTCCCATGTTGGCCGAGAGGAGGTGGGTTCGAATCCCACTCCTCTCATCATTATTATTGTTTTATTTTTTTAGTTTCTCTCTTTGTCTCCTCCTTCAGCCAAGAGGTGGTGTGTTCGAATCCCACTCCTCCCATTATTTTTATTAATTTAAAATTTCCCTTTTACTCTCTTGTTTGGCCGAGAGGTTGTGGGTTCGAATCCCACACCTCTCTTTTTTTTTCCAGCTTTCATGTAGTGAGGTCTTGGGTTCAATCCCCACTGACCTCACATGTTTTAAATTTATTTTTAAACTTCTCAAACATCAAGTATTCTGGCCGAAAACTCCATCAATAAATGCTGGAAATTTTATTAAATTTTCTAGCCTTTATTTAACAACATTCATACGTTCGTTTTGTGGCATTTTCACAATTTGTTTAACGTGTTTTAGGTGTAGATTCATTGTTGTTTTAGCTTAGATTTTTCCACTTAAGATCATCCACCTTACACTTCATTTAAACATCACAATTTACACACCTTATGCACAATAATTCCAATCATCAAACAAGCCATTTTAAGACTTCAAAACGGAGAACAACAACAAACATTTCATACATTGCACCACATCATTTACGGTTGACATCATTGAACATGCTTGCTATTTCCAAACACAAAATCACAAAGAACATCATATTTCACACTTAGCTACCAGCAACCATACCAACAACATGATTTCTAACCTAATTTAGATTGAAATCGGAAGGATACTAGGGACAAGGAATTCAACAATAAAGGGGACAGCCCTAGTTTCATACGTTGAATTTTGTAGAAAGAAATTTCTTTTGGAGAAAGGATTCCAAGAGAGAAAATCCATACCTTGTTGTAGCTTTCCACACCTTCAAAGTTCTGCCCAAATCCTCCACTAAACCTTCAACACGATCCCGTCGAGAAGATGATGTAAAATTTTCGTTTCTTAAGTTAGCTTGCTTGTTTGTATATTTTTTTGTAAGTTCCTTGAGTGTAGAGTACTTTTGATTGTTTTCTAATGTTTTGTTTTCTGTTTTTGCAGCCAGGAAAGCAAAATGGAAGAGAGAGAGAGAGGTTTAGGCGTGTGAGAGAGTTTGTGTGAGATAGTGCCCCTTAAAACTAGGATAGTTGGCAAGACTTAGTCAATTTAAGTTAATAATTAATAATTAATAACTAAAAATCTGATTTCCCCTTTTATTTATTAATCAGCATTAATAAATTATATTAATTAATTACATTAATTTACCCACTTAAATAAAAACAATTTAATTCATTGCTTCCACCTAGGTTCGAACCCGGGTGGAGCAAGACTTTACTCTTAGAGCCCATTTTCGGCACTCTCTCCCCAAAATACCCCTCCACCGTATTAATTAAATAATTAAATATATATTTAGGGTAATTACGATATTACCCTTAGCTTGATAAAAGACCATTTTACCCCTAGACCCTCCAAACTTAAGATTTCCTCTTTTTAAGTCCGGTAAAGACTCATTTGAGTAAATCTTCGTATTCGAGAGTCCTACATGGTTGGACCCAACCTTTGCAAGCTCAACTAACTCCCCAAGTTAGTTGGCTTGGCTGTAGCAAGGGTTCCGAGGTTTGGTTTTACGCGCATCAATCCGTGTGAATCTTGGTCTAATCGTAGGCATTCTTGACAGAATAAGCATTTCTTATCTCATCCCTTTTTAGGGTTGTTACATTTACTATGTTTTTATTCGAAAATTTCTAGTAGCTTTGACTACCATAGGATAGATTTGTGCTTTACTGAAACATTCTCAGTACCACTCCCAATGGGAACTATCCCAACCCTTGGTTAGGTTATATACTGATAAACGTCGACGCTTAATAATGGATGAATTGTCTTTGATGACGTTACCGACACTACGTACCAACCACAATCTAATAACTTAAGCTCGAGAGAGTATAGTATATCTGAGACATTTAATGAATGGACAAATTTATTTGATACCCAAGTGCATTTGTCAGTTTTGCGAAATAGACACACTTGAATAAATTGATAGTAATATATTTGCTTGGGTTTCATTGTATAGTAATTGTAACCGTAGTTCACATTTATTATTGATACAAATCCAACTTATCAAAGTAGATAGCAAAATTTCGTCAAAAATCCAATTTTCCAATGATAGTTACTAATTTTAATGTCAACATCAAATTACATAAGAACTATAGGTCTCTCTCGATGGGATTCGACCTCAACCTAGTTGGGTTAATATATTTTCAATCAACCATATAGAAATAAAATTCTAAGTTCTAGTTCGTTTTGTTTTACATTTCTTAAAAATTATTTATAATATTTTGTAAATATATATTTAATTTGAAATATTTTTAATCATAATAAAAACATACGAGGGCAACCTCTGTTTGTGCAGTACTTTATATATACAACAAAAAACAGACTACAAAAGGAGGGTTTAGTATGCAAGTGAAGCTCAACAAAATAAAAGCACCATGTTTTGCCTGTAAACTTTGTTTTAACCACATTGATATACAAGGGTTTTTTCTTCAGAGAAAGAAGCAATGAAGCAGAATGGATTATTGTTTTGTATGTGAAAAGAAAAGGATTACATGGAGGTTGGAGGATTCAATATTGTTTCAACTTCAAATAATGCTACTCCTAAAACTCACAAAAATACTTCTTTGAATCCTAATAATAAATAATTCAAGAAACATAATGGTAGACCTCCCAAGAAAAATAATGGTGAAAATAACCAAGCACAAAATCAACAAGTTCAATATAAGGGATTGTGCTTTGTTTGTACCAAGAGTTCACATATTGCTCGATTTTGCAGATTCCAGAAAATGATCCTAACCCTAAGACAAATGTTACTGAATAAAATTTTTTGGTGGTAATTACCGACGTAAACATGGTTAACAATGTTGATGGATGGTTGGTTGATTCTGGTGCAAACCATCATGTTTGTTATGACAAAGATTAGCTTAAAAACATACTCATTTTGAGGAGCCTAAAACCATCATGATTTGCTATTCTTACACAACTCAAGTGCTTGGAACGGGAGATGTTTAATTGTGTTTTACTTTTGGAATGGTATTAACTTTGAAAAATGTACTCTACACTCTTTTCATGAGGAAAAACTTGATGTCTTGTTTTCTTCTTAATAATGTGGGCTTTAAATAAATTATTGAATCTGATTAATATGTAATTGTAAAGAAGGGTATTTTTGTAAGAAAGGGGTATGCTTGTGATGGGATGTTTAAACAGAATGCTAAAATAATAAAGTTTGTACTTCTGTTTTTATGCTTTGTTCTATAGATTTTTGGCATTATCGTTTGCGTCATATTAATGATCGCTATGTTGGAATCATGAGTAGTTTAGGATTAATCCCAATGGTTAAAAATAATGTTAAAAAGTGTGTGCCTTATAGTAAAGTCAAAATCACTAAAAGGCCTCATTTTCAATATTAAAGAAATTGATTTGTTATAATTAGTTCATACGGATATATGTGAATTTGGAGGAATTTTAACTAATGAAGGTAACAGGTATTTTAAGTCATTCCACCAAAACTTCATTAGTCTAATCCTGGTTCTGACCCTTTTTTGGGCAGTTCCAGTGTGTCAACCACGGACCACACCTACGTTCCATAGTTTCAACCACAGGTCATAGGTGGCCAACATTGATTGGCACCTGAAACATCAGGAAATGGTATTCTGACCTTCCTCAAATCCGGGGTGTTACAATGGTTAGCTGAGTTTCTGAATGATTCTAACACTCCCTAGTGGGAGTTACCAGAAGCTTTATTAGAGAGAAAAATTGTCAAGCTTAGGGACAACGTCCAGAACTTGAAAGAGTGGGAGGTGAATCTCTACATAATACATTTTTGTGGTTCTGAAAATTGTTACTAAAATGTCCATCACATGGTGTTCGGGTAATTTGCTGTTGTATTACTTATATTATAGCTTCTATTAAGTCAACAAAGGTGTGGCTGATTAACCTATTCAAGGTATGCTAATGCGACAACTGTATGATGTAGCAATATTGTTTCTAGATGATATGACAAAGATAAATCGAGCATGCATACTGTAGAGGTTTAGGTATCTTCTCTACAATGGAGAATGAGTAAGGAACAAATTGAGTAGAACAATGAGAGTGATGAAAACATGCATAAAATGATGACTCATCTTAATTTTTAGTCCAAACATTTCATGGGAGGTGGGAAATCAATTGGGGATTCTTATACTAACTACCCATAATTGGGTGGAACCTAGGTTAGAACATGGAGTAAGATACTAGTTGGTATGATTGGAGAGGGAAAGAAGTGTCAATCAGAGATAATGTGAGGCTGAAAAAGAAAGATTGTTCCATCTCACGATCACCCGAAACCATAAGAACCAGCTCGACTAGAGGAAAACCAAAGCGAATATATGCTAACAGGGATATTAAATAAGGTTGAAGGGTTCGATAAAGTATTATTGAAAGATTTGAAAATGACATCTCCAATGTGACTAAAATGGTTAATTCGCATTCCATAACAATCAAGCAGCTGGAAACTCAAATGTGATAGATCTCTACTTATAAATATCTAAGGCAAAAGGTAACATTGCCCTGTGAAACCATCCCAAATCCAATAAATATTGTTCATGAGTAAGAATTGTGTCGTACCATGATATTAAATAAAGCACTTTTTGGGAGGCAACCTGTAAGGACCCTAAAAATGAAATAGGATGAACTAAAGCCTCACATGAGTTTTATAAGTTAATGACTTGTTAATAAGGTGAAAAATAAATTTTAATATTTGGTATAAAGTGTTTTGAGTTCAAACGTCAAGTGACAACCAAGACGTCTGGAAACTAGTGTTTTGTGTGCTAGTGTGTTCTTTTGTGTTTTTCATGTTTTGGTGTGTCGTTTGGAGTCTAAAATGATCGGAGGTGAATCTAGTATCTAGATGGTCATGTTTAAGGTCAAAATGTCTGGGTACGACTCCCCAAGGACCACCCTAAGGGTCATTGAGGAGGACCCAAACATTGGCCAAAAAGCTGTCAAAATAACTTGACCAATGACCCCAAGTGACGCCCAGTTGGAGGGTTGACCCCCCGTAGGTTGGGGCGTGTCTCCACACTTAGCCATGGGAGATTAGACCTCATTTGAGTTAGCCTCATTCCCATTCCACGGATCTGCAGGACGGTGACATCAAGCTACCTACGGTCAATAGGTGGTGGTCGTGAGCCAATGCCTGCTTGTCGTCAAGTGGCTCGACCATATAAGGAGTGAATTGGTAAATTCACCTTACATTCTAATTAAATGGTGGACCGTTATTTTACCTATTTTTGGGTATTTTAAGTATGTTAAAACCTAGAAACCGTTAATTATAATTTATTATTCAAAATTAAACCCTTACCTCCAAAATAGATTCTCTCTAGAACTCCACTGGAGGCCAAGCTCAAGATCAAGGTAGGAGATGGGGTTTCAACTGATTTCTTCTTCAATTTTCGTGGGTATTCAATATATAATGTATGGTAACTCTTGATCCTTGGATAACCTTTCATTGAAGGAGTTCTATCAAAGAGTTTCCAAAGTTTTTCAATGATCAAATTTCCCAATTTCCAATCCAAGCATGGGTTCATTGTCAAATTGTTTTCAAAATAATTTTAATGATGTATCAATTTTTGCTCAAGTTGTTAAAGATGATTTTCAATGTAATTCCTTGAAGACCCCATGATCTTCCTAAACTCTCAATTTAGCCTATAAATGGGTTTTGTGATCTTGATTGTATGTTAATTGAATCAAGCCTAGATTCTGATGTATTATTGATTCCTATTTTTATCTTTAGCTATTGATTATGAATTTTTGAGGATTGATCTATGATGATCATGGCTTGGAGAATTGGTAAGTTGACATAACTTCTTATCTATAGTATTGGAATTGATGTTGTATGGTTCGATCCACTTATGGTTGAGGTGTTTACTTCTTGTCTATCTATGCATGTTGTGATCATGGACTTGACGGCAATAGATGTATAGTGATTTTTTATTATGATGAATATGTGTATGAAGGTGTGCTATGAAGGTTATGTATGTAGTCCTCAATGTTAATATCATGATTAAGGTGTATTGATAATGTGAAGTATAATTTTATTGAGAATATTAGGGTAAGGTATGGTCTATATCCTTTATTGTGAGAGGCACTATTATGGAACGAAACCTACCTACATGACCCCAATATGAATTGTGATCTTATACATGTTAGGATTTATCTATTCAAGTGTTGAATGTATTTATGTCTCCTATGATGAAGGATGGGTGTGTGGTCTAGAATCCCTTAAGGCATTATATGTGGATTGTTCATGAAATGGGTATATTGTTAATATGTTGTGATCCCTTGAAGGGAAGTTCCCTCAATAAGGAGTTTTGGAGAAATGTGCTAAATATTGAGAGTTTAAAGTTGCCCTTTTGTATGAGTAATGCTTCATAGTTTTCCTTGTGTTGGATTGAAGTTCTTGTTTAGGCTTACTCCTAAGAGGGGAAGATAGTGTGTTTAATTAGCAATGTAATTGTGAAGGTATGCTAGTAATGAGAGAACACATATGACTAATTGGTTAATTCCCATGTGAACCCACCATAAGGATGGAAAGTGGAACAATTGATGTTATTCCATGAGTTGGGGTTGTGTTGTGCTTTAAGGTTGACTTAGAGGGATGTATGTACCACTTAGTTCATGGGAAGGAGAAGAGTGTAAGTGTTGACCAAATTCAAAGAGGTTTGTCGTCTTTTAAGATTGATCTTAAGTATGGTCATTCTAGTAGGGTGCTTAGATAACACCTAGACAAGATTGGTTGGTAAATTCCACCAAAAAGGGATGACAAAGGTGGAAATGGTCCGGAAGTAGTCTTGATCTAATTTTTGAGAAAAATAAAAAGGTTCCATGGACAAAACTCTTCTAAGTTCCCCTAAGGATTTATCTAGAGACACTACACCATTTTAGGCGTACGGCCACCCCACTAAAGTGTAGCCTAAACTAGCAAAAAGTGTGGCCTAAAATAAAAGGCCACACTTTTGGACTTTAGGCAACACTTTTCAGGGGGTGGCCAAAAGAAGCGTAACCTTTGACATTAGGCAACACTTATTAAATGTCGCCACTTTTGGCTACACTTATGAAGCGTAGCCGAAGAAGTATAAGGCCACGCTTTGTTGCAATGCATTAGCAACACCTATATTTTATTATACTACACTTAAAAGTGTTGCCTTTGCAGTTTTATTGGTCACACTTCAAAAGTGTTGCCTTTTATAGGTCATCTAGCGCAACACTTCAAAAGTGTTGCTATTATATCTCATAGCAACGCTTATAAAGTGTACCTTTAACAGTGAACGTCCTACATCAACACTTCTAAATTGCATATACTCAATATATAATTACATAATTAAATATATAAATGATCTAAAGTGCAAAATTAGCTAATAAATAAATCGAAGCTATACATTTCGAATAAGCTTGGAAAAACATGTCTAGTACAACCAATACTTAGAAAGTGATTGCTTAAAGATCTCTACTATCAATAAATTCCACAAAACCAAATGCATTCAAACAAATATAACATTAAAAAAGCTCTTCATCGTTAACTATAATAGATCGATTTTACTTCAGGCCACTATTCAAATTCAATTACCGGCATTCTCCTGCACATTAAAAAGAAAAATATAAGTTAGTGAGGCTTTATGGACACCTTAAGATAGTGCTTAATTTTCATGTAATTCTGCATGGGAATTGATCAGGAATGAGATAAGCAAAACAGTGATGGACAAGCACATATGGCACAAGAATATCCCATTTAATATATCCTTCCTAATTTGGAGAGCAATAAGAGGCTAAATTCCCACAAACAAAAAGCTCAATATTTTTGGGATTGAACCTGTTAAATGTTATTGTTGCTATCAAGCTTGTTTGGGTGAGGTCGACCACATTCTGATTTCTGGGAATTCGCTAGCCATGTGTGAACTCTACTCAGCTTCACTGATTCATACACATATTCCTCTAAGAAAATCTTCTTATGCGGTGGGGTAATATGCAGCATAAAAATGAGTCTGATAAGCTCATGAATCAGGCCCTTCCCATCATTATATGGTGGGACCTATGGAAAATCAATATGCAGTAAAATATGGTGCCAAACAATCCAACACAAGGAGAGTGAATCCTTCAAATTTTCAACACTATTTTCCCCTATATCCAGTGGTCACTCAACTGTAGGCATGAAATTAAGGTTATATCAGTTCTTTGAGAATGACCTTGTAATGGTGTTTACAAGCTAAATACAGCTGGGAGTGCTCTCAATAATCCAGACAAGATAAGTGGAGGAGGAATTTTAAGAGATTACCAAGGAAAGTTGGTGTATGCATTTGTTGTTTCCCTTGGCATTGGTACCAACGACTCGGCTGAGTTACCAGCAGCGATATATGGAATTAACTGGTGCCTGCAACATGGATACAGGAAGATTATTTTGGGGGTGGACTCTCAACTTTTAATGAAGTGGATCACTACTAACAGTAGCCCTCCATGGAAACTTAATAACTTCATCAAATGGAAAATATTTATCTCTATAAAGAAGGTAAGTTTTTGTGTGTAGCACCAACATTTATCTCTTTTGTCAAATGGAAAAAATAAGAAATGATAGTTTCCAAGGAAAACATAACAGATAATTCATATCAAGATTTCTTTGTACACATGTTACAGAATTTTCAGTGGGAAAAATTGAATAAGAATCACTATAAAGAAGGTAAGTTTTTGTGTGTAGCTATAAAGAATAATTGTTCTTTCACAGATAAATTCAAGAAAGAAAAATATAAAATGGTTAGCGCAAAGAATACTAGGCCTCTGATTTAGAAGTTAAATCCACCTGGAAGAAAGGATGTTGAAGATCATCGATTGACTTTGGCCTCTTACGAGGATCCCGTGAACAAAGAGATCCAGCAACAAGAAACAGAAAAGATGAAATGACAAGCTATCAAATATTTCATTCCCTGTAAGAAGGTGTATTCAGAATGGTTGCATATGACGATGTTAAAAATAATTAAATAAGTGATACGAATGTTTTTATTCACTTCTTACCTTTATTAAACTAATAGCATTTTCACTGGCAGATGGAACTTGCAAGGCAAGATATACAACGGCAACCTGACAAATAAAACAAGGGAAGTTGTCAACCCACATTCAAAAGAAATCACTACACATAAGGCGTTCAGAATTCTTCTCGTCTTCCATCTGCTCCTTGAGGTAAAGCAAGGTCTCGTTGTCCAGGACAACAATATACAACTTAAACAAGGTTCAAGAAACTATCCACATTTCCATTATATGGACTGACTTATGTACCTAGAGGAAAAAAGGAGGAAGCAATTATTGTGAGCAATAATCTATACCGTCTCTTCAATAAAGGTAACCTCAACATTTCTCACCAACCTCTTGCATATGAACAGGTCAAGCATCTGGTAGGAATAGCCAGGATCCCTGTCAGGGCATGTTATAAGAAATTGGGGCATGTTACGACTAATATTTTATAACATAATCTGACCATGAAATGACTTTACATTACATGTTTATCCAACATATCTAAACTCACAATGATTCAAGACCATCAATGAAATGGTGTTCATGATATACAGAGAGAATAAATCTAAAACCCTAACAGAACTTAAATCAAAGAAAATGGACTCATAAAATTGACAAATGTTTCCCACCATGTACTTCAACAATCAAATATTGTAGATAACTCAATACGCAAATACACTTCAATGCATGAAAGACTAATCAGATAGGCGAACAAGAGACCTAGGCTTTTGGAATGACATTAACAACTTTCATACCCTTAAGCTCACCTTCTTGACAATAGCAGAAGAAGTATACCCAAAATGGTCTCTACCAACTTTCTCCCCAATTCATACTTACTCGCAAATTACATAAGAAACCCAAAACTCTTATCCAAGTCAGCCCCATCAGTTGTAACATTAGGTTTACCCTACCATGTCGTCTCAACAGCAAATCTTTAATATGCTTTGCTGGAGAAGGAGGATGAAAAGGGCGTTTAAACAACCTTGCCAAAGTAGAGGTGACCTTTAGCTTCATTATCTTTCTGGGTCTCAGCGACATTTGGTGTTTCCGGTGGGGGGAAGAATTTCTTGTGGGGAATAAGGATTGGGTCTTGGAGGTCTTAAGGTACAAGCACCCATGGTGATTATTACAATAAAACATTATACATACAATTGTGAAAACATAGTTATAAACTCAGAAACCAAAAATCAAGAATCAGGTACTTACGGTTGACGAAATCCAGTATCGGAGAAATTGTGGTAACTTCAGCTCTTCAGTTCTTAGATTCAGATCTTCAGTCCATACCTTTAGATCTTCAGTCCATAGCTTCAGATCTTCAGTTCTTAGCTTCAGATCGCTCTTCTTCAGCTCGATGTTCCTCGGCTTGATGTTAAGTTGTCCAGAGAAAAATGTGTCGTTCATCAGACAAAGAGAAATGTGTGTTGTTTTTCTTAATTATTAATGTTCTATGAATTATCATTTTTGGCCAATAAAAAGGGGAGGGAGAGTTAAAAATATTGGAGGGAGAGTTAAAATTTTAATGAAAAGTTTAAGGGCACACTTGTAATGTGTTGTTTTTACAAATATAAAAGTAAGACATTTTAAAATTGTAGTGTTATATGTAAATAAGTGTTGCCAATTATATCATACTATAACAACGCTTATAAAATGTAACATATATCATTAAAGACTATGCTTTACTAGCGTTGTCAATATTATTGTAGCCAAAAGTTAAAATTCTTGGCTACGCTCTAAAAGTGTTGCCAAAAGTATTTTAGACAACACTTTACAAGCGTTGTCCAGATTTAGTGTGGCCGTAGGCCTAAAATGGTGTAGTGAGAGGATGGTTACCCTAAGTCTCTAGAGCAAGTGGTAGTGGATATTAGTAGTTCCAACATGTGTTTTATGCTTTGATAGAATACGGGATTTCTATGGTTCTAAGATTGAGGGTATTTCCCTAAAGACTATAGATGAACTACCTAAAGTGATGAACGTTGTAGAATGAAAATCAGGAACTACTTATCTTTTATGACTTGGTAGTAGGATTTGATGAAATTATGGGGTTATCCTTAAAATTCATGTGTTTAGTTATGGCCACATGTGGTTGAATAGTATAACCCAACCTAGTTCTTATGAGCCTTCTGGGGATATTAATTTTAATTAATAGTGGTGCTTAAGTTGTACCTAACGATGTTGAGTGAGTAAAATCTTTTCTTAGAAGGTATTGGTAATACCCTCAATGATGCAGAACAATATTATGTAAGGAATATGGAGGTTATTTCTTGACTTGCTTCGACCATAGAATTTAAGGGTAGGAGGTGGTAAAGATTTAATTAAGCTCACCCCAAGTTGGGGATAATGTGCCTAGATAGTACGGTTTTGAGTGCCCTTAATATTCCTACATTGAGCTTCCTTGAACTTCTCCTTGTTTAGAACCACTTTGGCTGATGGATGTGAAAAGTTAAGTAATTTAAATACTCATTTTTGGATTACTTTAAATCCTCACCTAATGGAGTGGAGTGAAGATTTAGTGAGGAATTATTCGTACCTTAGAGTTGAACAAGGTGGTGTTGAAAAGACTTGGCATAAGCTTGATCCTAAGAGGGGGAATGTTGTGCTTAGTCAGCAAGGTTGGTTAGTTAAAGTTCTCTTGGTTGTTATAAGTTGCGGTTAGATGGGTTTAACCCAAGTGGGGGATGATGAGCATAGTAGTAAGTTTGTTGATATCCCTACCTTTTCCTTCTATTATTAATCAAGCTTGAGTCCAAAAGTTTCTAGTAGTATGTTCATGTTTTGGAGTTTTGCGTATGAGTACAAGTTACATGTTCTCCATATGTTATGCATGTCCTTGATGACAATATGTTATGCATGTTTTAAAAGATTCTTATTACATGTAAATGGATTTTTGGTAAATTACACGTTCTTATGTTGTTGTGCATCTTAATATGGTGAATGCACATTTGAGTTTATGAGGTGGTCTAGTGAACATGCTTGGTTGTGCTTTTGATGCAAGGAAATTTTGGCCCCATAATGAGGTGTTGAGCATTCTTTAAATGAGAAAATATAAATTCCATTTATGAGTATGTGATTTTGTGTTGTTTGGAAGTGTTGACGTAGGCTTACTCTTAAGAAGTGATGGTGTTCCTAGACAATATTATTGATGTGTGCCTATGATGTATAATAACTTCCCTAAATGATGCATGTTCATGAAAACTAGGGTTATGCAAGAAACTGAAATATTTTGAAATAACTTTATATTGTTGTGATGTGTTTGGTATGATCTGCCATTTTATCTTCATGAGAAAGGAAGTATGAGCATACTTTGGTTAGAAGTTGAGAATTTCTCCTTAAATGAACTGACCTTTCTAAAATGCTTGCATATGAGCTTTATGATGGCATATGAGTATGTTAAGTAAAAAGTAGTTCCTCCTTGAACATAACTAAACATGGTAATGTCATATATATCCTTGATGGTATTTTATCAAAATGATAAGATTTGTAGTTGATCTATATTGCTAATGATTTATGTGCATTTAGTATGAGTTAATTATTTGTCTCATGAGTTGTAATGTTGATCATATCTATATGTGATTTAAAAGTTATTGCATATTGGGCCTTATGATCAGAAAAAAGGGTAAACTCATGTAATGATTATGAGAATGTAGTTCCTCCTATGAACATGAGAAATATTTATGTGATTGATGCATTATGAGTTGATGGATCAAGTTCCTACTGGCTTGTGTTGCATTGAGTGCATAATGATATGACGTTTGTATTCCGTGTAAGTTTGGTGAATTGACTATTATGTAGTATTAATGTTGTGTGTTGTGAGATTCTAGTTGGGTCATTGAGTCCTTGAAAGTGTTTTAAGTGCCATTCAAGGACGAATGTTCCCAAATGGGGGATATTTTAAGGATTCTCCAAATGAAATAGGACGAACTAGAGCCTCCCATGAGTTTTATGAGTTAATAAATTGTTAATAAGGTCAGAAATAACTTTTAATTGTTGGTTTAAAGATTTTTGAGGTCAAACGTCAAGGGACGACCAAGACGTCTGGAAACTAGTCTTTTGTGTTCTAATGTGTCGTTCATGTTTTGGTGTGTCGTTTGGAGTCTAAATTGATTGTAGGTGACCCTAGTATCTATATGGTCGTTATTAGGGTCGGAACGTCTGGGTATGACTCCCAAGGACCACATAAGGGTCCTTGAGGAGGACCAAAACATTGGCTAAAAATCCTTTAAGACAGCTTGACCAACGACCCCAAGTGACGTCCTGTTAGAGGGTTGAAGCCCCGTAGGTGGGGGCGTGGATCAAAACTTAGTCATAGGATCTTAACAAATACTTGACGGAGCCTCAGTCGCATTCCACGGAGCTGCAAAACGGTGGAGTCAAGCCACCTACGTTTGTAGGTTGTGGTCGTGAGCGTCTGATTGCAAGCTGTCAAGTGGCTCGGCTAGTTAAGTGGTGAATTGGTAAATTCACCCTACGTTCTAATTAAATGATGGACTGTTATTTTACCTTTGTTAGGGTATTTTAAGTTTGTTAAAACATAGGAGCAAAAATTCGAATTTATTCTTCAAAATTAAACCCTTTCCTCCCAAATAGATTCTCTCTAGAACTCCATTGAAGGCCAAACTCAAGCTCAATCTAGGACATGAGTTTTCAACTGATTTCTTCTTCAATTTTTGTGGGTCTTCAATCTTTAAGGTATGGTAAGTCTTTATCCTTGGATAACCTATAATTCAAGGATTTATGTCAATGTTTCAAAGTGTTTCAATGATCAAATTTCCCAATTTCCAATCTAAGAATGGGCTCATTGTCAAATTGTTTTCAATGTCATTGTAATGATGAATCAATGTTTAATCAAGGGGTTTAAGATGGTTTTCAATGGAATTCCTTGAAGAACCCATGATCTTTCTAAACTCTTAATTTAGCCTATAATGTGGGTTCTGTGATCTTGATTGTATGCTAATTGAATCAAGCCTAAATTGTGATATATTATTGAATTCGATTGTTATCTTTAGCTATTGATTATGAATTGTTGAGAATTGATCTATGATGATCGTTTCTTGGAGAACTGGTAAGTTGACCTAATTCTTGTGTATTGTATTAGAATTGATGTTGAATGGTTTGATCCACTTATAGTGGAGGTGTTTACTTCTTCTCTATCTATGCATGTTTTGATCATGGACTGGAGCGAAATGGATATAAAGTTATTTTTTATCACGATAAATATGTGTATGAAGGTGTGCTATGAAGGTTATGTATGCAGTCCTCAATATTCGTATCATGATTAAGGTGTATTGATAATGTAAAGAAAAATGTTAATGAGAATGTTAGGGTAAGGTATGGTCTACTTGATTCATTGTGAGAGGTACTATTATGGAATGACCCGTACCTACATACCCCTATATGAATGTGTGATCTTTTATATGTTAGGAGTTATCTATTCAAGTGTTGAATGTGTTTCTGTCTCCTATGATGAACGGTAGGTGTGCGGTGTAGAATCCCTAAAGGTGTTATATGTGGATTGTTCATGACTTGGGTATATTGTAAATGTGTAGTGATCCCTAGAATGGAAGTTCCCTCAATAACACCCTGTGTATATTAGTATTTTAGTCAACTAATAATGTATCGACTACTAAAATTTATACTACATCCACTGTGAATTTGATTTTTTTAAAGTTTGAAGATAATGTATCTAACAAATTTAAGAATTTATCATAACATTCAATCTGAGTTTGGATGATTGAACTAATATATAAGAAAGTGTGATAGACTTGTATGAATATTGATACATTAAATGAACATACATGATACTTACCTCTACTTCCTCTACATGATCGTCCTGATTGATTATGAATTGTTTTTTGTTATAATGATACATTCAATGAGTAATATATCGTATACATAAACTTATACTATTGACTTCCTTTAAAAGGAAAATCTCATGTGGATGGAGGTTCTTATACACTTTTTCTGGCTCTTTGATTGTTTAATGTATAAGTATCCTATGTAGATTAGTATATGAATCAAATAATAATGAATAAACATTTGGAACTTATACTACATTAGTTATGAATAAGAAAATTTTGAAATTTAAACCTAATGTATCTAATACACTTAAGAATGTATGATGAGATCTAAGTTGAACTTGGATGATTGATATAATGTATCAAAAATTGTTAGACACTTAAGCGAGTATTTGATACTTCAAATTAATGTACCAGTTTTTTAACTCTATGTCCTTCTGTTCATGTACGTGTGTTTGTTCTTCAGCCTCTACATCATCCTTTTCATTGAGGTCGTTGTTGGCAAACTCCATATCAATAGGAGACATTGGTTGTTCAACAAATTGATGAGTAGTTTGGGGTTGATTAACATGGGCTTCTATGACTAGATCTTCCTCCATGATTGGCATAGATGTGGCAGAAATGTTCTTCAATCCAAAAATACATCATGATACAAAATACCTTTACGAAATAGTAAATATTTGATAAATAACAACTACCTTACATTTTATCTTACGAACTGCTTTTATCAAATCTCTGTGGTTGATTTTAGTTGAGACTTCGAAATCATCAAACTTTTTGTCCACATTTAAACACAATCAAATAAGTTAATATGAATTTTAATGTATAATAAATAGTATTTCAATAATAAATATGTGAATTACTTACATATTCCTTTTTATATTTCTTAACTTCTTCGATATCTGGAATTTCTTTCTTTTCATTACGCTCAGAAGAAGGATTATGAAGATAAGGAACATTACCAGTAGAATTTGGAATAGATAATGACTGTTTTTGTATTACGGGAGACTGTTCTAGTTGTTCCCTGCACTACTTCTTTGTTTGGCTAAATCAACATTTTTTCTTCTCTTCGGGGGTGGTGTAGATGAGGTACTTGATACATTTCTTGCTCTACTTAAAATTTGATCAAGTGGTTCTGAGGAAAAATCCTCAAACCCAGGATGTCTCTTGATATTACTTGTGTAGGTTTATCACGTAGAATGTTCCGAATAAGAGACACCGATACTGTCAGACATTTCTAGTACAACCATTTTCTCAGGAGGTTGTATATTGGTAGATGCATTATAAATCCAAATTTTAAAGTCTATATAACAAGAAAATTCGCAACTTTAGATATAAAAAATGTTCGTTACCTCAGTAAAAATACTAGACATAAACATGTCAAATTTGGGCTTGACACCAAGAACTCGCACGTTGCATATCCTAGGGATGTAGTCTCCCTCTTTGATGAAAAGTTCATCCACTAAAACTCATGTAAATTCATATGTCCACAAATTTAGAGCATATGACATCCCACCTAATTGATACATCTATTTTACTTTGTTCTCTCTTGCTTCCTTATTTTCATTAACATGGAGAATGTGAGCTGTCCCCATGGAAAATGTTGATAATTACCATGTTCAATCATCAAAAAGTAATTAACATAGATATGTAGCTCAACCATTTGTGAGAAAACAAATGTGTTGATGAAGTAAATAAGTCCCATATGGAAAGTGCTCTGACTGTTGTTCCAAGCACCTTAACCAAAACGAGATACAAATAGTCCTTTGCTTACACCATTTCCATTTAATAAGTCAGGAAATATCTTTGAAAAAGCTTACTCGGGGTAAAATCTGGATATACAAAGTCAGTTAGATTGCCTGTGCATTTCAGTCCGATTATAATTATGAATTCCTTTATACTGAAACGCAATATGTTCCCATTTGCATGTAGAATATGGAGCATTCAATGACACTCAACTTATATCGCCGATTGACCCCACATGCCAAAAAACGAAAACATATAAATTGATTTTCAAAAAGAGGAAAGGGTATCTTGACATCGTAGACTCTGGGTTTTTGAACTGAACTTCTGTTCTTCTACGTTTTAGTAGATTTTGGAGCCTAATTTTGGTGGGAGGGGGGATTAGACGTATTGTGAATACACGGATTTCGTTACCCGTCGTATGAAAAATATAATTGGTAATGTTTTTGTGCTTTTCATTATGAGTAGATAAAACTCCTATTCTTGGGGTGTGACTTTGTGATAAATTTCTGAAATTAACTTATGGGTGTCTATATTTATTGACTTGATTGTTATTTGAATGTGGGCTTGATTTCTAATTGTGTTTTAAATTCAAGAATCATAGTTAATGCAGTTCTATTTTAGTATTGTTTGCTTGCTTGAGAAAGAGATTTCAGAATTAAGGTTACCAATTGATAGTTGTTGTGATTGTGTTGTTATGGGTTCAGCTCGAGAGAGTGAATATTAACTTTATCCTACTCATATAGCTCAAGAGAGTAGGTAACTTAAGGTTTTGGGTTGTTTATAACTTCTTCCTTTTCGAGGTTCGAGAGAAATTGCTTAATTCGTAATAGTTGATCGAGAGAGAACTATTTTATCTAAAGCCTAGTCTACCCACAAAGAAGCAACGATTTTCAATAATTTGTAATAACATGTATAGTTAGTTTGACAATTAATTGGTCACATCTCCAAGGATCATTAGTGTTTGTAGTTGTTGTTTCACAATTCTAGCCCCCTCATTTTACACTTGTTTCATCCCTAAAGATTTACTTTAATTTCTCAGATAATATCCTATTCCTACAATCGTTCAAAACAAACCTTTCACTTCGTAATTGAATTCTATATTGTATGACTCCTTGTAAGATCGACGCCAACTCTTTGTTTGGTTTATACTAAATTGCTATCACCTACACTTAGTATTGAATGAAGTGAAGTTGAGCGTTACCAGCCACCACGTTGGCCTTCCTTGGATGAGAAAAGATAGTAATGTCATAGTCCTTCGCTAGATCAAGACATCTACACTGCCTCAGATTAAGATCTCAGTGAAAATGTTCTAAGGACTCCGATAATATGTGAAAACCTCACAATGAACTCCGTATAGATATGTCACATACCTTAAGCACAAATACTTCCGCTACTAACTCTAAATCCTATGTATGGTAGTTACTATCACGCCCTGAGGCTACCGCATAGACCTAAACACGAGACCTAGGATCACGAGTGACCCCTATATAACCCTGAGCTGGCATATTATAAACATACTGATAATAATGGAATAGAATTTAAATTATGCGGAAGTTTACACCATGAAAACTAAAATAAAGGGAATACCCAAACTAATTTGAATATAAAGTAAGTAAGAGTTTAATAACAACTGAAAGATCAAGCTCAAATCTAAAACTGAATCTAACTATGTCTAAATAAAAGCCTCTAACTGACTAGAGATACTGGACATTACCCCAGCTAATTATGCCAAACCTGAAATTGAAAGATAGAAAATAATAGAAAACATGTCTATCGTCCTCGAAGAATGAGGACTCACCAGTGATATTTCTGAACTAGAGATTGGGAACTGATCTATGCGTGATGAATGTTGAGTACCTGAACCAACATCACGAGAAGATGTAGCACAGAGTATGTGTCAATACTTGAAAGGCACTGAGCATGCATTATAGGATAAAGCTAATCAATATATAGATTACTCAATAAAGCATACTGAGCACTGATATAATCTGAAAATGATGGAAATACTGAAATGCACTGAATTGAAATGAACAAAATTGAATATAATGGCCAAGTACATAACATGTTGAAACTGAGTACTGAAATGTAATTTAACCTGGTAAAATGTGCTAAAATCTGAATGTGGGAGCCACTAATAAAGGACATAAAAATACATGAGCTAAATGTGGAATGCAATGTATATGCCCCATCGAGAGGACCCAATACACGTTTCCAAGGGTATAAAGGCATCACTAGTGTGATCACTAAATATGATGCCCATAGAGGGGACTTACAAACCTACTAAAGAACGTAATTTTGGGACAATGAGTGTGACTTACCCTAGTCCAACTCGGTGTTAAGCCTACTCCCGCTGAATATATGTAGGATACAAAACAACTGAATTATAATTGATAGCTCATTGTTTTGACATGCTAATTGAAAATGTAACATTAATTTACTGATAATGAAACATTTGGATTAGAGGCATGTATATCCTTTTATCTGTCCTAGATAGTGTAATTCATGAACTAACCGAATCTACAAAACTAGGATCCTGAAATTCATGCAAGGAACTAAGCAACAATGTAACAAAAGCATGATAATCTGATTAGGAATATTCTAACAACTAATTCATAATAATTTCTAACATTTAAGAAGCCATAGGTCTTGATAATATGAAGGGAATAAGGAATCTGACTGAATTCTTGGGACGTAATTGATGAAAGGAACCCACTAATGAAATCCCACATATCTGGTGATGAATTCCATAGGTAAATCTTATGATTTTGGGGCTTAAACTGAAGAAAAATTGTTGCATTCTTAGACAGGCTTTGGTCAACTGTTTCTCCTCTTTTTCTCTAGTTTGATCAATTTTTTGGAGAATGAATTGACTATGATAAGTTCTTATTAAGTTAGTTGGCCAAACCTGACCAAAACTACGTTGATTAGGGTTAAACAACGTCATTTTAGTGCCCAGCGCATAGGGGAAAATACCAAACAATTCCTGACTTAAAAGGTAGCAGGGCCCCCGATGGGCCTGACTAACGGACCGAGGATGGACCGATGGTCCATCCTAATCAGTCGTCGAATGACATCTGGGGCTCGGACCTTAAGGACAAAATACACAGACAAGGACCCCTGCTCGTGGTCTAACCTATGTTCATAGGTCAAGCCTAAGTCTTGCCTTTACTAGATTTTCATGGGTTCATGGGATGGAGTTTAGGTGGCCAACCACGGACCCCACCTACGGTTCATGGGCCTCCGTACAGTCCATAGGTGGAACCAATCGGTAGCATCTGCAATTTCTAAAAATTCTGTTGGTTGGTCATTCGAGGATACAAGGTATTACATCATCTACACATTGAGATCATTCGTCCTCGAATGAAGACTAAACTAGCTAAATATTGAGGAAAACAGGTGCAACCCCTACCACTAAGTACTGGAAATTGAAATCTGACTGAACTAAGTTCCAAGAACATGCAAATATGCTGAAAATACAAGACTAACTGAAAGAATATGATACTAAGAATGAATTCATGCAAGACTAAACTGAGAGACTAGAGGGGAACTATAACCTGAAGCTGAAATGGAATCGGAAGAAAATAGAGGAGGATACTTGGCCCTGCTGCTTCTGCTTCCCAAGTAGCTCACTCTACGAACTGACTCCTCCCCAAAAACATAACTGAAGCGAACTCTTGGTTTCTCAACCTTCAAACGTGACGATCAACAATTTCAAATGACACCTCTTCATAAGTGAGACTATCCTTCACAACCACACTTTTTAATGGCACTATATATACTGGATCACTCACACATTTCTTCAACAAGGAAATGTGAAAGACTGAATGGACTGTTGCTAGATTTCCTTGCAACTCTAACTCATAAGCAACTTTACCAATATTTTTCAAGATCTTGTAAAGACCTACATATCTGGGACTGAGCTTCCTTTTCTTGCCAAATCTTATTATCCCCTTCAGAGGTGACACTTTTAGAAAAACCCAATCATCAATCTCAAATTTTAAGTCCCTCATCGTCACATATGCTTATAACTTCTGACGACTGTAAGCTATATTAAGTCTATCTCTGATAAGGTGAACTTTTTCCATAGCATCATGAACCAAATCGGGCCCTATCAAGGCTGCTTCACCTATTACAAACCAACCAATGGGAGATCTACATCTATGCCCATACAATGTCTCATAAGGGTCCATCTAAATACTAGAATGATAATTGTTACTGTAGTCGAACTCTATAAGAAGAACATGATGATCCCAACTACCCTTGAATTAGATCACGCAAGCTCTCAACATTTCCTCTATGGTCTGAATGGTACAGTCTACCTGACCATCCATCTGCATATGAAATGTTGTGTGAAGATTTACTCGAATACCAAGAACCTTCTGGAACACCTTCCGAAAATGAGAGGTAAATTGAGGACCTCTATCTAAAATGATGGGAAATGGAACCCATGCAACATGACTATCTCATTAATGTAAAGCTTGGTGTAGTCCTCCACTGAATCTGTAGTCTTCACAACCAATAAGTGAGCCGACATAGTAACTTGTCTACTCTTACCCAAATATAATCACGATGCTTGCTAGTAGGAGGTAAACCTGTAATCAAGTCCATGTTGATCACTTCCCACTTCCATGTAAGAATGTTAATCTCTTGAGTTATATATCATGATTTCTGATGTTCTACCTCACTTGTTGACAATTGGGGTACTTAGCCACAAAATTTGCTATATCCCTTTTCATGCTATTCGATCAAAAGACTTCCCGCAGATCATGGTACATCATAATGGTACCTGGATGAATAAAATACCTAGAATTATGGGCTTCTATAAGTATCTTCTATCTTAATTCACCCACCTTAGGAACACATAAATGACCCTTGTAGCAAAGAACACCATCTCCCCCTAGGGAGAAAACTTCCACCTTCTATTGATGAACTACACCCTTCAATTGAAGCAATATAGGATCACTCTTGTTTTTCATTAACCTCTGCTACCAATGAAGATTCTGACCCATTCTGAACTGTCACACCATCAGCTTATATGTTCATAAGGTAAACTACTAAAAGATCAAGCCAATGATCATCTTTTTCAAATTCCATTCTTTCTTCCTCAGCATGTGCTATAATACCCATAGATGTCTGCTAAGAGCATCAACTACTACACTGGCCTTACAAGAATGGTAAAAAAAATTAATATCGCAGTCCTTGAGGAATTCAACCCATTTTCTTGGGCGAAGATTCAATTCTTTCTGGGTGAAACCATACTAAAGGTTCTTATGGTCTGTGAACACCATATAAGTAATGTCTCCAAATCTTTATGGCAAATACTACGCCTGCAAGCTCGAGGTCATGAGTTGGATAGTTTTTCTCATGCACCTTAAGTTGTCTCTAACCATAAGTTATAACCTTACAATGTTGCATCATTGGACGACCCAAACTTATTGTGGATGCATCACAATAGCTCACATAACCGTCTAAACCCTCTAGTAGAGTCAAGACATGAGCTATTGTCAACCTAGTTTTCTGCTCTGAGAAGATCATCTCACACTCATCTGACCACTAAAACTTAACCTTTTTATGAGTCAAATTAGTCTATGGACAAGCTATGGATGAAAATCCCTCCAGAAACCTTCTATAATAACCAGCCAAACCCAAGAAACTTCTGATATTTGTAGAAGAGGTGGGTCTAGACCATTGCTTCACTGCTTTTATTTTCTGAGAATCCACTTAGATCCCTTTGCTAGAAATTATATGTCTAAGGAAAGCAACTGATTTAAACCAAAACTCGCATTTTCTAAACATAGCGAATACCTGGCAATCTTCAGAGTTTGCAGGACAACCATCAACTGAGTCGCATATTCTTCCTCATTCCTAGAGTAAATGAGGATATCATCAATAAAGACGATACTGAATAAGTTCAAATACTTCTTGAACACCACGTTCATCAAATCTAAGAAAGTTGTAAGAGAATTGGTTAGTCCAAAAGACATAACTACAAATTCATAATGACCATATCGAGTTCTGAAGGTCTTTTTTAGAATGTCACTATCTTTGAATCTGAGATTGAGATGATAATAACTGAATCTGAGTTCTATCCTTGAAAAACTACTAGAACCCTGATATTGTTTGAACAAGTCATGAATCCTAGGAATATGGTAATTATTATTGATTGTGACTTTGATCAACTGTCGATAATCGATGCAAATCCTGAGAGAACCATCTTTCTTTTTCAGAAACAATATTCTAGCACCCTACGGGGAAGATAAAGCCCTTATACAGAAGGTCTTTCAACTATTCTTTCAATTTCTTAAGCTCAGTTGGAGCCATTCTATAAAGAGGAATAGAAATAGGGTAGGTATCTCGAAGCAGATCAATTTTTGAAGTCGATTTCCTTTTCGGGAGGAATGCAGGGAAGATCTTGTAACTCAATTACTACTACAACTGACTCAAGAGTTGGGGTTTCATAGCTTGAATCCTTAATCCGAACTAGATAAAGGAGATATCATTTAAAGATCATTTTTTTGGCCTTAAGATAAGAGATAAATCAACCCATAGGCACTGAGCTACTAATGTTCCATTCAAATATTATCTCGTTTGGAAAATGGAAATGAACGATCCTAGTTATACAATCGACTGAGGCATAATAGGAATATAACTAATCCATGCCTAAAGTTGTATCAAAGTCTACCAGTTTTAACTCGACAAGGTCTGCTGAGGTGAATTTTTGAGAGACTGTGTCAGGGCAATTTATGTATACCCGTCTAGATATAACTAGGTGACCAAGTAGAGTAGAAACTCAGAAGGGTTGTTGAAGAGTTTATGGACTGACTTAAAAGTTCACTACTATATATAGAGTTACAAAGGAAAGAATATCCCAGGATGTAATAGAGCAAAAATGTCTAAATGAAGTCTCAAAACATATCATTGACCACGTCAGAACAATCTTCTGGTCCTGGCGATCCAGAAAAACATACAACATGTTGTAGCACTGATTGCCACATGTACCAGATGAAGCACCATGTTCAGTTGGGTGACTTGTTGGTTCTATGAAGTGAGCCCTACTATTGTTACCTCCTTGATCTTATTTAGAAGAAGGGAAATCCATCAACCTGTGACCAGTCTAACCACACCCAAAACATCCTTCCCTTCATGCAAGACACATGCCATGAGGCTTAGAGCCTGATGCCCTACTTTTCTAATCCTGTCAAAACCTGGAGGACTAAGAACTAGCTAATGAAGGTTCTAAGGCAGAAGAATTTCTCTGAAACTGTGAGCGATTTCCACCACCCTATTCCTGGCGAGAATACTCATAGTTTCCTATTCTAGCCTTTTTATTGTCCTTAGCTAGTTCTCTAAGTGTATCTCTCTCAACCTACTAAGCATGAGTCATGAGCCTAGAGATACTCATATCCTCTAACAACGTAGAATTTCTTCACTCTGTCTTCACCAAGTAAAATACCCCAAATAGGAATTACTCATTTGTGCCCTGGATCGGCAACCATATGTGGAGCATACCTATAGAGTTGGGTAAACTTAAGTGCATACTCTTTGACTGACAGAAAACCTTATCTCAGATTCATGAATTTCAAAGCCTTGGCCTCTCAACACTCTTTAAAAAAACATGTCCATAAAAGCTCCGGTAAAACACTCCCAAGTCACAATACCTGCATTCTTACCTCTGTTTTCCTTCCAGTGTGTGAACCATATGTGAGCCACATCCTTAAGCTGGTAGGATAAAAACTCTACCCTATCATTTCCAGTCACTTTCATCCCTCCAAATATTTTCTTGACTTATTAATGTTGTTCTGTGGTTCCTCATCAACTTGCGACTATCACGCCCCCAGCCTACACCCTTGGTGGGACTGGCACTCTAGAACCATTACAGGTCCCCCAGCGAACCTTAGGCCTCACTTACTTACGTAGTAGAAGACTTATACATAAGAAAGAGAATCCAAATACAAGATTACTCAACATATCTCAAAACTAAACTAAAATTCTTTATGAGAATAAACATTTAACTTTGCTAAAGTGGCAAGTCAAATCTGAACATAAGCCAGTAACAAGATAAATGACGAATGAAGAAACATTTGGCTGACTATCTATGAAGCCTCTAAAATAATGGAGATGGATGTTGGGACAAGCCCGACGACATCCTAATGAACTAATACTAATACTTAAAGCAATAAAAGCGATACTCCAAAAGCAAGGAGGCTCACCACAAGTCTCTTAGTGCTCAGTTGGAGCAATGATACGCTGGATGCTGATCCTGGTCACCTGTGTCTGCATCATAATAAGATGCTGGTCAAATGACATCAGTACATTGAATGTACGACTCTGCGAGGGGAATTTTAAAACAACACATAAGCTTGAAAGGAACGGAAGAACTTACCTAGCTCAACTCAACTCAACATAACCGAACTCATTTCAATATAAAACAATTTAAATACAAGTGCAATATAAAGAAAATTTATTTAAAAGATTATGTCAACTCTGTGTGTATCCAAACATACAACAAAACTCTTAATGTATGCAAAAATAGAAATAAATTGTGTATGTAAGATACGATTACTTTTGTGGAGTTTATCTTTCCAGCAACCATCACGTAAGAGCTATTGTGATGATACAACATTTTGCCTCACACTTCCAGGGCCGTCTTATACATTTCCGAGGGTATGAAACCTAAACTACTAAGTGGGTCCACTAGTCTAAGCTAAAAAGCATTAAAAGAATCATCTAGAAAGTATGACCATTTTTCTACCCATGATGGCTACATGGTTTATAGGGGGTTGTAAATTGTCAAAACATTCCTCCATATCAGTACTCAATACTACTCCTAAAATATGATACTAGATCTTATGTTTAAAAACATACTTCTTTCTGTGATTTGAGATAATTGCTCAAAACTTAGCTTAAAGGTTATCTTAGAAATGAAAGTTTCCTCTCTCGCTTAATTGTGAAAGCATTTCTCTTTTCTGAAAATATCTTAAAGGTTCTTTGGAAATCAATGTTTCCCTTTCTAGTTTAAATGTGAAAACATTTTAACTCTTTGGAAATATACAGTCCCCACATACTTTTGAAAAACTAGAATTTAATTTTTACTCAACTTGAACTTTAAGTCTTAAATAAAGTTAAAACATTTGGAAAAGACTTTTGGAAAACTCTAAGAACTTCTCTTGACTTGACTCTTAACTGATCCTTGAATCAAATTATGGGTTCAAGGCTTGATATTTTTGATATGAAAGTTCTCATGATGCTTAGGAATGATTTTAGATAGCTGAACATGAGAAAATATCATGAAATCACGAACTAGCGTTTGCGACGCGGAGATATTTTTAAATTTTTGGTCGCAAAATCGATTATGAGGCAGAATTGTCCCTGACTGCTCCGCGATTCAAGGATAAATATCAAATTTGAGGAACAGGTCCGCAACGCAAACCTTGTTCTGAGATTCTGCCGACTTGTTCCTTCTTCGTATTGTAACCCCAATTCGCCTAAATTTGATTTTGGTTCTCAAATCCTCTTTAGATTAAGATACCTAGCATATGTACCCAAGAAACTAACTACAAATAACTCTAAAATCGAACTTGAACTCTCAAGATTCCTCAATATCATCCCAAATTCAAGAACAAAAGTAAATTCAATAGCTCACATAAAAGAACATTAAAACTTTTAATTTCTAGGTTGAATTCACGCAGAATTAAACATGGTTGGTGCATGGGTGAACGAACCCAACACTACCTGAACTCACATACCTCGTAGGGATCACCCCTTGATGAAATCCACAAGCGATTCTTGAAGATCTTGACGATTCTTGCTCCTTCCCCTCTTTTCTCCTCTTCTTTTCTATTCTCTCAAAACCATAACTCAAATTTTAAAAACGTAAATTGAATTATATCAACTTAGAACTTAAAATAATTACGGAAAACGTCGTAAACTAATTGGGAATGAAAAAGACCAAAATAACTTTCAAAAATCTGGATTGGACTTTCCTTATTCAAATATCTTAACATTAAATGGGCATATCTTACTCATACGTATTCGAAATCGCGCAAACTCGGCGGCCTTGGAAAGATAATTCAACGATATTTATTCAGGTACCTGGAAACACACCTAATTTTCTAGTTTCTTAATTATTCCCTAAATTCACTCTTTCTAATTCTAGTTCCTTCTAGTTCTTTCAATTTGCGAGATGTGACATCATCCTAACAAAATCGCAGACCCTAGATGCCACTAATCCACCACTAGAATTTGTATGAACTGGACATACTAATTATTCTGGTTGGCTACACTCTAGGCCAAAAGTTGGATAGCATTCAAAACCTCGTCATCTAGGATATGGATAAACTACGTTAGCGTTGCCGGCATTCACATTCCTTGAATAAGCTCTACAAAGAGGTATGATCTGAAACATATAACGATGATTTAGAAGGTAGATCATACTCACACACGATAAGAATAGAAATAAAGTGATATGTTTCCTAAAACACTACGTAGCCTCCCTCTCATTAGATGTGGTTAAATTCAGACCTATGAAAATGACTCTACTAAGTGCGGTTTTTAAGATATCCTAGGACATGTAAACATAATTTTCTGTTACCATGTTTGTCATGCCCCGATGATACCCCCTAGACTTAAACACGAGACCTAGGATCACGAATGACCCCAATCTAACCCTGAGTTGGCATATCATAAGCATACTGATAAAAACAAAATAAAATGTAAACTATGTGAAAGCTTAAACAGTGATATCTAAAAGAAGGGGAATACCCAATACTAATATGGATATAAATAAACTATGAGTTTAATAACAATAGAAAAATCAAAGCAAAATTGATAATTGAATATAACTATGTGTAAATAAAAGCCTCTACCTGAATAGAGATGCTGGGACATTCGTCCATCTAAATCATAAAACCAGGAAACTGAAATTAATAGAAAAAATATCTATCATCCTCGAAGAATGAGGACTCACCTGTTACAACCCTCAAAACGAAATAGGTCAAACTAGAGCCTAACATGTTGTTTATGAGTTAATTTAGTCTTAAAATGATTAATATGAGTGTAATAAGTCATTGTGTAGAGTTTGGAAGAGTTTGGAAGTCAATCATGCAAGAATGTCCAAGATGTTCGAAAGTTAGACTTTAGACATGCTAGTGTGTTCTAGTGTGTCTTGGCAAGTTTTATGTGGTCTTTGGATTTCAAATTGATAGGAGAGGTTCCTAAAATATAAATTAACGTGGTTAGGTTTGAAAAGTTTGGGCATGACTTCCTAAGGACCACCCTAAGGGTCCTTGAGGAGGACCTCAACCTTGGCATGAAACTATCAAAAAGCAGTCCCAATATGTCGAGTGCAAATCGACATCCCTATGACCAATGCACGCACCGTCGAAGGGGCCGTTGATTAAAACTTAGTTGTTGAAGCTTAAGCCACAAAAAATCCGTCTCTGACAAAAATGACTCCCCACCGGTACGGCTCGTTGTTCAAACGATGGAGCGTGGGTGACATCCGTCGTTTGGGGCCTGCAATTTTCTGCAGGTTTCAGCTAAGGTGAGGCCTATTTGAGAAATTCACCTAGCATCCAAATAAAGACTTGGGCGGCTATTTTAGGTGTTTTTAGGTATTTTAAGTCACCTTATAAGCCTAAACCTAGATTAGAGTTCATTGTTCAAAATCAAAACTCAAGATCAAAATAGAATTCTCTAGAACTCCATTGAAGCTTGAAGCAAGGTTGAGGCTATAAGATTGATTTCTCCATTGATTCTTCATCAATTTCGTGGATAATCTTCAATATAGGTATGGTGTTTCATCCTTGATTCTTCTCTCATTTAAGGAGCCAATTTCAAAGGTTTTCCAAAGATGTTTCAAAACCTTGAAATCCTATTTTGAGATCTAAGCATGGTTTCTTGCATGAAAAGGTTTTAATCAATGTTTTATGATATAATTTATGTTAATAGTTATTTTAAGATCAAAACTCCAATCAACCCATGATATCCTTGAATTCTTATTTTGGTTCTAAAGTGGGGGAATTGATTATAGCTTGATCATTAAATTCACGTGTAGATTGTGTTGGGATATTGAATTATGTGTAGATCATGATAGAATTGTATATAGTCTGCCTCATAAAGAGGATATTTATATTATATATTGTTGTATCAATTATATGGATACATTGTTGGCTTAGTATTGTGTATATGGATATTAGTAAGAGCCTTTGTAATGTGAATTGGTTGAAAAGTCTAAGGAATGATGATGATGATGATTGGTGAGTTGAACTAATTCATTTACTTTTGTATTGAATTCAAATTCAATTGTATTGTTTGGTATGGTCATCTTATGGTGGCGGTGTTATATGTTATAATTGTTATGAACATGGCTTTGCCGACATTAATATATGAATTAGGGTGTTATCATGTTATAGCTTGTTATGATGAACAATGTGAAGGATCATATGATATATGTGTATGTGTGAGGTGAAAGTATGTTTCCTGTAAATGATGGGCCTCTATATGTGATAGTGTATCTTGCTTAGGTAGACTAAGTAGGGTAGACTTTGGATTCCATACCTAGCTAGTATGGTCTATGTTGGTTAATGTTTAATCTCATCCTATAGGATGTACACTCTAGTTATTAGATAGGTTATACAACATATGGGTAGTTGAATGGAATGCTATCTATACGTTGCGCGAGTAGGCTTTGAAGATAATAGGTCAGCTCCCTAGGTCTCTTGTAAGACCATTATGTGAAGTCCTTTATTTGATGTCTTGTCTCTTCAATGGTCTCTTGAGGATTGCCTAAGTAGGCTTGAAGAGGGTATATGTTCGGTCTCTCCATGTTGTACATAAATGAGTCTTAGAGTCGTGTTAGATGGAGAGTCTAAATGATAAAAATGGGTTACTTTATGAATATAAAACTATGTATAAATGAGAGATAAAGAATAGATGGAGAGTCTAAATGATGAAAAGGGGTTACTTGAAGAATATAGAACTATGTATAAATGAGAGATAAAGAATATTCTTCTTACTTTAGGTAATCTCAATGATTACATAGTTGTGCTTTAAGAGGGTGTATGAACGGTCTCTTCTTGTCTTACATAAGTGAGTCTTAGGATAACCTTTGGTGAGGGTTATAAATTATTATGTCTATATTCTGGATTATTTGAGTATGTCTTATATGTGATATTGACTTCATAATGTTCTTAAACTTGTTTTATGACATTTTATAAAAATAGCATGAAAAGCATATTATAAAGCAAATATCCATTTTAGCATGGTTTTCTTTCATTTTCACCTACTTAGTACATTCAATGTGCTAATTCCATATGTTGTTTTATCTCTAAAGGTGTAGGTGGCAAGTGAGGAGTCTCTTGGAAGAAAAGCTTGGGAATAGCATTCTCTCAAGCCAATTAAGTATGTCCTCATATTATTCGAGGACATAGTTATGTTTAGTGTCCTTTTGAAAAGACATTGTAATAAGACTCTGGTTTTACTTTTAAATGATGTATGGGTTGCGACCCAAAAATTTATATGAGTCTAAGATGGCTACGATGAGACATAGTTTTCTTATGTTTTCTATGAAAAGAGATTTGAACTATTGTGATGAAAAGTTTTAATTTCGCACTACTTTTCATATTTATATGCAATGAATGATGTCTAAGGGCTTGTATAAGACCTCTGAGAGGTTGAGTATGTCGTGTGGAGACTTGAGGATGCCATTTATTCTAGAGTTTACCCTCGGGTCGTTACAAACTTGGTATCAGAGCATAAGTTTATGAAGTATTATATAGGATTCAAAGTCTCATTAAAGCCACTTCTAGTAGAGTCTTGTTCATTGGTGTGATTTGCAACACATCCATGAGCGAGAGGCTATAGGACGATAGAGTTTCCCTTTTCTTCATTATTCTTGTGTCGTGCCTTAGATTGGGAATTATAAGAGTCCATTCCTAATCTTTTCTTTTTTGCTTATAAGAGACGAATACAAGGAGAACACCCACAAGAAGAGTTGATGAGGATATGGTGATTAAGGGAGTTCCTCCCCAAGGTGAACAAGTTCCGCTAGGTGGACAAGCTCCCCAAGGTAAACAAGTTCCTCAAGATGATCAAGTTCTTATAGTGGAGCAAGAGAATGAGGTTCCGTTGGTTTCCCCGATAATGTCTAATGAGGAGATTAGAGGAGCTCTCCTAACCCTAGCCCGATCCATGACGGCTCAAGTTAATAGAGATCTTGGGCCTAGGATGAGAGTACCATGACCTCTAGGTTGAGGGACTTTGTGAGGATGAATCCTCCTATCTTCCTTGGTTCTAAGGTAGGAGAAGATCCCCAAGAGTTTCTAGATGGTGTTTATAAGGTATTAAGTGCTATGGGGGTGACTTCCAGAGAAAAGGCGGACTTAGCTTCATACCAATTGAGGGAATTCGCTCAAGTGCGGTACACACAATGGAAGGATAATAGGCCGGTTGAATCGGGTCCTATTGAGTGGGAAGAGTGTAAGGAAGCCTTCTTAGGAAAGTACTTTCCCTGTGAGAAGAGGAAGGTGAAGGTTGAGGAGTTTATAAACCTTAGGCAAGGTAACATGGGGGTTAAGGAGTATTTTTTGAAATTTACCATAATGTCTAAGTATGCTCCATCCTTGGTGTCTAACCCTAGGGATGATATGAGTAGGTTTGTGACTGGTGTGGATGACCTTGTGAAAGAAGAATGTCATACGGCCATGCTCCATAATGACATGAATCTATCTAGAATTATGGTGTATGCTCAATCCATTGAAAAGTCCAAACATAGAATGATCACAATGAATTTGAAGAGGGGTAGATCCGATGAGAAAGGCCAATCTAGGTCTAAGAAGAGGGCTCCAAATAAACATGTCTAGTGCTCCTAAGGTCAAGTATGAGAAAGTATGTGTTTCTCAAAGTGTTAAGCCTACTTGTTCCACTTGTGGGAAGAAGAATTTTAGGAAGTGTCTAGCCAGTACTAGTGGGTGCTATTGTTGTGGAAAGGATGATCATAAGGTAAGAGATTGTCCTACTATTGCGGCTAGAGAAAGAGAGGCCAAGCAAGTTCCTCCAAATGCTTCGGATGTTGGTGCACCAAAGAGGAATCGTTTCAATGTTCTCCAAGCTAAGACAAATTTGGATGAGGATGCCAGAAAGTTATAGTTTTCTCTCTTAAGTTGTGTTGGGTTCTTTCTAAGTAGGGGAGTATGGTGATTAGGGGGGTGTGATTGTTGTCTCTTCTCTTCTATTTTATTCAAGCTTGAGGGTAGAGCATTAAAGTAGCATGTTGCATGTGTTTAAGAGTCTAAGTGAAAATGAATTTCATTTATCTCCTTTCATTGTGCATCTTTTAATGAGGTTATATTTTTGTGGTAAAATGAGTTTATATGATTTTGTCTCTCATATTGTCATGCCTTTATAATAAATTACTTAAATATTGCATTAGTAAACCAGAGAGCATGCTTTACTGTAAGAAATTTGAAGTTTTTGCTAAATTGTATTTTCATGCGAAATGGTTATAATGTGCTTAGAAAAGATGTATATGAGCATGATAATATGTGGAGAAGGAAGTTCCTCCTATATGAAATGAAAATGTGAATCTTATTGCATGATAAGTTGTAGATGTAGTTCCTACCTTCTTGTTGTGTTTTGACTCTCTTGATTATGTGGAGTTGATGTTCCTCCTATATATATGTATTTTATATGGTGTGGTATGGTTGCGAGCTGCTAGTCTTGAGTCCTTACTCTTGAAAGTGTTTAAAGTGTAGAGGGTCATTCGAGGACTAATGTTGTCCAAGCGGGGTAAATTGTTACAACCCTTAAAACAAAATCTGTCAAACTAGAGCCTTACATGTTGGTTATGCATTAATTAAGTCTTAAAATGATTAATATGAGTGTCATAAGTCAGTTTGTAGAGTTTGGAAGTCAAACGTCCAAGACGTTCAAAAGTTAGCCTTTAGACGTGCTAGTGTGTTCTAGTGTGTCTTGACATGTTTTATCTTGTTTTTGAAGTTAAAATTTATAGGAGAGGTTCCTAACATCTAGATGAAGGTGTTTAGGGTTTAAACGTATGGTCACGATTACCAAAGGACCACCCTATGTGTCCTTGAAAAGGAACCAAACCTTGGCATGAAACTACCAAAAAGTAGTCACAATTGACGAGTGCAATCAACACCCCTTTGATTAGTGCATGCTCCGTGAAAGGGGGACCTGATCCACACTTAGGTGTGGGAGATTAAGCCCCCAAAAATCCGTCTCTGACCAAAAGGAAGTCCCACAAGTATGGCTCGTCATTCAAACGATGGAGCTGGGTGACATCCGTCGTTTGGGGCCTGCAATTTTCTGCAGGTCTCGGCCAAATTGAGGATTGTTTGGGAAATTTACCTAGAATCCAAATAAAGCCTTAGGAAGTTATTTTAGGTGTTTTTATGTATTTTAAGTCATTTTAAAACCTATATTAGAGTTCATTGTTCAAAATCAAAACCCAAGATCAAAATAGTACTCTCTAGAACTCCATTGAGCTTGAAGCAAGGTTGAGCCTAGAAGCTTGATTTCTCCATTGATTCATCATCAATTTCGTGGATGATATTCAATATAGGTATGGTGTTTCATCCTTGATTCTTCTCTCATTTAAGGAGCCAATTTCAAAGGCTTTTCAAAGATGTTTCAAAACCTTGAAATCCTATTTTGAATTCTAAGCATGGGTTCTTGCGTGAAAAGATTTAAATCAATGTTTTATGATATAATTGAATTTAATTGGTTGTTCAAGATTAAAACTCCATTGAACCCATGATGTCCTTGAATTCCTATTTTGGCTCTAAAGTGGGGGAGTTGATTATGGATTGATATTCTGAAATTCATGTGTATATTGTATTGGGCTATTGAATTTTGTGTAGATAATGATAACATTGTATATAGTCTGCCTCATAATGATGATATATAGTGTATATTGTTGGATAATTGATATGGATGCATTGTTGGCTTAATATTGTGTATATGGATATTGGTAAGAGCTTTTGTAATGTGAATTATTGGTTGAAAAGGCTAAGGAATGATGATGATGATGATTGCAAGGTGGTGAGTTTACCTAATTCCTTTACTTTTGTATTGAATTGAGATTGAATGATATTGTTTGGTATGGTCCACTTATGGTGACAATGTTTATGTGTTATAATTGTTATGAACATGGCCTTGTCGGCACTATTATATGAATTAGGGTGCTATCATGTTATAGCTTGTTTGGATGAACAATGTGAAGGATTATATGATATGTGTGTATGTGTGAGGTGGAAATATGTTTCCTCTAAATGACTACATGTGAATATGACAGACTCTGAAGGCTCGCTTAGGTAGACTTAGTTGTGCCTACTTGGCACTTGCATGTTATTGAATACATGATATGA
The DNA here is from genome assembly GCA_016801875.1 of Solanum sitiens. NCBI lineage: Eukaryota > Viridiplantae > Streptophyta > Magnoliopsida > Solanales > Solanaceae > Solanum > Solanum sitiens. Next base: position 814,418 of record JABWTJ010000073.1, on the reverse strand, counting down.
TGATATGTGTCTCGATTGGTAGACTTAAGTCCCTCTACTTGATACATGAAAGATATTTGATTATGAAATGTTGACTTGGTAGGCTTTGGCACCTTTGTCATGTATGTGTATGAATGAATGATAAATGAAAGTCTAGTATCGGTAGATCTAAGATGGTGCCCTTCTAAGGATGAATAAGAACCTTGAATAAGTAAAGAAGGTTAAGAATGTGTAACCTTGAATAAGGTTAAGAATGTGTAACCTTGAATAAGGTTAAGAAGGTTAATAGAAGACTTGAAGTGCAAAACCGGAATGGAGCCTTCTTGTGTGTAATGATGGACTTAGGTGTAGTTTGGCTAGAACTGCATGAAACCATCTATAAAGAAGTCATAAGAGCTATCCTAATAGTCCTTGGTTGACATACCTAGTGGACTCATCCTTGGATATAAAAAGTATTATGAGTTGGTAAGGTTTAAGTGATGGTACCTTGTCTAATACATCTTGTTGACACCCGATTTTGACCCTCCCCGATAATAATTAATTTTCGAGCTTCCTCGATCTCAAACAATCTAAAATAATTAGTTTTTATAAAAAAATCTTGAGAAGATACAAAGCTTGCAAACTATTTTAAATATTTTTTGTCACTTTTTGTACTTTTGAGCAATATATATACATTTTATATAGTTTTGTACATAACTAATTATTTTATAAATATTTTGGGGAAAAAAATCTCAAAAGATTTTGATTTTTAGTGAGCATTTTGGCTAAATTAGTTCGTCTTAAATTATTGTTATAATGGTGAACCATCGTTTTATAATTAAGTTTATTATTTTATCTTGTAAAATTAGGAAGCTCGTTTAATTAATTAATATCAATTCGATTATTTAAATTTTAGCTGAATTTCATAATTGACTCAATTTGATCAACTTTAAATTGTGGCTATAATTGCAATCCAATAGCCATGTCTGCAATTGAAAAATTGGGCCACCTATCGAACCCAATTATTCCTTCCCATTCCTTCAATTCCCATCCTCAAATCAACCCAACCCACCCTTTTGACCCAAACTTACCCACCATTTTGACCCAAACCAACCCTTGTCACTTTCAAAGGACCCAAATTACTCCCAGAGCAGTACACGTTCCCATCCAAAAAAAACAACGATTCCCAGCGCGTCTGCTTCAAACCCAATGCTCCCATTTCGTTCGTCTTCTTCACGACGATACTCGCGAGTTGGGCAAAAAGAAGGTACGGTTCGTCGTCTTTCTCATCACAGCAGCAGGGAACAACAAAGGCAGCACGTCTTGTCCTTGGGGTCGTGATATCGAGCCACGTCTCACCCCAAGGACGACGAAAATTGATCCATCCACCCATTCCCTTTTCCTCTTCAGGAATGAAGATGAAGTCTTAGGAAAAGATGTCTTGCCTTAAATGGTGAAATTTTAGGATTTCAAATTTCGAATCTAGGCCTACCCTCATCCGAATTTTGATGTTTTCCCCCCTTTTTTTCCAAACCCGAGTCCTTGGCTATATATAATCGCTTCGGTTCTTTTTTGGAGGAGGGAGTAGGTTTTGGACTGGAAGAAAAGGTTAAGGAAAAAAAAAAGGAGAAAGAGTTAGAAAAACAGAGGAGAGGTTAAGAAAAAGGCATTAAGAGAAATCAGTGGGATTTTCAGAAAGGCATGGTAAAGTTATCAGCTGCACACTCATACATAAATATTTAGAAACAGGTCTCGGAAAAAGTGGTGAGAGTTCAGGCCTTGAGTATTTTTCTTTTACTCGTTTCTCTGTTCACATAAGTTGATACGAGTCGCCGTTCTTGGTGGTGGAATCGTTGTTCCCCTTCTCGTCTTGCCTGAACTCGCTGCACTTAAGAAGGTAAGCTCTGTTTCAATTCTAACCCCTTGGTAGATGTGTTGTTTGAGGAGTCGTGGCTGTTTTGATTGACTCACTAGCTTTGTATTTCTCTCTTGCCTGCCTTTATTCTCCTCGGTTCACTATTGACTATGCTATAGCCAAGATTAGATAAGTTGTTGTTTCGGATGTATGAAACATGAGATGTGCACTTATGGATGTCGTTGTTTGTATGAAGTAAGTTGACTAGCAGGTTTAAAGGCTTGTTTCCGTCCATTGAAATCTCTAACATATTGAAAGAGTTGGTTTTGGTTCTTGTGGAAACAAACTAAATGGAAGATGAATTCACATGAATATTTGGTAGGAATATAATTAGTACAAAATAAAAGTCAAAGATTGTATCTTGGTAGGTGAAATTTAGGCAAACCATAAAATGGTTTCATATTCTTAACTTTGACAATTTTGACACATAGTGATGTCATGGATGACATCAATAGGATGAATTTATTCCTATAAATAGGTAGCTCTTAATTCATTTTCAAATCATCCTCTCACTTGCCTTCTCACCTTCTAAGGCATTTGTGTTCTCTCCCTTGTAGTATTTCACTTGTATTCTTTGTAGAGTGAAATAAATATCAGTGCAGTTGTTCTTTGGTGGATATAGGATCATTTTGATCCGAACCACGTTAAATATTGTTGTTCTTCCTTGTTCTTTAGTTTCACGTTTCCGCTAACAATTGGTATCAGAGACAAGGTTCTGTCTGAGTATGCTCTGTGGTTGCAGCACAGTCTGAACTTCCACATCAGAAAAGGATTACTTTGGTTTTCTGTAGTTCCAAATATATTGTAGTAGAAAAGGGAGAACAAATAAAAAAAAATGAGTTCCATGAAGTTTGAAATTGATAGATTTAGTGGGTGCAACAACTTCAATATCTGGAAAATCCAGATGATAGCGTTACTGCGGAGGGAAGGTTCAATCCATGCTATTGACGGAAAGTACCCCGATAAGATATCGGATTCCGACAAGGAAAAGATTGAAGGAGATGCATTGAGTGCAATCCAACTGTCCCTTGCACCTAACGTACTTTGTGAAGTGAGTACAAGTACCGAAGAGACGGCCAAAGAGTTATGGGAAAAGCTGGAAGGGCTTTACCAGGACCAGTCAGTGACAACAAGGATGTTGTTACAACGGTGTCTTCATACATTTAAGATGGATTCAGGTACTTTGTTGTAAGACCATCTAGATGCGTTCAATAAACTTGTGATGGACTTACAAACTGCTGGAATTAAAAAGGACGAGGAGACGCTTGCATGTTCTTTGCTATTTTCATTGACTTCAAAATATCGTGATATTGAGAATTCATTGATGTATAGCAAACAACCTATTAAACTTGAGCAAGTGCAGCAAGCACTAAACTCTTGTGATGTGCGGATGCATTTTGAAGGAGACAAAAGTGACGAAGCTAGTGGACTCTTTGTAAGAGGTCGTACTAGCCAACAGGGAAGGAGCAAATCGAAGTACAGATCAAAGTCTCGTGTGAACAAAAAGAATGCGGAATGTTGGGGCTGTCACAAAAAGGGGCACTTTAAACGAGATTGCCCTATGTCGAAGTCCAAAGAAAAGGCGAGTGCATCCATTGTTGAGCAAGTACATGATAATGATGATGATTATGTACTAACAACATCATGCAATAGTGGAGTCTATGACAACAAATGGATCTTAGACTCTGGTTGTACTCTGCATATGACATTCTGAAAAGATTGGTTCAGCAGCTATGAAACAAGCAGAGGAACTGTACTAATGGGCAATAATGCAATTTGTAAAATAGTTGGCATTGGTTCAGTTCATGTTCGCTGCCATGATGGAATCGTGAGGACTATTACAGAAGTCCGTCATGTTCCTGATCTAAAGAAGAATTTGATCTCACTGGGTACTTTAGATAACCAAGGCTATAAGTACATGAGTGAAGGAGGAACTATGAAAGTGACTAAAGGGTCTTTAGTCATGTTGAAGGCCAAGCTGGAGGATGGCCTCTACACACTTGTGGGAAGCACCATTATTGGCTCTGTAAATGCATCTACAGTGCAGTTATCTAATGATGACAAGGCAAAATTATGGCACATGAAACTAGGCCATATGAGCGCATGAGGATTGGAGATGTTGAGCAACCGCAACCTTTTAAATGGTGAGAAGATCAGCACACTTGAATTTTGTGAACATTGCGTCTTAGGGAAGCAGAAAAAGGTTATTTTCAGCACTGGCAAGCACAAGACGGGAGGGGTGCTAGACTATATCCATTCAGATTTATGGGGTCCCTCTAAGCTTCCATCGAAGGGAGGAAAGAGGTATCTTCTCACATTCATTGATGATTTTTCACGAAAGGTTTGGGTGCGTTTACTGAAGACAAAAGGTGATGCTTTTGAAGCATTTAAAGAGTGGAAGATTTTGGTTGAAAATCAAATGGAGAGGAAAATCAAGTATCTTCGCACGGACAATGGCTTGGAGTTTTGCAGTGAAGAGTTCAATGATTTCTGCAAGGTTCATGGGATCGCAAGGCATAAGACGGTCAGGCACACACCACAGTAGAATGGAGTTGCCGAGAGAATGAACAGAACTCTTCTTGAGAAGGCTCGTTGTATGCTCTTACAAGCTAAGATGTCCAAAGTATTTTGGGCTGAAGCAGTTCATACTGCTTCTCATATTGTCAATCGGTCTCCAGCATCAGCTATTGACTTTAAGACTTCGAATGAGGTCTGGTCAGGTGAACCCTCTAACTATGCATACTTGCGAATATTTGGGTGTCCAGCTTATTATCATGTTAATGAAGGAAAGCTTGAACCAAGGGATAAAAAGTCCATATTCGTAGGGTATGTAGATGGAGTAAAAGGGTACAAACTATGGTGTTTGTCTTTACTCAAATTTGTAGTTAGTAGAGATGTTACCTTTGATGAATCCTCTATACTTGATCCTCGTAAAGTTTCTGTGGAGTTATCTAGAAACGAGAACAACGAGCAGGTGGAGCTACCGGTGAAGCTTACCAAGGAACGGGATCAAGAGACTCAAATTGATGAGTCAAAAGATGCAGATCTTAAAGAACTTGCTTCCAATGAACCATACACAATTGCGAAGGGAAGGGACAAAAGGCGGATACGGAAACCGGAATGTCTTATAGAGCAAGAAAATATGATTGCACATGCGTTCGTAGCTGCAGAAGAAGAGATTAACGATCTCGAGCCCTCTTCGTATATTGAAGCAACTTCTTGGAAAGATGATGCACAATGGCAGTTAGCCATGATGGAAGAGATGGAGTCTCTTCACAAAAATAAGACGTGGGTCTTAGTTAAAAGGCCAAAGGGGATGAGGACAGTTGGATGCAAATGGGTCTACAGAAAGAAAGAAGGTATTCCAGTAGTGGAAGATGCTAGGTTCAAGGGGAGATTGGTTGCAAAGGATTTTAGTCAGAAGGAGGGAATTGACTACAATGAGATCTTTTCTCCAGTTGTGAAACATAGCTCAATTCGCGTGCTACTAGCATTGGTTGCACAATTTGATTTAGAGCTTCAACAGCTTGATGTCAAAACTGTTTTCTTACATGGTGATCTAAAAGAGACAATCTATATGGATCAGCCTGAAAGTTTCCTAGCTGATGGAAAAGAAGACCATGTATGCCAACTGAAGAAGTCTTTGTATGGTTTGAAGCAATCCCCTAGACAGTGGTACAAGAGGTTTGATGCATTCATGACTACACATGGATTTTCGAGGAGTGCATTTGATAGTTGTGTGTATCATAAGAAGATGTCTGTTAACTCTATGATTTATCTATTGTTGTATGTTGATGATATGCTTATTGCTGCTAACAACATCATAGAGATAAATATTTTGAAGAAACTGTTGAGCAAGGAATTTGACATGAAGGATCTAGGAGTTACAAAGAAAATCCTTGGAATGGAAATTTCAAGAGAAAATGGTGTTGTACATCTTTCTCAGAAGAGGTACATCGGAAAAGTTTTTGAAAGATTCAATATGCATATGAGCAAGCCTGTAAGTACACCTTTAGCTTCTCATTTCAAGCTTTCAGAGTTACAAATGCCTCAATCTATGGATGAGGTGGAGCATATGTCAAAGGTTCCTTATGCGAGTGCAGTTGGTAGCAATATGTATGCTATGGTATGCACACGTCCAGATATTGCCCAATCTATAAGTGTGGTAAGCAAGTACATGACAAATCCAGGAAAAAGGCACTGGGAAGCTGTCAAGTGGATATTGAGATATCTCAAAGGAGCTCCTGATGTTGTCCTAACCTTCCGAAAAAGTGAAGGAATTTCAATTCTCGGTTATGTTGATTCTGACTATGCAGGGGATCTTGATCGAAGGAGGTCCACAACTGGATACATCTTTACTCTCGTTGGAAGTGCCGTTAGTTGGAAATCGACTTTACAGTCGATTGTCGCTTTGTCTACAACAGAGGCAAAATATATGGCAGCAACGGAGGCAGTGAAAGAAGCTATCTGGTTGAAAGGTTGGTGGCAGAATTGAGTTTAGTTCAGCTTGAATCAATTCTAAAATGTGATAGTCAAAGTGCTATTCATTTAATTAAAAATCAAAGATTTCATGAGCGCACCAAACACATTGATGTCAGATTTCATTTTATTCGAGATGTCGTAGAAAAGGAAGCTATCAAGGTTGAGAAGGTTATCATAGACGATAACGCTGCAGACATGTTGACCAAAATAGTCCCGATTGCCAAGTTTGCACACTGCAAGGACCTGGCGGGAGTATGCATCAATTGATGCAACTCTAAGAGAACAACTGCTAGGTGGAGCTGGTATGTTCAACAAAGATTTGATTCTTCTTGTTTCTTACAATGGGATTGCCCAGTAAGCTTAGAAGTTTTGGCCGGAGTTTTTTATACGCATACTTGGAACACAAACCAAGGTGGAGATTGAAAGAGTTGGTTTTGGTTCTTGTGGAATGATACGCTCAAACTTACTTCTCAAATAAGAAGTAAAGCGGTCGTATCAAGTAAAGAACCCAACTAATGAGGTTGGGATCGATCCCACAAGAAAAATAGTTCAGACTTAACTTTATTTTATTATTACTATTATTTAGCCAACTATTTTCCAATAAACCAAAAGACAAAAAGGGGGGTTTTGTTTATAAATTAATGAAAATGATTAACTAAATAAGAATGAACAACTAACAAATCTAACTTTCGGAGTTTAATCAAATTATAAAAGTAACTAGGGTTTTAGTGTTCCCCACAGGTTCCTAACTTGGTAAATCTAACTATAACAGCTCTATCCTGATATCTTGCACGTAAAGTGATAAGTTATGTATCTCTAAATCCTTGGTCCGGCATCTAGAGAATTTCACTCCGCACCTTGGTCTGGCTACGTGTGTTGCTATACTAACCCTTATCTTTACCATATATTAAACATCGTATTCGGTATTTGACTAAGTTATTAACTCGTACCAACCAATACTAGTCTATTAGATAGTCTACATTAAATCTATGTTGATAATTCTTTTCCTATTATCTACCTCCTTGGTCCGGCAAGTAGCATTAAGGCAAGTTCTAATGTTGGCCACCGTTAAAAAGAATTCTAAACGAAAGAATTATCAATACATGCAAGACACCACTCTAGAATTGTTATTGAAGTTAGATTACTACCTTGTTATTCACCCATGGTTCCCACAACCCTAGCTATGAGGTTTAGTTACCCATGTTCGTAATTACACAATTCATATGGTTAATGGAAGAATTCATGCACTTACTTTTTATGAGAACCAACAATTTCCCAGAATTTAACTTGATTAATCAACGAAATCCACAACAATCAATTCCCAAAAAATATCTTAATTCCCAAAATCGAGAATTTTAATAATATAATTGAAGAACTATAAACTAAAAATTATCCAGAATGTCTAACCCCAAAATCGAGGTTTTTCCAACTATTTATAATAAAAACAAAACCTAATCAAATAAGGATTCTATTGACTAAAAATCTGTCCAAACGCGTCTGGGTCGACGGACAACGTGACGGACCGTCATAGCCTTCGTCGTCCCATACTTCACATCTTCTCATGTTGATTTCTTCATTCCCCTCGACGGACAGGTACGACGGACCGTTTCAAGCACGACGGTCCGTCGAGGGTCTTCGTTCCAAAACACTTCAACTTCGGAATTTTTGGTACTGGGATTACTCTCTGATCATTACGACGAACATGCAGGACGGACCGTCGTAGCTGTGACGGTCCGTCATGGACTTCCGTAATCCCACACTTGTCAGACTTCCCCAACTTTCCTTCAGCAACTTCTCCTTTCACTACGGTGCCACCTACGGACCTTCACAGCCGCGACGGACCGTCATAGGTTCCGTAGGTGGTCTCTTCTGCAATTCTTTCTCAAAAACTCCCGCGTTCATCCTTGGACAGAATTTCTGCAAACAAAAAGAAACTTATATCAAAAATCAACACAAAAAGGCTCTCGACACACACTAAACTTAAGGAAAAAGTATTAGAAATATCATGAAACCACGGTACATCAACACCCTCAACTTAAATTCGTTGTTTGTCCTCAAGCGACGCACTATGACTCACTACATAATCTTTGTACAAAAGTATCCATATTTTAACTTCCGCAATCATTTGGCTATCAATCCCGATTATTCTCATCATGTTCATGCATGGTATCACTATTAGGCATTAACTTGTGTAGAATCAAACCATAACCCAGATTTACTACGCAATGATGCCTATCCTCTTCAATTTCTCACTGAGATGCTAATATTTCTGGTATTACAACTCCTGTCCTCACTTCAAATAACATCCTCATTTTTCACACAATGATTTTAGTTTGAGTATAAGGATCACTTTTCGACACTCACTCTCAGAACAAATTCATCACTCATTTATACATATTGCCATAGGCTTGCCCTTATTTTCACTACTTCAAATTCCTCATACGCACTTAGGATCACAATAGGACTTTTTTTTAGATTCTAACATAGGCTCAGGGTCAGGTAGGGTGTATTTAGGTATACTTTAGTGACTTGTTGCCCTCCTTGACATATCAGCTAAGCAAATCTCCTTTTTATCATTCTTATTTCGCCCTATTACTCAATTTTCTTTTCACTTTGTTGTTTTCCCTTTCTTATCCTTATGTGTAAGTGACTTTTCTCTTTTCTTGTGTTTATTTTGCTTTTTATTATTTTATTTTTTTTAGTCACTTCTGTTTTATTCTTTCTTTCTCTTCATTCTTTCAACCCCACTTTCCGTGGTTTTCCTTATAGCAGCCACCCTCAACTCATGATTTTGCCATGAGTCAAGGTTCACAATACCCATGGTTTGGTCAGGGCCAAAACAAGGTTGCTTTCTGCATTAGCCACCCTCAACTTATGCTTTTGGCATAAACTGAGGTGCACATGTCCAAGGAGGGACCAGGGCCAACACATTGTTCCCAGAGAAGATCATTTGGGGTGAAAAAGAAAGATCTATTTTAGGCTCAATTCATTTGGATCAAAAAGGGATTAACTTCATTTGGTTTTCTGTTATTTTTAGGCTCAAGATTGACTATTTCGAACAAGGGCCTATGATCCTTTCCTAAGTGATTGTTTTGACTCACTTTTAGCAGGACTAACCAGGCAAGTTCTAGCTCAGTATTAATGGTGGTCATTCGAATTCACCTCACACTCACATGACATGCCTTGTATTCCCAGAGTATTAGACACCTAGTTCAAATCTTAAATTCAGGATCACGCAGTAGTGTATCTTTGTTTCATGTTTCAAACCACACAATTATCACTTACTATGCCTAGTCATGCAAATGATTATCGAGATATTATATTTATTTTAGCCATCATGCTTCAGATTTATACTGTGTACATAAGATATGACATGCCGGTTCAACAATAAAAGTAATCAGTATTTTGGGGAAAAAGAACACAGGCAAGAAAACCCCAAAAGAGGATCGTGAACTTGGGCTACTCAGAATTCACCCAAGCGCTCACTTTCCATTTACCCCCCCCCCCCCAACAAAAGATATGCAATTGTCCCCAATGCATAGAAAAGTTAAACTACGTAAAAGGGGAAGTGAAGCAAACCTGAGACACTAAGCGCCGGTGATCAGCAAGCTGGTGGGTCCGGTTCCCCGGAACCCGCTCCCTGCATAGTCTGGACATCCTCAATAATGTCCTTAGCATCCACAGCACCATCAGTAGTGCCTCCCACAGAATCCACAATTTTGGAGCTAGACGCCCCGGCAGCTACTTCTACAGCCCTCAACCTACGGGCCTCCTCATCGGCAATCGAGGCTCTCCTCGCAGATTCCATCTCACGGCGCTCCTTCTTCCTCGCCCTAGCCTCATCCTCCTCTCGACACCTACGTCTCTTGACATGTTCTTGTGGGGGAGGTGGTGGAACATCAGAAGTGGCAAACAGGGCAGCCATCACGGTGTCATCAGCAGGCTCTGCAGAAGGGGCCTCAAACTCAGGCACCCTCGCCTCTAAAATCATATCAAGATCCGCCCGCAGACTCTCAACCGCAGCCTGGAGGGTCGACATGTCCACCGGAGGGGCTGGTCGGGCTAGCACTCGTAATTCAAATGCGTCTAAGCGCTGGTGTACCTCGGCGATCTACCTCTATGTGTGCTGTACCATCTTGCGCTCCATGCGCTCCTCTGCCTCAGCAATAGTCTTCTGCATCCACGGCTGGATGTGATGCAGAAGAGTAGCCATCTGTGCCTCAAGTTTCTGGACCCGAGCAAGTGGGACCAGAGTGGCAGAAGGAGCCGAGCGAGAGGAGCTTGGGGCAGTGCTACTACCCGGGATAGACTCGACCGGAGTAGTGTCAGTGTGTGCAGAAGCAGCACGGGAAGCATCATGAGCATGCTCTACGGTGTCGGCCAGGTTCTCACCAAATGGGGCGACCTCTGGACGGGGCCCTCTGTGTGGGGCCATCTCATTGGCCTCATCCTTGATGAGGCCGATGTCAACATTTCCTGGCGGGGTCTTGAGCTGGTCAATGTGCCAAATGGGCACACCTGCTGATCTGCACAAAGAGAAAATCATGCAAGGGAAAGGGGGGTTTTGTTTATAAATTAATGAAAATGATTAACTAAATAAGAATGAACAACTAAAAAATCTAACTTTCGGAGTTTAATCAAATTATAAAAGTAACTAGGGTTTTAGTGTTCCCCACAGGTTCCTAACTTGGTAAATCTAACTATAACAGCTCTATCCTGATATCTTGCACGTAAAGTGATAAGTTATGTATCTCTAAATCCTTGGTCCGGCATCTAGAGAATTTCACTCCGCACCTTGGTCCGGCTACGTGTGTTGCTATACTAACCCTTATCTTTACCTCATATTAAACATCGTATTCGGTATTTGACTAAGCTATTAACTCGTACCAACTAATACTAGTCTATTACATAGTCTACACTAAATCTATGTTGATAATTCTTTTCCTATTATCTACCTCCTTGGTCCGGCAAGTAGCATTAAGGCAAGTTCTAATGTTGGCCACCGTTAAAAAGAATTCTAAACCAAAGAATTATCAATACATGCAAGACACCACTCTAGAATTGTTATTGAAGTTAGATTACTACCTTGTTATTCACCCATTGTTCCCACAACCCTAGCTATGAGGTTTAGTTACCCATGTTCGTAATTACACAATTCATATGGTTAATGGAAGAATTCATGCACTTACTTTTTATGAGAACCAATAATTTCCCAGAATTTAACTTGATTAATCAACGAAATCCACAATAATCAATTCCCAGAAAATATCTTAATTCCCAAAATCGAGAATTTTAATAATATAATTGAAGAACTATAAACTAAAAATTATCCAGAATGTCTAACCCCAAAATCGAGGTTTTTCCAACTATTTATAATAAAAACAAAACCTAATCAAATAAGGATTCTATTTACTAAAAATCTGTCCAAATGCGTCTGGCTCGACGGACCACGTGACGGACCGTCATGGACACGACGGACCGTCATAGCCTACGTCGTCCCATACTTCACATCTTCTCATGTTGCTTTCTTCATTCCCCTCGACGGACAGGTACGACGGACTGTTTCAAGCACGACGGTCTGTCGAGGGTCTTCGTTCTAAAACACTTGAACTTCGGAATTTTGGGTACTGGGATTACTCTCTGATCATTACGACGAACATACAGGATGGACCGTCGTAGCTGTGATGGTCCGTCATGGACTTCCGTAATCCCACACTTGTCAGACTTCCCCAACTTTCCTTCAGCAACTTCTCCTTTCACTACGGTGCCACCTACGGACCGTCACAGCCGCGATGGACCATCATAGGTTCTGTAGGTGGTCTCTTCTGCAATTCTTTCTCAAAAACTCCCGCGTTCATCCTTGGACAGATTTTATGCAAACAAAAAGAAACTTATATCAAAAATCAACACAAAAAGGCTCTCGACACACACTAAACTTAAGGAAAAAGTATTAGAAATACCGTGAAGCCACGGTACATCATGGAATCAAACTAAATGGAAGATGAATTAACATGAATATTTGGTAGGAAGATAATTAGTACCAAATAAAAGTCAAAGATTGTATCTTGGTAGGTGAAATTTAGGCAAACCATAAAATGGTTTCATATTCTTAACCTTGACAATTTTGACACATAGTGATGTCATGGATGACATCAATAGGATGAATTTATTCCTATAAATAGGTAGCTCTTAATTCATTTTCAAATCATCCCCTCACTTGCCTTCTCACCTTCTAAGGCATTTGTGTTCTCTCTCTTGTAGTATTTCACTTGTATTCTTTGTAGAGTGAAATAAATATCAGTGCAGTTGTTCTTTGGTGGACATAGGATCATTTTGATCTGAACCACGTTAAATATTATTGTTCTTCCTTGTTCTTTGGTTTCACGTTTCCGCTAACACATATATATGGTGCTGATTATTACCTCATGTGTAGTATGCGATTGTGCTTTAGTTTCTGCCTTACGTTCCTTCGTTGAAATGTTTCGATTTAGTTAAAATCTCACTGCCTAGTTAGTAAAGTGGTCTTCTCGCGTTGATAGGATCGAAGTACCTATTGTGAGTATCACTGTTTCCTCAAGTTTAGTTGGGTGTATTGGTTTAATGTTACTGCCTAGAATGTTCTGCATATGCCCATATTAAATATGTTAGAGCAAGTGATATTGTTATTGTATTTTGTTTCCAGACATCACCAATTTGTCCCTTTTTTTTTTTTTGCTTAAAATAATTTGATTTGCTACTATCTATTACTTTCTGTCCTTCTAGTATGATGATATGACGCCATCGGAATTTACTAAGAGAGTTAGCTTTATTTTTGGCATGAGACATATTATGTTGTCAATAGTACGATAGACTCTCTTTTCTCATTATTTTGGTTTGCTATTGTTAAATATTGGTTTCCTAGCCACATATTTCGTAGTGTAATTTGTTCTTGTTTTCTTCCCCCTTTGAATGACCCCCCTCGAATTACTACTGAAATATATGTGTGTGTTGCTGTTAGGAGCCAAAAATTATCTAAGTGGTCTAGATTGTCTTAGTTTCCAATTTTCCAGCGTTTTGTTTATGCCATGAAGTTCCTGTTAATTGATTTTTTTTATTTATTTTTTTGTTGTTGTTTTGCTCTTGACTAAATAGCTCAATTTCTTAAAGTGAGTTAGTTGTTGGCTTGGTTTTCTTTTTTTCTTTTTTTGCGTTTTTCTCTGTCTCCTCCAATGCTAAGATGTCAATATTAAGATTCTTTCGTGTTCATGCCATCAAATATTGTGTTTTGAACAAAATCTGTTTTTTTAGGTATGTATTAACTATCTTTCCTTTTGTTCTTCCTTGCATGAACCTCTTTGAACGAGTTTATCCAACTACTTCGTTATTTCTATGCATCTCATATCAAGCCAAAGAGGCTCAAACTATCCCCTCCGAGTTGTACAGGGTGAAACCAGCTATATGATTGCTGGAAATTAAAGTTGCAGGTCTCCAAAAACTTCGAAAACAGATGGATATACTGGCTGTATACACTGATATATAGTCAAAATATATGATATACAGGTGCAAAAAATGTGAAAGTACAGGCCAAATGCATGAGATATAAAATTGGGCAACTTTCACATATAGCAAACAAAAAATTCATATTTGTATGCTATAGCAAAGTTTGCATAATTGTGCTTCATAGCAAACATATAACTGTATAATTCGCTATACATATATAATTGTATAATTCGCTGGCCTAAATTGTATAATTCGCTGGCCGCTATACATATACAATTGTATGATTAGCTGGCCTAAATTGTATAATTCGCTGGCCTTTTTTGCTGCAATTGTATAATTCGCTGTCCTATTCACTGAAATTGTATAATGCACAATTGTATAATTCGCTGCCTATTTCGCTACAATATCTGTATAAAATTTGTTTTGCATACAATTGAATCGAAGTAAAATGTTTGTATATTGTATAATTATAAGTGTATAGAAAGAAAATATATGTTTTTCTCTCGCTTTATACAAAAACATAATTTATACAATTCTGTTGTATAAAGCGAGAGAAAATTTTATTTCACTGCAATTGTATAATTCACAATTGTATAATTCATTGGCCTTTTTCGCTGCAATATTTGTATAAAATTTGCATTTGTCTACAATTAAATCGAAGTAAAATATTTGTAAATCGTATAATTAAGTATATAGCACGAAAGTATATGTTTTTGCATGTGTATATATAATTTTCTCTCGCTTTATACAAAACAGAAACACGATTTATACACTTCTGTGTATAAAGAGAGAGAGGCGAGCAGAGGGAGAGTGGCGAGCAAGAATGGGAGAGTGGCGAGTGAGATTTTTGGGAGAGAGGCGACTGACAAACTTTGGCAAACATTTTCTATGGAGCACAATTAAATTAAACCGTAGCTACTCCATTTATTTTAGGTTATTAGTTTGCTATTATATACAATTATCCCTATAAAATTTGACGAAATGCAGGTTTTAGAAGGTCCAAAATCGATGAAATACAGCCCTATATACGATGATATAAGCAAAGCGTATACACAGAATATTTTGAAGAAAAATAGGCCTGAAGGCCCAAAACTCCAGCAGCAGAAAATGGGCTCAAAGGCCCAAAAAATTGATGCTTCCATCCCTACTCTTTATTTGTTATTATAGCCACTAACATTTTTTATTTTCGGTTCTAATTTAATTAATCTCCTATGATAGTCATTCCCCTTATTTTTTATATGTATTCAAAATTTATATACACATACGTATACATATAATTTTACTTAGTTTTTCTATTTTACACTTAAGTTTATCCCTTTAGGTCATCCCCTTTATTTACTTTCTCTAATATATATATATATATATATATATATATATATATATATATATAAATTTATATACATATACGTATACATATAATTTTACTTAGTTTTTCTATTTTACACTTAAGTTTATCCCTTTAGGTCATCCCCTTTATTTACTTTCTCTAATATATATATATATATATATATATATATATATATATATATATAATCATTTAAAAAATGATAAAGATAAGTAAATAAATACGTAAAACTAAATTTTCTTTATTTAGTCAATATTAAAAAAATTATTTTAAAAGGTCATTTTGTCAAATCGCCGGTCAACCGCGAGTTAGCAGGCATTCTGAGGGTCTGACACCTTCTCGGAATGTATATTTGAACTTTGAACCCTTTTCAATCGATTTTTATCTATTTTAAATCTTTTGGAAAAAAATTTAAAGTTTGTTTTCTTCATTTTTGCTAAAAATAAAGTGGTGACTCTGTTAATTCGGAAAGTCAATTTCTCTTAAATCATAATATTAATGAATTTCTCGAAACTTAGTCATTTTTTCTTTTACTATATTTTTTCGTAAAATAGAAATGACGACTCTGCTGGGGATTAATTAAGTTCTAACAAAAAGGATTTGACTATTTGACTAATTGTAATTATTGAATTACTTATCTGTGACTAATGTGTTTTAATTATATAATTGGCATTGCATATCATAGCATATTCTGAAATATATTGTATAGTATATTAAAGGATGGTTTGCGCAACCGCAACCGGACTTTTCTATACTCAACTTTTTTCCGGAATTAGAGGCAATTTATTGGTTCGTCATGCGTCCAATGGTTGTCGCGAGTTCCAGCCCAAATAGTCTGTTTGAGTCCTCGGTCTTTTCAAAGTCACTCTTAGTCAACAAACGTTGAGCCGAGCCAAAATCCAAAATTAAGGAGCATTTGAACTAAGATGACCCAACACCCAAGGCGTGTTGAGCTCATTAGAAGACCACCATGAGTCCAAAATGGCTTACGGCCTAAACGGACGTTCATACTTATGTGTTTAAATTTGAAGGATGTATACGTTGTTTGAAAAATCATTGTCTA
This sequence comes from Solanum sitiens, assembly GCA_016801875.1. NCBI lineage: Eukaryota > Viridiplantae > Streptophyta > Magnoliopsida > Solanales > Solanaceae > Solanum > Solanum sitiens. Next base: position 798,176 of record JABWTJ010000073.1, on the reverse strand, counting down.
GTGGGGTAAGAATTACATCATAGTTATATACTAGTTGAAGAAAGAGTTTCACAAGCTACTATCCGAAGACGTTGGCACCCGGAGATGATAAGAAGTTCAACATCGAAGGTACTTTCATGGAAGCATAGTATAGGATTGTACCCCTGCGTGGAACTGATTATTTTGCATCTCATTTTCCGTGATATTTATCCCCATTCATCTTTATAAAATTTGTATAAATTTCAGTTTTGGGGCAATGAATGTTTCAAATGACGTATACATCACTCAAATCGCTAGGCCTAACCTTGGCACAATAGGGTCACATATCTATTTAGGACGCGCAATAACTCTGTGTTATAACTACTTATATGAGTATGTTGCTTTATTTGAAGATAATCCAGCTCACTCTCGTTCGAGATATTATTTAGAACCCCTAAGCACAAATATCAAGTCACTTTTTTTTAAAGCGCGTCCAAATACTCTTCGAGTTTTTAGTTTCCCAAAAAAAATCAAACTTCATTTTTTAAATATTACTCTCATTTCATAAAAAGATTCATCATTTCAAATCAAAAGAGATCCAAGTGGGTCGAACTACGTAGGACCTGATTTCTCTTTTGTGAGATACGTAGACAACCTTTCAAGGTTCGGTTCCTATTTTGAGAAATTTTATGTTTTCCAACTCTTACAAAGAAGTTAGAGGTACATCTCAATCGAAAATCGAAAGTACAACAATGAAAGATACAATCGACTTTGTCCCGACTCAAGTCGATATTTTTGATTCATTAATCCTAAAATCAATAGACAAATTTTTGTATATTAAGTCATCTTTGCATATAAGTGGGCTAGTTTATCTTCAAGTGAAACAACTCTTATGTGTATACAGTATTGCGTGTGATATTTTGTATTATTCATCATCTACACAAACTAACACATTTGCTTTTGAGTTATTTTTCTTTGTAAAGTACTCATAACTGATTAGTGTAGAGAAAATGGCTGAACATCCATACTTCACGAGGTCCAAAGACCCCAAAGATTCCTTCTCCGACCAATGTTTGTCAAAAGGCAAGGCAAAAATGGTGAAAAATGTTGAGAATACTAATTTGAATGAAGTTAATGAGAATGACCCTATCATTGATTATAAGACCCCCCAAATGAGTTAGGGTGTGTAGAGTCTCACTTGTGCCTATAAGCTTGTTAACATGCTAATACAGTGCTTTAAAGTATGTTTAGGTGATTTGGAAGTCAAACGTCAAGGGACGACTAAGACGTTCGACGACTAAGTCACTTATGTGCCTTATATGTGTTTATATGTGTTTATGTGTGTTTCATGAGCTTATGAGGTCCTTATATGAGTTATTATAGTGTTTATAGGCAGTGTGTCAAGTTTCGTGAAGTTTGGAGGTCAAACGTCCAATAACTTCCATGATGTTCGAAAGGTTTTCCTTGGAACGACCATATCTCATATAATATAAACAACTATGTGAGTCATTACCTATTAAATTAGAGATATTTGAATCATCTTTCAAACGCCACCAATATCGCATCAATCTAGTTTTCGAGTAAAAAGTTATGACCATTTTAGTGAATAGTATAGTGCATGTCCGTTTTGGCCATGGGAAAATAGTAATTAAGGTAATTTTCCTCTCCTTTTCCACTAGGAAAACCTAAATAAAACAGATTTCACAAGTCCTACAAAGCCCTAAATAGTCTTAATTTCCATCTTTAAATTCATCATTCTCTTCTCTCTCAAACCCTAGGACAAAACCTCAAGAAAAAAAATCAAAGTAGAAGACTCAATTCAAGAAAATTCAAGATTTGTCAATATTCTTTAAATAAGGGTAAAATTGAAGCTAGGGTTGAAGTTCTCATTGATTTCTTCGCCAAATTTTAGTGGATTCTTCATCTAATAAAGGTATGGTAATCCTTCATCTCCAAGTAACCTTTCACTTGGAGAGTTAATCTCAAAGTTTTTAAAAAAGGTTTTTAGATCAAATCTCTTTTTCATCAATCTAGCCATGAGTTCTTTCTAAAAACGTTTTAAATGGTTAAATCATGATGAATTGATGTTAATGTATTGGTTTGAACGTGATTTTAATCCAATTGCATGATGAACCCATGTTCCTTCCCTAAAATGATTTATTTCTCGCATAGGCTTTGTGATCATGGCTTGTTAATGGTTTAATTGTGATTCTCTTACGTTGAATTGTGTATACCTACTGTTATTCACGTGAATTAAGGATCAATTGATGATGAAAGATCCTTGTGGATCAATATATAAAGATTTGAACATGACTAACCTATACCTTAATGTGATCACTGTAATTAATATGAGCCATGTAAGGTATAAAAGTGGAAATCGATTATGTTGTGGTTCATGTAGCTACTGCCTTAGGTTAATAAATTGTTTGAATTGTGAATATAAATATGGTATGATAAAAGTAAAGAAGCCTTTGTTTAATTGATCTAGGTGCTTCTAAGCTATTAAGTAGTAACTTATGATTACTATAACATTGGTCGTTAATTGTATAAAAGTGGATTTTGAGTATGTTAATATGTTTAGTTCTACTGTCTAGAATGTGTATTGATGATGAATTATGTGATATAGATCAATGCATGATATCTTGAATAGGATTAACCTAAGTAAGTTCATCTTTCATGAATTCCTAACGAAAAATGTTTACATTGATCTCGAACTTATTGGCAATTGTAGTAGGATCTCATCTAAGCTATGATTTCTTTAGCTACTGCCTTAAATGAATATTAATGATACAAGATGATTGATGAACTAAAATAGGGAAGTTACTTGATGATCTATAACTCTCTACTTTCTACCATATATGTGATATATTTTCTTGGATGGTAGCATGATTTTGTAGCAACTTGTACATAGTTTCATCATGATAACATGTATGTTTAGCTACTTCCTATAATTTATTAATGATGGAAAAGGTGTAGTGATCAATGATGATCAAAGGATAATGAAATGGTAAGAATGACTCTTCCTCTCTACTTTTCTTATAGTATTGTAGTTGATGAAGCCTTGTATGGCATTGCGTGGTATGGTCCACTTATATGGGCGGTGTTTACTTTATTGTCATTATATATGTTTTGACCATGGCCTTGAAGGCAAATTGATGAATATATGAATGAATGGTTATGATGATTACCTTATGTGTAACTTGTGCCTAGTCTATTATAGTTGTGAATCAAGGTTATGTTACTATTGTTATGAGCATGTAAATTGTTATGCTAAGATCATGTGTAGGTGCTGCCATTAATGAAGAGTTAAGGATTAATGACCCCTACCCATGTACCCCTATGTGAATGTGTAAATAGCTAAAGTTAGGAGTCTTGATTTTAATGTGAAGATTGTATTGCCTCTTATGCTATTGTGTGTTGTGTGGTATATGCTTGAAAGAGTATTGTGGTCTTAAGAGGGTGGATGCCTCAATATGTTGTTGATAGCCATTATATGATCATGTTGACCAATGTATACACACACTCACACTTCATGCATGATTAAAAGTAGTAAAGGTTCATGGTGTCTAAATGAAAGGTAGTTCTCATATTCACTAGTGTCTACTACTATGCATGTTAAGTTTATGTATATGAAAGTATGATATGTTTTTCCTTAACGAGGATGACTTGATATGTTTACTAGTATGGTCAAGGGTATGGGACCTTGTCTATGCATTGCACATGTGTACCTTGATAGGATGGTTCCTTGGTTTGGTTTCTATGAATATGAAAATGAATGTATGTGTATGTTATGAATATGACTTATATGACATGATAAATATGAATGTGCATAGTGTCTTAGTGGGTTTATATGAAAGTATTGGTCATACATTTATACCTATAGACTCATGCATTGATATATGAACATGTGTGATATTTATGTGTTATGTGAAATGGTTGCTCACATATAAGTACACACACACATGAATGATGGTCTAGTCAATAAAGGAGCCTTTAAAGGTGTGCTCAAGTGTATCCTTAACTAGATAGGGCTATATGCTATGTCCATGTGAAAGGATTTCTCAAATGACTTAGGTTGATGAACTCTTATCTATTACCTATGAGCTAAGCATATGAGGGGATGACTCTCGTAAGCCTATGTTTTATAAAAGAAATGTTAATAAAGACTTTTTCATAAAAAGGGAACTTAGTTTAGCACCGAGTGAACTTGTAGATGAGGGGGTGACACCTTACTAAGTAGGGAAGGCTAAAGGGTCCACTAACGGTCCTCACGGGGTGGATAGCCTCATGACCCAAAAAGGGTGTAGAGAGATGTTTCCATGATAGACCCAAAGTTCCATAAACTATGTTTCCACATAGGATCTAGCAAGTTATATCACCTAAAATTCTAGCATGATACTCATGTCTTACCTTGACAAGTAAGATGCCCTCTTTTTGGTGTGAGGGGATAACACCAAATTCCATGTTTAGCACACATGGTCTTAGTGTCGGTTAAGGCTATAGTTTACCTAAAGTAAAATAGACAATGGAAGTAAATGACTAGGATCCTAACTAGGATGACTTAAGGGAGATTACTTTGGATAGGTGGAAGTAATTAACCCATCTAGACATTGCACAAGTAGTTCCTTAGGAAGTCCTAGGAATGTGACCTAATATGTATGATTATGTGTATGTCCTTATGCATGACATTGTAGTATCTATCTACTTGTTATGAAGATATGCATGGTATGAATCTATATGATGTGATCTTATACTTATATGCACTATGTTGGTCTAAATGACTATATGATGAAGGTCTTGTATTGTCATGAATGCAGTTGTCTTTACTTGTGATGTTGATGTATAAAGTGTTAAGGCTTGTAGTCTCATGAAGGGTCTACTAAGGATATGTGAGGTTATGAGGCTTCACATGTACATTGTACTAGTATATTAAGATTGGGATTATAAGTAAGGTCTTATAAGGTTCCATATGAAGTAAAATAAGTGTATGTGCATAATGACTAAGAGTTCACTGTAATGTCCTTTATATTCTTGGCTTAAATATGTCTATGTTGTACTATACTTCTATGATTGTATGTTTTGCCTTGTATATATTGTATGTATGCTTTCTTTGTAACCTTAAGGTGATGCATTGCACCAAGTATCACTAGAGGGTTACTTGGGAGGTTAATGAATAAAAGAAAGGATAGCTCACAGTTAAGGGAAATGAACTCACAGTAAAGTGGCCTCAAATATGACTTAAATTCTATATGTGATTTTATGTAATGTTTGGCCTTTGAATATGTCTATATGAAGTATGTGAATGATAGAAATTCTATTGTACAAAGGATTTATGGAGATTTACTCAAAACGGCATAAAGTATGATTTCAAGGAAATGTCCTTTTAAATGCATGTTTTTGCATGGTGGCCATACTTAGTGCATTCTTGTACTAACTCCATTCTTCTCTTCTTTTTACACAAAGTGTAGGTTATGGACACTTAAAGGATGTCTATGTGAATGAGGAGCTAGATATGTGATTCTCAAGCTCAAGGAAAGGAATCCTTAAATCCAAGGATTTCCTATGTTATGGTTTACTATAAACTCTTAAATATTGTACTTCTGTTTATGTCTTAAGGGTCGTGTCCCTAATGTATTCTAATGTTGTTGAGTCTAAGATGGCAAAGAGACTTAAGGTCTAAGTATGTAATATGATATTATATATATATATATATATATATATATATATATATGAGGTAAAGTTTCTAGCATATGGTGTGCTATGAAAAGTTTTAAATTTTTCGCTAAATTTATTATGACAATGCGATGAATGATAACTATGGGCTTGTATAAGACCTCCGATAGGTCAAGTACGCCATGTTACTTCTAGGGGGTGCTCCCCGGATGTGACAAATGTGGTATCAGAGACAGGTTTATAAAGTGGTTTTAGGTTCTAAAAGTCTCATATTGCCATGTCTAGTAGAGTCTCATGTTCATTGGTGGTGAGTCGCGACATCATCAAATGATATGAGAGGCTATAAGACGATAGAGTTTCCCTTCTTTATCATTCTCATATCATGCCATAGAACTTAACTCTATAAGATCTCTCTCTTATGTTTTCTTATCCGGTGGTCTTTTAGATGTGATTGCTTTGATGAGATGGTATCTTATATGCTTGAGGGAGAAAAGCTGAGTTAATATTTAACTTGGTTTTATGGTTTGATGAGTATGTGTGAAGGTGAATTTTGGCATGTTTTAATGATGTGATGCCGTTTGTGGCCACGTATTAGACTTATGTGAAATAGCATGTTATGTTGAGAAATGTATGTCATGATATAGCTAAAGCATGTTAGAAGTTGTTAAGGTGAAAATGAGTTTCTTTTGGAATAATATGGTACTATATGGTTTTGCATGATGGTAGCTTAATGATATGATTTGAGTTTGAAATGCTGACTACCTATGAAAGCATGCTACCATAAGAATATATGCTTAAAAGTGTTCAATGTTTTCCCTTTATTTATGTGTAGTCCTTGATAAGTTGCCTAGAATGTATTGGAGTCCTTTGTATAAACTTGATCCTAGGTGTGAAGGTAGTATGTTCGTCTTGGTAGGGTGATGATGTGGGTTTTAGTGACCTAGAAGTCACCTTACTGTAATGTTCAAGGGAAAGGAAGAAATTTTATGGCTAAGTCGCCTTGTTGTTTTCCCCTAATGTTGAATGACCTTTGTGTCTATTGTAATGTATGAGAATGAGATGACCTAACTTGATGATTGGGGATAAATTGCCTAGGTGGTAAAGTTTAGAATGCCTTGGTTGACTTACTGTAATCCCTTCTAAAAGCGGTAATCAATTTTAACTGATGAAAATGACGGTTGTTAAGTTAAGATCCTCTTAAGGTTGGGTTAAGTTTCTCTTAATTGGGTTTACCCTAAGTGGGAGATAGTGATGGAGTAGTAAGGTTGTAGATATTTTGTACCTTGTCCTTCATTTTTTGCTTGAACTTGAAACTAATGAATTCTTAGTAAGCTTGTTCATGAATATAGTTTTGCATAAAGTATGAATTGCATGAACTTTATATGTTTGGTATGTATTGATTGACATTACCTTAATGATATTGTGAAAATTCCATATTGCATGAGTGGAAATTTTGATAAAATCCATGTTTTCTCACGTTTAATGTGCATCGTAATATGCTGATGGTGAATTTAGCTTCATGAGATAAGGTAAGAAACATATTTGAAGTCACTTTCGATATGTAAGGTTTAGCATTATAATGAGAAATTAAGCCTCTTTAAAATGAAATATGTTGAGTCTCTTGAAAACTATGTGACTTGTATGGTTTGGAAAGCATGATTGTAGGTCCACTTTTGAAAAGTTAAGGCATGTCTAGCTATTGTCCTTGTGTGTACCTATGAATTGTAAGACTTTCCCTAAATAATGATTACTGTGAATACTATTGTTATGTTAGAAATTGACATTTTGTGAAAAGGCTTCCTATTTGTGGTGATGTGCTTGGTGTGACCTACCATTTTGACTTCACTAGGAAGAAAACATGAGCATGACTTGGTTTAAAATTGAGAAATTCTTATATTACAGTAAAGATGGCCTTTTTGCATTTGCTTGGGTATGAACTCATGAAACATGTAAGTGTGTTGAGGAGAAGGACATTCCTCCAAGGAAACAACTAAGCATGGTATGGTTGAGTATGACCCTCATAGCACTAGGTCTAACTAATGAGAATCCATTGTCAATCTAATTAACTCAAGTCTATATGCATTGAAGTATGAGTGCTTAAATGGCTTTTGAGTATTGATTGGAATCTGCCTATGAGTGACCTTACATGATGAGCTCTTAAAGAAAATGAAGTGTGTTCTTTGTAAGTTTGGTGCATTAACTTCTATATGATAATGTTATGAATGATGTGAATTGCTTTATAACTCATTGAAAGTCTTGTTGTGATTAGAGTTTTCTAAGTGTCATTCGAGGACGAATGTTTCCAAGTGGGGGATATTGTAACACCCCCAAAATGAGTTAGGGTGTCTAGAGTCTCACTTGTGCCTATAAGCTTGTTAACATGCTAATACAGTGCTTTAAAAGTATGTTTAGGTGATTTGGATGTCAAACGTCAAGCGATGACTAAGACGTTAAACGACTAAGTCACTTATGTGCCTTATATGTGTTTATATGTGTTTATATGTGTTTCATGAGCTTATGAGTTATTATAGTGTTTATAGGTAGTTTGTCAAGTTTCGTGAAGTTTGGAGGTCAAACGTCCAATAACTTCCATGATGTTCGAAAGGCTTGCCTTGGAACGACCATATCTCATAGAATATACTTGGAACGACCATATCTCATAGAATATTCAAATACCTATTAAATTAAAGGTATTTGAATCCTCTTTCCAACGCCACCAATTTCGCATCAATATAGTTTTCAAGTAAAAAGTTATGACCATTTTAGTGAATAGTATAGTGCAGTTCCGTTTTGACCGCGGGAAAATAGTAATTAAGGTAATTTTCCTCTCCTTTTCCACTAGGAAAACCTAAATAAAACGGATTTCACAAGTCCTATAAAGCCCTAAATAGTCCTAATTCCATCTTTAAATTCATCATTCTCTTCTCTCTCAAACCCTAGGACAAAACCTTAAGAAAAAAAGTCAAAGTAGAAGACTCCATTCATGAAAATTCAAGATTTGTCAATATTCTTTAAATAAGGGTAAAATTGAAGCTAGGGTTGAAGTTCTTCATTGATTTCTTCACCAAATTTTAGTGGATTCTTCATCTAATAAAGGTATGGTAATCCTTCATCTCCAAGTAACCTTTCACTTGGAGAGTTAATCTCAAAGTTTTCAAAGAAGGTTTTATGATCAAATATCTTTTTCTTTAATCTAGACATGGGTTCTTTGTAAAAACGTTTTAAATTGTTAAATCATGATGAATTGATTTTAATGTATTGGTTTGAATGTGATTTTAATCCAATTGCATGATGAACCCATGTTCCTTCCCTAAAACGATTTAGTCATCGCATGGGCGTTGTGATCATGGCTTCTTAATGGTTTAATTGTGATTCTGTTACGTTTAATTGTAAATACCAAATGTTATTTATGTGAATTAAGGATTATTTGATGATGAAAGATCCATGTGGATCAATATATGAAGATTTGAACATGACTAACCTATGCCTTAATGTGATCATTGTAATATGAGTCGTTTAAGGTATAAAAGTGGAAATCGATTATGTTGTTGTTCATGTAGCTACTGCCTTAGGTTAATAAATTGGTTTAATTCTGAATATAAATATGGTATGATCAAAGTAAAGAAGGCTTTGTTTAATGATCTAGGTGGTTCTAAGCTATTAAGTAGTAACTTATAATTACTATAACATTGGTCCTTAATTGTATAAAAGTGGATTTCGAGTATGTTAATATGCTTAATTCTACTGTCTAGAATGTGTATTGATGATGAATTATGTGATATAGATCAGTGCATGATAGCTTGAATAGGATTAACCTAAGTAAGTTCATCTTCCATGAATTCCTAATATGAAGCATGTTTAGAGTGATCTCGAACTTATTGGCAATTGTAGTAGGATCTCATCTAGGCTATGATTTCTTTAGTTACTGCCTTAAATGAATATTAATGATACAAGATGATTGATGAACTAAAATAGGGAAGTTACTTGATGGTCTATAACTCTCTACTTTCTACCATATATGTGATATAATGTCTTGGATGATAGCATGATTTTGTAGCAACTTGTACATAGTTTTTTCATGATAAAATGTATGTTTAGCTATTGCCTTATAATATATTAATAATGGAAAGGGTGTATTGATCAATGAAGATCAAAGGATAATGAAATGGTAAGAATGACTCTTCCTCTCTACTTTTCTTATAGTATTGTAGTTGATGAAGCCTTGTATGGGATGGCGTGGTATGGTTCACTTATAGTGGAGGTGTTTACTTTATTGTCATTATATATGTGTTGACCATGGACTTGAAGGCAAATTTATGAATATATGAATGAATGGTTATGATGATTACCTTATGTGTAACTTGTGCCTAGTCTTCTATTATAGTTGTGAATCTAGGTTATGTTACTATTGTTATGAGCATGTAAATGGTTATGCTAAGATCATGTGTAGGTGCTGCCATTAATGAAGTGTTAAGGATTGATGATCCCTACCCATGTACCCCTATGTGAATGTGTAAATAGCTAAAGTTAGGAGTCTTGATTTTAATGTGAAGATTGTATTGCCTCTTATGCTATTGTGTGTTGTGTGGTATATGCTTGAAAGAGTATTGTGGTCTTAAGAGGGTGGCTGCCTCAATATGTTGTTGATAGCCATTATGTGATCATGTTGGCCAATGTATACACACACTCACACTTCATGCATGATTAAAAGTAGTAAAGGTTCATGGTGTCTAAATGAAAGGTAGTTCTCATATTCACTAGTGTCTACTACTATGCATGTTAAGTTTATGTATACTAAAGTATGATACGTGTTTCCTTAACGAGGATGACTTGATAGGTGTACTAGTATGGTCAAGGGTATGGGACCTTGACTATGCATTGCACATGTGTACCTTGATAGGATGGTTCCTTGGTTTGGTTTCTATGAATATGAAAATGTAGGTATGTGTATGTTATGAATATGACTTATATCACATGATAAATATGAATGTGCATAGTGTCTTAGTGGGTGTATATGAAAGTATTGCTCATACATTTATACCTATAGACTCATGCATTGATATATGAACATGTGTGACATTTATGTGTTATGTGAAATGGTTGCTCACATATAAGCACACACACACCTAAATGATGATCTAGTCAATAAAGGAGCCTTGAAAGGTGTGCTCAAGTGTATCCTTAAATAGATAGTGCTAATACATATGCTATGTCCATGTGAAAGGATTTCTCACATGATTTAGGTTGATGAACTCTCATCTATTACCTATGAGCTAAGCATATGAGGGGATGACTCTCCTAAGCCTATGTTTTATAAAAGAAATGTTAATAAAGACTTTTTCATAAAAAGGGAACTTAGCTTAGCACCGAGTGAACTTGTAGATGAAGGGGTGACACCTTACTAAGTAGGGAAGGCTAAATGGTCCACTAACGGTCCTCACGGGGTGGATAGCCTCATGACCCAAAAAGGGTGTAGAGAGATGTTTCCATGATAGCCCCCAAGTTCCATAAACTATGTTTCCACATAGGATCTAGCAAGTTATATCACCTAAAAGTCTAGCATGATACTCATGTCTTACCTTGGCAAGTAAGATTCCCTCTTTTTGGTTTGAGGGGATAACACCAAATTCCATGTTTAGCACACATGGTTTTAGTGTCGGTTAAGGCTATAGTTTCCCTAAAGTAAAATGGACAATGGAAGTAAATGACTAGGATCCTAACTAGGATGACTTAAGGGAGGTTACTTAGGATAGGTGGAAGTAATGAATCCATCTAGGCATTGCACAAGTAGCTCCTTAGGAAGTCCTAGGAAGGTGACCTAATGTGTATGATTATGTGTATGTCCTTATGCATGACATTGTAGTATCTATCTACTTGTTATGAAGATATGCATGGTATGAATCTATATGATGTGATCTTATCCTTATATGCACTATGTTGGTCTAAATGACTATATGATGAAGGTCTTGTATTGTCATGAATGCAGTTGTCTTTACTTGTAATGTTGATGTATAAAGTGTTAAGGCTTGTAGTCTCATGAACGGTCTACTAATGATATGTGAGGTTATGAGGCTTCACATGTACATTGCACTAGTAGATTAAGATTGGGATTATAAGTAAGGTCTTATAAGGTTCCATATGAAGTAAAATAAGTGTATGTGCATAATGACTAAGTGTTCACTGTAATGTCCTTTATATTCTTGGCTTAAATATGTCTATGTTGTACTATACTTCTATGATTGTATGTTTTGCCTTGTATATATTGTATGTATGCTTTCTTTGTAACCTTAAGGTAATGCATTGCACCAAGTATAACTAGAGGGTTACTTGGGAGGTTAATGAATAAAAGAAAGGATAGCTCACAGTTAAGGGAAATGAACTCACAGTAAAGTGACCTCAAATATGACTTAAATTCTATATGTGATTTTATGTAATGTTTGGCCTTTGAATATGTCTATATGAAGTATGTGAATGATAGAAACTTTATTGTACAAAGGTTTTATGGAGATTTACTCAAAACGGCATAAAGTATGATTTCAAGGAAATGTCCTTTTAAATGCATGTTTTTGCATGGTGGCCATACTTAGTGCATTCTTGTACTAACTCCATTCTTCTCTTCTTTTTACACAAAGTGTAGGTTATGGACACTTAAAGGATGTCTATGTGAATGAGGAGCTAGATATGTGATTCTCAAGCTCAAGGAAAGGAATCCTTAAATCCAAGGATTTCCTATGTTATGGTTTACTATAAACTCTTAAATATTGTACTTCTATTTATGTCTTAAGGGCCGTGTCCCTAATGTATTCTAATGTTGTTGAGTCTAAGATGGCAAAGAGACTTAAGGTCTAAGTATGTAATATGATATTATATATATATATATATATATATATATATATATATATATATATATATATATATATAAGAGGTAAAGTTTCTAGCATATGGTGTGCTATGAAAAGTTTTAAATTTTCCACTAAATTTACTATGTCAATGCGATGAAAAATAACTATGGTCTTGTATAAGACCTCCGAGAGGTCAAGTACGCTATGTTACTTCAAGGGGGTGCTGCCCGGATGTGACATTGATGAAAAGAACAAGTTGATTGCACAATTATTCCAAGAGATTGCTGAAATGAGGGCGGAGATGGATAAAACCCGAGATTTAACGAATCCGGCTTATTGCCAACACTCCTACTCTAGACAACGAGAGGCCTCCACTCCATTTTCCAAATTCAGATCCAACATCCGAACATTTCCCAAATAATTCAACCACCTCTACAGTTCCAAAACCTTTCATCATTGACTTAACCACCCCTAACCACATCATGCTAGTTCCTCACACCAAAAGTCACCTACTTCTCAAAATCCAGATACCAACATTCTCCAGAATTTTCCTCTCAATCATCAAATTCCTACACAAATTGTCCAAAACCCACCTACCACTCAACTCAAACCTCTTAAAACCACATTTCATCTTCCAATATCAACTGAATCGTACCCTCCTCTTACCACACATTTTGAACCCAAACATTCTGAGAAGAAGGAAAATGAGTGGATGGTCAAGAAACAAAAGGCTGAGCAAAACATCAAAGAGGAAGTCATGAATGCAATAAAAGACTTTCAACACACTACAGACATTGTAGGGTTCAATTATGAATACTTGTTTTGTCATCCACATTTGGAGCTTCCAAAAGGTTTTAAAGTACCAAAGTTTGATACATTTAGTGGAGTTGAGAAACCTTTGACTCATTTGAGGGCTTATTGTGATCAACTCATAGGAGTTGGGAAAGATGAGGCTTTGCTTATGCGACTCTTTAGTCGAAGTCTGAAAGAAGAAGCTTTGGAATGGTTTATTTCTAAAGAAATCAAACACTGGGCAAGTTGAAACGCTTTTACTAAAGACTTTATTCAAAAGTTTGGTTATAATGTAGAATTCATTCCCGATCGCTACTCTTTGGAAAGAATCAAGCAAAATTCTACAGAAAGTTATCGCGAGTACTCCTACCGTTGGAGAAGAGAGCCACAAGGGTTAGGCTTCCCATGACCGAGAAATAAATTATTGAAGTCTTCGTGCACATTAAAGAGCCTGAGTACTACAACAGGATGTTACTCATTTTAGGACGGAAGTTCAGTGAGATAGTCAAAATTGGTGAAGCTATTGAAGATGGTCTTAGGACCTGAAAAATCATCCGAATGACTCCCCGAGATGAATCCCCTGGACCATTAAGGTGGAAAAGGAAAGATGTTTCTTCTATCTCATTTGAATCAAGCCACAAATCAAATAGACATGCTTTTCTTAATATTCGAAAGACTTTACCATCCAAAACCTACCCTTTAGCTCCAAAAAATCCTTATTCCATCCGACCAAGTTACCAATCTACACCATCAAATCATCCAAATTACCAATCTCCATTTCCAGACTACCTAAATGCTCAATCAAATTACCAAGCTCCATTTCCAAATTACCCAAATGCTCAATCAAATTACCAAGCTCCATATCCAAATTACCCAAATTCACCTCATAGCTACCGAGCCCAACAATATCCAAATTTCCAAACACCAGCACCTACTCGCCAAAATCCTCCCAGTTACCGTCAAGTACCTATATCTCCACGAAATAATTACAACCCTTCTTGTCAGGAGTTTTCAAAGAAGCCTTCTCGAGTCTTTCTCCTTTGGTTGAAAGTCAAACTCAACTCTTTCAGAGATTAAAAATGGTTGGTCTGATATGAAGAATAGATCCGAAAATTGTGAATGTCAATTCTAGACTTTACAGGCCTGATCTTCATTGCGCTTACCATTCGGGAGGTGCCGGACATACCACTGAAGATTGATCAACTTGCAACATAAAATTCAAGACTTGATCGATCAAAGAATTATCACTCTTCAAACTGTCACTTCTAATGCCGATGGTGATTCACTGTTGTATCGTAGAGGATTAACTATTAACATGATTGACCCAAAGTCTCAAGCACCTTTTCGTAAAAACGCCCTAAATTATCATCAAATGCCTCCGCCTCAACAAGGTCATTATAATCCTCCTCGTTGAGATTTACGCCGCTCATGGAAAGACGGACGAAATTATTTGAGAAATTGAAGTATTATTCATCCAGTTGGGCCCAAGCCTATTGATACTAGCTCCCAATTTTACCGAGCTGATCGAATGTGTGCATATCATTCCAACAGTGTTGGGCATGATACTGAAGACTGTATCAATTTAAAACACAAGATCCAGGACTTGATTGACCAGAATGTGGTCAAGACTGTTGTACCTGACGTCAAAAGTAATCCTCGGTTGAACTATGAAGGCACCAATATCAATATGATAGAGACGGAGGATGAGTTATGCATGGTAAAGGCGATAGTTTCGGTTGGTCCAGACAATCTTGAGAAAGTTGTAGCTTCTCCGAGCATACTTGAGAAACACATTTTTACGAGTGTTGACACCCAATTTTGACCGACCTTCAACCATTTTTAGGAATACTATTCGATTAAATACATGTTTTAAATATTCTAGTATATTTAAAGTTTAGAATTTTAGTCGATTTTCTTGAAAATTATATATTCTAGTATGTTTACTTAATAAAATTATTGTAAATTTATTAAAATATTTTAAAATTATTAATGAATTTCAAATGTTTTAAAATTTAAGTAATTTTCAATTATATAAAAATATTTTAATATATGTAGTACTCTAATTGAATAGTAGTTCCTAAATTTTCCTCAAAATTATTTAAATCCTAGCCTATTTTATTTTTATTTCTTTCAATTCTAGCCTATCCAATTTCAATTTTATTTCAATCATAGCCCATCTTTCTTTTAAATTCTAGCCAATTTAATTGCAATTTTAGCCATTTCATATTCAATCCGATTTGATTTTAAGACTTCTTCTTTTAATCTCACTCATCCATTAACTCATAAAATCCTAGCCATACATCTAAACTAATCCTACAGTCAAGATCTAACCTCCTATTCTTCCTATTTCTAATATCCTAAAGACCAAAACCTAAACTCTCTTCTACACCCTTCCCTCTCTCAAGCCGCCAACCTCCATTTCTCTTTCTCCCCCATTCTTTCCGGCGAAAGCCACCATCGCCGGTGAGTTCTCCCTCTCGCACTTCCTTCGTCTTCCTCTTCCCCTTTCTCCGTTCGCTCTTCCTCTCCCTCTTCTCTTCTTCCTCGCCTCTTCTCCTCCCTTTTTTCTTCTCTCTTCCAGGGCAGCCAGCAGTCGCGAGCAACCACCAGCAGCTCCGGCGAGGCGCACGTCAGCCAGCAGCCAGCAGCCCCGGCGACACCCCTCTCCCGTCACTCTTTTTCTTTTCCCCCTCTTCCCTGCTCCCTCTCGTCTCCTCTCTCCCCCTCCCATCTCTTCTCTTCCCCTTCCTCTTCTCCTTTGTCTTCTCCTTTTTTGCAGGTCTCAGCAGCCGCAGCTCTGGCCGGTGACAGCCACCAGACGAGCAGCAACAACCAGCAGCTCTGACTCCGGCAAAGGACGCTCCGGCCAGCGGATAAGCAAACTCCGGTGTAGTTTTTCAAAGGCTTCAAGTGGGTTAAAAGATTGATCTTCAACAGATCAGTCCGGGTATTTTCTTTTAAATTATTTTATCATCTCTTAGCAATCTTATTCTTGTCTTTATTGGTAGTGCAATTTTTATTTTTTATGTTTCGAAGTTCTTTGCGTATATAAAAGTTATCTTAGTCATAAGTTGAATTGCTAGTTGAGATTGTCAAGTATTATAAGCTATGTTTGGATGAATATAGTCACTTGTTGCTCGTGCGATTCATACTATTGATGATACCTTTTACTCCGAATATGCGTCGTGAAAGTATGCCTCTGGACTCTAGTTTTGAGTTGTTGATATTTTAAGAGTATTGTTGCAAGATTCATGGTTAATTAAGTTATCCCCTTTTGGTTACATTTTAATTATGGTATATGTTTGACATTTATTTGAGCATGTTGAATGGACTTGTTTAGATGAATACTAGAACTATTTGATGTGTTTGGGATTAAGACTTCTTGATAAATCGGGATTGCTATTGCCTCTCCTAAATTAATTAGAAAATGCTTAGAACCTCTCTTTGTGAATTTTCGGATGATGAATTAGCACTTTTATTGTAATGTCCTTTGCTTATGGTAAAATAATTTTACTCCTCCTAACTCTATTCTTACTTGTTTATAATAAAATATATCTTTTATGTCTATTTTTTTTGGCTCCTCTTTATTTAAGGAAAAATAATATTACCATCTCTTAATTTAATCTTACTTGCTTATATTTGGTAAAAATAATTAAATTTTTTCTGATTCTTCTTTATTTAAGAAAAAATAATATTACTCTCTTCCTAGTCTTATTTGTTTATATTTGGTATAATAATAATTTTAAAATTTGATTTTGGCTCTTCTTTATTTAAGGGAAAATATATTTTATTTTTCCTAATTTTATTCTTACTAGTTTATTTTTGGTAATGAAATATTCCTAAAATATTTCTAATTTTGGCTCTCCTTTAAAATAAGGAAATTGTGATTATTTGATTCCTTAAATATTTCTTTTCCTTTTTGTTCCCCCTCTTCTACTATATAAACTAGACCCCCCTCCTCTCATTCACTAATTTTCATTCATTCCCTCTCAACACAAGGGCTAGACTTCTTGACTCTCTCATTGCTCTCTTGCTACTCTAAAAAATAAATTAAGATTCCGGTAAAATATTCAAGGGCTCTCCTTTGCTACATTTCTACTTTGCTTTTGTTCGAATAAAAGTTGGATCAACTTGTATTCATTGCTACTATTTTTTTTATGCTTAACCGGTTAGTATTCCTAATTAGCATTTACTATTGGTCAGCCCTCTATTATTTTTAAATTTTATTTTGCATTTATTATTATTGTTGTGTGTTGGGAACAAAAAGAAGCATTCCTTACCCTTTCTCCCTATGTGTGTTGATATATCTATGCCTATGTTTTGTCCTTTTTATCTCTTATTAGTGTTGTTTATATATGTATATATGAGAGTAATTTGTTACTATGAGTACTTTACATTACAATCATTTTTCCATTGTATATGTGTTACCTTACTTATTTTAGCAGGTTTTGAACTCAAAGTTCAAGATGATGAAGAGTGTCCTAGAAGAAATTTCGGACAAAGTTTTGTTTATCTTAATGTTGTATATATTTTCATTTGTTATTTTTATTACAATATGTGTATAACTCTAAAGCAACTTTTATATATGAAACAATTCGGGGGATCGCCAAGGAAGGAGGAATTATGTGTTAATCATCTTTTTTTTTGCAAACATATTTGTGTTAGAAAGCATGTCTATAGGTTCATAATTTGTTTTGATGAAATTTTGTATGTGATAAAGTAATTTTAAATCTAACCATATAAAAAAAAAAAAAAAAAAAAAAAAAGCGAATCATCTTCGCTCATTCATTTAGTTAATTTTGTCCAATTAATGTTTGAAGTTAGTTTTATGGAATTTGGCATGTTAAATAACTAGTTATGACTAATTTGCTAAAATGTTAGGTAAATAATTTGTGTGCGTTTTAATTACTCATTGAATAAATCATGTCCATATAATTTATGCATTCATATGTCATTTGGAGTTAGAAATCATGCCTATAGGTTTTATCTAAATGTGTTGATCATTAAATCACTTAGAACTCATGTTTATAAGAATTATCAACTAATTTTTAGCATGTTCATAATTGATTTGTTTCTTTACTTTGTCATTTTTAGTATGTTAAATACCTATAAATCATGTCAATAGGTTTGTAAATTTTCAGCATATCAACAACTGAAGTAAAATTCGTTGTGCATATTTTGACACTTTTTGAAATAAACAATTCTTATTGATTTATTGCATCTAATAAATTTACTACCTCTTAAACATAATTTCCGCATTAATAAATTAATTTGCTATTATAAAATGCTCAATTAATTAATTTCTTCATGTTAAATGTTGTTTTCAAAATAATATCACATCCTTTGCTACTTGAAAACAAAATAAAGTCTATCGTGTCACTAATTTTTGCTCACCCTATAATTAGTTCAATACTAAAATTTGCATCCATGATATCATATTTGCCCTCTCATAATTAAATTGTTTTGTTATAATTTTGTCTGTTTGTATGTTCACACACTTAGCATGAAACCTTTCACAATTATGTGTTGTATGCAAGCATGTCTAATTGATTTTTAGAGGCCAAATTGAGACTTGTATTGCTAAAATGACCGTCTTGTTTGCCTTATTTGTTTGACTAGGTGTCTAGGAGGGCCTTATATTTTATTTTGCCTAAACCCACCCTTTAAGAGTTCAATGCCTCTTGGACATTAAACTGGGACGACTAGGCACCTTTTAGGTACGAAATGCATGCGGTGGTGGGGTATGGGTAGTTGGCCCTATGGAGATGATGACATCGACTCAGGCTTGAAAGATAAAAATTGGTTTTGTCTGTCCCTATACAGCAGCCTATCGGAAAATAAAAAGAAAAGTCGAGTGCTGATCCAAAAAAGTCTCTTAGAGTCTCCTCTCCCTTCTATCCCCTTATTTATTTTGTTTAAATTATATTTGTTTGGGGTAGATAAAAAAAATTAAAATAAAAGATAAAATTGTTTGCTCATTTATTTGTCTCTTTTCTATCCTCTCGCTTATCTCCTTATTAATTGCTTAATATATATTTTATTCACTTAGTCTCGCATGCTTAAATATTAACTAAAATAATAATATGAGCTATTTGTTTAGTATTAGATAAATTCTTATCACCTCACCTTCGTATGTTTAATTAATTATTAAAAAAAAAATTTAATTGTTGATATTTGTTATCACCTAGCCTTTTCTTAATTAATTAATTAAAATAATAAAATAGTCTCAATTGTTTTATTTTTGTATCACTTAGCAAGCATGGTAGTTAATTAACTAATAAATGAAGTGACCTTAATTGCTACTTGTAACCCCCATATAAATTGCATGAGATACGGCCGGGACCCACATTTGTGGACCTTGAGGGATGCCTAACACCTCCCCCTCGAGGTAATTCGAACCCTTACCCTGATCTCTGGTTCGTTGACCTTAGCTAGACTTGGTTAGGTTAGATAGGTGCCCTAACGCGCCTTAATTCGTTAGGTGGCGACTCCAAAAGCTCAAAATCCCAAAAGAGTTGTTAGGTCGTGATAAAGCCCATTTTCCCAGAATATGGGGCGCGACAGAATGGCGACTCCGCTGGGGATATTAGGTTCTTACCATTACGTGTTTCATGCTTGTTTATGTGGGGTTTACTTTATTTTGGTTATATCATTATTTGGTGCTTACCATGTTTAGCTTATTTTGTTGGTTTATTTATCGTCGTTTTTCCATGTTCCGCCCCTTTCCCTCCTCCTTATTTGTTTATTACCATGTTTCACCTTTCCCCTTTCCCCTTATTTGTTTCCTTACATGTTTTACCCTCTTTCTTTATTTGCATGATTTTTTGATATGTTTATATGTTTGCTTTCCTTTACATATTTATGTTTATTTATTTATTTATTTATTTATCGCTTTATAAACTGCCTATATGTTACCGCTTTCCAATCTAAATGCTAAGTGTTTATTGCTTTGATAACTGGCATTCCGTTCATACTTCCCCCAATTGGGATCCTCTTCCTTTTTTTTTTAACTTTTACTGTGATGTTGTGCCTTTGCACCTCTCACAACTACTCCTCTTCTCTTCAAATACCCATTATAGAGAGTCGGCATATGCGTGGACGTAACGGATAGTTTTACTACCGCGAAACCTCGAGCCTCTCGCATAGACTCCCTCTCAAGTCCGTTTCAAGCCAACTCTTAGAAGTCCTAGTTAGGTCAAACATGTTGCATAAACCCTAGGTGGTTTGAACCTTGGTGTCGATCCACATAATTAGGTAGCCACCCTATCGTCTAAAGGGCCCCAACACCCTTTAGACAAATTGCATACTTATGTTTCAATGTGATCATAATAATTAAATCAAGCCAACTTTGCCAAATTGAAGTTTAGAAGTTGCTTATTGTTTTGTTTGCAGAGTCATGGATGAATATAAACCCCCAAACCCTCAAATGGTCACAGAGGTGAATCAGAGACTTAAGAGCTGGTGGATTGACATAGAAAGATATCGGGAAAGGGAGATTCATCAATTGTTGGGTGGCCTCACATTTCTTATCTTTGTCACACCAAACCCTCATCTGACTAGGGATCTACTAGAGTTTTGGGACCCAGTGAGGATGGTTTTCAAATTCACAGATTGCAATTTGACACCAAAAATCGAAGAAATTAGCGGTTTCATCGACCTACCATACCGTGTGTGTGAAATGATGGTACCTTATCAACCATCATCAAGGGAATTTCTAATAAGTATGGGGATGAAGTATAATCCAATATGGACTTCTTTAGACCTCGGATGGACTCATATAGATTTCCTATACTCACGATTTGGTCGAGATGATAGCTATTACACTTTTAGCTATGAATTTGAGTGCTCCTTTGAAGAATGGAAAAAATATCGCTTAGATGCCTTCGCCATTGCCTTATTAGGATCCTTGGTTTTTCCTAAATCAAGGGGAAGAATCGATACATGTTTAAGGTATGTGGTTCGAGACCTAGATCAAAGAGGAGGCGAGCCTAGGAAAACCATAGTGCCCATGATCCTTGCAGAGATAATGAGGAGTCTGTTAGCATGTGTCGATGGGAGAATGTTCTTCGAGGGATGCAACCTTCTACTTCAACTATGGGCTATCGATCACTTCCACAAGCGGTCTGATGTGGTAGACACCTACCTTGGTCAAGGCAACAACATTGATAACCATCCAAGAAGGTTGACATGTTTCGCCGCACCTGTAGGATTTGTGGACTGGCAGATATTTCTGACAGAGCTTGAGATCCACCGAATTCAATGGAAGGTCCATTGGTTGTCTATGCCTAATGCCATAGTAAGAGGGGACGACCGATATTTCATTGAGCTTATTGGCTTAAAGGGTGTCCAACCATATGCGCCTCATCGAGTACTTCGCCAATTTTGGCAAACTCAAGTCATACCACTTCGATCTGACATGGAGCAATTCAAGTATGAGTTTGGACTAGATAAACCACAAGTCCACAACATACTTCGACGATGGGAGCGTGTGTTGACCATTCCTATGGGTGCACGATAGGCTTTATGCACATATGAGTACCGCATATGGATCTTGATAGAGTCTGAAGTCCCAATATCAAGTAGAGAAGGATACCATGGGCTTGCCGATGAAAGGGAAAACATATGGGAACAGAGTGTGTTGAACATGAGACAAGAAGCCCCTCCCATTACCAGAGGTCAATTGGCGCCAAGCTCTTGGGGTCGATACCTCCAAGATTTCAGAATCTAGGATGATTTCGCCCATGTTATCCCGTTTCCCTTAGTTTATTTCAGTTTTGTTTTTCAATTATGATGTACTGTTCGAATTTTATAATAAATGAAAGTTATTTTGTTCCTTATAATCTAAACTTCAATTGGCAAATAAGTCTTGAATTAACTATTGTGCATCACTTATGTGTCACTTAGGCCTACCTCTGGCTCAACGAGTCTCTTTTGCATTTAGGGCGTTTATCTTAAATAATGTGCTTGATATAACAACTTATACTTGCTCTAACTTGGGTTTATTTTGTTTTTATTTTTTGTTTTACCCTTCCCCAATGGTTGATCTGTAGACCATGATTTACCACACGCGATCAAAGGGCTCTCTTCCTTCTCTCCCAACTGAGAATCGCAAAGAAAAGAGGAAAGTGACTAATGACAAGGCCCTATGCAAGACTGTTGAAAAGAAATGTCTTTCAGATGAGTTAGTGTCAAACCTTGAGCAGAAAATAAATAAGTTAGAAGAAGAAGTGTTGGATATGCGCGAGTGGGCCAAGTTGTTACTCTCCGCCAATCCTACTTTGGAGACAAACATGGATATGTCGCCTTTTGCTAGTCAAGCCACTCTCCAAAATAATCCTCCTCCAAATTACTCCGCTTTTCAAAATCAACCAAGCTCCATTCAAATGCCTCCAAAGAACATACATTTTCCAAATCACCCATATCTTCCACAACACCATGTATATGCTCCTAAACCTCAATATCTTACTCCACACCCGCATCATCCTACTATGCAATCTCCTCGATACGAAACACCTCTGCACCAATTCCTTGGCATCATGCGCCTCTCATGCCACTTCCAATCCTTCCATATCAAATGTCTCCGTACCAAAGGCCTCCTAAGCCATATCAACAACAAACATATCCTGGCCACAATGCCAAAATCGTCACTCGACCAAATATTCGCAAAAACCTCTTCAAGGTTGAGGAGAGACTTGGCAAAACTTATACTCCTCTATCTGAGCCTATAGGCCAACTTTACGAAAAGTTGAGGGTTGATGATCACATCACTCCTATCAATGAAATAAACATTAGTACGCGTGCATCATGGATTGAACCCTCTAAAGTTTGCGCTTATCATTCAGGAATGAAAGGACATACCGTAGAAGAATGTCGTGATTTGAAAGACAAGATTCAACAACTGATTGATACTAAGGTCATATGCTTGGAGGACATTGCAACAAAGAAAGTTCAAATGTGATCGCACCAAAGTTTACTTGATACAGTCTCCGAATAAGGCTTGCGCCATTTAAGTTCATGATTGCCACATTCAAACACCCCAGAATAACATATGGACAATAAAGTTGGGCAAAATCTGTCACTAGTTGTTGCTCAAGAAGGCTTTTTTAATGCTTCGCTTATGCTCTTTGTAATTTGGAACTACGTCAGACCTGATTCCCGTTTAAGAGGGGATACGTAGGCGCTCCTATGGGGGTTCGGTCTTATCATAATAAAAATTTTCATTTTCCCCTTTCTATTGATAACTGGGGCAGAATTTTTGAGAGAGTCTCAAAAATTCCATCAAGATTTCTCCTTGCACATCTCCATACTAGGGCAGAATTTTTTGAGTGAACTCAAAAATTCTATCAAAAGCATTTCTTCTCAACAACTGGGGCAGAATTTTGAGAGGATCTCAAAATTTCTGCAAATCAAGACTGGGTAGAAAATTTTAGAGAATCCCAAAAATTCAACAGTCAAGCTACAACTACAACAGATCAGAATAACAGAAGTTCTACATTGGGGCAGAAATTTTGAGGGGATCTCAAAATTTTCGACAACACTCTGAAGAACATTCTATCAGACATCAAAGGAGCATGCTATGTCAAATCATGGATACAGATCAACCTCCCCCCCTTTAAACTAACTATTTTTTCTTTGAATGCTGAAAATGCAGGTACGCATACAAAGGCAACTTCAACGATCAACATACCACTTTTGAGCCCGACAAACGACACTCGACCCTTCCAACAAGGCAGATGTCCAAGCTACTGCATACCCTCAATCAAATGCTATGCGGGCAAACTAGATTCTGCCCGATATTGCATCATTTGCACCTATGCCCGATATCGCATTATGCTCGAAGAACTGTATAATTACATTATGCCCGAGATCGCAGAAATACATCATTGCATATGCCTGATATTGCATATGCCCGAAGAAATGCATCATCGTATGTGCTCGACATTACATGTGCCCGAAGAAATACATCATTGCATGTGCCCGACATTACATTGTGCTCGAAGAAACACATCATTGCATTGTGCCCCAGACTGCATTGTGCCCGAAGTTTGCATCGTGCTCGAAGTTTGCATGTGCCCGAATCAAATAAAGTCACAAGTATCAACAAAAACAGATACGCTCTCTTTACTCATTACTTATATTCCGAAGGCGTCATCCTCCAAAGGCATCATCTTTCATGGCCTGCGGACTTCATGTCATGTCCTGAAGAATTATTTTATGCTTATCATGTTCCGAAGGCGTCATCCTCCAAAGGCATCATCTTTCATGGCCTGCGGATTTCACGTCATGGCCTGAGGACTTATTTTATGCTCATCATGTTCCTAAGGCATCATAGTCTAAAGGCATCATCCTCATGGCCTACAGACATCATATCATGGCCTAAGGATTTAATTTCTGTCTATCATGATCCGAAGGTGTCATAGTCTAAGGGCATCATCTTCATGGCCCACAGACAACATTTTCATGACCTGAGGATACATTTTGTGTATCATGGCCCTAGACATCATAGCCTAAGACATCAATTTTTTTTCACAGTCTTAAGGCAAACATCCATGGTCGATATGGGAAATTGCATCATATTTACATTACTGCTTATTTTGATACATCTACTCTAATCATTCTATTTAAGTCATATTACAAGTTACAGATATGCAGATTACAGACAAAGTCGCCCTCTGAATAGCTGTTCCCTTACTTACAACGAAGACTCCGACAAATTCTTGGCTACTCGCATTATCATTTCGCTACTCAGCTACCGTTCAGGCTACTATGAAGATATTATTGGATTCAACTCGCTACTTTGACCTACTGATTCTACATTTTAGGCTTGTCCGCCTTACAATGCGACATTTAGGCTCGTCCGCCTTACAATGCGATATTAAGGCTCGTCTGCCTCAAAACGACATTTAAGCTTGTCCGCCTTACGATAGGACATCTAGGCTCGTCCGCCTTACAATGCGACATCTAGGCTCGTCCGCCTTATAGGACATTTAGGTCTGTCTGCCTTATAGGCTCGTCCGCCTTACAATGCGACATCTAGGCTCGTTCGCCTTATAGGACATTTAGGCTTGTCCGCCTTATAGGCTCGTCCGCCTTATAATGTGATATTTAGGCTCGTCCGCCTTATTAGGACATTTAGGCCCGTCCGCCTTAAAATGACAGTTAGGCTCATCCATCTTATAGGACATTTAGGCCCGTCCGCCTTAAAACGACGTTTAGGCTCGTCGACCTTAAAGCGACATTTAGGCGTGTCCGCCTTTTAAGACACTTAGGCTCGTCCGCCTTAAAACGACGTTTAGGTTTGTCCGCCTTACAAAGGATGCTTAGTTTTTTATTTTGCAGGTGTGATCGATCTCTCTTCTCGTCTGTCTATTATAACTCTCTCTCCACCTCTCTCTTCTCGCTACTCTAATCTTATCAATTCAAGCCGATATCATGCCTTCCGAATACCTTAGCGCTCTTTCAATTTTTAAGAGTTTCTTTTTGCTCTTGAATCTAGAACTACACGCGACCTGATTCTCGTATAACTAGAGATATGTAGGCGGCTTAATACCAAAGCCTCGGTCGTACCCTTCTTCAACTCTACATCGTTTCAACTGATCCAACTGATATCTCTCGTCGATCGACAAAATCGGCTACTAAGTCAACGTTGGTTGCCTGACAATTCATGCTTCATTCTCAATCAACCAAGGGGCAGCTGTTGACACCCAATTTTGACCGACCTTCAACCATTTTTAGGAATACTATTCGATTAAATACATGTTTTAAAATATATATATATATGTATATATATATATATATTTAAAGTTTAGAATTTTAGTTGATTTTCTTGAAAATTATATATTCTAGTATTTTACTTAATAAAATTATTGTAAATTTATTAAAATATTTTAAAATTATTAATGAATTTCAAATGTTTTAAAATTTAAGTGAATTTTAATTATATGAAAATATTTTAATATATGTAGTACTCTAATTGAATAGTAGTTCCTAAATTTTCCTCAAAATTATTTAAATCCTAGCCTATTTTATTTTTATTTCTTTCAATTCTAGCCTATTCAATTTCAATTTTATTTCAATCATAGCCCATCTTTCTTTTAAATTCTAGCCAATTTAATTGCAATTTTAGCCATTTCATATTCAATCCAATTTGATTTTAAGACTTCTTCTTTTAATCTCACTCATCCATTAACTCATAAAATCTTAGCCGTACATCTAAACTAATCCTACGGTCAAGATCTAACCTCCTATTCTTCCTATTTCTAATATCCTAAAGACCAAAACCTAAACTCTCTTCTACACCCTTCCCTCTCTCAAGCCGCCAACCTCCATTTCTCTTTCTCCCCCATTCTTTCCGGCGAAAGCCACCATCGCCGGTGAGTTCTCCCTCTCGCACTTCCTTCATCTTCCTCTTCCCCTTTCTCCGTTCGCTCTTCCTCTCCCTCTTCTCTTCTTCCTCGCCTCTTCTCCTCCCTTTATTCTTCTCTCTGCCAGGGCAGTCAGCAGTCGCGAGCAACCACCAGCAGCGCCGGCGAGGCGCACGTCAGACAGCAGCCAGCAGCCCCGACGACACCCCTCTCCCGTCACTCTTTTTCTTTTCCCCCTCTTCCCTGCTCCCTCTCGTCTCTTCTCTCCCCCTCCCGTCTCTTCTCTTCCCCTTCCTCTTCTCCTTTGTCTTCTCCTTTTTTTGCAGGTCTCAGCAGCCGCAGCTCTGGCCGGTGACAGCCACCAGACGAGCAGCAACAACCAGCAGCTCTGACTCCGGCAAAGGACGCTCCGGCCAGCGGATAAGCAAACTCCGGTATAGTTTTTCAAAGGCTTCAAGTGGGTTAAAAGACTGATCTTCAACAGATCAGTCCGGGTACTTTCTTTTAAATCATTTTATCATCTCTTAGCAATCTTATTCTTGTCTTTATTGGCAGTGCAATTTTTATTTTTTATGTTTCGAAGTTCTTTGCGTATATAAAAGTTATCTTAGTCATAAGTTGAATTGCTAGTTGAGATTGTCAAGTATTATGAGCTATGTTTGGATGAATATAGTCACTTGTTGCTCGTGTGATTCATACTATTGATGATACCTTTTACTCCGAATATGCGTCGTGAAAGTATGCCTCTGGACTCTAGTTTTGAGTTGTTGATATTTTAAGAGTATTGTTGCAAGATTCATGGTTAATTAAGTTATCCCCTTTTGGTTACATTTTAATTATGGTATATGTTTGACATTTATTTGAGCATGTTGAATGGACTTGTTTAGATGAATACTAGAACTATTTGATGTGTTTGGGATTAAGACTTCTTGATAAATCGGGATTGCTATTGCCTCTCCTAAATTATTTAGAAAATGCTTAGCCTCTCTTTGTGAATTTTCGGATGATGAATTAGCACTTTTATTGTAATGTCCTTTGCTTATGGTAAAATAATTTTACTCCTCCTAACTCTATTCTTACTTGTTTATAATAAAATATATCTTTTATGTCTATTTTTTTTTGGCTCCTCTTTATTTAAGGAAAAATAATATTACCATCTCTTAATTTATTCTTACTTGCTTATATTTGGTAAAAATAATTAAATTTTTTCTGATTCTTCTTTATTTAAGAAAAAATAACATTACTCTCTTCCTAGGCTTATTTGTTTATATTTGGTATAATAATAATTATAAAATCTGATTTTGGCTCTTCTTTATTTAAGGGAAAATATATTTTATTTTTCCGAATTTTATTCTTACTAGTTTATTTTTGGTAATGAAATATTCCTAAAATATTTTTAATTTTGGCTCTCCTTTAAAATAAGGAAATTGTGATTATTTGATTCCTTAAATATTTCTTTTCCTTTTTGTTCCCCCTCTTCTACTATATAAACTAGACCCCCCTCCTCTCATTCACTAATTTTCATTCATTCCCTCTCAACACAGGGGCTAGACTTCTTAACTCTCTCATTGCTCTCTTGCTACTCTAAAAAATAAATTAAGATTCCGGTAAAATATTCAAGGGCTCTCCTTTGCTACATTTCTACTTTGCTTTTGTTCGAATAAAAGTTGGATCAACTTGTATTCATTGCTACTATTTTTTTTATGCTTAACCGGTTAGTATTCCTAATTTGCATTTACTATTGGTCAGCCTTCTATTATTTTTAAATTTTATTTTGCATTTATTATTATTGTTGTGTGTTGGGAACAAAAAGAAGCATTCCTTACCCTTTCTCCCTATGTGTGTTGATATATCTATGCCTATGTTTTGTCCTTTTATCTCTTATTAGTGTTGTTTATATATGTATATATGAGAGTAATTTGTTACTATCAGTACTTTACATTACAATCATTTTTCCATTGTATATGTGTTACCTTACTTATTTTAGCAGGTTTTGAACTCAAAGTTCAAGATGATGAAGAGTGTCCTAGAAGAAATTTCGGACAAAGTTTTGTTTATCTTAATGTTGTATATATTTTCATCTATTATTTTTATTACAATATGTGTATAACTCTAAAGCAACTTTTATATATGAAACAATTCGGGGGATCGCCAAGGGAGGAGGAATTATGTGTTAATCATCTTTTCTTTTTGCAATCTTATTTCTGTTAGAAAGAATGTCTATAGGTTCATAATTTGTTTTGATAAAATTTTGTATGTGATAAAGTAATTTTAAATCTAACCATATAAAAAAATAAAAAAATAAAAATAAAGCAAATCATCTTCGCTCATTCATTTAGTTAATTTTGTCCAATTAATGTTTGAAGTTAGTTTTATGCAATTTGGCATGTTAAATAACTAGTTATGACTAATTTGCTAAAATGGTAGGTAAATAATTTGTGTGCGTTTTAATTACTCATTGAATAAATCATGTCCATATAATTTATGCATTCATATGTCATTTGGAGTTAGAAATCATGCCTATAGATTTTATCTAAATGTGTTGATCATTAAATCACTTAGAACACATGTTTATAGGAATTATCAACTAATTTTTAGCATGTTCATAATTGATTTGTTTCTTTACTTTGTCATTTTTAGTATGTTAAATACCTAGAAATCATGTCAATAGGTTTGTAAATTTTCAGCATATCAACAACTGAAGTAAAATTCGTTGTGCATATTTTGACACTTTTTGAAATAAACAATTCTGATTGATTTATTACATCTAATAAATTTACTACCTCTTAAACATAATTTCCGCATTAATAAATTAATTTGCTATTATAAAATGCTCAATTAACTAATTTCTGCATGTTAAATGTTGTTTTCAAAATAATATCACATCCTTTGCTACTTGAAAACAAAATAAAGTCTATCGTGTCACTAATTTTTGCTCACCCTATAATTAGTTCAATACTAAAATTTGCATCCATGTTATCATATTTGCCCTCTCATAATTAAATTGTTTTGTTATAATTTTGTCTGTTTGTATGTTCACACACTTAGCATGAAACCTTTCACAATTATGTGTTGTATGCAAGCATGTCTAATTGATTTTTAGAGGCCAAATTGAGACTTGTATTGCTAAAATGATCGTCTTGTTTGTCTTATTTGTTTGACTTGGTGTCTAGGAGGGCCTTATATTTTATTTTGTCTAAACCCACCCTTTAAGAGTTCAATGCCTCTTGGACATTAAACTGGGACGACTAGGCACCTTTTAGGTACGAAATGCATGCGGTGGTGGGGTATGGGTAGTTGGCCCTATGGAGATGATGAAATCGACTCACGCTTGAAAGACAATCATTGGTTTTGTCTGTCCCTATACAGCAGCCTATCGGAATATAAAAAGAAAAGTCGAGTGCTGATCCAAAAAAGTCTCTTAGAGTCTCCTCTCCCTTCTATCCCTTTATTTATTTTGTTTAAATTATATTTGTTTGGGGTAGATAAAAAAAATAAAAATAAAAGATAAAATTGTTTGCTCATTTATTTGTCTCTTTTCTATCCTCTCGCTTATCTCCTTATTAATTGCTTAATATATATTTTACTTTATCACTTAGTCTCGCATGCTTAAATATTAACTAAAATAATAATATGAGCTATTTATTTAGTATTAGATAAATTCTTATCACCTCGCCTTCGTATGTTTAATTAATTATTAAAAAAAAAATTTAATTGTTGATATTTGTTATCACCTAGCCTTTTCTTAATTAA
Organism: Solanum sitiens; assembly: GCA_016801875.1. Taxonomy (NCBI): domain Eukaryota; kingdom Viridiplantae; phylum Streptophyta; class Magnoliopsida; order Solanales; family Solanaceae; genus Solanum; species Solanum sitiens. The sequence continues at coordinate 767,794 of JABWTJ010000073.1, read as the reverse complement.
TTAATCAAAATAATAAAATAGTCTCAATTGTTTTATTTTTGTATCACTTAGCAAGCATGGTAGTTAATTAACTAATAAATGAAGTGACCTTAATTGCTACTTGTAAACCCCATATAAATTGCATGAGATACGACCGGGACCCACATTTGTGGACCTTGAGGGATGCCTAACACCTTCCCCTCGAGGTAATTTGATCCCTTACCCTGATCTCTGGTTCGTTGACCTTAGCTAGACTTGGTTAGGTTAGATAGGTGCCCTAACGCGCCTTAATTCGTTAGGTGGCGACTCCAAAAGCTCAAAATCCCAAAAGAGTTGTTAGGTCATGATAAAACCCATTTTTCCCAGAATATGGGGCGCGACAACGAGCATTACATCCGATCAAGTTTTTGCTTCTGTGTCAAGATATGGTAAAAACAAGAGGGAATTAATCCTATTCCACCAAAGTATTTGCCTCATTTATGTCAGCCCTTTGTGGTAGAGGAATATGTCAATGATGACGGTCTTGGAGAAGGAATGGGGAAGCTTTTGGAAGAAGGCGAGGTTGCGCCCAAGAAGATGATTGAGGCACCAGACATACGAAACGCCGAGACAATGAAGAAAGTTCTTAACTGGACTTCCACTCCGCTCTTTATCTCTCGCTCAACTTGATAGACAAAGATGAATCTTATGCTATTTTCAAAATCGGTTGTAGTTTGAATGAGGCTCAAAACTCACCCTTTATCCAATTTTACTTGTTTATGTTTGAAGTTCCCTCATAATGTTTTGAAAAAGGCAAAATGGCACATGGTGATGGCTAAAGTTTGCAGTTCCTGGTTTTGAATGAAATCTTTTATTGCGAAAATTTATTATGTTTGTTTTAATATAACCATCTTTCATTGTTTCAGTAAAAATAAGTTTTAAACATGCCAATATCATGTCATGCCACAAGCTGAATAAACAAAATGGGATAGACGAAGATGAGTTATAAGAGTATGATGATGAGGTCATGATATTCAAACGACTTGAAAAAGATTTGAAACAGTTTGAGACTCAGGGTAAGTCGAATCTAGATGATACATAAATTGTGAATCTGGAAAATGATGAATATGTCAAAGAAGTCAGAATCAGGGTCCATATGAGAGAAGCTCAGAAAAGAGAACTCAACAAATTACTTATAAAATACATCGCATGCATTTGCGTGATCACAAGTCGTGGTGGAACATAGTGTAACAACCCAAAAAAAAAATGAATAAGCTAAATGCTTAAGGTGTCATGAATGCTTGCGATTAGACCAAGGTTCACACGGATTGATATACGTAGAACCAGACCTCAGAAACCTTACTACGACCAAGCCAACTAACTTGGGGAGTTAGTTGAGCTTGGAAAGGTTGGAACCAACCAAGTAAGGCTCTCGAAAATGAAGATTTAATCGAAGGAGTCTTTACAGGACTTAAGAAGAAGAAATTTTAAGTTTTAAGGGTCTAGGGGTAAAATAGTCTTTTACCAGGCTAAGGTTAATATCGTAATTATCCTAAATATATATATAATTAATTATTTAATAAGATGGAGGGGCAATTTTGGGAGAGAGAGCCGAATTTGAGCTCTAGGAGTGGAGTCTTGCTCCACCCGGGTTCGAACCTAGGTGGAAGCAATGATATAAATTGTTTTTATTTAAATTGTTAAATTAATTAAATTAATTAATATTTATTAGCTGATTTAAGAAAAAAGAAAATCAGATTTTTATTATTAATTATTTATTAATTTAGATATCTTATTTTGACTAAGTCTCAACTAGAATTCTAATCCTAAGGAACCTCTCTCTTCTTCACGTTTGATTCACTTCCACGATCTGCCTCTCTCTCTTTTCTCTTCACGTTTTCTTGCCAAAAAGAAAGCTTAACAACTGAAAACACAACCAAAGTTCTTTACACTTGAAGAACTCACAACGAAAATTACAAACAATCAACTAATCAAAAAACGTTACGCAAGAGGGAGGATTATTCCGTCGATTTGGTGTTGAAGTTGAGGGGATTTGGACGTGATTTTGGTGGTGATTCTGGGCAGAAACTTTGAGTGTTGAACAACACCAAGAATAGGTATGGGTTTTCTCTCTTGGAATCCTTTCTCCAAGAGGAATTTCTTTCTAGAAAAGTCGACATATGAAACTAGGGCTGTCCCCTTGAATGTTGAACTACTTGTCCCTAGTCTCCTTCCGATTTCAATCCAAATTATGTTAGAAATCATTTTGTTGGTATGATTGCTGGTAGTTAAGTAAGAAATATGATGTTCCTTGTGATTTTGTGTTTAAAAATAGCAAGCATAGTCAATGATGTCAACCGAAAATGATGTGGTGCAATATGTAAATGTTTGTTGTTGGTTCTATCCGTTTTGAAGTCTTAAAGTGGCTGGTTTGATGGCTGAAATTAACGTGCATGAAATGTGTAATTCATGATGTTCATTTGAGGTGTATGTGACTGATTTTAAGTGGAAAAATCTAAGCTAAAACAACAATGAATCAACACGTAAGAACGTGTTAAACGAATCGTGAAAGTACCTCAAAAACGAAATGTATGAATGTTGTTAAGTAAAGGCTGGAAAAATTTAACTAAATTCCAGCATTTGGTGATGAGGTTTCGGTCAAAAAGGGTGCACTACATGCTATGTAAAAATGCAAGAAAAATAAGTGAGGTCAGCTGGGTTTGAACCCCAGACCTCACCTTTCTAAGCTACAAAAAAATGAAATTAAAGAAGTGGGGTTAAGGGGGGTCGAAATTGTGCTGCTGGTTGGGAAAGGAGAGGGAAATAAATTAAACAAATAAATGGGAGGCGTGGGAATCAAACCCACGACCTCCAGGCAGCGAGTGAAAGAAGAGAAAAATAAAGAAAAGAAAATGTGAGGCGTGGGAATCAAACCCACGACCTCAATGTTGGAAAGGAGAATGGTGAAATTAAATAAGAAAAACAAAGTGAGGCTGTGGGGGCTCGATCCCACAACCTCACTGCCAAAACGCCTAACTTAATAGACTTAAAATAAAAATAAAGGAAAGGAGGCTGTGGGGGTTCGAACCCACCACCTCACAGCTTCTAGCAAAATTAAAAGAAATAATAAGGAGGCTGTGGGGGTTCGAACCCACAACCTCCCAATTTCCCAGCGAATTTAAGCATAAAATAAAAGAGGTTGTGGGGGTTTGATCCCACAACCTCTTGGTTTGGACGAAAAGGGCTTTGAGATTTTAGTTAAAAATAAAAAGGGGTTGTGGGGGTTCGAACCCACAACCCTTCGGCCATTTTAAGAGAAAAAAATAATTAAGTAGAAAATTGGTGATTCAATGTTAATGTTGGGATTAAAACTAGAGTTCTAATGCTATGAATATTACAAAAATAAAATCAACGAAAAATGTAAATGATATCCAAGTGATTCAAACATGGGTTTCCTTGACCAAACTTCCGTATTGATACATAAGTCATATGTGAACAAAATATCCAAGAATAATGCCACATACTTAGATCGAAATCAAGATCTTGGCATACATACAAGATGCATAAGTCTTGTATCACATAATCTTAGAAAGATATGAGTCACTTAGACGAAATATGAATGAAGCCTCATGGCTTGTATGTATAGACACATAAGTCTAACATACGTTCAAAAGTAAGTGAACCTAAGAGGTATGTAATGAAATGATGAACCCTAGAAGGGTTAAGTATGCGTGTAAGATACACTAAATGTCCAAGTGCATTGGCATATGATGAGATGAACAATGAAATGATGAAATGAACAATGAAATGATAAAACCCTAGAAGGGTTAAGTAAGGGTGTGAAACACTCTAAATGGCCAAGTGCATTGGCATATGATGAAATGAACATTCACGTAATAAGAGGTGAGTAACTATGAAAAGCAAAGGTGCTAATGATAATGAATGTAGTGACAACATGATATGAGGCTAATATAAATGATGAGAGCAATCTCAAATGAGCCTAAGTAAATGTTACCAATACGTACTCACCTGTGAGAGTGTAAGATAATAAAGAGACCAGTCTCTATGTACACTCTAATGAAGGTATTGAGCTTAACACACTTAATACTAATGATGAGATGAGAAATCATCTAATGAGGTATGATATCCTCATACTAGAAGTAAGCTTCCATTACGTATGAGATGTATGAAATGGAACTTTATACTGAGCACCGATAGGCTAGCTATGAGCAGTGATGCCTTCTTTCGAGAAGGACGGAGGTTCACGTAATTCTCATAAGATGAGACTGTACGGCTTGCCGGGTATGGGTCTCCTTATATCTCCTAGTCTTCGAACTTATACTGCCAATATAGGGATCTGGCGGGGTTAAATTCCCATGTACGCTAGCATGTTTTTGGGTCACCTTGGCCGGTGATTCCACCTCTTTTCGGTGTGGGGGAGACACTGGATTTCATGATGCTCACATGATCAATGTCGGTTAAAGTTAAAGTTCCCAATGAATGAATGAGGCCACCCTCAAATGATGCACATAATGAAATGAATGATACCAAAGGTGTTAGGATAGGATAATCAAAGGTGAGTTAGATTTAAGTAATGACATTAGGTCATTCTTGGTCATTGCACAACGAACCTAATGAAAGTCTTAAACTACATCCTAGGTTTAGCTGGTGGTTACACTGGCCTATGAATGAAATGAAATGAAGTACCTATGAATGAATGAAGCAGACTCTGTGTTTGCTAATGAAGAATCCCTAGTTGAGGTCCCATATGTTGAGCCCTCATTCTGGGAAGTCTTAATGTCAAGTCCATGATTCCAAGGTCTCATGGCATATGAATGAATGATATGAAAGAAGCTATGTGTTACGTGTTATGTGCTATGATATGTGCTATGTGAAGATGTTATGTGCTGTGCAATACGATATTTATAACGATGCATGTTACTCTCATGGCATAACTTTCCTATTCCAAATCTGGAAAGCTCACTGACTTTCCTAATCCAAATTTGGGAAGGTCATGGACTTTCCTAATCCAAATTTGGAAACTTTCCTAATCTCAATTTGGCAAGTCCACTGACTTGACTTCCCATAATCATGTTGTTAGGGAAGAGCTATTCTTTCTCATGCATGTCCTTGGTGTGTGCTTGCATATACCCATACTTAGTACAAGTGTATACTAACCCTATACAACTATGCTATTTTAGGTGCAGGAACAGGTGGGCGATAGAGCTACAGGATCATTGTTGCAGCTATCCGGACGTCAGCATTTATCCGGAGTTTGGTAGGTCCTCATGCTTTCGAGGATGCTATTGTTTTACATTCTAGCTTAGTTTTAGAGTTGAGCTAGTGGAGCATGTTCCACTAGCGTTTCTTTCCTGTTTTTCTTCAGACTATGTATTGGTGCCATTTGGGGAATTATACACTTAATAAGAATTGAACTATTTCTTTCAGTTGCTTATCTCTTAATGTTAGATGATTGATGGTGAACAATTACGTATTAATGAGAATGTTTTTATAAGTATGTTATGAAACAAAAAGTTTCTAATTTTCCTCTAAAATTAACCTATGTAAAGTAAGAATGACGTAAGTAGGCTTGTCTTCGACCTCTGAGAGGGCAACGACACCGATCTCGTCTGGGGTCTAGATTCCAGTCGTGACAAAGTTGGTATCAGAGCACTAGGTTAAATTACAAAAATAATAAGTTCACATCAACCACATTGAGTAGTTTCTAAGTCATGGTAGTGAAGTGCACCACTATCCTGGATTAGAGACTGCATGATGCGTAGGAAAATTTCCTTTCTTCTGATCTTATTGTGCTTTTCCTAATGTCTGAGTTCTTGGTGTTATGAGAGTGTCTAACATCAATCCTTGTTGTTTTTCAGAGAATGAACACTAGGAGAGCTAATGATCAGAGGAGAGGAGGAGCAGCTGCTAGGGGTAATCAGGATCCACCCCAGGCTCCAGCTGAAGGAGTGGCCATGCCAGTTAACCCAGCTGGGTTGACTGATGCTGAGGTGAGGGCATCTCTGGCCCAGATGGCATAGGCCATTACTATGCAGGCCCAGGCTATGACTGCCCAGGCCAACCGGCAGGATGTTCCGAGGGAGAACCCACCGGTTCGTAGCGTGGCTGACAGGCTGAGAGACTTTACGAGGATGAATCCTCCTATTTTCACAGGGTCTAAGACTTCAGAGGACCCCAAGGAGTTTGTGGATGAGGTGCATAAGATTCTAGTGGCTATGGGGGCCACAGATATTGAGAAGGCTGAGCTGGCTTCCTATCAGCTCAAGGATGTTGCACAGACTTGGTGCAAGATGTGGCAAGATAGATGAGTTTTGGGTGGAGTGCCAGTCACATGGAAACTGTTCAAGACAGCATTTCTGGAGAGATTCTTCCCCAGAGAGATGAGGGAAACCAAGGTTGAGGAGTTCATCAACCTTAAACAAGGCTCTATGACAGTTAGGGAGTAATCCCTGAAGTTTGTTAAGCTATCAAGGTATGTTACTTTCTCTAGTATTTAATAGCAAGAATGAGGAGAATACTGAGTTTTGTTGAAATCATCCAGGAATGCTACTTCCTGGTTTCTAACAGCAAGGATGAGATGAGCAGGTTTCTTACAGGAATCAATGGAGACCTGGAGGAGGAGTGTCGATCTGCGATGCTCCATGATAACATGGATCTTTCCAGGTTGATGGTGCATGTCCAGCAGGTAGAGGACAGCCGCAGAAAGAGAGGTATTTGTGATGCTAGGAGGCCTAAGCCTCAAGATCAGGCAGGTCCCAGCCATGGAGGCCACAGAAACAACTTTGGCGTCCGTGAGCTGCCAAGGTTTAAGAAGGGACTCTCCCACCAAGGGGAGTCAAGTTCACCCAATGGTCGCTGTGATAGGGATTCCGAGTCCAGAGATAAGAGAAACAAGGGAATAGATACACCTAAGGAAAGGCAACCTTGCAGGAAGTGTGGCAGACAGCATGGAGGAGAGTGTATGATGGGCTCTAATGCTTGTTACAGCTCTGGAAAACTAGGTCACATGGTGAAGGATTGTCCGAATAGGAGAAGTCAAGAACAAGGGAAGGAGAGAGTTCAGCCTAATGGTCCAAATGAAGAGGCTCCAAGGAGGCAACGATTCTTCGCACTCAAGTCTAGGGGTGCAGGGGAAGGCACTTCTGATGAAGCCTCAGGTGCGTAGCCTTAATTAGTCTTTCATATATTTGACTGTGTATGGTGGTTATGCACTAGTATGAAGTTAATATGTATGAGTCATCATGTTGGTTGCTGATTTGTATGACTTATATAGTGACTTATATTGTATGCTTTAATGAGACTAGTTCAGGAAAGAATTGTTTAGTCTATTAATGTAAAGCTACTAGTAGGTTTCAAGGATGTGTACCATCATGTTAATATGTGAATCAGATATTCACCAGTGGAAGTATTGAAGTACCTATGTATGCGTATGTTCTATAGATGACATACTTATTATTAGTAAAGAGTAGTGTCATTCGGGGACGAATGTTCCTAAGGGGGGGATAATGTAACAACCCTAAAAAAAATTAATAAGCTAAATGCTTAAGGTGTCATGAATGCTTGCGATTAGACCAAGGTTCACAGAGATTGATACGCGTAGAACCAGACCTCAAAACCCTTACTACGACCAATCCAACTAACTTGGGGAGTTAGTTGAGCTTGGAAAGATTGGAACCAACCAAGTAAGGCTCTCAAAAATGAAGATTTAATCGAAGGAGTCTTTACCGGACTTAAGAAGAAGAAATTTTAAGTTTTGAGGGTCTAGGGGTAAAATAGTTTTTTACCAGGCTAAGGGTAATATCATAATTACCCTATATATATATATAATTAATAATTTAATAAGATGGAGGGGCAATTTTGGGAGAGAGAGACGAATTTGAGCTCTAGGAGTGGAGTCTTGCTCCACCCGGGTTCGAACCTAGGTGGAAGCAATGATTTAAATTGTTTTTATTTAAATTTTTAAATTAATTAAATTAATTAATATTTATTAGCTTATTTAAGAAAAAAGAAAATCAGATTTTTATTATTAATTTAGATATCTTATTTTGACTAAGTCTCAGCTAGAATTCTAATCCTAAGGAACCTCTCTCTTCTTCACGTTTGATTCACTTCCACGATCTGCCTCTCTCTCTTTTCTCTTCACGTTTTCTTGCCTAAAAAAGAGCTTAACAACTGAAAACACAATCAAAGTTCTTCACACTTGAAGAACTCACAACGAAAATTACAAACAATCAACTAATCAAAAAAGTTACGCAAGAGGGAGGATCATTCCGTCGATTTGGTGTTGAAGTTGAGGGGATTTGGACGTGATTTTGGTGGTGATTCTGGGAAGCAACTTTGAGTGTTGAACAACACCAAGAACAGGTATGGGTTTTCTCTCTTGGAATCCTTTCTCCAAGAGGAATTTCTTTCTACAAAAGTCGACATATGAAACTAGGGCTGTCCCCTTGAATATTGAACTCCTTGTCCCTAGTCTCCTTCCGATTTCAATCCAAATTAGGTTAGAAATCATGTTGTTGGTATGATTGCTGGTAGTTAAGTAAGAAATATGATGTTCCTTGTGATTTTGTGTTTAAAAATAGCAAGCATAGTCAATGATGTCAACCGAAAATGATGTGGTGCAATATGTAAATGTTTGTTGTTGTTGCTATCCGTTTTGAAGTCTTAAAGTGGCTGGTTTGATGGCTGAAATTAACGTGCATGAAATGTGTAATTCATGATGTTCATATGAGGTGTATGTGACTGATTTTAAGTGGAAAAATCTAAGCTAAAACAACAATGAATCAACACCTAAGAACGTGTTAAACGAATCGCGAAAGTACCTCAAAACGAATGTATGAATGTTGTTAAGTAAAGGCTAGAAAAATTTAACTAAATTCCAGCATTTGGTGATGAGGTTTCGGTCAAAAAGGGTGCACTACGTGCTATGTAAAAATGCAAGAAAAATAAGTGAGGTCAGCTGGGTTTGAACCCCAGACTTCACCTTGCTAAGGTACAAAAAAATGAAATTAAAGAAGTGGGGTTAAGGGGGATCGAAATTGTGCTGCTGGTTGGGAAAGGAGAGGGAAATAAATTAAACAAATAAATGGGAGGCGTGGGAATCGAACCCACGACCTCCAGGCAGCGAGTGAAAGAAGAGAAAAATAAACAAAAGAAAATGTGAGGCGTGGGAATCAAACCCACGACCTCAATGTTGTAAAGGAGAATGGTGAAATTAAATAAGAAAAACAAAGTGAGGCTGTGGGGGCTCGATCCCACAACCTCACTGCCAAAACGCCTAACTTAATAGACTTAAAATAAAAATAAAGGAAAGGAGGCTGTGAGGGTTCGAACCCACCACCTCACAGCCTCTAGCAAAATTAAAAGAAATAATAAGGAGGCAGTGGGGGTTCGAACCCACAACCTCCAATTTCCCGGCGAATTTAAGCATAAAATAAAAGAGGTTGTGGGGGTTTGATCCCACAACTACTTGGTTTGGACGAAAAGGGCTTTGAGATTTTAGTTAAAAATAAAAAGGGGTTGTGGGGGTTCGAAACCACAACCCTTCGGCCATTTTAAGAGGAAAAAATAATTAAGTAGAAAATTGGTGATTCAATGTTAATGTTGGGATTAAAACTAAAGTTGTAATGCTATGAATATTACAAAAATAAAATCAACGAAAAATGTAAATGATATCCAAGTGATTCAAACTTGGGTTTCCTTGACCAAACTTCCGTATTGATACATAAGTCATACGTGAACAAAATATCCAAGAATAATGCCACATACTTAGATCGAAATCAAGATCTTGGCATACATACAAGATGCATAAGTCTTGTATCACATAATCTAAGAAAGATATGAATCACTTAGACGAAATATGAATGAAGCCTCATGGCTTGTATGTATAGACACATAAGTCTAACATACTTTCAAAAGTAAGTGAACCTAAGAGGTATGTAATAAAATGATGAACCCTGGAAGGGTTAAGTATACTTAACTCTCATGAGATGAAACTGTCCGGCTTGCCGGGTATGGGTCTCCTTATATCTCCTAGTCTTCGAACCTATACTGCCAATATAGGGATCTGGCGGGGTTAAATTCCCATGTGCGCTAGCATGTTTTTGGGTCACCTTGGCCGGTGATTCCACCTCTTTTCGGTGTGGGGAAGACACTGGATTTCATGATGCTCACATGATCTACGTCGGTTAAAGTTAAAGTTCCCAATGAATGAATGAGGCCAGCCTCAAATGATGCACATAATGAAATGAATGATACCAAAGGTGTTAGGATAGGTAATCAAAGGTGAGTTAGATTTAAGTAATGACATTAGGTCATTCTTGGTCATTGCACAATGAATCTAATGAAAGTCTTAAACTACATCCTAGGTTTAGCTGGTGGTTACACTGGCCTATGAATGAAATGAAATGAAGTACCTATGAATGAATGAAGCAGACTCTGTGTTTGCTAATGAAGACTCCCTAGTTGAGGTCCCATATGTTGAGCCCTCATTCTGGGAAGTCTTAATGTCAAGTCCATGATTCCAAGGTCTCATGGCATATGAATGAATGATATGAAAGAAGCTATGTTTTACGTGTTATGTGCTATGATATGTGCTATATGAAGATGTTATGTGTTGTGTGCAATACGATATTTATAATGATGAATGTTACTCTCATGGCATAACTTTCCTATTCCAAATCTGGAAAGCTCACTGACTTTCCTAATCCAAATTTGGAAACGTCATGGACTTTCCTAATCCAAATTTGGAAACTTTCCTAATCTCAATTTGCCAAGTCCACTGACTTGACTTCCCATAATCATGTTGTTAGGGAAGAGCTATTCTTTCTCATGCATGTCCTTGGTGTGTGCTTGCATATACCCATACTTAGTACAAGTGTGTACCAACCCTATACAACTATACTATTTTAGGTGCAGGAACAGGTGGGCGATAGAGCTACATGATCATTGTTGCAGCTATCCGGACGTCAGCATTTATCCGGAGTTTGGTAGGTCCTCATGCTTTCGAGGATGCTACTGTTTTACATTCTAGCTTAGTTTTAGAGTTGAGCTAGTGGAGCATGTTCCACTAGCGTTTCTTTCCTGTTTTTCTTCAGACTATGTATTGGTGCCATTTTGGGAATTATACACTTAATAAGAATTGAACTATTTCTTTCAGTTGCTTATCTCTTAATGTTAGATGGTTGATGGTGAACAATTACGTATTAATGAGAATGTTTTTATAAGTATGTTAGGAAACAAAAAGTTTCAAATTTTCCGCTAAAATTAACCTATGTAAAGTAAGAATGACGTAAGTAGGCTTGTCTTCGACCTCTGAGAGGTCAACGACGCCGGTCTCGTCTGGGGTCTAGATTCCAGTCGTGACACATAGATATTCATCTCAAGTTGTCAATAAACTCATATGCTATCAAAAGCTGCTATATTTGAGGATTTAGAGTGTCTTTTATTTATATCCTTTTAATCGCATCATTTGTTTATAATCGTCTTATGTTCTGTAGTTAGAAATATTATTTCTTGTAATGAACTACGTCTGACCTGAATTCTCAAGAATGAGATACGTAGGTGGCCTGTGTCGGCCTTGGTCACCCCATTTATTCCTTTTAATATTTCCTTATAATGAACTACGTTTGACCTGAATTTTCAAGAATGAGATACGTAGGCGGCCAATGTCGGCTTCGGTCACCCTTTCATATATTTTCAATGTTTCCCTTTTGTACCTTGAACTACGTTTGACCTGAATTCTCAAGAACAAGATATATAGGTGGCCTATGTAGGCCTCGGTCGGGTTCTTTGTAAATTTCTTTTTATTGTTAACCATTGAGGGGGAACTACGCTTGACCTGATTCCTGCCTCAACGGGATACGTAGGCGCCACGTCGTCTCGGCCATATCTCCCTTAAGATTTCTATTTTCCTTTACAATAGAAACTGGACAGAATTTTTGATAGGGACTCAAAAATTCTCAATAAGAAGATCTCCCCAACAGGATAAGACTGAAGTTACATTGATAATCATAAATGGGACAAAATATTAAGAGGATCTGAAACAATTCCATGATTTTTCTCACCAACAGGTCAAGATATGCCAAGACAGTTAATTGGGACAGATATTTTTGAGGATGACCTCAAAAATTTTCATCTTGGTTGGATTAGAGGTTTAAGATAGCTGTGAATAACTCCAGCAGCAGAAAATGGGCTCAAAGGCCCAAAAAATTGATGCTCCCATCCCTACTCTTTATTTGTTATTATAGCCACTAATATTTTTTATTTTTGGTTCTAATTTAATTAATCTCCTATGATAGTCATTCCTCTTATTTTTTATATGTATTCAAAATTTATATACATATACATATACATATAATTTTACTTAGTTTTTTCATTTTACACTTAAGTTTATCCCTTTGGGTCATCCCCTTTATTTACTTTCCCTAATATATATATATATATATATATATATGTATATATATATTTATATATATATATATAACCATTTTAAAAAATGACAAAGATAAGTAAATAAATAAGTAAAACTAAATTTTCTTTATTTAGTCAATATTTAAAAAGTTATTTTAAAAGGTCATTTCGTCAAATCGCCGGTGAATCGCGAGTTACCGGGCATTCCGAGGGCCTGACACCTTCTCGGAATGTATATTTGAACTTTGAACTCTTTTTGAACGATTTTTATTTGTTCTAAATCTTTTGGAAAATAATTTAAAGTTTATTTTTCTTTTTTCTCTTGATTTTTGCTAAAAATCAAGTGGCGACTGTGATAATTCGGAATGTCGATATCTCTTAAAACATAAGATTAATTAATTTCTCGAAACTTAGTCATTTTTTCTTTTACTATATTTTTTCGTAAAACACATTTATAAAATGATTACCCTATGAGAATAAAGGCTAAACAACGAATGAATCTGATTGTGATAGCGGCTCTACCTAAGATGAGACTAGAGTACGAAGAAACCCTTGATATTCCTTAACCATGTCCAACAAGGGATGTGTCCTATTTCTACCCTTGGACAATAGAACACCGTCCTCGGAGTAGGGTTCCACACCTATCTAGTATGTCTATGTCGGTTAGTGCCCAATCTCATCATATGGGATGTACACTCTAGTTATTGGATAGTTTCTACAACGTGTGGGTAGTGGAATGGGACGTTATCTACCATTGCACGAGTAGGCTTTGAAGATACTAGGTGAGTTCCCTATGTCTCTTGTAAGACCATTATGTGAAGTCCTTTATTTTATGTCTTGTCTCCTAAATGTCTTTAAATGAATATTGTTTACTTAATGAAATATGATGAATATATAGTTTCTTGTCTAAGGTAGCTTTACGGATTACTTATGTAGGCTTGAAGAGGGTGTATGGGCGTTTTCTTCATGTTGTACTTAGGTGAGTCTTAGAGTAGTCCTAGATGGAGAGTCTAAATGATTAAAAGGGGTTATTGGATGAATATAGAACTTTGTATAAATGAGAGATAAAGAATATTCTTACTTTAGGTAGTCTCAAGGATTACTTAAGTGTGCTTGAAGAGGGTGTATGGGCGGTCTCTTCTTGTCTTACTTAAGTGAGTCTTAGGATAACCTTTGGTGAGGGTTATAAATTATAATGTTTGTTTTCTGGATTACTTGAGTATGTCTTATATGTGACTTGTTTTATGACATTTATATCAAAATAACATGAAAAGCATATTATAAAGCAAATGTACGTTTTAGCATGGTTTTCTTGCATGTTCACCTACTTAGTATATTCAATGTGCTAATTGCATATGTTGTTTTATCTCTAAAGATGTAGGTGGCAGATGAGGAGTCTCTTGAAAGCAAATCGTGGAAATAGCATTCTCTCAAGCCAATTTGGTATGTCCTGATATGATTCGAGGACATAGTTATCTTTAGTTTCCTTTTCAAAAGACATTGTAATAGACTCTGGTTTTACTTTTAAATGATGTTTGGGCTGTGAGACAAAGATTCCTATGAGTCTAAGACGGCTACGATGAGACATAGTTTTCTTATGTTTTCTATGAAATGAGGTTTGAACTATTGTTATGAACTTTTTTAATTCCGCACTATGTTTCATATTTGTATGCGATGAATGATGTCTAAGGGCTTGTATAAGACCTCCGAGAGGTCGAGTATGCCATGTGGCGACTTGAGGATGACATTTCTTCTAGGTTATATCCCCTGGTCGTTACATCACCACTGATACTGCTGAACTGGAGATTGGGAACCGATATATTCATGATTTCAATGTTGAGGATCTGAACCCACATAATGAGAAGTTTTAGCACAAAGTAGGCGTCAATACATAGCTAGCGTTTGGCCATATATTTCCAAATATTCATGGCAAATATTATTTGGGAATTTGGGATATTTGCCAAATAATGGCAAAGTGTATGAAAAACACTATTTGTCAAGTTTTCCCCCTAATATTATTTGGAAAATCTATGGCCGAACGGGCTCGTAAAGGGTGCTGAGCATGCTGGATAGGACAAAGTTGAACAATATATAAATAATTGAAAAAACATACTAAGCTATGATATAATCTGAACATGATGGAAATACTGAAACATACTGAAATGAACTGAACGGAATACAATGGCCAAGTACAAAACATGCTGAAATTGAATACTGAAATGTAACTGGGAACCTGGTCAAATGCACTAGAATATGATTGTGGGAGCTACTAACCAACATAAAACTACATGACCAAAATGTGGAGTCCGATGTATACGTCCCATCGAGAGGACCCAATATACCATGCCAAGGATATAAAGGCACGACTGGTGTGATGACTACATATGATGCCCACAGAGGGGACTAACAAACCTACTGGGTATGTAGTTCTAAGACTATGAGGGTGACTGGTGCTAGTCATACTCGGTGTCAAGCCTATTCTCACAGAATATATGTATGATACAACATAACTGACTTATAATGGATAGCGCACTGTTTTGACATGCTAACTGAAAATGCTCTATTAATGTATAATAATGAAACATTTGGAAACTGAGGCATGTATATCTGTTTATCCGTCCTAGGTAGTGTAATTCATGAATTAAACGAATCTACACAACTAGGTTCCTAAAATTCATGCAAGAAACTAAACAATAGTGCTACAACAACATGGAAATCTGATTAGGAATATTCTAACAACTATTTCACAATAATTTCTAATATTCAAGAAACCCAAGGTCTAGATAATATTAAGGGAATTAAGAGTCTGACTGAATTAAAGGGACTTAATAGGTGAAATGAACCTACTAGTGAAATCCCACATACTAGTGATGAATTTCACGGAAAAATCTTTTGATTTAATGGCTGGAACTCAGGAAAACTTGTTTGCATTGTTGGAGAGTGTTTGATCAACTATTTCCCTCTTTTTTTCTAGTTTGGTCGAATTTTTGGAGAATGAATTGATACGGGAAAGCTCTTATTAGGTTACTAGGATAAAACATAGCAAAACTACTCACTTTAGGGGTTCAACGACATTGTTTAAGTATTTAACACATAGGGGAAAAGACTGAATGACCCATGATTTCAAAGATATCGGGGACAGTGACAGGCCTGATAGACAGGCCGTGGATGGACCGATGGTTCGTCCTGGTCAATCATCCAACGACCTCTGGTTCTCGAACCTAAAGGCCACGATCTATAGACCTGGACCACAACCCGTGGTTTGACCTACGGTCCGTAGGTCCGTCTGTTGGTCGAGCTTGGCTGGATTTCTTGGGTTCTAGGGAGGGAGTTATAGTGGCCAACCATGGACCCCACCTATGGTCCATAAGTGGAACCCGTCGGTGGCACATGCAACTTCTTAAAAGTCTGCTGGTTGTCTTTCTAGGATACGTGGTGTTATAGTTCTTCTAATGGGTCTTAACTTCCTGGAAGCATAGGCAGTCACCTTACCCTTTTACATCAAAACACTACCTCACCCAACTCCAGAAACATCACAATAAATAGTGAAGTTCACACCCTCCTCGTGTAAGGTCAAAATAAAAGTTGACGTTAATAAAGTCTTAATCTTTTGAAAGTCCTCCTCACACACATCAAACCACTGGAAACTCAAATTCTACCGAGTCAATCTTATCAAAGGAGATGTAATGGTATAGAAGCTATGAAGAAATCATCGATAATAGCCTGCAAGTCCCACAAAACTCTAAATCTCGATAACCATGGTAGATTTAGTCCAACCTCTCACTGACTCAATCTCGGACAGATTTACCCGAATACCCTCCAGGGAAACCACATGTCTTAAAAATGCCACAGGATCAAGTCAAAACTCATACTTCAAGAGTATAATCTTCAAATGTCGATCGTGATCCTTCTCAATTTTGGAGTACACAAAGATGTTGTCAATTAACACTATCACAAAGGAATCATATAAGGTCAAAACACCGCATTCATCAATACCACAAACGCTGCATGGGCATTAGTTAATTAAAGACATCACAAGAAACTAACAGTTCCCATAACGAGTCTTGAACGTTGTTTAAGAGATATCCGATGC
The DNA here is from genome assembly GCA_016801875.1 of Solanum sitiens. Taxonomy (NCBI): domain Eukaryota; kingdom Viridiplantae; phylum Streptophyta; class Magnoliopsida; order Solanales; family Solanaceae; genus Solanum; species Solanum sitiens. The sequence goes on along the minus strand of JABWTJ010000073.1, from coordinate 751,311 downwards.
ATTAATCTTAGACTGATGATAACTATATCTCAAGTGAATCATAGAAAATAGAGATGCACCCGAAGTTGATCAAATAAATCATTAGTACGATGGAGAGGATACGTGTTCTTCATTTCCACTTTGTTCAAATGTCTATAATCGATTCACATACTTGTAGAACCATCCTTCTTCCTCACAAACATCACAGGAACACCCCAAAGAGAAACACTAGGAGAATGAACCCTTTACTTAATAAATCCGGCAACTGATCCTTTAACTAAGTTGTATCCATATGATAAGGAGGAATGGAGAGTGGCTTTGTGTCTGACTCAAAGTAATAGAAAAATCAATATCCCTATCTAGAGGAACACCTCGAAGATTAGAAGGAAACACATTTGTAAACTCTCGAACCACGTGCATGCAATTCATGGGAGATGGCTAGCACTAGTATCTCAAATGAAAGCCAAGTAGGACAACACACACTCTTAACCAATCTTTAATCTCTAATGAAGGAGATCACTTTTCTAGGGTAGGAACCACTAGTACCCATCCATTCAACTCTAGGGATACCCGACATCGCTAAGGTCACTTAGCATGACGCAGAGAAAGCCAATTCATACCTAAGATAATGTCAAATTCTACCATCCCCAAAATGATCAAGTTAACCCAAGTATCACACCCGACCAATGAAACAAGTCATGATCGATACACTCGTTCAACCACTAAGAATTCACCCACTGGTGTAGAAACATGAATTGGCACAAATATACAAACAAACATCATATCAAACCTAATAGAAAAATAGGTAGATACATATGATAAAATAAATTTGAGATCAAACAATACAGACATAGGTTAATGGAAAACTAGGGCGATACCTGTGATCACATCAATAGAAGTCTCAACCTCACAATTTCATGGAAAATCATAGCACTAGCCATCTCAGTAACCTATTGCCCGAGTAGAACTTCTATATCCACCTTGGTCAACTAGAGTACCTCTACATGTAGTCCTGTCACTTCTACCAAGCTGAACTTTTCCTTGACTCCTGGTCGGTGGCACTGAATCCCTAACTAGAGTAGCTTCAAAAGAACAAGAAGGTCTTGACTGAGTCTATAGAGGACACTGCCGCATTATATGACCTGGATCCCCACAAGTGAAGCACGATATCAACACAGATAACTTCCTATGCGAACCAGATGAACTACCATAGCTACCTTAACAAGAACCATAAGATCCTTAAGATGACTTCCCACTTTCAGTCGTTGGCATAGTAGCATGAACAATCCCACGACACTAGAAAGCACTACACCTCTATGCAAACCCCTGTCTCTGGATGAGACACCAGAATATTGACCAGAAGAATGGGCCTTCGTGGGCTCCCCAAACATCTCTAAGACCACTAACTACACCTCCTTGGTGGTTCTCACAATTGACTAGAAGGAATCCATCTCTCTTGATGCCTAAACACATAAGACTTGACGAAGAAAGTAAACCCTCTCAAAAACCGACAAACTCTCTCAGCCTTATCTAGTACAATAGTCATAACATTTCTAGAGTTCGCATTCAAATATTCCTCATAGTCAGTCACAAATAGACTACCTTAAGTCAAGCTCTCGAATATTAGATAACTCTCCTCTCTGATGCTCTAAGGAATTAAGTGTTCCTTGACAACACTAGAAAATATATACCACTAAGATGGAGGAGATCCAACTGACTTACTCCTCACAAAAGTCCTGCACGACTCTCCAACGCGACCACAAAGCTATAGTGGCAGAAATCGAACATCTTGAATGTCCACCATACCCACTGCCTCAAGCATCTCATGGAATAAAGTGAAAAACTTGTGAGCTTCCTCACTCTTACATCCCTGAAAATGGGGTGGTTCATCTTTTTAAACCTATCATAGCACTGTCGATCGACCGCTGTCAAGATAACCTCAAGAGAAATATGCGCACCAGCAACTGTTGTAGGAATCACTGGTAGCTTGCCCACCTGTACATGAACACCTGGAGTCTTCTCCCCTATTCTCGTCGGAACACCCTGGTGTAAGCCTAGTGCATAACCTAGAGAAAGGTTCTTTATTACACTAAAAGCCTGTTTGGATGGGCTTAAAAGCTGGTCAAACTAACATAAAAGTCAGTTTTTGACTTATTAGAGTGTTTGACAAATATCAAAGTAACTTATATTAAGTAAAAAATTACTTATTTTAATCCAAAAGCTAAAAGCTAGGTGAGGGGTGCTTTTCTTTTCAATTTAAAAGTCATTTTATGTTGATAGTGTATATCACCTTTTTACCCTTAATTCTTTTATTTTTATTTTTATTTTTATTATTATTTCTTCTTATTATTATTATTTTATTATTATTATTATTATTATAACTGTTAGTATTATTAATATTTTTTATTATTATTATTATTATTATAATTGTTAGTATTATTAATATTTTATTATTATTATTATAATTGTTAGTATCATTAATATTTTTTTTTATTATTATTATTCTTTCTTCTTCTTATTATTATTATTTTATTATCATTATTATTATAATTGTTAGTATTATTAATATTTTATTATTTTATTAGTATTATTATTATTTATTTTATTATCTTTATTATTATTATTATTATATATTATTATTATTATTATTATTTTATCATATTATTATTATTATTATTATTATTATTATTATTATTTTATTAATATTTATTATTATTATTATATAATATATATTATTATATGTTATTAGTATTTTATTATCTTATTATTATTATTATTATTATTATTATATTATTATTATTATTAATATTAATATTTTATTATTTTTATTATTATTATTATTTATTTTACTATTCTTTGTTAGTATTATTGTTATATATTATATATTATTATATATTATTATTATTATTATTATTATATTATTATTATTATTATTATTATTATTTTCATTTACATTATTATTATTATTATTATTTATATTTAATTATTTTTATTATTATTATTATTATTATTATTATTATTAATATTATTATTATTATTATTATTATTATTATAATAATTATTATTATATTATTATTAGTATAATAATAATAATAACAATAATAATAATAATTATTATTATTTTTATATTGTTACATTATTATTATTATTATTATTTTTATTTATAATTATTATTATTATTATTATTATTATTATTGTTATTTATTTTATTGTGTATTTATTTTTATTATTATTATATATTATTATTATTATTATTGTATATATTATTATTAATATTTTATTATTTTTATTATTATTATTATTATTATTTATTTTATTATTATTTATTATTATTATTATATATTATTATTATTATATACTATATATTATATATTATTATTATTATATTATTATTATTATAATTATATTATTATTTTCATATTATTATTATTGTTATTATTATTATTATTATTATATAAGATTATTATTGTTATTTATTATTATTATTATATATTATATATTATTATTATTATTATTATTAAATTAATCAACTTTTATCATGTTAACAACTTTTAACGGTATTTCAGACATGTGATTAAAAAAAGTGTTACCAACACTTATTTGTCAAACACATCAACAATTTTTTTTTAACTTTAGCACTTTTATCCAAACAGACAACTACTTATTTTAAAAATAAGTTTCAACACTTTCAAAAGTACTTTTTAAAAGCTATTTTTTTAAGCCCATCCAAACGGGCTCTAATAATCTTCAACAAAGTCTCTTGATACAATGGAGCTTCAAACTTGAGAGGAACCTGGTCGGCAAGAATCTCAACGCTTAAGAGAAACCTCTCTAGACCTACTTCTAGTTGGTGCCGCTCCATGGACATGCCCACTACCTAGTGCTACTCCACATGCAAGACCCCTAGATTAGTCCCTACCTCTAATCCTAGATAGGGCCTCTACTACAGGCTCCTGGACTGCCCCACCTCTTTCACTAGAAACAAAAGCTCTAGTCCTTGAAATCTGCCAAAACAAAATGCAGAAACTTGAAACTAGCGAACATAAATAGACACAATAAGAAAGGATGAATAAAAGGAAGTATCCTAACAATCTTTGCAGCCTCTCGAAGATAAGTACATATGTATCTATACCAATCCTCAAGACTCTACTTAGACTTGGCTTGTTCACATGTGAGACTTATGAATTTGGGGTTTTAATACCATTTTCATGGCCCAAAAATGGACGTAATGACACTTGTCTTTTTCCACCAACAAAAGTTAGCCTCAACTCAATGAAAACAAAAGAAAAACGGAATAAAAAAAAATAAAAAACCAGATAAAAGGAAAAAACTTATTCTTCTAATAAAACCAGGTTGTCAGGCGTACAAGACACTAAATACATAAGTACAAAATTAAGAAATAAATATAAGTCTGAAACTTTGTTACTCAAATAAAACAAAGTATACTAAAAGGAAAACGAGGGCCCAATGAATGACAAATAGCTATCTCTTCAAGTCCTTGACTAGCCTTGTGATCGAATAAAGAGAAAGCGATAGTGCGGGTCAAGGCTCAGAAACTACACATGTGTAGAAGCAAGGGGTGAACACGAACAACAAGGTACCCAACAAGCAACCTACTAAACAAAGTAACTAGCTTGAAAATAAATACCCATTACTCTCTGACTGAACCTCTTCAAACTACGATCTGCACAAAAATTATCCCAACCTAACGATTCAATAATAGAAGGCTTGCATGCCCAATATATGCTCAGTTCAATAACCACAATTCAACAATTAATGGAATCAAACAAGTCTAACTCAAACTCAAGTTGATGCGTCACACACATCAATTACATCAAGCTCAATTATCAAGCAATATCACACATAAACATTAAATACATCAAGTTACTATAATCAATCTCTTGCTGAAACCATTTTCATCGACTTCATAACCATTGTCTGAAATGACCCCAATTTTTATAATATATCCAAATATGATTTTCTTATTATAATTTGATCACCTTCTCATTCTAAATGCCAGATAATCCAGTGGTAGGTATAATGACCTTGTCATTCTTAACTTCATTAATTATTATAGTTGATGTTGTCATAAATTTTGTTCTCGATAAAGTGATATTTAGGAACAATTCTTTTCAATGGTTTAAGACAAACAATTGAACTTAAAAACTTCTCTTATATTACGATTGTTTAGCTATTTGTGGATGAAATCCAGACGTGACATTTATTCACATAAATAATAATTAAGCATTCATTTTTTTGTTCTTTACCTGTTAACATGTGTATTGGCACCTTCTTTTCCAGCAAACCAATAGTACCTTCAATTTGAGAAACCTACTATTAGCATCACTTAAGACTCCAAAGAGCAAGATTCGGTCTCACTAGTTTAAAGCTTTAGAAGGTCTTTGGAGTTCTCTTTCTTATTTTCTTCTGTTGAATCTTTCAGCTTTTCTTTTATTCTTTATGCTTTCAATTTGAGGATAATCTTAAGGAAGATGTTGTTCAAACATAAGAAAACTTTTGTCATCTTAATCACATTTATGTATTGTAAAAATTATTTTCTATTTCACTTTTTGACCTCTTAAACTTAAAATCAGTTGATATTTGTATGATATCCTCTTTCATTAATCAAATATCTTTGTTCTTTCTAATCCAAAAATATTAATATATATATATATATATATATGCAATGAATATGTTGATCTTATAGGGCTCCACAACCTGAAGAAGATAACACAATATTACTCTCTTTGTATCGAATCTTACTTACATTGGTTCTAGTACTTTATCTTGATTTTAATTTAGAAAGATATTTCATTACGTAAGAAAAGATGGAACATTTAGGTGCTGAATAGTTTGGTTGAGGGATTATGTTGAGTACTAAGGTCTATGTTAGAGCGGAGAGAATGTAATAACACATTTAATAACATGAAGTTCATATATTTTCTTATAATAAATAAAAGTACCCAATTATGAATGTCTTGTACGTAGCCTATTTATTTTCATTTTCTATTTAAACTTCAGTATGAATCAATGTTTCATTTTCTCTATCTTTTATGTAAGATTGAACTTTCTGTTTCTCACAAGTACATGGGAGCTTATCTTTCTCACAATAAATGAAAATGTCACATTCGTGTTTGTTCAAATACATTTGACAAATTGTAATTAATTATTTAAGTTTTAATGTTTAAAGAAAAAAAATAATAGTGAAAACATGCATGTTGGATCCGTGCTGAACATGGGTTATGGCCTATCTAGTATATATGTAAACAATATAAAAGTAGTGTGCTTGTATCCAATTTAAGTACATAAATTTTATATTAATTTCTTTACAATAATACAATAATATTGGGTAATAAGAATGATAAATGGACAATTAATAATTAACATGCTCCATATTTACCATAAGTGAAATAATGACTACATTCTTAACATATCATATATCATATATCATATTATATATATATATATATATATATATATATAAAAGAGAACCCTAGGCCCACCACAAACAAGCATCCCCTTTTAATTTATTTATTTCCAAAATTAGTCTTTCCCTTTCATTAATAGTTGTAACTTTTATGAATAATTCTGACTTTTACTGAAAAGTTGTGACTTTCATGAAAAGCTTTGACTTTTATAAAGATTTGCGACGTTCATGAAACACGCACACGCATACGCACACGCGCACGCGCACGCGCGCGTGCACACACACACGCACACACACACACATTCATGCGCGTGCGCGCGCACACACACACACCACACACACACACACGCAGCACGCACGCACGCATGCACGCACGCACGCACGCACGCGCGCACACACGCACACGCGCACGCGCGCACACACACACATGCACACACACACACTATGTTATAGGTCATATTAACGAAATTTGCAAAGAAGTAAATTGAGAAAATATTTATTTGACTCGCTAATTAAAGACACTATGTAACCATGGTAAAATAAAATTATGTAAACTAGGAGAAAATAGTGTTATGATTTGTAATTTTGCCTTTTCTTTTAATATAACAAATGGTAAACTAGAAATGAATAGCCTCTATACTCTTAAAAATACTTTAACATTAAAATACAAAAAAAGTTTTATTCTAATAAATTTAAAGAAGAATATCTTAACCGCACGAGGCGTGGGGCCGTTTACTAGTATTACAATAATTTTGGAACTTGGACTTAAATAATAATAAATTTATTAGGTTTCATGTGTTAACGCAAATTCCAGTAGTATATATAGGCGCACAAAATAGATCTAGTTTAATATACAAAACTATCATGGGAGACATTTAGTAGATTTTAAGGATAAAATGATAGGTGAAGTGTTGTTGTACAAAAGATCTCATCCCCCTTTTAAAACCAATCACCTTTCAATAGATTCACAAAAAATAGTTCTATTGATGTGGTATCCTCGAAGAATGAGCAAGTGAAAACTTATAATTTTGAAAATGTAGTGGCTGCTGAACAAGTATCATCGAAATTTGCTGATAACTATGGATTTCAAAAGAATCATCAATACTTGGAGGAAAAAGTGTATTATGCCAATTGTCAAAATCAACAACGATCAAAGAGGTTGGGTGAAGTTGCAAGAACAACCACCACACCTGAAATCCTTGAATATATAAGGAGTTTAAGTCAAGATGTCTACTAGTTGTTTTCAAAAGAATATATGCTCAATCAGTTTGAGCAACAAAATCTTTTTTGATTTGATTAGGATAGCCAAGATCTAGTGCAAAACCAAATTCATTATTTCTTGATCCTGTATAACCAAATCAAATAAAAAAAGATTTTTTTGCTCAAACTGATTTAGCATATATTCTGTTGAAGGCAACTTTTACACAAATTTTTCCTAATGAATTTGGGAGAGATCGAGCGACATAGGGAGGGAGATCCTTTTTACCTAAAGAATTATAAATTCTACTTTTTGCAGACGAACTTACTATTTTTGAGTGGGTTTCAATGTTTAATATTTTATTTTTCTCTCATTAAGTGAAAATTTACGGATCAAAGTTGTTGGGTTTTAATAGTGTGATCACAAAGTGAAAGGTTTTGACTCTCTTGAAGGGTTGTGACATTTATGAAAGGTTGTATCTTTTCTAAAGGGCGGTGACCATTTGAAAGGTTCTGTCTTTTCCAAAGAGTTGTGACCTTTCTGAAAGATTGTATTTTCCATAAAGTTGTAACCATTACCCATTCTGGCTATAAATAGAGAGACATTCTCTCATTTTTCTGCATTGAATTTCTTCCCTTCTTATGTATACATTTGTTAGAAAACAAAATTGATCTATCGTGTTTAAATGTGTGACTTAATGCTGTGTTTTTGAGTTCGTTGATATTATTGAAGTTTGAGGTACCCCTAATTCTTTAATGGTTAATCAGTTTTATATTGGGATGAATTCATCTACAATCTCGGGTACTTAACGGATTAAATTTCTTAAGGACACAAAGTGAGTTCCGTGGACTCGGATAGTTCTTTTAGTTTTATTTTAATCTTTTATTATTTCTTATTTCCTAATCTGAATACAGGAGATAACGAGCTTAAGAAATTTATCTTGTTGGTATTTTAGGCGGTAAGAAAATTACTTCTATTTTCTGTGTTCTTTTTCATTGGGGAAAAAGAAGAAGAATAAAAGAATTATTTTATCATATGATAAAAGAAATTTGGGATTAATTAGTATTACTTTAATATGTTCGTGTATATTTGCGGTAGGTAAGTTTTCCTTGAATGGGTAAGATTATTTTTATTTTTCTTCCCAAGTGCATTCAAGCATTGCACCCCTTTAGTTTGTTTTTTTTTAATCAGAAAAGTTATTTTATGTCTAAGTATGAGATGAACACTTTAATTATGTAACGACCCTCATAATGAAATAGGTTTAACTAGAGCTTAACTATTGCTTTAAGGGCTTATTAATAGTTAAATTAATGTGAATATGAGTTTTGAAGTCAGTCCGGTTGAGTTTGAAGTCAAACGTCAAGGGACGAATAAGACGTTCAACGACTAGTCACCTATGTGCTTGTGTGTGTTCTAGTGTGTCTTGGCATGTTTCATGAGATGTTCGGTGTCTAATTTGATTGTGGAGGACCCTATGACCTAGATGTGCATGTTTAGGGGTTTAACGTCTGGGTACGACTCCACATAGGACCCACAAGGGGCCCTAGAGGAGGACCCCAACTCAAGGGCTAGAAGCTGCGAGGCAGCAGTTTGGCAGTGCCAAACGATGGCTTGTCGACTTGGGGCGTCGATGGAGCCTGCAAGTATGCTCATTTTTGATCTGCAGACCAAAACCATGAACCTCCAAACGACGGGGTGTGGTCCAATTGATGGACCATCGTTGGTGGGCGTGCTTTGGCATCTACAAAAGCTGTCAAGACTCGGCCAAGCTTGGGGTGTTTTGAGAAATTCACCCCAAGTCTTTTAAATTGTATAGACGGCTGTTTGAGGTGTTTTTGGGTATTTTAAGAGTATTTAAGTGATTTAACTCTCATTTACAACCAAGCACCTAAATCAAAACCCTTCCATCCCAAAGTTTTCTCCAAAAACCTCCATGGATGCTCAAAGTTAAGATGGAGCTTAGATGATGGATTTAAATGGAGTTCTTCTTCAATAATCTTGGGGATTCTTCTAATAAGGTATGTGATTTCTTTATCTAAGGATTTCTATCACCTTAGAGCCAATCTCAAAGTGATTTCAAAGATTTCAAAGTTTATAAAAAAAGTCCAATTTCTACTCTAAATCGTGGATTCTTGCATGAAACATTTTCAAACAATGAGATATGTTGTTATTGATGTATAATTGAATGTTTTCCAATGAAAATCTGCATGATCCCTTGAACTTCTCAATTCTCTAAATTGGGCCCTAACGTGGGTGAATTGGTCATGTCTTGATTTTAGTGAATTTATGTGTAGATTTTACTGGGCTATTGAACTATGTATTGATCACCATATATTTATATATAGGCTTCCTTAATTTGATGATATTCATATTGTATATTGTTGGATCATTGGTATGGTTTGACTGTTGGTTTAGAATTTTTTATATGTCTATCAGTAAGAGCCTTTGTAAGGTGTATTGATTGAAAAGGCAAGGAGTGGTGAAGTGATGATGGAAAAGGTGGTAAGTTGATCTAATCCTCCTATATTGTGTAGAATTGATATAGAGTTGCTATTGATTGGTATAGTCCACTTATAGTGATTGTGTTTATGTGTTGAATATGTTATTATCATGGCCTTGTTGGCATTATTGTGTAAATTGTAGTAGTATCATGTTAGGGCTTATATGAAAGTATACTATGATGATGTTTATGTGAAGTAATGTGATCATGTGTAAGGTGTTATTGCTTATATGAATATGTAAGTTTATGTTATGTGGTGATATATGTGTGATCTTGTATAATGTGAAGATATGAAGTGAAGTACTCTTGTAATGCTTATGTGGTCTTGCATGAGTGAAGTTAAAGCATGTTGTCCTTTAAATGACTATATGTGGCTATGGTAGACTATGATGAGTTACTATATGTGTTGATAGGGTATCTTGTGTGGTAGACTTAGTGTCCGTACTTGGTACTTGTGAATATGCTTATGTGATGGATGTTACTTGAATATGTTTTATACGTCATTATTGACTTGTATTATGTCTCTTAAACTCTTATTATGAAGGTTTTATCAAAATATCATGAACATGTTCTATACTAAATGTCCCCTTTTCATGGTTTTTGCATGACTTCCATACTTAGTGCATTCAATGTGCTAACCTCTTCTTTTTCCTTTTTGACTAAAGTATAGGGAATTGGAAGTCTTGATATGCCATGGATGAAGGATAGGTTTCTAAAGGTTGAAGATGATGTTTTGGTGAGTCCTCATAGATTCGAGGACAAGACCCACATGTTCCTTTATGTCGTTAGTCTTTATTGTAAGTCTTGTATGGTCTTAGTCCCCATGTTATACATTCAAAGTTTTAAATGGTTTATGAGACATTGTAAAGGGTATATGGTTTTAAAAAAGTCTTCCGCTTGCGTATAAATGAAAGTATTATTCGTGTGTGAAGAAAGTTTTAAATTCTTACTTATTTTGGAGTATATTGTGCAATGATTGATAAGAGAGTCTTGTATGAGACTTCTGAAAGGTCGAGTACGCTGTGTGGTGACTTGGGGAATGCCATTGCTGCTAGGGTATACCCTCGGGTCGTTACAAATAATTTTTCCAATATTTATGGTTTTATATAACTATGAGAAGATGTAAATGAAAAAATATTGTCTCCCAACAATATTTGAACATGAATTTAGTTTCTCGTTGAAATTCAATGTCTTCTAAAGAAAATTGAAATATGATGGAAATTGGAAAAGAAAGAAAATTAGCAAGAAACGTTAGTTGCATATAATCATTGTTGACTGATAGAATATGATTCAATGTTAGTAAATTTCCCTTGATTTTTTCTATCATTTATAAGTTATGATATTTATGAAATGCTCTCAGAATGTATCTTTATTATTAATAATATGTGTTCTTCTTAGAGGAGAAAAAAACATTTGTAGTTTTCTATTCCATGTGAAATTTGATTCTGTCTGACATTTGGAGACCAAAATCTTCTGATTTTTTACTCATATGGTTTGGAAAAAATAAGAACTACTCGAACAAATCAGGTTGTGCATTGGTTTGAGGAATATACAACTCTGTTAAATACTCTGTTTGAATGATTATTCTAACTTGAAGAGTACAAAATCTCCATTAGCAATATTAAGGCTAAATCATTTGAAATATTCATTGTTAGCTAGAAACAGTGTTGTATTTGAGGTTTCTGGAGATTAAAACCTTTTTTGGTTCTGTCTGAACGTGAAACTGATTTGAAGAATATAAAAACTTCATCAGAATTCAAGGTTCATTCGGTTAATGATTAGAAGAATATAAAAATTTTATCGTTAAACTAGAAATAAGTTGTATAAAGATTGAATCGTTATTGCTAGTATTCCAAATATTAAGTGGTATGTCTAATTGTGACACAAATGAACAAAAAAACACTAGTGATATAAAATTAGTGATTTTGTGTCTGCGATGGGTATTTCTATGGATTAAATCTCCAAAAGAGGGCTTCGTGTTGCCAATGTGTATTTTGATGGTATACAATTTGAATGTTGAAAATAAAATATGTGAAAAAGAATTTTAAATACTTGAAAAGATTTTTGAGAACATATTTAAAATGAGGGCGGTTCTTAACTTGTGATAAAGACAAAATTAGACTTACTATCTAATTTAATTTTGTAAGTACAAGATATGATATTTAATGAATTTTGTATTATGTTAGACCCACAAAATTCTTGGAGTATATTTTATATTGTAGTCATTGAGTCTCTCTTTACTAGTATATTATATGACTTGTAAACCACATAAATTATATTACTCATTCAAAAGAATTGTTTTCTTTGCTGAAAAGTGTCACTTAAAATATTGTAATTTTTCGTTAAAAGATATATCTATTAAAACAAATTATTTGTATAGACATTAACATTGTTGAAAAATGATCTATTATGCTTGTGTTGTAATATAAACATTTGGGTCATATTGCCCTTATTGAAATGAAGAGACTACGGTAATGAGTAATTCTATAAAAGAAAAGTGAATGTATGGAAAGATCTTTCTGCAAAGGACATCTGGCAAGGTGCTGATTGTAAAACAATGTCTATATTTGACGAAATTATAAAAAGTAAAGAACAAAATATTTGTAGAAATAGTTACCTCACGGAAGTTCTATTCAGACTCATTATTTCTGTTTGTTCTTACTTTACATGAATCAAATTTTTTGTTCCATGAATTCTTAGGGCATGTCAATCACAAAACCTTGAAAAATTTGATCGATTTAGAAGTTTTGCCTAACTTCTAGTCAATAAATCAAAATGCCAAGTATGTGTTGAATTGAAGTATGTTAAGCATACTTATAAATTTGTTGAAAATAATTTTAATCCTTTAGAATTGATTTACAATGACATTTGTGATACACAACTAACACCATCTCTTGGTGGAGAAGTGTTTCACAAATTTTATTGACAATTGAACTAGATCTTGTTATGTCTATTTGCTGAATGGTAAGGATGAAACAATAGAAATATATAGGCAATATAAAAACTGAAGTTGAAAATCAGTAGGATAAAAATGTGTTCATGATTAAAAGTGGTAGATGTGGAGAATATGAATCTTTTTTTGCAAAAGTATATTTAGAAAATTAATTCATCTATCAAATTACTACACATACTCACCTCCATCTAATGAAATTATTGATAGGAAAAAACCAAACTTTGAAGGAAATATTGAAAGTCACACTTATAAGATCAGGTTTACCACAAAATTTATCGGTGGTACTAACATTATATCAAAAGAGAACAATTAAAAGTTTGTCTGTTCAGAAAGAGACAAACAAAAGTGTTGTTTATTAAAGGGAGCAACAACCAATTGTTTTTGTTTGTTAAGAAAGGGAGCAAAAAAAGTTTTTTTTGTTCAGGCTTTGTTGTATACCAATTGAGAATCTGTTGTCGCCCCTTAAAGTATATACAATAAATAACTCCTAAAAGATCCTGATCAAACATTTTTCAATACAGTCTATTATGGAAATAAGGGAAATATTCCCAAATGGGTCAGAATAGGACCTAAGACTATGTATTGTATGTTCATTGAATATGCTACAAATTTCAAAAGCATGTATATTTATGGGTCATAAGTCAAAACCGTCGGATAGTCAAGTGAAGGTTCTAAACGACCTTGGAAATAACCAAAGGAGGATGTACTTAATAAAGAGATTCAGAGGCGTAGTAAATGACAATGGACAATTTAGTTCATTTAAGTTTGATTTTATAATATTTCTTCTTGAAATGAGTCTCACAAATTTGAAGAAGCATGTCCTTTGTAGACACATTCTTTTTGAAAGAGGCTATAATAGTAAGACAAATTCAATCTTGAACAACATACTTGAGAGTTGGTTGATCTTCCTCCAGGAAATAATCATTTGCGTTCAAAATGGATCTACAAACTGAAAAGAATGTTGATGAAACTATTGACAAATACAAAGCAAGAAGTTTTGTCATAGGTTTTAGACAGTAATAAATCCTTGTTTATTTTTGACACATAATAGCCACTAACTAGGATAACATAAATTCAGGTGTTAATTGCGCTAGTTGCGGTATATGGCCTTCAAATTCGTCAGAGTGGATGTGAAAACTTGTTTATTTTATTTATAAAAAAGGATAATTGGAGGAAGAAATTTACATGGAAAAAACAGAGGGCTTTGTGGTTTCTGTTAAAGAAATGAATGTTTTTACACTTATTAAGCCACTTTGTGGATTAAAAACAAGTTCCCAAATAATAACATGCAAAGTTTGACCAAACTATTTTAGCAAATAAGTTCAAGATTAATGAATGTGATAAATATTTTTTACATTGAAGACACTCTAAATCACAATGTCATTGTTTATTCTTATTTTATTGACACGTTGATCATCAGGAGAGACATTAATGATAAAAATGCTACTAAGCATATGCTAAAGTAATTTCGATATGAAAGACATTGAAGTTACTAATGTGATTGAAAAGGTATTTGAAAAGTTTAAGTATTTGGATTTAAATATCGACAATACTCCAATAAATCTGAGCTTTGTACTTCAATAGTATGAAGGCAAAACTGACTCACAATTCGATTATGCTAGAGTATTGAGAAGTATGATGTATATAACGAAATGTACGTGATCAGATATAGCATGTGCTATTAGTAATCTGAGTCAATTCACGAGTAATCTCAATCAAATTCATTGGATGACAATGAAAAGAGTTTTGGAGTATTTAGAACTTACTTAAAAACTATTGTTTTGCATTATAACTAATATTTAACAGTATTAGAAAAATATAGTGATGCAAATTAAATCACCAACAAGTCAAATGAATTAAAATCCACGAGTAGATATGTATGTACTCTTGGTGGAGGAGAAGTCTCGTAATATTCCAAACAGAAATGTATCACACATTCTACTATGAAATCTAAGTTTATCCCTCTAGATAAGGCCGGTGAAGAAGTAGAATGACTCCAAAATTTGTTGAAAAATTTTCAGCCCAAATCTTTAGCTCCAGTATACATACATTGTGAGAGTTGATTAGCAATATTTAGGGCATGGATCATGATGTATAACAAAAATTCTCATCATATATGACATAGACACTATATCGTTATAGAACTACCCTCTAGTGGAATTATCAGCATTGACTATGTAAACTCAAAGGACAATGTGTCAGATCCACTTACAAAAGGACTAACTATATAGGGAGTTGACAGATTATCAAAGGGAATTGGACTATGGCTAAGGACAAGTCATTGTGACGATAACTCTACCTAAAACCTAGAGATCCCGAGATCTAGGTTTAAGGAGATCAAGCAAATTAATTGATGACGGTTCAACATTATCAAAGTACTTTTTTAGTCAATTCTCATGATAAAACAATGTTTAGTAACAATGATAAAGACATTATGACTTTTTAATGGTTTCCAAGTTTGATAGAGGGTATATCAAATGGTGTATCTACGTGATAACACATTTAGAAATCACCTATCTAAGTGTGAAGTGTAAGGCGATCTTAGGAGAATTGAGTAAGGCCAGTTCTCTATGCACTTATAAACCAATAAGAGTTCATAATTGTAATGAACAAAACAATGAGAACCAAAAATAATTCAAGGGTTGATTGTGTGACTTATGTTGTCTAGGAATACACAAAATCTCGATGACTCAATAATTAAAATCCACCGATTAACTGCAACGATATGAGTTCGTCGTTAGGTAAAAGCCAATAGGGAAAGAATTAGGATCAGAAAACTTTTTAGTAGTAATTTTGAATTTCTGAACCTAGTCCAAATTTGGATGAAATATGAGTCAGTATGATCTAGGGAAATCGGGTAAAGAACGAGAGATCTAATTATGAAATTGATTACATGAGTGTATAACTAAGACGTTAAGGAACTCATATAACTTTACTAAATCGAATTCAGGTGAGTGGAACTCCCGAAATCATTCTTAGTGTGAACGAGTATTTTTTGAGGTTCATGGGTTGAAGGTGTGATGTGAAATGGGGGTTTGAAACTCTTAATTTTACTTTTTTTGTTCGTGCAAGCTTCCTAGGTTGGATTATTCTTGCCAGGGCGGGTCTGCTGTAGCGAGATGAGGTCCGTTGTGGTGGCACAATCACGACTTAAGTCCGAAATAAACTCCAAAAATGCCATTATTTTGCAAACTTCGTTCTTAAGAGTTAGGAGATGACCCCGGGTAATTTCATGAAGGTTTTCCATAACTTTTGGTGCTAAAGGTAAGGATTTCTTCCCCCGAATCTATTTTTAGATCCCTAGAACTTAAATTAATGGGTAATTATCATTGGGAGAGAATTTTGAACTGAAATTGATGGTGGAGAAAGCCCTAGCTGCACCTTATGATCATGGGTTTGGTCTTGGGTTATTGGGTTTGTTATAATACATATAAATTAGACCTTAATAATTGATCCTCACATTATATTGATTATTTGTAGATCAAGAACAAGCAGAAATAATCTCAAAGGAAGAATCAAGTTTCCTGGGAGGACTCAATCTTTGTTCGAGGTAGGTAATGGTTTGATTTCTTGTTTGCGTGATAGATGTTGATGATTACTTTACTGTGATGCATGTATGTACTTGAATGAGTCATTGTTATAAAACCTATAGAAATGAGAATGAATGAATGTAATCCATGAATCAACACTTGATTGTATTATTATGTGAATGTACATTGTGATTGTGGCATGACGAAGAACCAGGAGTACCATTTATTTGTCATAACTATTTGTTAAAGATAATGTTGAATTATGAGTTGTTCATTATTGATAATTGGTATATGTGTGTAACATATCGTAACTTGAAATAACTAAGAATAAGCTAAGAAACCAAAAATAATCATTTTTGAAAATAAATAGGGAAATATGGAAAATTTCCAGATTTAAAAGTGAGTTTTGGTTATTTTCAAACGACCATTACATCCAGCTGAGGAAGAGTTAGGGTGAGTTCTTTGTATGGATGGAAATCTCTTTCGAAGATCTTCCCAACGGCGCCGAGTTTACAAAATTTTGAGGTTGTATGAGGGAAGTATGACTTTCGGAAGATGGGTTGTTGGATTGAGGAAAGTTTAATTCGGATTTTTAAGGGTGTTTTGGTCTTTTCCTTACCAATTACTTAATTTTGTTTTTGGGTAATTAGTTGGGGTCTAAGCTGATCCTATTCAATTTACGCTTTTAGAACATAAGTTAGTGTTTTGAGAGAGGAGAAAAAAGAGGATAAAGGAGAAGAAGAAGCAAGAACGCCAAGAATCGTTGCGTGGATTTCGTCTGGGGTGATCCCTTTAAGGTATGTAAGATCATTCTTTGTTGGGTCCTTTCAATCACACCCCAATTTGAGTCAATTTAGCAAGTTAGAGTTTATTGAATGATGAACATCGAAGTTCTTGATGAAAAATTGTGAAATTCTTGTTGTTTGAATTGCAATTTATCACTAGTAGATTTGACTCATGTTTCCGGATTGTTTTTGGGTCTAATCTATTGGGTAATGAGGTATTTAGTATCCTAAGTTTTTTGGGTGGTATCAATGGAAGTTTAGGATGTTTAGAGATAAAAAATAGAGAACAAAGGTCAGATGTCCCGTCTGACACACCCTGGGGTGCCGCGCCTGCCAGAGCCCCTTAGGGCATGCTCTGTCTAATAGGCCTTTGTGCGCCGCGCCATCCAGAGCGCCTCAGACCAGAGTACGTCCAACAGGATCTGTCTCTCCGTGCCTTTCAGAGTGCCAAGGCCACCTGGAGACCACGTTCTTTCCCTATCTTTTCGTACTAGTTCATAAGTGATGTACCTATCATTCCTATTTGATTTCAACACTCTAAAGTACATCTAAACATCATAAAATCATCCATAAACATTAGATCATGATCCTTTAATCCATAATCCAATTCAAGGGAAGCTAAGATCAAGGTCAAAGAAGTTAAGAGTCAAGTTTAAAAGTTAAGAAGTAAGTCAAAGTTAGTTCTTAAAGTTTTCAAAGAGTCTTAAACAATCATTTTAACTTTGTTTTACGGCTCAAGTTACAAGTTGAGAAAAGATTAAAAAGTTAAGTTAAATTCTCAAAAGTTATACTAAGTATTCCCTAAGAGTTAAGTTCAAGTGAAGTACAAAGTAAGAGTTGAGTTCATCTCTCAAAATCTATAAGGGAACTTAGTATTCCCTAAAGGTTTATAAATATTTTTACATTTAAGTTAAGAGAAAACTAAGAGTTCCAATAGAGTTTTGAGTAAGAAAAGGGGAACATTGATTCCAAGAGGCCTTTTTAAAGCTAAAAAGGGTTGACCAAATTATATCAACCTAAATGAAGGAAGTTATGTTAAAAGCATGAGATAAAGTATGTTTTGGGAGTATCATTAAGAACCTATGTGGGGATGAGAGTTCATATTAACTCAAGTATCCATGTAAACCATGTAGCCATCATGGGTATTAACAGGTCATATTTTTTAGATGATCACGTAAGTTATGCTAGTGGATCCACTATGTTAAGTAATGTCATATACCATTGGCAAGGTAAAGAATGGTCCTCGACAGCGTGAGGTAAAATGTTGTATCATCACTTAGGCTTAAGTGATAGTTGTTGGTTAGAGAATATCCCACAGAAATTATATTAATTTCATATATAAGTAAAGTTGGGCTTATTATTGTTTTATCTTTTATGAACTAAGTGTTTACACTGTTTTAATAGTTTTATATATGTTGAATATATCTTTATTGCTTTATATTGAGTTTTTATCTTCTGAGTCAAGCAGAGACAAGGTAAGTTCATCCTTAATCCATTCCAAGCTTTATAGATGTGTTTAGCATTCCAACTCGCTTACTCGTACATTCAATGTACTGATGCCAGTTGTCCTACATCATCTTATGATGCTGACGCAAGTAACCAGGATCAGCACGCAGCACACCGTTGATCCAGTTGAGTACTCTAGAGTCAGTTGGTGAGCCTCGTTGCATTACGGAGGACATCCTTTTAATTGCTTTTCTAGTTTAGTTAATTAGGATATTTTGTGGTATATCCCAACATCCATCTCACTCAGTTTAGAGGCTTCATAGACAATTAGTAGTTCAATTTTGGAGTCTCTTTTCCTTGTAATTTAATATGTTCAAGTGTTGAGACTTATGTCCCATTTTGGCCAGACTATCATATTAGGTAATTTTTATACCCATGCTCAATTTATTGATTGAGTTGAGTTGAGTCTTCCGTTGGGTTAAGTAAGCCAGGCCAAGGGTTCTCTCAAGGCCAGCAATGGTCGGTGGGTGCCGGTCACGTCCAGGGTGCAGGCTCCGGGAGTGAATATGTGTTTACAATTTGTGCATGTTAGTTTACCTTATTGTGATTATTGATATATGTTGTGCTTATTGAAATAGCCGCATGATCCTACCAGTACACTATTGTTATGTACTTATTATGAACTTGCTCATTTTTTTGTTGAATGCATGGAATCTTCAGGCGGCTACTGACAGACTTCGCTTAGGAGATCAGTGATCGACTTTAAATTCAAGGTTGAGCCATTTCTTATGGGATTCCATGAGTTTTATTTTTTAGTCCCCTCTTTGGACTTAGACTAGTACTTTAATTATTCTCTTGTTAGTAGGGTTGCACCCATTTTCTCAGACTTATTGACTTTTAATGTTTTGATACATTGACTTTTAGATTCTAGAGGAGTTTTCCGCAATCTTTTAGTAATTAGTTTATTAAAACTTTGGTTTTTATGGGAACTCTATTTTATTTCCTTCATTTACACATGTTTCTTTATATTTAAATGCTAGTTTGGTGTTAGCTCATTAGTATTAATGGTTCTCCCACCGGGGAGTTAGTGTGTGTCACTCACGACGTTCTTGCTTGTGACAAAGTTTGTAGTAAAGCCCTAGGTTTGTTGATCTTGATGTACCAAAACAAGTATAGTAGAGTCTTTCAGAATGGTAAAGAGATGTCTATAGTATTCTGCGATAGGCTATAGGACTTTAGGAAATCTCTCAGTTTTCTCTTGTCTCATTCGGTTCTATAACTTTGTTCAAATTGGTATTTGGTGATCCTAATTGGTATCTAATATCCTTCTCTCTTCTACCTGCAAATGGTTATCACTAAGTTCAACGGTGTTGGGCCCATAACTCTCGTCAATGCGCTAGCTGAAGAATCTGGAACAAGAGGTAGTGGTCGAGGCAAGGGTAGAGAAAGGTAAGGAGCAAAGGCGAGGAAGGGTAGAACCTACTAGAAATGCAACAGCAGTTGAGAATCCTCCCGCGCATCATGAATAAGTAGAAGAGAATGTGAACGATGGGGATGTTGGACAAGAAAAGGATGCACCGACTAGGAATAACGATGTTCCTCTCTTAGACCTAGTGTTAGCTCAACTGATCATGTTGTTTCAGAAGGGATTGGTTGGACCTTGAATCCTCGAAGTGGTGCAAATTATTCAACCCCAACCAACCGCCCCATTACTCTTACTAGTCCCGGATGTGATGCAACATTAGGTATAAATGCCTTTTCCATCCTTTTTTGGGTCCTATAATGACTGATAATGAGCATCAGATGTTGACAAAGTTTCTAAAATTGAAGCTTGAAGTTTTCCATTATTCTGAGAGTGAGGACGCCTATGATTTTATCCTAGATTGTTATGAGAGGCTTAATAAGTTGGGTGTTGTCCATCAGCATGGAGTAGAGTTCATGACTTTCCAACTTTTGGGCGAGGCTTAACAGTGGTGGAGAGAATATGTGGAATTCAGATCTTCAGCTTTACTCCCATTCACTTGGAAACGATTTCATGCCATATTCATGGAAAAGTATGTGCCCAAGACCTTTAAGATTGTAGAAAGATGAGTTCGTGGCTTTATAGCAATGTGGTATGCATGTTGCTGCTTATGAGGCTAACTTCCATGCTTTGTATAGATATGCTACGCAATTGGTGACTACTGAGGAAGAGAGGATCCATCTATTTGTTAAGGGACTAATTTAGAGTTATATGTATTGTCTATGCACATGACTTTTACAGGGAAACTTTATAATGAGGTAAAATATTTTGTGAAGAAAGTGGAGGGGGTGAGGTGAGACAGATAGGCTAAGGTGTTGGCTAAGAAAGCTAACAACACATGTACCTTTCAGGGTTCCTACTCCAGAGGTTCAGGGAGTCCGACACTTGCAGCCCGACCAATTCAATCTGCTATGCTCCCTTCTACATGTAATCACTCAGGAACTCCACCTCAGAACTTGATTATGGATAGCTGGGAAGCCACACCTTTGGTAAGTAATAGGCCATCTTTTGATCAATTTGTTATAATTGTGGATAACCTGGTCATATGAGTAGAGATTTTCCCCACCCGAGCACATGTTGGATGCGCGCTCAACAGCAGACTAGAGCAGTGGTACACACGGGAAATGGTAATAGTTGTCGAGAATATCCTCAAGGTGCGCAAGGAAATCAGCTAGGACATAGAGGTAAGGGAAATGGTAACATAGGCAGAGGTACGGTGCAGCCAAGAAGGGAAGTAGCCTGTCAAGATGACACGGCTCATTGTTATGCCTTTCTGGGAAAGAGCGAGGTAGAGTCTTTTGATGGAGTGATCACTATAAGACCTCGAAAATAGCTTAGGTCATCTACAGCCTAATATGTTGGTATTAGTGTTCTAAGGTCCTAAATATGTTTAATATGTGGTATAGAGGTAGTAGCTAAAGTATTAGAGGTGTTGGAAGTCAAACGTCAAGGGACGACTAAGACGTTTGACGACTAAGTCACCTAATTGTCTCTTATGTGGTTTTATGTGTTTATGTGTGTTTCATGATGTTTTAAGGTTCTTAATAGAGTTAATATATCATGTATAGGCAGTAGTTAATGTTTCTTGAAGTTTGGAGTTCAAACGACTAAGAACGTCCAAGGCATTCGAAAGATATGCCTTGAGTCGACCTTGTACGTCTAGGCGAGTTTCGTCGAGTTTTACGTGTTCGTTTTGGATGAAATTCATGTGAGAGGTGTTAAAATCATAGATGATCGTATTTGGGTTGGAAACGTCCGGGAAATTATCGCCAAGGACCATCAAAGGGTCCTTGAGGAAAGGAACCAAAACCTGATGGCAGGCTGTCCCAGGCAGCCTTAGCGACGGATCATTCGACGGCCAGTAGTGGCTGTGACACCCCGTCACAAGGTTCCGTCGTGGGGGCCTTGTCAAAGGGTGTAGGGGGAACCCTTGTCAAGCCACTGGAGCTTGCAACGGAGGTCCATGACGGCCCGTGTCAACCGTGACGCCCCGTCACAAGGCAGTCGTCGCAAGCCAAGTCTCCTGCGCAGATTTTTCTGCCAAGTTAGGGGTGAACTTGTAAATTCACCCCACGTCCAAATAATAGTTTAGGAGGTTTCCTAAGGGTCTTATGGGTATTTTAGATGAGTATATAAGTGTTTAACACTTAGAATAATTCATTCTTCTAAAACTCAAAACCCAAAGTCTCTTAGAAATCCCAAAACCTCCATTGAAGACTCCATTGAAGAGGCAGCTTGGTGAGGGGTTATTGAGTGGAAATTCTTCATAAAAGTGAAGAATTATCATCCTTGAGGTATGACTTTTGATCCTTGAAACTTATTTCATCAAGGAGCCCAATCCTCAAAGTGTTTTACAAAGTTTTCTAAAGTGAATTGTCCAATTTCGAGATTCTACCATGGGTTCTTGCATAAATGATTTCTAAACATTGAATTATGATCTAATTGATATTGTATTGATGATTTCAACATAAATTACCTATGAACCCATGTGAATTGATGAACCCTAGTTTTGACTACTTTTTGGGTTACTTGATATTAAGCTAATGTTGATGAATTATTGTGTAGTTTCTTATGGGCTTTCTAATGATATAAGAATTGTATTCAATTGATATGTAATTGCTTTGAATTATTGTTCATGGCCATGGGTAAGGGCCTTGCGATGTTGGATTGGTTGATTTGGCATTGAATTGAGGTGTGGATAAGGGGATGAAGGTATGCTGCCCCGTTTTCCTTAATTTTATATTAATTATACTTTGATATTGTTGTGATTGGTATGGTCCACTTATAGTGGCGGTGTTATGTGTTCTATTTGCAATTGACGTGGCCTTGTCGGCGTTACTTTATGCAATATTATGAGCATGGCCTTATTGGCAACTACTTGAAGTTATGTGGCTATTTGTGTAGTTGGTGATGTGAGTATGATATTACTTATCTACATGTGAAGTTATATAGTCATGTATGTATTCTTCTAGTTATGTTGCCTTAAGTGATCATGTTAGACTTTGTCTTGACATTATGAGTATAGTGTTAGGGTTAAGTTTTGGTTATTACTACTTGACTTTATTAGTCTATGTGGAGTATATTAATGGTGTTATGATGATATATAGGATGACTTGAAGATGTTAGGTCGTTTTAGAAGTGTTTCTAGAATGACTTGTATTATGGGTTAAAAGTGAAGTATGTGATGTCTTGTCTTGGTTGACTTGTATCTCTTGCTTGATGTATATATGGTTATGAGTATGTGATATCTTGACATAGGGTGTTATAACTCTTAGTCTTGAATAATAATATAAGTGGGACCTTGATGATAAGAAGGTCCATTTATGTGGAACCTTGAACTTAGTGGCGAGGTTATGAATTGTGAAGTAGTTAGCCGTAATGGTATCCTTCATGTGATGAGTGATGTACTTAAGGTTGATTGGCTGGAACGACATCATATCATACCTTAGGGAAGTCGCTATGAGCTTCTTGACGCTAAAGTGAGATATGCCCTAGTGGAACTTGCTTTGGTAGGGTGAATGTAATGGGGTCATGAACTAGATAAGAGACCTAATTATATGAACCTTAATGTGAAATAATCTAAGAGAACTAAGGCTAGCACCGAGTGAGTATAAGTAAGGTTAAGTGGATTCAGTTAAAGAACAGACTGAATGCTTAATACGCCCTTCATATTCCTTAACCATGTGCCTACATGGGATGTGTCCAAACCATTGGCAAGTAGAACAACCTCATCGAAGTAGGATAGAACCTCGGATTCCACGTCTTGCTACCATGGTCTATGTCGGTTATTGCCTATTCTCATCATGTGGAATACCTATTAGCATTAGATAAGTTTATGAGGTTTAGGTGGTGGTATGTGACGCTATCTAGACATTGCACAATAGACTTTGAAGGTGTTATGTGGAGTTCCTAGGTCTTGTCCAAGACCATTATGTGAGTGTCTTATGTGATGTACTATGTGAGTGTCTTAGGTGATGTATGAGTCTTAATGACTAATGAACTAATGACCTATGTAGTAACTATGTAAATGGTTGAGTACCTAATCTAAAGTGACTTAAGCATTCCTTAGCTAAAGTGTGAGGAGGACATGAAAGGATGGTCTCTTCATGTCTTATCTTTGGAAGTCTTGAGGATGACTCTAGTTAGGGAAGTTGGTTAATCTTGTTGACATGATCTAAACCTTAGAAAGTCTTAAGGACTATTTAGGTAATCTTTGAGAGGTCATTGTACTATGGACTTTATCTTCTCGATTTACTTAAGTAGGTCTTTTGATAGGCTTTGGAAGGAGAATGTCTTATCATCTAAGTGTTGGTATGTTTAGTGAGAATGATTCTATTTGAGGTAGTCTATAGGATCTCTTGTGTGTGTGTGATAGAGATTGTATGGGCGGTCGCTCCACACTCACTCAAGTGAACCTTGGAATTGACCTTTGGTAGAAGAATCTTACATAGATGTTTATGATTGTTTTCTAAGTATGTATGTGACTCATCGTAGGTAATCTTAAGGGTCGTTTAGGCACATCTAGAGAGGGTGTATGGGAGGTCTCTCTTTGTGTGACTTAAGTGAATCTTAGGATGACTTTAAGTGAGGGAATTACATGCTAGGAGATGTTAAAGGAAAGGTTTGGACTTCACTGTAACAGTGAAGGGACTTAACTGTACAGTGAAGGGACTTCACTGTAAAGTGAGCCTTTAAAAATGTTATTTTTATTAAATGTTATCTTATGTGTTTCTTAATTGCTAAATGATATTCTTATGTTTAATCTATGATTTCTAAATGAAAAGATGCATATTTCCAATAAAGTCCGTTTTCATGATTTTATGCATATAGCCATTTTTAGTACATGTGGTTGTACTAATTGCATGCTTTATTTTCTATCTATAGTCCTTGGTAGGTAAGGAGCTTTTGGAGAAGAAGACTTGGGCTTAGAAGGATCGTCCGAGTTGAAGAGTTGAAGTATGTCCTCATTTAACTCGAGGGCATACATATGTCATTTTATGTTTCTTTTATGAAGTATTGTAATAAGACTATGTTATTTCTATTTTCGTATTAAAGTACTCTTGTGTCTTAAGATGATGAGATTGAGACTTAGCATTTCTATTACTTTTATATGAAAGAGGTTTTTAAAGACTATATTATGTTTTTGTGAAAAGTTTTAATTCCGCACTACTTTTCACTATGTATATACAATGAATGATATGAATGAGGCTTGTCTTAGAACTCTGAGAGTTCGACGACGCTGGTCGCAATCCGAGATTGCACCCTATATTCTAGGGTATGGTTTCGCGTTATGACAAAGTTGGTATCAGAGCATAGGTTGGTGAAAGTTGTTTTAGGTATCAAAAAGTCTCATCAAGTCACGTCTAGTAGAGTCTTGACCATCGGTGTTTATCGCGACACATCTATGGGCGAGAGGCTATAGGACGATAGAGTTTCCCTTCTTTTCTACTCCTATATCGTGCGGTAGAGTAAATGTTATGATCATCCTTCTTATGTGTTTCCTTGTGTTTTCTAGGAGATGAATACTAGAAGGATGTCCGCTAGAAGATTCTAAGAGGAGAGGGTGAATAAGGAGGTTCCTCAAGTTGAGCAAGTTGAGCAAGTTGCTCAAGATGAGCAAGGTGTCCAAGATGGGCAAGGGGATCAAGTGTCTCCCCAAGGTGATCATGTTCCTAATGTAGGAGGAGGTAATGAGGTACCGGAGTTGTCTAATAGGGTGATTGAAGAGTCTTTGATGGCTTTGGCTCAAGCCGTAACTACTCAAATCAATTTGAGTATGGTGCCTAGGGTTATGGAGAGCACTATGACTTCTAGGTTGAGAGACTTTGTGAGGATGAATCCTCCAATTTTTCTTGGATCTAAGGTGAATGAGGATCCCCAAGAATTTTTCTTGATGGTGTGTACAAAGTTTTAAGTTCTATGGGGGTTACATCTAGGGAGAAGGCGGAGTTGGCTTCATACCAATTGAGAGATGTGTCTCAATTTGGTATACTCAATGGAAGGAGAATAGGCCGGAAGATTCGGGTCCTATTGAGTGGGAAGAGTTTAAGGGAAATTTTCTTTGCAAGTACTTTCCCCGAGAGAGAAGAGAAGTCAAGGTGGAGGAGTTTATTAATCTCAAGAAAGGCAATATGAGTGTTGAGGAGTACTCTTTGAAATTCTCGACATTGTCTAGGTATGCTCCTTCTATTGTGTCAAATCCAAGAGATGAAATGAGTCGCTTTTGTACCGGAGTATCCGACTTGGTGAAGCAAGAATGTTGTACCGCTATGCTTCATGATAATATGACCCTATCTAGACTCATGGTGTATGCACAATCTATTGAGGAGTCTAAACTTAGAAGGATGGCTAGAAGTTTGAAAAGGGGTGTTGCTAGTGACCAAGTGCAACCTAGGTTCAAGAAAAGAGTTCAATCTCAAGATGGACCTAGTGTTCCTAAGAAGAAGTTTGAGAAAGGAGGTGGTTCTAAGGATAGCAAGCCTAATTTTGTCAATTGTGGAAAGAGTCACTATGGTGAGTGCTTATTGGGTACCGGTAGTTGCTTTGGATGTGGAAAGGATGGGCACAAAGTGAGAGATTGTCCAAACATTTCTTCTAGGAAGGAGGGCAATAGGGTTGAGCCTAGTGTTCCAAAGGAAGATGCTCCAACTAAGAGGCGTTTCTATGCACTCCGGACTAGAATTGAGAAGTCGGGTGATGGTGATGATGAAGTTGGTAAGTTCTTGTTTCTCTTTTGATAGTATGAGTTCCTTCTAAGTGGGGGAGTATGATTTGTAGATGGGATAGAATTCCTTGATTTGTTGCATGTGCATGATGTTTAGGAGTTTGGTTGAAATTGAATTTCATTTACTTCTTGCATTGTGTGTTTTATGAAGCTTTGAGCATGTTGTATGATGTGTTTACATGATGTTATCTTGTATTCTAGCATGTCTATATAAAGAATTGCCTAAAAATTTCATTTTTGGAAAAGTTGCTAAAATCATTGTTTCTTTATGAACTTTTCACTGTAAAGTTTTTGTAAAAATGGCTATTTGATCCTTTGGTCTAAAATTGTGGTAATGTGGTTACAACTGATGTATATGAGTATGATGTTGAATATAAAATGAGTTTTTGCTATTTGGATTGAAGCAAGTGAGTTTTGTAGCATAACGAGTTATAGAATTATTTTCTAGTTTGTTGTTGTGTTGTGAATCTCTTGATTATGTGAAATTGATGTTTTCTTCTTGGTAATCTGTTATGAGGTTTGGTTATGTGCTTCTAGTTGAATCTCTAATCTTGGAAGTGTTCGGAGAGTGACAAGTGTCATTCGAGGATGAATGTTGTCCAAGTGGGGGAGATTGTAAGACCTCGAAAATAGCTTAGGTGCTCTAGAGCCTAATATGTTGGTCCTAGTGTTCTAAGGTCCTAAATATGTTTAATATGTGGTATAGAGGCAGTAGCTAAAGTATTAGAGGTGTTGGAAGTCAAACGTCAAGGGACGACTAAGACGTTTGACGACTAAGTCACCTAATTGTCTCTATTGTGGTTTTATGTGTTTATGTGTGTTTCATGGTGTTTTAAGGTTCTTAATAGAGTTAATATAGCATGTATAGGCAGTATTTAAAGTTTCATGAAGTTTGGAGTTCAAACGACTAAGAATGTCCAAGGCATTCGAAAGATATGCCTTGAGTCGACCTTGTATGTCTAGGCGAGTTTCGTCGAGTTTTACGTGTTTGTTTTGGATGGAATTCATGTGAGAGGTTTTAAACTCATAGATGATCGTATTTGTGTTGGAAACTTCCGGGAAATTATCCCCAAGGACCATCAAAGGGTACTTGAGGAAAGGACCCAAAACCTGATGGCAGGCTGTCCCAGGCAGCCTTGGCGACGGAGCAGTCGACGGCCAGTAGTGGCTGTGACGCCCCGTCACAAGGTTCCATCATGGGGGCCTTATCCAAGGGTGTAGGGGGAACCCTTGGCAATCCACTGGAGCTTGCAACGGATGTCCATGACGGCCCGTGTCAGCCGTGACGCCCCATCACAAGGCGGGCGTTGCAAGCCAAGTCTCCTGCGCAGATTTTTCTGCCAAGTTAGGGGTGAACTTGTAAATTCACCCCACGTCCAAATAATAGTTTAGGCGGTTTATTAAGGGTCTTATGTGTATTTAGATGAGTATATAAGTGTTTAAGACTTAGAATAATTCATTCTTCTAAAAATCAAAACCCAAAGTCTCTTAGAAATCCCAAAACCTCCATTGAAGAGGCAGCTTGGTGAGGGGTTATTGAGTGGAAATTCTTCATAAAAGTGAAGAATTATCATCCTTGAGGTATGACTTTTGATCCTTGAAACTTATTTCATCAAGGACCCCAATTCTCAAAGTGTTTTACAAAGTTTTCTAAAGTGAATTGTCCAATTTCGAGATTCTACCATGGGTTCTTGCATAAATGATTTCTAAACATTGAATTATGATCTAATTGATATTGTATTGATGATTTCAACATAAATTACCTATGAACCCATGTGAATTGATGAACCCTACTTTTGACTACTTTTTGGGTTACTTGATATTAAGCTAATGTTGATGAATTATTGTGTAGTTTCTTATGGGCTTTCTAATGATATAAGAATTGTGTTCAATTGATATGTAATTGATATTATATTATTAAACCTAGATTGAATTGATGTAGATTCATTGAGTTTTATGGTTATTGCTTTGAATTATTGTTCATGGCCATGGGTAAGGGCCTTGTGATGTTGGATTGGTTGATTTGGCATTGAATTGAGGTGTGGATAAGGGGATGAAGGTATGCTGCCCCGTTTTCCTTAATTTTATATTAATTATACTTTGATATTGTTGTGATTGGTATAGTCCACTTATGGTGGCGGTGTTATGTGTTCTATTTGCAATTGACGTGGCCTTGTCGGCGTTACTTTATGCAATATTATGAGCATGGCCTTATTGGCAACTACTTGAAGTTATGTGGCTATTTGTGTAGTTGGTGATGTGAGTATGATATTACTTATCTACATGTGAAGTTATATAGTCATGTATGTATTCTTCTAGTTATGTTACCTTAAGTGATCATGTTAGACTTTGTCTTGACATTATGAGTATAGTGTTAGGGTTAAGTCTTGGTTATTACTACTTGACTTTATGAGTCTATGTGGAGTATATTAATGGTGTTATGATGATATATAGGATGACTTGAAGATGTTAGGTCGTTTTAGAAGTGTTTCTAGAATGACTTGTATTATGGGTTAAAAGTGTCGTATGTGATGTCTTGTCTTGGTTGACTTGTATCTCTTGCTTGATGTATATATGGTTATGAGTATGTGATATCTTGACATAGGGTGTTATAACTCTTAGTCTTGAATAATAATATAAGTGGGACCTTGATGATAAGAAGGTCAATTTATGTGGAACCTTGAACTTAGTGGCGAGGTTATGAATTGTGAAGTAGTTAGCCGTAATGGTATCCTTCATGTGATGAGTGATGTACTTAAGGTTGATTGGCTGGAACGGCATCATATCATACCTTAAGGAAGTCGCTATGAGCTTCTTGTCGCTAAAGTGAGATATGCCCTAGTGGAACTTGCTTTGGTAGGGTGAATGTAATGGGGTAATGAACTAGATAAGAGACCTAATTATTTGAACCTTGATGTGAAATAATCTACGAGAACTAAGGCTAGCACCGAGTGAGTATGAGTAGGGTTAAGTGGATTCAGTTAAAGAACAGATTGAATGCTTAATACGCCCTTCATATTCCTTAACCATGTGCCTACATGGGATGTGTCCAAGTTCTACTATTGGCAAGTAGAACAACCTCATCGAAGTAGGATAGAACTTCGGATTCCATGTCTTGCTACCATGTTCTATGTCGGTTATTGCCTATTCTCATCATGTGGGATACCTATTAGCATTAGATAAGTTTATGAGGTTTAGGAGGTGGTATGGGACGCTATCTAGACATTGCACAATAGACTTTGAAGGTGTTATGTGGAGTTCCTAGGTCTTGTCCAAGACCATTATGTGAGTGTCTTATGTGATGTACTATGTGAGTGTCTTAGGTGATGTATGAGTCTTAATGAACTAATGAACTAATGACCTATGTAGTAACTATGTAAATGGTTGAGTACCTAATCTAAAGTGACTCAAGCATTCCTTAGCTAAAGTGTGAGGAGGACATGAAAGTATGGTCTCTTCATGTCTTATCTTTGGAAGTCTTGAGGATGACTCTAGTTAGGGAAGTTGGTTAATCTTGTTGACATGATCTAAACCTTAGAAAGTCTTAAGGACTATTTAGGTAATCTTGGAGAGGTCATTGTACTATGGACTTTATCTTCTCGATTTACTTAAGTAGGTCTTTTGATAGGCTTTGGAAGGAGAATGTCTTATCATCTAAGTGTTGGTGTGTTTAGTGAGAATGATTCTATTTGAGGTAGTCTATAGGATCTCTTGTGTATGTGTGATAGAGATTGTATGGGCGGTCGCTCCACACTCACTCAAGTGAACCTTGGAATTGACCTTTGGTAGAAGAATCTTACATAGATGTTTATGATTGTTTTCTAAGTATGTATGTGACTCATCGTAGGTAATCTTAAGGGTCATTTAGGCACATCTAGAGAGGGTGTATGGGCGGTCTCTCTTTGTGTGACTCAAGTGAATCTTAGGATGACTTTAAGTGAGGGAATTACATGCTAGGAGATGTTAAAGGAAAGGTTTGGACTTCACTGTACAGTGAAGTGAACTCACTGTAAAGTGAGCCTTTAAAAATGTTATTTTGATTAAATGTTATCTTATGTGTTTCTTAATTGCTAAATGATGTTCTTATGTTTAATCTATGATTTCTAAATGAAAAGATGCATATTTCCAATAAAGTCCGTTTTCATGATTTTATGCATATAGCCATACTTAGTACATGTGGTTGTACTAATTCCATGCTTTATTTTCTATCTATAGTCCTTGGTAGGTAAGGAGCTTTTGGAGAAGAAGACTTGGGCTTAGAAGGATCGTCCGAGTAGAAGAGTTGAAGTATGTCCTCATTTGACTCGAGGGCATACATATGTCATTTTATGTTTCTTTTATGAAGTATTGTAATAAGACTATGTTATTTCTATTTTCATATAAAAGTACTCTTGTGTCTTAAGATGATGAGATTGAGACTTAGCATTTCTATTACTTTTATATGAAAGAGGTTTTTAAAGACTATATTATGTTTTTGTGAAAAGTTTTAATTCCGCACTACTTTTCACTATGTATATGCAATGAATGATATGAATGAGGCTTGTCTTAGAACTCTGAGAGTTCGACGACGCCGGTCGCAATCCTAGATTGCACCCTATCTTCTAGGGTATAGTTTCGGGTTGTGACAATCACAACTATTATTCTTGTTTGTGATAGGATGGATAATATCTTTTTTGATACGGGTTCTACTTATTCTTATGTGTCCTCCGATTTGCCTCAAAATTTGATAGGATTTGTGATATACTTGATGTCCCCATCTATGTTTCTACCCCAGTTGGAGATTCTGTCATTGTCACCCATGTCGATTGTATTTGTCATATCTTGTTTATGGGTTTTCAGACTTTGGGTGATTTGGTTATTTTGGATATGCGTGACTTTGATATAATCTGAGGCATGAATTGGTTGTCCCACTATATGTTGTGCTTAATTGCATTACTAAGTTTGTGACTCTAGAGATCTCGATAGGGAAAAGTTAGAGCCGGAAGGGGTGTAAAAGCCTAAGCCACTAAGATCATATCCTCCATTCAGGCTAGGAAACTCATGGGAGAGGTTTGTTTGGCTTATATGGCTCATATTTGAGATGTGCAGGTTGATTATCCCAGTATTGTGTCTATTCCTATGGTGTCAGAATCTAGAGAAGTTTTTCCTACTAATTTTCCTAGTATGCCTCCGGATAAAGATATAAATTTCTGCATTGATTTGGATTATGATACTCGTCCCATTTCCATAGCTCCATATCGTATGGCTATGGAAGAATTCTGAGAGCATAAGGTTCAAATCCAAGAGATTCTTGATAAATTATTCATTTGTCCGAGTGCTTCTCCATGGGGTGATCCTATCTTGTTTGTTAAGAAAAAGAATGGTAGTATGAGAATGTGTATAGACTTTCGTCAATTGAATATGGTAACCATTCGGAACAAGTATCCACTGCCTGAGACAGATGATCTTTTTTAACAGTTGCAAGGTGCATCCATTTTCTCTAAAATTGATCTAAGATATGGCTATCATCAGTTAAATATTAGGCTTGAGGATATACAAAAAACAACATTTAGAACCCAGTATGGGCATTACAAGTTTCTAGTTATGTAGTTTGGATTGACCAATGCCTCTGCAATTTTCATAATTTTTATGAATGGTGAGTTCAAATTATTTCTTGATTCGTTTGTTATAGTATTGATTAATGACATTTTATTTTATTCAAAAAGTGAGGAACGTCATGTCGACCATCTTCGTATTGTTTTGGGTGTTCTTGGAAAACAAAAGTTGTATGCAAAATTTTCCAAGTATGAATTTTGATTTACTTCGGTTGCTTTTTTGGAGCATGTTATTTCAAAGGAAGGGGTAATGGTATATTCCGAAAAGATTCAATCAGTTAGTAATTGGGTTCAGCCTAGCTCCGTAACCGAAATTTAGAGTTTTGTGGGGCTCGTTAGTTACGATCGTAGGTTTGTGAAAAACTTTCCTTCTATTGCCGCACTTGTGACAAGGTTGACCAAAAAGTAGGTACCTTTTAAATGGACTGAAAAATATGATGTGAGGTATCAAAAACTCAAGACTCTCCTGACCACAACCCCTATTCTTGCACTATCAATTGAAAGTAAAGATTTTACTATTCATTGTAATGCTTCCAATTTAAGTTTGGATGCAGTGTTGATGAAAGATAAGACTGTCACAACTTATGCATCAATGTAGTTGAAGGTGCATGAATGAAATTACCCAACATGATATAGAGTTTTCATCGGTAGTGTTTGCTTAGAAGATCCGGCGACATTATCTCTATAGTGTTAAGTGTGAGGTATTTGATGACCACCATAACCTACAACATGTATTCACTTAGAATGAGCTAAATATGAGACATCAAAGGTGGATGGAGTTACTCAACCACTATGATGTGACCATCTAATACCATCTGGGTAAGTTTAATGTGGTGGCAGACACATTAAACTTCAAGGCGGTGAGTATGGGTAGTGTAGCTTGTTTGGGTGTGACCATGCGACCTTTGGCTATAGAAATTCAACATTTGGAGTCTCACTTCATGTAGTTGGGAATATCAGAAAAATATGGGGTGATATCTAGCATTGAAATTAGGGCCACCTTCTTTGAGGAAATCAAGGTCAATCAGTTTAACGATGAGAATTTGAATGATCTTAGAAAAAAGACATCGATTGGTAAGGCACAATATATGATTCTTGATGCGGGGTGTGTGCTCAGTTTTAAAGTAAGAATTTTTGTTCCTTGATTGGGAAACTTTATTAAGAATTTATTGACATAATCCCATGGTTTGAGGTATTCCATTCATCCGAATGTTACTAAGATGTACCGAGATTTGAAGAAAATTTATTGGTGGCTTGGCATGAAGAATGATATAGCGGAGTTTGTGGATAAGCACAAAAGGCCCACAAGTTTGCTTCAGAGAATGCCAATTCTGGAATGGAAGTGGGAAATGGTAACTATGTATATTGTGGTTGGTCTTCCCAAGACATTGGGAAAGTATGATTCTATTTGGGTAGTGGTTGACAGATTATATAATTCATCCCATTTTATTCTAGTCAGAACAGACTATAATGCTCAAATATTTGCTAAGGTATATGTAAAAGTGATAGTATGGCTACATGGGGTGGCCCTTTCTATCATGTCAGACCGTGGTACACATTTCACATCCAAGTTTTGGGGAAAATTGCATGAAGAGTTGGGTACGCAACTCACCTTTAGAACAACTTTCCAACCATAGGAGAACGAGCAATCTGAAAGGACAATCCAAGTGTCAGAGAGCATGCTGAGAGCATGTGTGATCGAGCTTGGAGGACATTAGAATTATTTTTTACCCTTGTGTTAGTTCTATTATAATACAAGTTACCACTCCAACAGTGATATGTCACTTTTTGAGGCCCTTTATGAGTGGGGATGTAGATCACCCATATGATGGTTTTAGGTTGGAGATGTAAAACCTTAGGGGTTACTTGGTGAAGGATGCTTAAGATAAGTTAAGAAACATCCAAGCTTAGATCCTAGCCACTCAAAGTCGAAAAAAAAGTATGCAACCATAAGGTAAATGATATGGTATTCCAGACTGGTGAGCAAGTTCTTCTTAAAGTGTTACCCATTAAAGGGGTGACGAGATTCGACAAGAAGGTCAAGCTCAGTCCTCGATACACTAGACCATTTGAAGTTCTTGAAAGTGTAGGGCCAATGGTGTATAGGTTTGTTTTACCTCCTAACTTATTGGGAGTTCATCTGGTGTTTCATGTGTCCATCTTGAAGAAGTATCATGGGGACGGGGATTACATCATAAAATGGTACTCATTTGTGTTAGAAAAAAAACCTCCCGTATAAGGAAGAACATATTGCATTTCTTGATCGTGATGTCTGGAAGCTGAGGACCAAGGAGATTAAGTCCATGAAGGCTTAATGGAAGCATCATCCAGTTGAGGAAGCTACTTATCACGACCCAGGGGTTCCCCCAAGATGTAACATGGTACTTGACCCCGAAGGGGTCTCTTACAATCTCTTAGTATAATCATAACATAAGATAATAGAAAAGTATGGAAAATTTAGAACTTCTTCAGAACCATACAATCAAAAACATTTTCATAAAACAAGTAGAAGTCTTTACTAAAATTTCGCCTTAAAAAATATATTAATAGTCTTAAATAAGAGACTTGGGACGCAGCCCATACAATGTCAAAAAAATAAAGAAATGACTTAAGGAAACATAACGGGTTTTAAATCGAAGCTATGAGGACTCACAAAAATCTTCAACTCTTCTTGCTCCTTTGAAACCTAGCCACAAGAGGAACTAAATCTCCAAAACCCTAAATTTGATTAGAAAGTAGGCAATATGATATAGTACAAAATGTAACAAGTATGAAAGCTAACACAAAATCATAAGAACATCTCAAATAGGTTAGTCAACATAAGACGTAAGCTTAAGAGATATTGACATAGTCATAGAATAATCTTCAACATAAGCATCATATAATCATAAGTCAACATAAGACATAATAAATGAGCATAGTATATACATCATGTTCATAGCACTGTCCTTACTTAGACATTCATATTTACATACTTCAACCTTTAGTATTTCATATTACAAGAGAACTACTTCACAAGCCACCTCAAAGCATATTGTGCAAGCCAAGGATAGCATCCCAAAATACCATCCAAGCTAACTACCTCTTTTTTGTCATTCTTGGACATAGTCCAAATTCATAGTCAAGACCTAGGTTTTCATGTCATAAGAGCACTATACTCGTAAATAATATCAGGGCACACTTGTACAATGCATGAAAGGTATCCCATATTACCCTTCATACTAAGCATAACCTTGAAGTCAACATAGTAATACTTGCCATACTTTAGTCTCACTCTTTAGCTTACTTCATATTGGCAAGGGAACTACCATCCTTAGTCAAACTTATAATGGAATGAACTGTAGACAACCCTATCATAAAATACTTCACTCATAAGAACTCTTTCTTGAACAACCCTAAGTCATACTTGTGCATGGCATGAGTAGTATACCATAATACTACTCATACGAAGTATAACCCTTAGGTCCTCGTACTCTTACTTCTTGATTTGAAACTTTTAGCTCTCCTTTAACCTTAGACTATAGAAGGTACTCCTCGTAGCATATTTCAGTCCTTTACTAGGTTGAACCCTCGGAGATATTACCTTTTTAGCATGTCTAGGTTCATTATTTAAATAGACCCTATGAGATACTACTTAAAGCATGTCTAAGTCCATTTATACTCTTGAAAACTATGAGGTACTTCATTAGGTAAGTCTTAGTTCAATTATTGTTTTAAGCACTATGAAATGCTTCTTAAAATATGTCTTAGTTCATTCGGTATGAGAAGGCTACTAGAAACCTTAACTCCACTACGTGAAGGTTTCCATCTCATGAGACCTAACTTTGGGAAACCCACACTCTACTATGTAGGAGCTTCCCCTTATCTTGGATAGTTCTCACATCAACTAGGTGTGGTTCTCCTTTCAACTTCGAGCGCGGACCCCACCGTGTGTGGCGTTCCATCTCATTGTCAATATTCAGTTGGAGCCAAGCATACACCCCAAGATTTACTTGTTAAGACTTGCTTAACACTCATGTCTTATGGAAGGATGTCCTTGACAACTAATCGATGTTCAAGTTATTCTATCACTTCTTACTTTCAAGCATTCATTAAGTAGATTAAGTGGGTATAGGCCTTTCACCGCACATCCACCTATTAGAATTCTATTTATCACATTGACTCTACTCAAAGAAGTCCTAGATATTCAATGTTCATGATTACAAACCTTACTCTCAAATCTTTACTTCATCCTATCATCATTCATATCTAGATTATATGACATTCAATCACATTATTCATTGTTAGGTGATTCTTAATCATAATTCATCATGCAAGATTGATGTACCGTGAGTTTATGGTATTTTTGATACATTTCACTTAAGAGTTGTGTGTGTATAGGGCCATTTAGTA
This sequence comes from Solanum sitiens, assembly GCA_016801875.1. NCBI lineage: Eukaryota > Viridiplantae > Streptophyta > Magnoliopsida > Solanales > Solanaceae > Solanum > Solanum sitiens. Next base: position 714,261 of record JABWTJ010000073.1, on the reverse strand, counting down.
TTGGTTTTTATGTAGTTGTATCATGTTTTGCAGGGAATATGTTTAGACGCAAAAACTTAGAGACACATCTGAATTGTGCAGAAAAGGACATCTATGAAGGTGAACTACAAACTGTAGATCCATTCACGCTCCATAGATGGTGAACGTAGATGGGAAAGCAAGGCATCAAAAGATATCAGGGAGTTCTTGACCAACTGTGGAACCACGAAGGTCATCGACAGGTGGTACATAGGAGATTTGGTTCCAGTACATGCTTTCAAAGATTCTAAGTATGGAGCTACGGAAGGGATCCACAGACTGTAGATCAATCTATAGTCTGTACTATTGATCCATCATTTGCATAAGAGTTGCTTGTTTTTGGAAAATGGAAAATTTGCCTATGTCCCGAGTAACGGAAGGGACCTACGCACAGTAGGTTAGTGTTGTAGATTGAAGACATGTTGTGAAACATTATTTCTTTATTTTATTTCCTTTTCAGTAAGGACTTTTTTTTTCTATATATAGGGCATGCAAACCTCGTTGTTGATGGGGTAGACTTTATTATTGTTATTTTAGTTCTTGACTTTGGAGATTAATTTGAAAACTTTTGCAACTATTGATTTCTAAAGCATGTTTTGATGATTTTGACTTTGAAATTCATATGAAGTTCTAGGTTTTATCTTCTTTTTACGTAAGTTCATGATTTCGTTTTCTAAAAATATGAATATTGATTTTCCTATTACGAGTAACTAAATCCACAAATAGGGTTGTAGGAACCATGAGCGATTAATAAAGTATGAAAAGTAATTAAGCAATTCTTAAATAGTGTTATTGCATGCATTGATAATTCTTTCATTTAGAAGTCCTTTTAACAAGTGCACGCGTTAGAACACGCCTTGTTGCTAGTTGATGGACCAAGAAATGAGTTAATAAGAAAAGAATTATCAACATATATTTAGTGTGATACTATCTAATAGTCTAATGTCCATTGGTGCGTGGGTGGAAACTAAGCCATACATCGATGTGATGTGTAATATAAGGTAAATGTAAGAGTTAGTAAATTATACACACGTAGCCGAACCAAGGTGCAGAGTGAAATTCTCTAGTTGCTAGACAAAGGAATTAAAGATACCTAGATTATCGCTTTACATGTAATACACTAGGCTAGGGTTGCTATTTCTAGAATTACCATTTTATGAGATTGTGAGGAAAACTTACACCCTAGTTACTTTCTCATCTTGATAACTACTTATTTTGAATCTTGCTCAATGATTACTTGCATAATTTTCTAAATTTGTTTCACAAATATCTCCCCTTTAATTAATTCTTTTTTTTTTGGAAATAGCTTGACTAAAGGAATATAATCTTGGTTAAGGTTTAAGTCTAAACCATATTCAACGTGGGATCGAGCCCAACCTATAAGGACTTAGGACCTCTTCATTAATTTCTTGGTATTGAGGTGATTCGTTCTTCTGCAGGTCTTCTCCTCTCTCAAGAAAAGTAGAATATGTATCTCCTACAAGAAGAGGTAGCTATGGATAACTGCATAGGTGTTTCCACACCTATGACATCGAATATAGTTTTTGATCCATCTCCTAATGATCATCCAATTTTTATATCGGCCAATTATTGTTAAGCATCATTACCTTTCATTCACGCCCGGACATAACTTTTGTTGTCAGAAAGTTGTCCCAAGCTATACATCAACTATTTAATTCTCATTGGGTTTCTCTTAAAGACTTATCTGCTATCTCTATTCCGCTAACTCTTTTGGTGTACTCATTGCCCGTGAAATTGATCATAAGTTGCTCGCGTACTCTTAATCAGACTGGGCAAGGGATCCTCTTGATCGTACATCGACCACTGGTTATGTTATGTATATTGGTAGTTCCCCTATTTTATGGTCTTCAAAGAAGCAACTTTCAGTTTCTCGTTCTTCTACATAGGCAGAATATCGAGCAGTTGTTGCACCTGTTTCTGAAACTAACTGACTCACCCATATTCTTTAAGATATTTAGTTTCATCTGACTTCGATTCCAAGATTTCTCTGTGACAATATCAACACCGTTTATATTTGTGTGAATTATGTTTTCCATAGCTGCATGAATCATGTGGCCGTTGACTTCCATTTTTTCTGTGAGAAGGTTGAGCGCAAACAACATGAATTTTCCCACTTAAATGTTGCTGATCAAGTTGCATATCTTCTTACCAAGCGTCATGTGCGTGAACTTTTTGGTAATCATTTTTTCCAAGTTGGGCGTAGTAAACCTCGATGACAACTTGCGGGGCTATTATAACGGCTAGAATCTAAGACTATTGTTACATGTAGGACTCTTCTTACTTGTAGGATTCTTTTTATTTTGCTTATCAGCTTTTTTTCGTTAGAAGTGTAATTACGTAGGTTTCTGTAAGTTGTTATTTTATTCTCAGCCTTGTATATAGTACACGGGCTATATAAAGTCCAACATATTAATCAATACAAAAGGTTGATCTGCGTCCAGTTTTTCTATTTCTCTTTAGTATGTGGTGTACAAATTTCGTTTTGACCACTCTTCTTGCGGTAATAGATGACTTTACAAGACTTTGTTAGACTTCGACTTTTAAATTTCAAACTCTTTTATTCGTATGATAGTCTTTTCTTTTATCTATTATATTGTGTATTTCAAGTTACTTGTGTAGGGTCTCTTGGTGTCTCCCACACCATGTCTCGTCTAAGGTGTACTTTGGTTCATGACATTTGACCATCACGATTGCAGAGGTTAGAAGTCTCAATCAAAATGGCCAAAGAATGTGAATTCAGTCAACCATTCATCGATGTCGTGACCAAGGGGCACAAGTCCATGATGCATAAGGGAGCAGGTCCTCAAAAACGTGAACAAGGGCCCTGATGCCAATCTGTGTTAGAAAAAAAACCAGAATTACTAATTATAATAAATTTTGCAAAAACACAAAATAAACAAAATTTACTGAACCAGTAAGAAAGATGAATAGAAATTTAATTCACAAAAAACTAAAATCTGTAGAACATACCAGAATCAGATAAAATAATTTTAAGAGGAAAAAGATCAAGTCCGCTGAACTCACAGTGTCCCTTTAAGGAAGTTATTCCCCTCTACTATCCGAGGTTTGATTTGGAATATATCCTCCTGGGCTAAAATTATATCAATCACCAGCGTATAGATATCCGAAACTTTAGTGTCAGTGAACCACTCAACAGTAGTGAAGTACTGAAGAAATTTTTTGTGTAGAAGAAGAAAAAGAAAAGTTGAAAATTCGTAAGGAAATTTTTTGAAGAGTGAATGGTATTTAGAAGCAAGAGGAACAACTTACGAAAGTTTGTAACCCTTTTAGAATCTACACGACCATTAATGAAAGTTTGCAACCTTTCAAATGGTACTGACTGCTCCTGAAAGTTGCAAGCTTTAAGAACAGTCTTTTCCAAAATGGCGGGAAATTTAAATTAAAGGGAAAGTTTTTTAAATCAAATAGGTCGCACACGGATGTGAGTCAGGTCGGGTTAATAAACTAAAAAGTTGAAACATTTCGGTTAATTTCAACTAAATAACAAAAAAATGTTTTTGTTATCAACTAATTATTTGAAAACATGTTGGCCATTTAATTTAATTCATTAAATAAATAATTAAAACAAACTTTGTCCTAAAACTAATCTCTCGATCTATCATTTTCCAAAGCCGAAGCCGAGCCGAGTGAGTGACGACGACGACGGAGCGAGGTGGGTCCCTTTTTCCAACCCTTTTAACAATTAATAGGAGTGTTTATATATTTAAACTCTCCTATTTTTTTTTCCACCACCGATGAGGGACAAATGCCTTTTTCATTAAAGCATAAGAGGACTTTCCAAGTTCCCAACTCTTTAAGTTCTCAACTTTTCAAGTTCCTCTTTTCCCCTCTATTTCCGATCAATTCTTGCTACATACCCAACAATACCCTACATTGATAGGGAATGATTATAACATAGGAATGCAGGGACAAATATGTACTTCACAGGCAAGGATTAATTGCATCTGCATAAGAAGGTTTCCCCTTGGACTTTCCGTAGTGAACATATGTCGAATATACACGGTCAATCGGTAGATGCGTTATATTTGAACCATCGAGCTTTGGTGTATACCTAGACAACCATATGTCATACAATTTACCCTTTACTATTTATGATTCTTACGGTTGTGTTCATTTCATCCATGAACACCTCCTGGTTTCATGAGTGTATAGAGAATATGCTTTGACATAAAATTCTCTTTGAAGCGTCTTACACTTCACACTCACATAGGTGATTTCTAACCGTGTCATCTCGTGGATACACTATTTGATCAAATATACCAAACTTAGAAAATCAATAAAAACTTTAAGCTTTAATACCTCATTAACAAGCCTTATAGTCTTAACCTTTTTCCTAAACATTGTCTTCATTATGAGAATGGATCGATTTAATTTACAATGTCGAACCATCAGCCACAACTTTGTTTTTCTCCTTGAATCTAGCTCTTGGGATCTCCTGTGTGCTAGATAGAGTTATCGTCATGCTGACTTGTCCTAAGCCGTAAACCCATTCCCTTAGATGATCTTTCAACTTCCTCTCTCACTAGGCCTTTCGTTAGTGGATCTGACACATTATATCTTGACTTTACATAGTCAATTGTGATAATTTCATTAGAGAGCAGTTGTCTTACAATGTTATGTCTCTGTTGTATCTGACAAGATTTCCCGTTGTACATGACTCTCCATTCCCTACCTATTGTTGCTTGACTAACGCAAAGTATGCAAATAGGTCCAACATGTTTGGCCAGAATGGAATATCCTCTAGGAAATTCCAGAGCCATTCAGCTTCATCACAAGCCATATCAAAAGCAATGAATTAAAATTCCATTGTGGAGCGAACAATACATGTTTGTTTCTACGATTTCCAACAGACTACTCCTCCACCAAGTATGAACACATGAACACTTGTGGATTTTACTTCATTTGACCCGGTGATCCAATTTGCATCATTATATTCTTCAATCATAGCAGGATATTTATTATAATGCAAAGCATAGTGTTGTTTATATTTCAGATACCCCAACACACGTTTCATTGCCAACCAGTGAGTTTGATTCGGATTTGTTAGAAATATGCATAAGAACTGCATCAGTCCAAATTGTCTGTATTGTAGGGTAGTTATTTACTAGGGTAGTTATTTACTGTTTAGTAGTTAAATTCTATCTTATCCTTATCCTTGTCCTTATCCTTATCCTTATCCTTAGTTTTTAATCTTATCCTTAGGAGTTTGTTCACGTGTAAACTCCTATAAATATTTGTATTATAATGAAGTAAGGAGTTTAGCTTTTCATAAATTTTCTTTGTTCGTTTATCAAACTAAAGTTCCTACTTGTTCAATAACAAAAAAAGATAAGATTGTTATGTTTTTCCTTCTCTAAAAACTAACAATTGGTATCAGAGCTTTTATTTCTTGAGGGATCCGTGGGTGTTTTGATTGTAATCTACAAGACAAGTTTATCAATCATGGAAGCAGAATCAAGTTTTTCTGTAATGGCACCACCTGTTTTTAATGGTGATAACTATCAGATTTGGGCGGTAAGGATGGAAACATATCTAGATGCCATGGATATATGGGAGGCAGTCGAAGAGGATTATGAAGTTCCTCTGTTGCCTAACAATCCTACTATGGCCCAGATCAAAAACCATAAAGACAGGAAAACCAAAAAATCAAAGGCAAAGGCCTGTTTATTTTCAGCAGTATCTTCTTCAATCTTCACTCAATTATGTCTTTAAAGTCAGCAAAAGCCATCTGGGATTATCTCAAGGCAGAATACGAAGTGGATGAAAGGATCAGAGGTATGCAAGTGCTAAATCTTATAAGAGATTTTGAGATACAGAAGATGAAAGAAACTGAAACCATCAAAGATTACTCTGAAAGGCTCTTGAACATAGCAAATAGGGTAAGATTGCTTGGTTCCGTGTTTAATGATTCACGTATTGTTGAAAAGATTTTGGTAACTATGCCAGGAAGATTTGAAGCAACCATACTACTTTGGAAAACACGAAGGATCTGTCCAAGATCACCTTCGCAGAGTTATTTGAATGCTTTGCAGGCACAAGAACAACGAAGAGTCATGAGAAAAGAAGGAAATACAGAGGGACCATTGTTTGCCAAGCCTCAAGATGGAGGCAAAAACAAAAAGAAGAAGAACAAGAAGAATGGTGAAGGCATTTCAACAAGTACTACCAAAGGAAAAACTGACACTCAAAGAAAAGTTATCCTCCTTGTAAGCATTGTGACAAGAAAGGTCATCCACCATATAAATGTTGGAGAAGGCCTGATGCTAAATGTAGTAAATGCAATCAACTTGGGCATGAAGCTGTAATTTGCAAGAACAATAGTCAGCATTAAGAAGCAGAGGCTAACATTGTTGAGGGTGAGGAGGAAGATCAACTCTTTGTTGCTACATGTTTTTCAAGTAGATCATCTAGTGAGTGTTGGCTGATTGATAGTGGATGCACTAATCATATGACAAATGACATGTCTCTCTTCAAAGAATTGAAGCCTACGACCATTACTAAAGTCATAATAGGTAATGGCAACCATCTTCCTGTAAGAGGGAAAGGAACCATTGCTATTCCAAGTAATTCAGGTACTAAAACAATTTCTAATATGCTTTATGTACCTGACATAGATCAAAACTTGCTTGGTGTTGGTCAATTGATGGAAAAAGGCTACAAGTTAAATTTTGAAGATAATCATTGCTTGATCAAGGATGCTTCAGATCAAGAAATGTTTAAAGTAAGAATGAGAGGCAAAAGTTTCTCATTAGATCCATTTGAGGAGGAGCATGTTGTTTTTTCAGTAAAAGAAAGTGTTGCAGAAGTATGGCACAAGAGACTCGGACACTATCACTATGAAGGGTTGGTTAAAATGCAAAAAATGAAAATAGTTAAGGACCTGCCTGTTTTAGAAGTACATTCTTCAAATTGTCTTGCGTGTCAATATGGAAAACAAAATAGACTTCCATTTTCAAAGACAACTTGGAGAGCCTCGAACAAATTGCAACTAATTCATACTGATATAGCAGGACCACAAAGGACTCCTTCACTAAAAGGTAGTCTTTACTATATCATTTTTGTAGATGATCTAACCCGCATGTGCTGGATTTATTTTCTCAAGCATAAGTTAGAGGCTTCTAATGTTTTTCGGAAGTTCAAAGCAAAAGTAGAAAATGAAGCCAACTGTAAAATTCAGTCCGTAAGAACAGATAATGGAAAGGAATACACTTCTTACCAGTTTGACATGTTATGTGAGGAAGTAGGGATTCATCATCATCTTACTACTCCCTATACTCCACAACAAAATGGAGTAAGCGAGAGAAGAAATAGATACATTATGGAGATGACCAGATGCATGTTGCACGAGAAGAACTTGCCAAAGAAATTTTGGGCAGAGGCAGTAAATACATCAGTTTTTCTTCAAAATAGGCTTCCCACAAAGGCAGTGAAAGACCGAACTCCATTTGAAGCTTGGTATGGATTTAAACCATCATTAAATTTTCTTAAAGTGTTTGGTTGTCTCTGTTTTTCCTACATTCCTCAGGTTAAACGAGATAAACTAGATAAAAAATCTGTTCTAGGCATTTTTATTGGATATAGTTCAGTTTCAAAGGCATATAAAGTCTTCCAACCACAAACTGAAAATATAATCTTTAGAAGAGATGTGAATTTTGTAGAAAATGAAGAGTGGTGTTGGGAAGACTCGAAGAAATTTGTCGTTAACACTTCTGACAAAGCAAAAAAGTCTCCTACCCAGTTTTTTGAGAAGCAAATATCACTCTCACGGCAGGATGAAATGGTGGATCATTTACCAGTCAAAGGTACTCGACAACTCAGTGATATATATCAGAGATGCAATGTAGCAGTATGTGAACCTGCTGGGTACAATGAAGCTAAAAATGATGAAAAATGGGTTGCTGCAATGAAAGAAGAGTTGTTTATGATTGAGAAAAACATGACTTGGGAGCTTGTTAATCAACCTGAAAACAGAAAGATAATTGGGTTGAAATGGTTCTTTAGAACCAAGTTAAATGTCGATAGTTCAGTGAATAAGCATAAAGCAAGACTTGTAGTTAAGGGGTATGCTCAAATTATTGGTATGGATTATTTTGATACATTTGCACCACTAGCTAAGCTTGACACGATTAGGTTACTTCTTGCTCTTGCTGCACAGTTGGGTTGGAAAGTGTATCAGATGGATGTCAAATCAGCATTCCTTAATGGCTTTCTACAGGAAAAAATTTATGTTGAGCAACCTGAAGGCTTTGTGAAGAAAGGAAATGAGGACAAAGTTTATAGGTTAAGAAAGGCACTTTATGGACTTAAACAGGCACCAAGGGTCTGGTATGGTCGAAAAGATGGCCATTTACTTGGCTTAGGCTTTGAAAAGAGTCTATCAGAATCTACCCTTTATGTTAAACATCATGGCATTGATATTCTTGTTGTGTCTATATATGTGGATGATGTACTAATTACAGGAAGCAATACAAGGCATATCGAGGATTTCAAGCAAGAAATGATGCAAGCCTTTGAGATGACTGATCTTGGTCTAATGTCTTATTTTCTTGGTATGAAAATCAAGCAGGGACAAGATGAAGTTTTCATTTGCCAGAAGAAATATGCTAAGGAAATTCTCAAGAAATTCAACATGGAAGATTGCAAGGAGATGAATACTCCTATGAACCAAAAAGAGAAACTAAGCAAGAATGCCGGAGCAGAGAAAGTGGAGGAAACGTACTTCAGAGGCTTAGTCGGTTGTTTGATGTATCTCACAGCTACAAGACCTGATATTTTGTATGTTGTAAGCATTCTATCGAGGTTCATGCATTGTGATAGTGAGGTGCATCTAAAAGCAGCAAAACGAGTTGTTAGATACATCAAAGGAACCATCAATTATGGTTTCAAGTTTCAGAAAAAAATAGATCTGAAACTACTTGGGTATTCTGATAGTGATTGGGCTGGATCCGCAGATGACATGAAGAGCACATCTGGATATTGTTTCAGTCTTGGCTCAGGAATGTTTTCATGGTGCTCAAAGAAGTAGGACGTTGTGGCTCAATCCACTGCAGAGGCGGAATTTGTGGCTGCAACAGCAGCAGTAAATCAAGCATTGTGGTTGAGGAAATTTTTTGGTGATCTGCACATGAATCAGACAAAGGGAACTGAAGTATTTGTGGACAATCAATCTGCAATAGCAATTTCTCATAATCCTGTATTTCATGGGAAAACAAAACACTTCAACATCAAGCTTTTCTTCTTGAGGGAAGTGCAAAATAATGGTGACGTGATTCTCCTCTATTGCAAAACTGAAGAGTAGCTGGCCGATATCTTCACCAAACCATTATCAGGAAATAAATTTCAACTTCTCAGGCAAAAACTTGGAGTTTGCAGCTCTTAAAGCAAGGAGGAGTGTTAGAAATATGCATAAGAACTGCATTAGTCCAAATTGTCTGTATTGTAGGGTAGTTATTTACTAGGGTAGTTATTTACTGTTTAGTAGTTAAATTCAATCTTATCCTTATCTTTATCCTTATCCTTATCCTTATCCTTAGTTTTTAATCTTATCCTTAGGAGTTGGTTCACGTGTAAACTCCTATAAATATCTGTGTTATAATGAAGTAAGGAGTTTTGCTTTTCATAAATTTTTCTTTGTTCGTTCATCAAACTAATGTTCCTACTTGTTCAATAACAAAAGAAGATAAGATTGTTATGTTTTTCCTTCTCTAAAAACTAACAGGATTACTAGTGAACCGACTCAATTTTCTAATAGCACATGCTATATCTGGTCGCGTACTATTCATAATATACATTAAACTTCCCAATACTCTGGCATATTCCAATTGAGAGTCACTTTGACCTTCATTCTTTTGAAATGTACAACTTAAATCAATTGGAGTTTTGACAATATTGAAATTCAAGAACTTGAAATTATCCACTACTCTTTCAATATTATGAGATTGAAATAATGCTAGTCCCTGGGGAGTTTTGATAATCCTGACCCCTAAGATCAAATAAACAACTCATAAGTCCTTCATATCGAACTTACTTGACAACATGCGCTTAGTAGCATTTATATCGTAAATGTCTTTACTCATTATTAACATGTCATCAACATACAAACAAACAATGACTTCATGATTCATAACGTTTTTAATGTAAATACATTTATCACATTTGTTAATCTTGAATACATTTGCCAACATTGTTTGGTAAAATTTAGCATGCCATTGTTTGGGTGCTTGCTTGAGTCCATAAAGTGACTTTACAAGTCTGCACTCTTTCTCTTCTTTACCAGGAACTACAACCCCTTCGGTTTGTTCCATGTAAATTTCTTCCTTTCCAACTCTCCATTTAACAAGGTTGTCTTTACATCCATTTGGTGGATTTTAAGATCATGCACTGCTGCTAGTGCTATAAACATCTTAATTGATGTTATCCTTGTTACTGGAGAGTATGTGTCAAAGTAGTCCAAACCTTCATTTTCTCTGTACTCTTTGACTACCAGTCTAGCCTTATATTTGTCAATAGTCCTATCAGGTTTCATTTTCCTTTTAAAGATCCACTTTGATCCTAAAGGTTTATTTCCTGGAGGAAGATCAACCAATTCCCAAGTGTGATTACATAAAATTTATTCGGTTACACTATTGACTACTTCTTTCCAATAAGTTGAATCAGACGAAGACATATCTTGTTTAAATGTTTGAGGCTCATATTCAAGAAATAAAGCTACAAAATCTGGTCCGAAAGAAGTAGGTTTCCATTGGCGAGTACTACGCCTAGGATCCTCACTAGTTAGTGTATTTTCCGTTGATTCTTCTCGTGGTCTTTTAGGCCTTTCACTTGTCGACTCACATTCAGTTTTATACCGTTAAATGTTTTCAAAAAACTCTGTGTTATCTGACTCAATTATCGTATTAACATGAATCTTAGGATTATCATATATGTGAACCAAAAACTGACAGGCCTTACTGTTCACAGCATATCCAATAAATACAAAGTCTACTGTATTGGGTCAAATTTTAACCCTCTCCGGTAAAGGAACCTCTACCTTGGCTAAACACCCCCACACTTTGAAATATTTCAAGTTGGGATCCTTTCTTTTCACAACTTACATGGAATTGATTGTGTTTCTCGATGGGGTACCCTATTGAGTATCTTATTAGCCGTAAGGATGACTTCCCCCCAAAGGTTTGACTGTGAACAAGAATTGATCATCAAGGCATTCATCATTTCCTTTAATGTTCTGTTCTTTCGTTCCGCCAAACCATTTGACTGTGGTGTATAAGGTGCAGTAGTTTGATGAATCATACCATATTCCAAACATATATCTGCAAAAGGAGATTCATATTCTCCACCCCTATTACTCTGAATCATTCTTATTTTTAATTCAATTGGTTCTCAACTTCATTTTTGTATTGCTTAAATGCATCAATTGCTTCATCCTTACTATTAAGTAAATATACATAACAAAATCGAATGCAGTCGTCAATAAAAGTTATAAAATATTTTTTTCCACCACGAGATGGTGTCGACTTCATATCTCATATATCTATGTAAATTAAGTCTAAAGTTTTAAAATTTCTTTCAACAAACTTATAAGAATGTTTAACAAACTTACTTTCCAAACAAATTTCACATTTCGATTTATCGCATTTAAAATCAGGCAATACTTCTAGAGTTACCAATTTTCGCAAGGCTTTGTAATTTACATGTCCCAAATAGGCATGCCATAAATCATTGACTCCAATAAGTAAACTGAAGCAGAATTCTCATTAATACTGTCAACAACCATTACATTCAGTTTGAAAAGACCCTCATTGAGGTAGTCCTCTCCTATGAACATCTCATTTTTACTTATTACAACTTTATCACTAACTACGACACACTTAAACCCGTTCTTAACGAGTAGTGCAATGAAAATTAAATTCTTCCTTATAGTAGGGACATGCAGAAGACTGTTCAAAATAAGTACCTTGCCGGATGTCATTTTCTACATTACTTTTCCAGTTCCTGCAATCCTTGCGGTTGTTGTGTTTCCCATGAACAAATCTTTATCGTACTCAGCAGGAGTGTATGTTGCAAAGGCTTCCTTCGCAGAGCAAATATGTTGAGTGGCATTTGAGTCGAGAAACCACTCATTGGGATTTCCAACTAAGTTACACTCCGAGATCATTACACACAAGTCAACTGCATCTTCCATCTCTTCCATGATGTTTGCTTGACTTTTGCCTTTGCCTTTGCCTTTATCCTTTCTAGGAGCATGACAATCAGACGAATTATGACCAGTCTTACCACAATTTCTTCTTGGCATGTTCTGACTTCTGCCCATTGGACTTCTTTCTCTTTTTGTCTTTTGTAGGAGCCTCTTCAACAATATTAACTCCAATGATTGTTGAACTTTTACGAGACTTCTTTTGAGCAGTTTTGTTATCTTTCTCAATCTTGAGCTGAATCACAAGATCTTCAAGCTTCATTTCTTTACACTTGTGCAATCAGATCATGGAGAATAAGTTGAAGTTCCTGCACTTGTGATCCAACTATTTTACTATCTACCATTTTATAGTCCAAAAACTTTGTGACCACAAACTATTTCAAGCATGCATCTTCTGCCTTATATTTATTCTTAAGTGCATCTCACAACTCTTGCAAAGTTGACATTGCACTATAGACATTATATATGTCATCCTCTAAAGCACTCAAAATGTATCCCTTAGATAGGAAGTCTTCCTATTTCCATGCTTCAATAATAATGAAATTTCCTTATTCTGGCATATCAGCAGCAGACACTGGAGTTTCTTCGCTGGTAAATTTCTGCAGACCAAGAGTGGTAAGTCAAAAAAATACCCGTTGCTGCCATCTTTTGAAATTCACACCACTAAATTTACCAGATTGCTCTGCTTGTGGTACAATAGTTCGGGTTGGTGTAGCAACAACCACTGTAACACCGTTGTTTACCATTTCTGATAAACAAAAATTGATATAGTCTTAGTAAGCAATAACTTATAATTATAGATTTCAAGGAGTATAAAATCATGAAGATTTTTGTCTCCACCAGAAACACACTTAATATATAAAAATAATTTTATTATTGCTAATCTATGTTAGAAAAAAAAAACAGAATTACTCATTATAATAAATTTTGCAGAAACACGAAGTAACCAAAATTTACTGAACCAGTATGAAAGATGAACATAAATTTAACTAATAAAAAACTAAAATCTGTAAAACGTAACAAAATATGATAAAAAAAATTTAACAGGAAAAATATCAAGTCCACTGAACTCACAGTGTCCCCTTAGGGAAATTATTCCCCTCTAGTATCCGAGGTTTGATCTGGAATATATCCTCCCATGATAAAATGATCTCAATTACAAGCATATAGATAACGAAAACTCTAGTGTCAGCAAACCACTCAACAGCAGTAAAGTACACAAAGAATATTTTTCTGCAGAAGAAGAAGAAGTAAATCAGAAAATCCGTAAGAAAAAATTGTTAAGAGTGAATGGTATTTATAAACAAGAGGAACATGTTCCAAAAGGTTGCAACCCTTTCAGAATCTACACGACCATTAATGAAAGTTTGCAATCTTTCAAATGGTACTGACTGTTCCTGAAAGTTGCAACCCTTCAGAATAGTCTTTCCAAAACGGCAGGAAATTTGAATAAAACGGGAAAGTTTTTTAAATCAAACGTGTCGTGCGCGGATGCATGTCGGGTTAGTTTAATCAATTAAAAAGTTGAAACATTTCGGCTAATTTCAACTTAATAACTGAAAATATTTCTGTTATCAACTAATTAATTGAAAACGTTTGGCCATTTAATTTAAATAATTCATTAAATGAATAATTAAATAATAAAAACAAACTTTGTCCAAAAAATAATCTCTCAATCATTTTCTAAAGCCGAAGTCGATCTGCGAGCGACGACGAAGACGGTGTGAGGGGGTCTCTCTTTCCAACCCTTTTAACAATTAATAGGAGTGTTTCTATATTCAAACTCTCCTATTTTTCTTTACACCACCGATGAGGGACAAATGCCTTTTTCATTAAAGCATAAGAGGACTTTTCAAGTTCCCAACTCTTCAAGTTCTCAACTTTTTAAGTTCATGTCTTTCCCTCTATTTCCGATCAATTCTTGGTACATACCCAAAAGGCCCGTGAACACCAAGCGTAAAATTACTTGCACCAGCTGATGTGCATTAGCAAGTTTTGGAAAGTTTTAAATCTCCAGTACACTATTAAGAATTTGTTGGGAACCGTGTGCACTCAAGTGAGATATGCTATCCTAAAAAATTCATAATTCCAAACTCAATGGAGAAGTTGAAACTTCCGTACGAGGTCATCTTGGAAAAAAGTGGATCCCACACCCAAACTTTATTTTAAGCTAAGATAAATAAGGGGCTCGGAATTAGCCCGAGAGCCTTGGGATCCACATGAAGGGTCATTCTAAACAAAATTCAATATTTGAAAGCTAAATGTGCTAATCAAAATCAACCATTCAAGGTTCAAAAAAACTCCAAAACACATAAATTTAAAAACAAAAAGAAAAAAAGAAGAAGAATTCTGGGACCATATTTTAGTTCCCATAAGTCATAAATGACTTGGTGTTACTATAGGAACACTCTAAACTATAAGCAAAAGGCATCAAAAATGAAACGACCTAGAGGGTCATTACAAGGAGCTGGCGAGTAGCCTTGTTTTGACTGGAAATGATATGATAATGGGTCTATAAAGGATAGGATTAATTTTTCGAGGATGTAAAAACTTTTTTAAGTGTGAGGTTGTGATCAAGAGTGAAATTACGCATTCAAACAGCGTAGCCCCATGTTTTAGCCACAGTTTGAGTATAGTTCGGTGAATATTCATGTTTTTAGTTATTATATGTTTTCATGAGTTAATAGATATGATTAGGTTGATTTTAGGCCAAAAATACCAAGAAAAGATGCATATGACGCATTGGAACACAAAGCACAATAATCCAGACTAAGATGAAGCAAGAATAGATGCAAGGACTCAAAGAATGGCCTCACACCATACATGTACAGGAATTAAACTGTAGATACTCAATAAAATGAGGCTGGATTTGAGAAATGGACCCCTCAATGTGAGGTAGTCCCTCTCACAATGAGCCCCGCCTTCTGACCACCTTATTTATTGGAATGGGTTTTACCCAGTCAATTTAGAGTCTAATCGGGATTATTATTTTGACACTATTATATTATATATGTCTTTTGACAACACATCTAGGGTTATGAATTATTGCTACGTTTTTGGAATTACTACAAGATATTAGAATTAATTGTTCTTAGTTTTCAGGTTTTACTTTCAAGTTTTAGTAGATTATTGTTTAATGAAAAGAATTATCTTGCGAGTGTTGCATTAATCAAAAGTTCATATTACTTTCTGTTGTATTAATGCATCTATTATTTTAAATTACTATAGTTATTATTTACTGCTATTTACAAGTATATAAACTCATAACTAGGGTTATGGAACTTAGAGTAGTCATGAAGACAATAAAATATTTAAAATAAATATCTTTCATATGAGGGGGTGATGATTGTGTATTAAGTTCCTTTATCAATGGAAGCTTTCTTAAAATAGACGACCACATTAAAAAAAAACTTTAATCTATTCTAACATGTTCGACAAAAGAGGTCAAGATTAGGTAAAATGATCTTTACTAGAGATTTGGTGCTACGTGGCAACCACCATCTAATAACTTAAGCTCGAGAGAGTATAGGTTATCTGAGACTTTTTATGAATGGGAAAATTTACTCGATACACAATCGCATTTGTCAAATTTTCACAATAAACACACCTGAATAAATTGATAGTGAAATATTTGTTTGAGTTTCGTTATCTAATAATTGAAACTGTAGTTCACATTTTCTATTTACGCTAATCTAACTTGTCAAAGTAGTTAGAAAATTTTCATAAATGAAATCCAATTTTCCAATGATAGTTACTAATTTGAATCCCAAAATTAAATTATATAAGAACTCTAGTACGCTCTCTACGGGATTTGACCTCAACCTAGTTGAGTTACTATATTTTTCAATCAACCAAATAGAAATAGTATTCTGAGTTCTAGTTTGTTTGATTTTAATTTTTACAACAAATTGATAACATTTGGTAAATGTATATATTTCAATTCAAAAGCACCATGTTATGCCGATAAACCTTGTTGTAACCTTAATGATATACAAGGGTTGTTTCTTCAAAGAAAGTAAACAATGAAACATAATGCATTATTGTTTGGCTAAAATAGTTTACATTCATTATCGAAATTCACGAGACCTTTCTGTAAAATGAATTTCATACGTTAGTAATCTTTGGGACAACAAATCTCAGAATGTAAATACTGTCATTAAGCTTCTTTCTGCGGTGTCTCTCAGCCATCAGATTCTTAGCTTGAAGTCCCTTCATCTTACCCTTTTGATCAGCACCACTTACAGTGCTGGCTGCATTTGTGCTGTTTCTCCTATCTTGATCCCATCTCAAACAAAATGGAAGATAGGATCAAGCTAGGAGAAACAAGCTCAAATGCAGCCAGTACTGCAAGTGGCGGTGATCAAACGGGTATGAAGGAGGGACTTCCAGCTAAGAATCTGATGGTCGTGTGACGCCGCAGAAAGAAACTTAATGACAGGCTTTAAATGATGAGATCTGTTTTCCCAAAGATTACTAAGGTATGAATTGTTTTTACAGAAAGTTCTTGTGAATTTTGATTACGAATTTGAGATGTTAAGAGAAAAGGATTACCTGTGAAGTGCTTCCTCCGCCATTGTAACAACCCTTTCTATCTCAGCAATAATAGCTTCTTCCTCTGCAATTGTGTCTGCAATTGCTTGTGCATTAAGATCCTTCCGTGGCTGCCTTGGAATCAGTGCCGACTTCAAAACACTTCTTTCTCCCATTCTAAATAATAAACCCATTCTAAATTGAAAATACAACAAAATTTGCAACTAAAGAATTAGAGAACACGGGTTTGATGGTTTTTTCTACAAAACAATTCCATGAGATTCATTGGCATGACGGAACTCCCAAAATTTAGTTTGAGAAACAGCCACCCAATTTCACTTTTATTTAATTTTTATGGTTAGGGTTAGAAAAAGTGGGGTTGCGTTGTGAGGTCATGGACCTTTTCATCACTTTAAGAACTTGGGTATAAAAATGCAAGTATATAAAATATCATTCTCATCCCAATATTTCAACATTAAAAAAATTCATCCCTCAAAATATTAAATTACAATCCCAAACTCCAAAGTTTTGCATGTGGGGTAAAAGGTCCTTTTCAATGTTTGGGATTATTTACAACAATTTAGATTAATGTTCAGATATATTTCATACATTTTTCCCTATAATAATATTTAATAACATTGGGTAAGTATTTTGCGAGGAAACCTCAAATTTTCTTAGGGAACTCTTCGTCTTCAATAAATCTGTTTTATCGAAATCATGAACCTCCATAAAATTGATCATTGTCCAACAAAATTTCCATCTTCCGTTATTGAAAACATAGAGTAAAGTGAGATCCTATAATCGTTTCTAGAAAATTAAGCGGACTGTGTCTTGTTTTCATCAATCTTTTTCCCCAAGTTCAGTTGAATCTTTTTCAATCTTCTTCCCCAAGTTCATTTGGATCTTTTTCAATCTTCTTCCTCTCATGTAACTTTAATCGTGATTTCAATAACTTTTAGCCTATTTGATTTTTATTTTGTTTGCGATAGTGTAGCATAGTTTTGATTTTTGCCTAATATTCACAAAATCTCACCCATTTCTAGTTCATGTGTTTTATTCAGAACAATTAGTGAGGTTTTTCTTAGGATAATGCGTAGGAATTTTTGAATTTTTATTTTTATGTGGCCTATCAGTTTGAATGTTTTTACTTTATTTTGGTGGACGATAATTGAGTTTATGTCAATGACATTATGCTGTTTTGTTTGAATTGCTACTTGTTTTGCATAATTTTTAGCATTATTGTGTTTGTATTAATAGACTATTGGTTGATAATTTGATATGAAAATTATGTTTTAGTATATCTTCCAGTATGGCTAAAAATAGAGACGTCATCGTTAAACGATATGTTCCTAAGACTTCTATATCAAAAAAGGTTTTCAGATCTTCCGAAATGAAAAAATATTATAGTTGAAGAACCTAAGTCTAACTATAGAATGGTTAAGATAGACAAATACGAGGACAGTAGCGCCTTGGCTATTGATGATGTTGAATATAAAGAAGGAAAAACGAACAATGGTGATGATACGAGTAGTATAGATACCAAAGATAATGGAGATGACGATTATGATCCCCCGTCCTTGTCAATTAGTGCAGGAGAAATCTCTGGTAAGTCGTATAATCTAACAATATGAATGGATGTGTTAGGATCGTTTCTAGTGAAAATTTTCGTGAGAGAAAGGATACTTGTTTGTTGAGATTTTAGAAAACATTTAATTCAAGAAAAAATTATAATAACTTTAAAGGTACTTGTATTGGACACTTGAGGCATATTTCTAAATATTTCAAGCTCAATGGACATATGGTCCATTATATGTTTCTGCGACGTGTGAAATATGATAAAATAAAATTGCATTAGATGTAGTTGTGTGTGAAAGTTAATCCTTCAGTTTTTGGGTTAAAAGCATTTGCATGGACTACGGGGCTGAATTACTCAGCATACCCTTTTCATGTAAAAATGATAAAAGTACTTGAGAAAGGTGAGCAATTTCACCATAAAGTGAAAACGAATAAGTATCATTTTTACAAAGTTGTTGGATGATTCAAATTTCTACAAGAGTAACCCATAGGGGAAATAGTATTTTGAGTTAGTATTTCATGAGTTGAGCAGAGCCAAGGTAATTTAACCATAAAGTGACAAAGAATGAGAACAACATTTCTACAAAGTTGATGAATTTGATCAAGGGTACCAGATTAAATAAGTAGCAAAAGTTGAATTGGCTTTTGTTTGGTTCGTCCACTCAATGTTGCTTTCCCATGATTGATCTAAGATTGTCGATTTAAACAACATTAATATGTTGGATGATTCAGATTATTGCAAGAGTTATCCATAGGGGAAAGAGTATTTTGAGTTTATATATATATATATATATATATATATATATATATATATATATATATATATATATATATATATATATATATATATATATATTGCTTTATATTCAATTAGTATTTCATGAGTTGAGCAGAGCCAAGGTAAGTTCTTCTTAATCCATTCAAGCTTTAACTTGCTGTTTAGATTTCCAACTCTCATACTCGTACATTCAATGTATTGATGTCAGTTGGCCTCATCATCTTATCATGTAGACGCAGGTAATCAGGATCAACATCCAGTGCCTCGTTTATCCTGTTTGAGCATCCATAGTCATTGGTGAGCCTTATTGCATCCGGAGGATTCTTTTATTGCTTTTAGTCTTTTTAGTTATACAATGTTGTGGGGTTTGTCCCAACATTCATCTTAGTATTGTAGAAGCTTCATAGACAAATAGTCAGTCAAATTGTTTAGTTTTAGTCTCTTTTATCTTACATTTCAGATATTTAACTTTTGAGACTTAAGTGCCATTTTGGCCAGACTATTACATTTTAAGTATTTCTCTTGAGAATGTTCCTCAATTTTATATTTGGGTTAAGTCTTCCGCTGAGTTGAGTAAGCCATACCAAGGGTCCACTCAAGGTCAACAATGGTCATTGGGTGCTAGCCATGTCTGGGGTCTAGGCTCGGGGTTTGAAAATCTTGGTATCAGAGCAGAGAGTTCAAGAGTTCTATGGAGTCTATGAAGCCATGTCTGTAGAGTCTTAGTCATCAGTATGAAGCGCACCACATCTATGATTAGGAGCCTACAACATTTAGGAACTCCTTAATTCTTTCATATTACTTTCCATGCATTAGAGTTTATCTCTAAAAGTCTCTCTCTAATTCATGGTTGCGCGTGTTTAAGATATCCATTCCTCCACGAAGAGCATCAAGTGGTCGCTTTGCTAGGAGGAATTTTGAATCTCAGGAATAAGAGATACTGAATGCACCTGAAGTGTCACATCCGGGGAGAACCCCATAGACGTAACCGACATCATCGTCCTCGGAGAAGACTAAGACTAACATCTTACCATTCATCATTACATATCATACGTTAAAACACAAAAACTTTGAAACTTTTACATATACATAGCAAGGTTTACATAGACCTCTCACATACTACTTATATGGAGTTTACATAGACTCCTCGCATAGGACGCTTACTTAGGCTTCTCTTTTAAGCAACATAATCAATATACAATTATATTGTCTAATAAAATTGTCTCACATAAAACAATCTAAAACATGACTGCAATACTTGCACTTAGCCAATACAACTTCATTATGCCTTATAGGCTTACAACAATGTATCAAATAATAATGGAAACAATAACGTCTCTAAACATAAGCAACTACATCACTAGAATAGTGAAAGGGTACAATCCTCGGACATGAGGACTTACCAACAACGTGGATAAAAAGTGTCCAAGTCTTCTTGAAGAATGGCCCTATAAACTTCAACGGTCGGAACCTACATATTTCTAGAAAACATAGAAATATGGGTTAGTACATCACTTGTATTAAGTATGGAAACAATGCACAAAAAACATTTGCAACATGCATGAAAAGGGACCATTGCTTTAGAAAAGATGCCAAGTCATTAGAAAGACTTTAATGTACATAAAAGATAGCATATACAACACAAGGATCACAATAACATAAATCATGTTCATAATCAAATACAACCTCAACATAAGAACCATATCAACATAACAAATTCAATAGTTCATATTAACATAAGATACAAAACCCTTACCAACAATCCCATCCCAAGCCTACAAGTGCAATGGTCATATGAAATCCCATAACCCCACACAACAAAGTAAACAAGATAGGAGATTATAAGTAATGTTTGCTTCATATAACATACATTATTGATAGTCATCATTACATGTAGAAACTTATGCCAACACATGTCCAACGGTATAGCCAACATTATATAAGAGTATATTCAAATAAAGACAATGTTGCATAGTACATAACATCATACTATAAAAGACCATCTCATAGGACTTTCCTTAGAGTTAACTTGTGCCAGGTCTAGATAGGGTCCCATACCCTTACATATCCTAAGTAGACCCCTAAAGTCATCCTAATTAATGTCTATCTTTATTTACCTTCGGTCATTCATTTTACTTTCGGGAACACTTGCCTTAACCGACATAGACCACATGAGCTAAATGAGGAATACAATGTCATGAAACACTACACCGTAAGAAGGTTGTCTACTTGCCAAGGTAGGACAAAACATTAACATAGTATCTAGATGGATCCACTAGCTAATATTTCTATGGGGGCAAACATAGTTCAACAACTAGGAGAAATAATACAGACCCTCTTTATGTCATTGACATTGTAATCTCTATCTCATGAGCATATAGTGAACCTACCTTCGCTATTTGGGAAAGGACACTTCTCACTACTAGCTCACTCAGTAAAAAGCTAGAGTCCCTTTTTGAAATGTCTTTAAGTATTCCTTTAAATGTCATAACCTAGTTTAGGTCATAGGGAACTAACCCCTTGTATATTCATAGTCATTAGCTCATTAGGAATTGTATGAGAACATCGTTTAAATAAAACCCTCATATATGAGATGAAAACATTATCATCATCATGTCATTGTAAGGCACATAGGTGATTCACAACCAACCTTATATCATTACACCTTAATCATAATCTCACAATTCATATAGTCAAGACATTTCAATTACATCATCATACCAACACCTACTTAATCTAATCACATGATATACTTCAATTGAACATCATCATAAAAAATAAGCCTTCACAATTCTAGTAAGGGTTAAAGATCACAAAGTCTTACCAATTCACCTTCAAAAGCCTTCTTCAATGGTCTTACCATCAACCAACCATATTCATACATCAATAGGTGTAATAACATCATACAATAGTAATTAACACAAGAACTAAGTCAATTGCATCAACACTAACCAATTCAACATCAAATCATAACCTATGTTTAGGGGGAAAAGATTCATCATGAATTCTTCAAGAATTAGATCCAATCCCAACAATACTTGACCCTAGACAGTCCATGAATGAATTAGAGAAGTTAGAACAAGTCTAACTATCAATACATTCTTCCATTCCCATCAAATCACAAGCAAGATCCAAGATTTTGGGAAATTGGGAAAGGACCATGCAATACACGAAATCCCAAGTTATCAACATCAACTACTCAATAATATAAACTTACATAGCAATAAGCAACCACAATTCCTCATAATCAATCATAAATTTGAAGTTATAAGAAAACCCATTTGTAGAAGAAAACCATAAGACTTGGGTATTTTAGAAATCAACTTTTGAAGGAAATCTTGGGAAAAGGAATCCCAAGACTGAAGAGCCCATACCTTAATAAATCTTAATCCACAAAATTTGAGCAATTACCTTGGAGACTTCTTCTTCTTCAAGATTCTTGTTCCTTCAATGGAGGATGAATAGAGACAGAAAGTAGAGAGAGGTTGGAGGAATTTGGGTTTCAATTTGTGTTTGAGTTTTTAGAGTGGGAATCAATGATAGTTTACCTAAAATCTACATATAGTCCACCCCCAAAATACCCAAACTACCCCTCATTAAGTTGGACTTCCAAAAGTGAAGTCCAACTAGACTTCATTGTGAGCCCCCCGTCCACCTTCACGCCCCACTTCACGGTCCGTGAAGTGCATAATGGACCCTGGTGGTGGTCGTGAAAGGTGAGGCAGTATCTCCCTTAGAGAGACACCTCCACTTTTCTCTATGACAAGACCACGACACCGTACCCCCTTTCATGAATATGCACCATATCCCGCAAAGTGGCTCGTGGTGCTCTTAGGAATTAGCTCACCAACTCCACCACTTCTTACCTCAAAATGGCTAAGGCATTTTCACGGCAGTCTCCTTCCTTCCGTCAAGAGCACCACGAGTCATGGAGTGACTCGTGGTGTCTTGGACAGTTGTTAGCCCTTTATTTCACCTTTCTCCATTGCCAAGTCATCTTCAAGAGCTCCCAAATATGCTGTGGTCATGACCACGAGCCGTGGTCATTCTCATGAAGAGTAAGGCAGTAGCCTTCTTTCTTGGGCAGTCTTGTCCTCTTGGCCTTGGCTTGCCCTTGATGGTTGGCACACCTCCCTAGGCCTTGATTCACTATACCCCTTCTTAGGTACTTATGTCCACTCTTATCACCTTACCATTATTAACCAATTAGATACTCCCTTGAAACCATCTTAGAACCATTCACACTACACTAGTTCAAGTTACTAGCTCACCGGATGTCGCGGACGTTTCTTGACGCTTTGATTGTAATACATCCTACTTAGTGTTAATACATTATTTTAGGCTTAGAAACATTGATTCAATGCTTAGTTTGTGTTACAACCCAAGAGTAAACCATAGAAGTTAGGGCGACCCTTAGGTCGAAACAAGGCGTGCTCGACCTTTCAAAGGTCTTGCACAAGCCACTTAACTATCATTCATTACATAGGACATGAAAAGTAATTCAAAAATTTAAACTTTTCACAAAAAGTAATAATAAGTAAAACATCTTTTATAAATACTAAGGATAGTCTAATCGTCACAAGACAACTTAAAGACACAACATTAATATCTTAGGGACACGACCCTTTACATTGAAATAAATACATATTAAGTCTTAACAAGTCTTAAAAGAGGAAACTAAAGAAACATAGACTATGCCCTCCAATATATGAGGACATACTTAGCCTTGAGAGAGTCGATTCCCAAGCTTGCCTTATAACGTTAAACTCAGCTCCAACCTATACTTATAAAGTATAGAAAAGTATGGGGTTAGTACAAACATTGTACTAAGTATGGCATATGTAAAAACATGCAAAAAGGGACAATTTAGTTGAAACATACAAGTCATTATTTTGATAAAGAAAACCTTCATGAATTAAGTTACTAAACATCATAAAGCCATCATTTAACACATAAGGTGAAACTTCCATTTTTATTAACAAAAGAGAATACTTACAGTGAACCCAAAATTACACATGGACTACTCCTATCCTAAGTTGTCCAAAGGCTCCCCTAAGTAAGACATAGGGAGATCGCCCATACAACCTCCTCAATACCTAATCAAGAGATCCTTAAGACTACTAGGGATAGGATTACTTCGTTTCATTTAAAAATCAACACTCCATATTAAAGACACTAAGGAAACATACTTGCATTTAAGAACTTCTCATAAGTACCCCTCTCAGGTGGAATTACAAGTCACACAAAGTGCAATGTGACAGTAACATCCCATACTACTACCCCCACTATGTGCTCTTTGAGGATTCCATGAGATTAGATACACTACATTCATCATTCATAAGCTTAATCAATACAAGACATAACTTTAACATGCTTACTTAACATTATACATAAAGTCACATTACTTTCTTTTACATCATATCATGACCCATTCATACAAATCATATAAGGACACACCAAGACTCCCTCCAAATGTCTACTTGTCCAATGGATAGGTAATGTCCCATTCCACCACCTACCATAAGTATTACACCCATATGAAGACTTAATTCATTTCCATACATTTATGGGGGCTATCTTTAACAGACATAGACCATGAGAGCTTGACATGGAATCCCGGTACTACCCATACTGAGGGATCCCTACTTGCCTAAGGTAGGGTTGTATTCTTTAGCATTTACATGGGTTCTCCAATAGCTACACCTACGCGGGCACATAGTTAAGGGATAAGGAGATTGCTACTAAGTAACTCACTCTCTACTAATGAGGAGCACCCATCTAAAGAGGTACATTGGATACAACATCTCTACTCACGAAGTGTACCCACCCCTTCTTCAAATCCTCTCAGTAATAAAGCATAACTCCCCCACAGAGTCTTAAACATTCATTGACTATAGGCTAGGAGATAACTATTGAACACCCCACCGCAACTTACGAAGGGTATCCAACCTCCAACCTATCTTGGAAATCTCATTGGACATAGTGAAGTTGCTACTAATTACTTCATCTCTACTCACGTAGAGTGTTCACCCAAAAATCCCTCTTTTCATACTTAGGAATAGTAGGGATGATGTAGACACTTCATCTCTACTCACAAAGAGTGTCCAACCTACAATTCCCCATTTTCATTCATTGACTTCATTCATTCATTCAAAAGTGTGTGTGAGCACATGTGATCACATCTTTCACATAATGACCACTATTCATAGCATTGACTTCTAGACATGCTCAACTAACATTTATCAAAATTCACACATTATCATACTCATATTAACATTCAAACACATACCATACATATACATATCAAAATTATCACTTCACTTCACATATCATGCCTTCAAGGCCATTCTCACAATACACATATAACTTCATATATTTCAAGTAAACACCGCCTCCAAAGGTGGACCATACCACTCAAGAGTTACTTCAACATAACTTAGCCAAGATAGAATAACTTACCCTCCAGCCAAGCCTTTACCACCTATTCACAATTTATACAATAATCCATAAGAAAATAACCCTTAGGGCAATAGCTAAAACTCGATAAAACCACCAAGAAACAATAACTTTAACATTATCTAGTCATGCTCATAGAACCCATTTCATAGGACAAAAGTTTATAAAAGAAATAGACATGATCCCATTGGGGTTTTGACATGAAAAACATCATATAAAACTAAGAACAACTCATTTTAACCATGAAAACATTTTCATGCAAAGACCCATACTTAGAGTCAAAGAATAAAGAAGATTAAAGTTTGAAATCCTTCTTGAAATCTGCTTGAAAGGTCTCCTTGAATGAAAGAAGGTTCAAGTATGACTACCATACCTTAATATGAAGAAACTCACAAAAATTTTGTGAAGAAAACGTGGAGAACTGTGTCCTCTTCCTTGGAGCTTAAAGCCTCTGCAATAAGGGTTTTTGGAGAGAAGGTTTTTGGAGAAATTTGATTTGATCTTTAGAGTTGGAAATGATGGGTGAAATAAGGTTTAAAATGACCTAAATCAGTCCACAAATGATCCCCAAAGTTCTCAAAATACCCCCACACCATTTGGACCCTTTTCTAACTTGAAATTTGACTTAAAAATGTCGCGGCCAAATCTGGGACTTGGCTGCGCGTCGTGGAGCAGCTCCAGATTCTGCCTATCAACATTTTGAGGCAGTGTACCTCGTACTACAGGCGCGTCGGGAGGTAGGGCTTCAGATCCTGCCCCTGCAAGCTGCTTTGGCCAGCATCTTGACCCATGTTTGGGTCCTCCTTGGGGTCCTTCGGGTGGTCCCCGAGGAGTCGTACTCGGACCTTTTGACACTTGGTACATCCCTCTACGCATAGGAACCATTGAAACTCGATTTCACTCTCAAACAATCCCCCAAAACTTCACTACAAAACACTACGACACACTAGTTCAACTTCGACTAGTTTTCGGATATCTTGGGCGTTTGACTTCCAAACGCTCCCAAAATTTACGAACTAACTTCTAATGCTAAAATATACTATTTTAATACATTATAAACTTACAAAACACATGTGAAGATCTAGTTTGACCCATTCCATTTTTATGGCGTAACAATACTCCCCCACTTGGGAACATTCGTCCTCAAATGACATATAAATACTTTAAAAAGGCATCAAGGACTCGACTAGCAGCATATAACACATTAAATAAAATTCAAGACATTCATACTCAATGCACAAACTCTCAAGGAGCACCAACTTCACATCATTAAGCAATTAAGCAACATAAGCAAGTTGGTACAAGTTGCACAATTCAAACCACATACTCATTTCATCATTTATGGTGGAAATACCTTCTCCAACATTAGTCATTCTCTTACACATCATTTCTACACATATTGAGACCATCATTCATGAAAAAGCAATTAAATCAAATTTTGAAATTCCTTACAGTGAACACTACTCCTTTACTATGAAACATACTCAAAATTCAAGAATTAACTTTCAAGCAATTCTAACATGAAGGCATGATAACATAAGAGACAAGAACATACAAACTCATAGCATAACATAAAAATAACAACCAAAAGTAATTATGACTTACCGGGGCCTTCACTTCGGATTAGTCGCTTCTTTAGCTCCGAGAGCATAGAAACGATTCCTCTTTGGAGCATTGGGATCCGGACCATCATGAGGATCTTGGTTGACCTCTTTCCCTTTTCCCTTGAGGTTAGGGCAATCTCTCATCTTATGGCCCCCATTACCATATCCAAAGCAACCATTTGTGCCGGCAAGACACCTACCCAGGTGTTGCTTTCCACAACTAGTACACCTAGGCCTCTCGTAGGTATAACCACCTCCTTGAGAATTTTGGTTGGAAACCCTATCCTTGTTCCCCATGGAAGAGTCTTGTTTAAAGAACCTCTTCTTAGTCTTAGGTTGACTTGACTCCTCCGATCTAGGCCTTTTTCCATATCTAGTCATCTCCCTAATCTTGGAATCTTCAATTTTTTGGGCATACACCATGAGACTAGAGATATCCATATCATTATGGAGCATAGCCATACGACATTCTTTCTCAACCATACTAGATACCCTCATCACGAACTTATTCATCCTAGCCCTAGAATTGGCTACCAAGGTTGGGGCATATTTAGAGAGTTGGCTGAACATGAGAGAATACTCCTTAACACTCATTCCCCCTTTACGAATGTTCATAAATTCTACTAACTTCCTTTCACTCAACTTTATGGGAAATAACCTATCAATAAAAGCCGTTTTGAACACTTCCCAATCTACCGTACCTTCTCTTAAGGGCCTCTCATCTCTCCATTGTTCAAACCACACTTGTGCCACATCTTTTAGTTGATAAGTGGCTAATTCAGCCTTCTCTCTAGGAGTCACACCCATAGCATCCACCACCTTGAACACCTCATATATGAAGCCTTGTGGATCTTCATCCACCTTAGTTCCATGAAAAGTAGGAGAGTTCATCCTCATGAAATCCTGAATTCTTGAAGCGGGAGTACTAACATTGGGTTGAGCTCCAACTCTTAGGTTAGGGAAACCACATGATTAGTGACGACATGAGCTTGAGGACCTTGGGGCATTGGAGGCATTTGAGGCACTTGAGGTCCTTGAGGTTCTGGAGGGGGAACCTCTTCATTCATCTCCTCTTGGTCAACTATAGGAACATGCTCATTCTGGAGAGGAATTCTCTCGTTAGCTACTTCTCTCTCCTCCCTTTTAGCGGGTGTCCTTCTCGTATTCATGTCCTATAAACACAAGAGAATAGGTTGAGAAAAAGGAACTTATAGAGCTCAACTCTAAGGCACGACTCTAGAGAAATAAAGAAAAGTTAAACTTCTGTCATCCTATAGCCTCTCGCCCATGGATGTGTTGCGACTCACACCGATGAACACGACTCTACTAGACGTGGCTTGTGAGACTTTGGACCCTAAACTAATTCCCAAAACATTATGTTCTGATACCAATTTTGTTACGACCCGAGAGTACACCATAGAAGTTAGGGCGACCCTTA
Organism: Solanum sitiens; assembly: GCA_016801875.1. Classification (NCBI taxonomy): domain Eukaryota; kingdom Viridiplantae; phylum Streptophyta; class Magnoliopsida; order Solanales; family Solanaceae; genus Solanum; species Solanum sitiens. Next base: position 685,627 of record JABWTJ010000073.1, on the reverse strand, counting down.
GGTCGAAACAAGGCGTGCTCGACCTTTCAAAGGTCTTGCACAAGCCTCTTAGCTATCATTCATTACATAAGATATGAAAGTAGTTCGGAAATTTAAACTTTTCACGATAAATAATAATAAGTAAAACATCTTTTATAAATACTAAAGATAGTCTTATCGTCACAAGCCAACTTAAAGACACGACATAAATATCTTAGGAACACGACCCTTTACATTTAAAGAAATACATAATAAGTCTTAACATTTCTTAAAAGAGGAAACTAAAGAAACATAGACTATGCCCTTGAATATATGAGGACATAATTAGTCTTGAGAGAGTCGATTCCCAAGCTTCCCTTATAACCTTAAATTTGGCTCCAACCTATACTTATAAAGTATAGAAAAGTATGGGGTTAGTACGAACATTGTACTAAGTATGGCATATGCAAAACATACAAAAAGGGACAAGTTAGTTGAAACATACAAGTCATGCTATTTTGAAAAAGAAAGCCTTCATGAATTAAGTTACTAAACATCATAAAGCCATCATTTAACAAATAAGGTGAAACTTCCATTTTTCTTAACATAAGACCATACTTACAGTGAACCCAAAATTACACATGGACTACTCCTATCCAAAGTTATCCAAAGGCTCCACTAAGTAAGACATAAGGAAATCGCCCATACAACCTCCTCAATACCTACTCAAGAGATCCTTAGGACTACTAGGGATAGGCTTACTTCATTTCATTTACAAAACAACACTCCATATTAAAGACACTAAGGAAACATACTTGCATTTAAGAACTTCACACAAGTACCCCTCTCAAGTGGACTTACAAGTCACACAAAGTGCAATGTGACAGTAGCATCCCATACTACTACCCCCACTATGTGCTCCTTGAGGATTCCATGAGATTAGATACACTACATTCATCATCCATAACCTTAATCATACAAGATATAACTTTAACATGCTTACTTAATTAGACATAAATTCACATTACTTTCTTTTACATCATATCATGACCATTCATACATTTCATATAAGGACACACCAAGACTCCCTCCAAATGTCTACTTGTGTTATGGAAAGGTAATGTCCCATTCCACCACCTACACTAAGTAGTAAACCCATAAGAATACTTAGTTCATTTGCATACATTTATGGGGGCTAGCTTTAACCGACATAGACCATGAGAGCTTGACATGGAATCCCGGTACTACCCTTACCGGATGAGGGATCCCTACTTGCCTAAGGTAGAGTCGTATTTTTTAGCCTTTACATAGGTTCTCCATTAGCTACACTTACGCGGGTGCAGAGTTAAGGTATAAGGAGATTTCTACTAAGTAACTCACTCTCTACTAACGAGGAGCACCCATCTCAAGAGGTACATTGTATAGAACATCTCTACTCACGAAGTGTACCCACCCCTTCTTCAAATCCTCTCGTTTCTAAGCATAACTCCCCCAAGGAGTCTTAAACATTCATTGACTATAGGTTAGGAGATAACTATTGAACACCCCACCTAAACTCACGAAGAGTATCCAACCTCCAACCTATCTTGGAAAGCTCATTGGGAATAGTGAAGTTGCTACTAAACACTTCATCTCTACTCACAAAGAGTGTTCACCCCAAAATCCCCCTTTTTTATACATAGGAATAGTAGGGTTCGTCTATACACTTTATCTCTACTCACGAAGAGTGTCCACCCTACAATCTCCCATTTTCATTCATTGACTTCATTCATGCATTCAAGTGTGTGTGAGCACATGTGAGAACACCTTTCACATAATGACCACTATTCATAGCATTGACTTCTATACATGCTCAACTCACATTTATCAAAATTCACACATTATCATACTTCACATATCAAATCCATACTTCATTTAGACATAAAACCTTCAAGATACTCATATCAACACTTCAACACATACCATACATATACATATCAAAATTATCACTTCACTTCACATATCATGCCTTCATGGCCATTCTCATAATACACATATAACTTCATATATTTCAAGTAAACACCGCCACCAAAGGTGGACCATACCACTCAAGAGTTACTTCAACATAACTTAGCCAAGATAGAATAACTTACCCTCCAGCCAAGCCTTTACCACCTATTCACAATTTATACAATAATCCATAAGAAAATAGCCCTTAGGGCAGCAGCTAAAACTCGATAAAACCACCAAGAAACAATTACTTTAACATTATCTAGTCATGCTCATTGAACCCATTTCATAAGACAAAAGTTGATAAATTAAATAGACATGATTCAATTGGGAATTTGACATGAAAAACATCATTTAAAACTAAGAACAACTCATTTTAACCATTAAAACATTTTCATACAAAGACCCATACTTAGAGTCAAAGAATAAAAAAGATTGAAGTTTGAAATCCTTTTTGAAATATCTTTGAAAGGGCTTCTGGAATGAAAGAAGGTTCAAGGATGACTACCATACCTTAATATGAAGAAACCCACGAGAATTTGGTGAAGAAAACGTGAAGAACTTGATCCTCTTCCTTGGAGCTTGAAGCTTCTTCAATGGAGGATTTTGGAGAAATTTGATTTGATCTTTAGGCTTGGAAATGATGTGTGAAATGAGGTTTAAAATGACCAAAATAAGTCCACAAATGATCCCCAAAGTTCCCAAAATACCCCACACCATTTGGGCCCTTTTCCAACTTAACATTTGACTTAAAAACGTCGCGGACAAATTTGGGACTTGGCTGCGCGTCACGGAGCAAGCTCCAGATTCTGCCTCTCAACATTTTGAGTCTGTGTACCTTATGCTACAGGAACCTCGCAAGGTAGGGCTTTAGATCCTTCCCCTGCACGCTCCCTTGTCCAGCATCTTGACCCATGTTTGGGTCCTCCTTGGGGGCCCTTCAGGTGGTCCCCGAGGAGTCATACTCAAACGTTTTGACACTTGGTACATCCTTCTATGCATAGGAACCGTCGAAACTCAATTTCACTCTCAAACAATCCCCCAAAACTTCACTACAAAACACTACGACACACTAGTTCAACTTCGACTAGCTTCCGGAATTCTTGGGCGTTTGACTTACAAACGCTCCCAAACGTTAAGAACTGACTTCTAATGATAAAATATACTATTTTAATACATTATCAACTTACGAAACACATGTGAAGCTCTAGTTTGACCTATTCCATTTTTAGGGCGTAACAGTTTGACATGTAAGGGTCTAGACGAAGTCATGAACTTCCGGAGTGTTACATTATCCCCCTCGTTTGGAACATTCCGAATGACACTAAAATATTTTGAAAAGGAAGGATAGACTCAATACTAGAAGCCCAACCAACAACATATATATAATAAACAAGAATTACAACTCAAAGGAGTGCTTCACAACTCCATTCAATATATAATCATGGTATTTACACAAAGCAACTCAAAACATAAATTACCACATGTAAGAGCTCAACATCACAACATGAGGAACTACCTTCTCAAGAACAACATGAGCTCAACACAACATAAGTCACTTATGCCAAAACTTATTTCAAAACACATGAACATGCTCCATACTACTCATGAAGGTAACAATACACTATATACACAAATAAGTGCAAATCAAGCAAAGGAGCATTTTTCCATGAAAACTCATATTAGCATAAACCTTTCACCATAAATATGCATATTCTTGCAAAACAAATCAAATTAAAATTTACTCATTAGTTTCATTATTAGTAGGAACAACTAACCTTAGTTAGGAAAAAGATGAGGATAACGGGAATTCATGTCAGCTTCGACCTCCCATGTTGCTCCCTCAACTAGGTGGTTTCTCCATAGAACTTTTACTAAGGCCACCTATTTGTTCCTCAACTTCTTTACTTGCCGATAAAGGATTTCCACCGGAACCTCTTCATAGGAGAGGTTCTCATCCACACCTAGACTTTCAATAGGAAGAATGGTCTCGGGGTCACCAATACACTTCTTAAGCATGGAGACATGAAATACCGTGTGAACCGAAGCTAGTTCACTAGGTAATTTCAGGTCATAAGAGTCCTTACAAACTCGTTGCAAAATTTCATAGGGACACATATACCGGGGACTATGTTTCCGCTTCTTGCCAAACCTCATCACCCCTTTCATGGGTGAAATTTTTAAATACAATTTGTCACCCTGTTCAAACTCAAGGTCTCTTCTCCTATTATCGGCATATGATTTTTGCCTACTATAGGCCGTCTTCAATCTATTCCTTATCATATGAACATTTCCCAAAGCTTCACAGATTAGATGGGGACCAAAGAGTGACGACTCGCCAACTTCAAACCATCCAACCGGATATCTACAACTTCTACCATATAAATCCTCAAAAGGAGCCATGGATATAATCGAATGGTAACTATTATTGTAACAGAACTCAACCAAAGACAAGTGTTCATCCCAACTTCCCTTGAAGTCAATAACACAAGATCTAAGAATATCCTTTAGGGTTTGAATGATACGCTCTGCTTGACCCTCGTTTGGGGATGAAAAGCGGTGCTAAGCTTTACTTGAGCACCTAACCCTTTTTGTAAAGACCTCAGAAACTGAGAAGTGTATTGTGCACCTCTATCCAAAATGATGGACAAAGGGATCCCCTGAAACTTCACAATCTCATTAATGTAGATCCCTGCATAATCTTCTACCGAGTAACTAGACTTAACAGGGATATACTGAGCAGATTTCGTTAGGCTATCCACAATTACCCATATAGAGTCATTTTGTCTTCTTGTCCGAGGTAAACCCACTACTAAGTCCATATGTCTTCCCACTTCCAAGTGGGAACCTATATTTCTTGACGTAAGCCACTCGGCTTTTGGTGCTCGACTTTCACTTGTTGGCAATTTGGACATCTAGCAGCAAATTCCGCTATGTCCCTTTTTAGGCCATCCCACCAAAATACTTCTATAAGGTCATGGTACACATTTGTGGAACCCGGATGAATAGAATAATGGGACCCATGAGCTTCCTCAAGAATTCTATTCCTCAAATCATAAACATTGGGCACACACAACCTCCCTTGGTACCTCAAAACACCATCCCACATTGGGAGAAAGATGCATTCATCTTACAAAGAAACGATTCCTTTAAATCCATCAATAATGGATCAAGGTGTTGCTTATACTTCACCTCAACTACCTAAGAGGACTCGAAGTTATGATGCACCACAAAACCCCCATTTGGAGAATCTTTAATTCGAACACCCAAATGAGCCAACCTATGAACATCTTTCACTAAGTTTTTCTTGGCTTCTTCCATATGAGACACACTACCTATGGTCAAACGACTTACAACATCCGCAACCACATTTCCCTTGCTGGGTGGGTATAGGATACTCATGTCATAATCCTTCAGTAATTCCAACCATCTTCTTTGTCGGAGATCTAACTCCTTCAGAGCAAACATGTGTTGAAGACTCTTATGGTCTGTATACACATCAAAATGAACACCATATAGATAATGTCTCCATATCTTCAAGGAAAACACCACGATCGCTAACTCAAGGTCATGAGTTGGGTAGTTCTTCTCTTGAACTTTGAGTTGCTTAGAGGCATAAGCTATCACCTTGCCGTATTGCATGAGGACACATCCCAAATCTACTGGGGAGGCATCACAATATACCAAAAAACCATTGGTACCCTCCGGTAAGGTCAACATCATAGAAGAGGTAAGCCTATCTTTCAACACTTGGAAGTTTCTTTCACCAGCCTCTGACCACTCAAACTTCACATTCTTTTGAGTCAAAGTTGTCAAAGGAGATGCAATAGACTCAAACCCATCGACAAACCTTCTATAGTAACCTGCTACACCTAAGAAACTTCTTATATCGGTTGGAGCCAAAGGCCTCAGCCAATTCTTAACTGCTTCCATCTTTCTCGGATTAACCTCTACACCCTAACTAGAAATCATATGACCAAGAAATGCACACGATCTCAACCAAAACTCACACTTGCTATACTTTGCAAAAAGTCGGTGTTCCTTTAGGACTTGCAATACCACTCTCAAATGGCCTATATGCTCATCCTCACTCTTACAATATACCAAGATGTCATCAATGAAGACAATCACAAAAGCATCAAGGTAATTTTGGAACACTCTATTTCTTATGTCCATAAAATCCACCGAGCCATTTGTTAACCCAAATGAAATAACTAGGAACTTATAGTGACCATATCTAGTATGGAAAGACGTTCTGGGAATATCTTCACCTCTCACCGTATGTTGGTGATAACCCGACCTCAAATCAATCTTCAAAAATTAACTCGCACCTTGGAGTTGATTAAATAAATCATCAATCCTAGGGAGAGGATACTTGATCTTTATGGTGACTTTATTGAGTTGACGGTAATCAATGCACATCTTAAGGGACCCATCTTCTTTTTCACAAACAACATCGAAGCACCTCATGGAGAGATACTAGGTCAAATTAAGCCTTTATGTAGGAAGTCTTTTAGTTGAGCCTTCGACTCTTTAATTCGGCCGGAGCCATCCTATAAGAAGGAACTGAAATGGAATTCGTATCTGGTAATAAGTCAATACCAAAATCAATTTCCCGTTAGGGAGGAATTCCGGGAACATCATTAGGAAAGACTTCAAAAAATTCCCTCATTATGGGGACTAACTCAATGGAAGGAGTTTTGGAGTCTAAATCTTTGACTCTTACAATATGGTATAAACACCATTTAGATATCATGTTACAAGCCTTTAGACAAGAAATGATACGACCTCTAGGAATAGATTTTTTCCCCTTCCACTCTAAGATGGGTTCATTAGGAAAGTTGAGCTTGACTACACTTGATCTATAATCTATGGAAGCAAAACAAAAATGCAACCAATCCATTCCCAAAATGATACCAAAATAAACTATATCAAGTTCTACTAATTCAACATGAGTAACTCTATTGGGCAACATTATAGGAAAATTTTGATATACTATTTTTACAACAACCGAATAACCCACCGGGGTAGACACCATAAAAGGTTCATTTAAGATATTGGGAAAAATATCAAACTTTCTAGCTACCAAAGGAGTAAAAAATGACAAGGTAGCACCGGGATCAAGTAAAGCATAAATATTAATAGAGAAGACTTGTAACATACCGTCACCACATCGGGAGAAATCTCTTGCTCACCACTAGAACGGAGAGCATAGAAGAGATTCTTTCTCCAAGCATCCATATTAGAACCACTTGCTTGAGTTTTCCAAATCCCCTTGTCTTGCCCCTTCACATTAGGACAATCTCTAACCTTACAGACACTCTTGCCACACCCAAAGAAATTATCCGTCCCAAACAGGCATTCACACATATGTTTCTTGCCACACTTTCCACAAGTAGGCTTCTTGCTTGGTGAATTAGTACATCTTTCCTTTTGAGACTTAGGGTTAGACACCATATCATCACGAGTCTTGAGGAACTTAGAAGGAACTTGATTAGAGAACCTCTTCTTAAATCTAGGCTTGTCTTGAATTTCCAACCTTCCCTTAGAAGAACCACCTTCATAAGACTTTGCCCTCTTAGACTCTCTTTTCTTCCTCATATGTCTACTCTTTTCCACTAGTTTAGCATGCACTATTAGACGAGAAATATCCATATTGTCATGAAGCATAGCCGCACTACATTCTTCTACCAAGTATTCATACACTCACGTCATAAAGCAACTAATCTCATCCCTTGGGTTAGACACCAAGGATGGCGCATACTTAGACAATTTAGTAAATTTCGAGGAGTAATCAAGCACACTCATACCTCCTTGATGAAGGTTGATGAATTCTTCCACCTTAGTTTCCCTCTTCTCTTTAGGAAAGAACCTATCAAGGAAGTCCCTCTTGAAGATCTCCCAATTCACCATACCACCTCTTAGCACCCTATTGTCCCTTAATTGAGTTTACCAACTTTGTGGCACATCTTTGAGTTGATATGCGACTAACTTGGCCTCTACATTCGGAGTCACACCCATAGCAAACAAGATTGTGTAAACCTCATCAAAAATATATTGGGGTTCTTCACCCACTTTTAACTTAAAGAACATAGGAGAGTTCATCCTAGTAAAGTCTCTCAAATGAGAAGCCATAGTTCTAGCATGTTGAGGCATATAAGGTCCAACTTCTCGATTCACTTGAGCCGTCATAGCTTGGACATGAGAAGTTATCACATTAGCTTGAGAAGTCATGGCTTGAGCCAAATTGAGAAAATCGGACCTTATCTCTCAATCCGTCATTGGTAGATGAATGACCAAAACTTGATCACCCATAGGAACTTGCTCGAGTGGAGGAACTTGATTGCCTTTCGGAGGTGCTTGGTTGTCATGGGAGGATCTCCCGCATTAGCAATCCCTTCCTCATCCCTTCTTGCAGCTGCCCTTCTAGTAGTCATACCTATAACAACAATAAGAGGTTTAGGTTAAAGGAACACATAAAGTTAAGACTCTAGAGGCACGATATAGGAATAACAAGAAGATGAGAATTTCCTAAGCACCACATAGTTTCTCATTCATAAGTGTGTCACACTTCACAATTCTGAATAAGAATCTATAGATACGTGGTTTAGTGAGACATCGATCCTAAGAATATTCAACCTCATGCTCTGATACCATGTTTGTCACATCCGGGGAGCACCCCCTAGACGTAGTCGGTATCCTCATCCTCAAAGAGGATTAAGACTAGCCACTTAGCATTCACCATTAAATATCATAGATTAAAACACGGAAAAATTAAAACTTTTACATATACATAGTGAGGTTTACATAGACCTCTCACATAATATTTATAAAAAGTTTACATAGAGTCCTCGCAAACGAAGCTTACTTAGGCTTCTCTTTTAAGCAACATAAACAACATACAATAAGACTGTATGATAAAAATTGTCTTAGATAAAACCATCTAAAACATGATTACAATACTTGGACTTAGCCAATACAACTTCATTATGCCTTATAGACTTACAACAATGTATAAAACAATAATGGAAACAATAATGTCTCTAAACATAAGAAACTACATAGCTAGAATAGTGGAAGGATATAATCCTCGAACACGAGGCCCTACTAACAACTTGGATGAAAAATGTCCAAGTCTTCTTGAAGAAAGGCCCTCTAAATTTTAACGGCCGGAACCTACATATTTGTATAAAACATAGAAATATGGGTTAGTACACCACTTGTACTAAGTATCGAAACAATGCACATAAAATATTTGAAACATGAATGAAGAGAGGCCATTACTTTAGAAAACATGCCAAGTCATTAGAAAGCCTTTAATGCACATACAAGATAGCATATACAACACAAGGATCACAATAACATAAGTTATGTTCATAATGAAAAAAAAAACTCAACATAAGAACCATATCAACATAACAAGTTCAATAGTTAATATTAACATAAGATACAAAAACCTTACCAACAACCCAATCCCAATCCTACAAGTGCAATGGTCAAATGAATCCCCTAACCCCACACAACCAAATATCTAATAGATTATAAATAATGGTTTGCTTCACATAACATACATCATAAATAGTCATCACCACATATAGAAACATTGAACAACACAAGTTCACCAATATAGCCAACATCATCTAAGAGTATATTCAAATCAAGGCAACGTTGCATCGTACATAACATCATATTATGAAAGACCATCTCCTAGGACTTCCCTTAGAGTTAAATTGTACCATGTCTAGATACGGTCTCATAGCTCTACCTATACTAAGTAGACCCTTCAATTCATCCTAATAAATGTCTAAATTCATTTACCTTTAGTAATTCATTTTAATTTCGGGAACACTTTCCTTAACCGATATAGACCACATGAGCTAAATGTGAAATCCAGTGTCATGAAACCCTACACCGTAAGAAGGTGGTCTACTTGCCAAGGTAGAACAAAACATGAACATATCATCTAGGTGGATCCACTACCTAGTATTACTATGGGGGCAAACATAGTTCAAGAACTAGGTGACATAGTAGAGACCCTCTTTTTGTCATTGACATTGTAATCTCTATCTCTTGAGTATATAGTGAACCTACCTTACCTACTTGGGAAGGGACAGTCCTCACTACTAGTTCACTCAGTTCTAAGCTAGAGTCCATTTTTGAAATTTGTTTAAGTCATCCTTTAAACATCATAACTTAGTTTAGGTCATAGGGGACTAACCCCTTGTATATTCATATTCATTAGCTCATTAGGAATTGCATGAGAACATCCTTTCAATACAACCCTCATATGTGAGATTAACATATTATCATCACGACGTCATAGTAAGGCACATAGGTGATTCACAACCAACATTATATCATTACACCTTAATCATAATCTAACAATTCATATAGTCCTGACATTTCAATTACACCATCGTACAAACATTTACTTAATCTAATAACATGATATACTTCAATTGAACATCATTATCATGTATAAGCCATCATAATTGAAGTAAGGGTTTAAGATCACAAAGTCTTACCAATTCACCTTCAAAATCCTTCTTCAATGATCTTACCATCAACCAATCGTATTCATCCATCAATAGGTGTAATAACATCATACAAAAGTAATTCACACAATAACTAAGTCAATTGCATCAACACTAACCAATTCAACATCAATGCATAACCTAGGGTTAGGGGAAAAGGGTTCATCATGAATTCTTCAAGAATTAGATCCAATCGCAACAATACTTGACCCTAGGCAGTCCATGAATGAATTAGAGTAGTTAGAACAAGTCTAACAATCAATACATTCTTCCATTCCATCAATTCACAAGCAAGAAACAAGATTTGGGGAAATTGGGAAAGGAACATGCAACACACGAAATCCCAACTTATCAACATCAATTAATCAATAATATAAACTTATTGAGCCATAAGTAACCACAATTCTTCATAATCAATCATCAATTTCAAAATTATAAGAACACCCATTTGTAGAAGAAAACCCTAAGACTTCGGTAATTTAGAAATTAACTTTGGAAGGACCTCTTGAGGAAAGGAATCTCAAGAGTGAAGAAACCATACCTTAATAAAGCCTAATCCACAAAATTTGAGCAAGAACCTTAGAGAATTCTTCTTCTTCTTCCAGCTTCTTGTTCCTTCAATGGAGGATGAATAGAGAGAAAAAGTAGAGAGAAGTTGGACGAATTTGGGTTAAATTTGTGTTTCAGTTTTTGGAGTGGGAAATGAGTGATATTTGCCCTAAAATCAATATATAGTCCACCCCCAAAATACTCAGACTACCCCTCATTAAGTTGGACTTCCAAAAGTGAATTCTGACTAGACTTCACTGTGAGCCCTTCGTGCACCTTCATGCCCCACTTCACGGTCCATGAAGTGCATGACAGGTTGTGGTGGTGGTCGTGAAAGGTGAAGCAGTAGCTACTTAGCGAGCGACCTCCACTTTTCTCTATGGTAGGACCACAACACCTTGCCCCCTTTCTTTGAAGATGCACCCTGGCCCGTTAAGTGGCTCGTGGTGCTCTTAGGCAGTAGCTCACCAAGTCCACCATTTCTTTCCCAAATGGCTAACGCATTTTCAAGGCAGCCTCCTTCCTTCCGTCAAGTTCTCAACGTGTCGTGGAGATGCTCATGGTGTCTTGGACAGTAGCTAGACCTTCATGCCACCTTCCTCCATGGACAAGTGCTCTTCACGAGCTCCACACTTGATCGTGGTCATGACCACGAGCCATGGTCATGCTTGTTAAGAGTGAGGCAGTAGCCTCTTTTCTTGGGCAGTCTTGGCCTTTTGACCTTGGCTTGCCCTTGAATGTTGGAACTCCTCCCTTGTCCTTGCCGCACTATACCCCTTCTTAGGCACTTATGTCTACTATCATTACCTTACAATGAATAACCCTTTATACACTCCCTTGAAACAATCTTAGCACCCTTCACACTACACTAGCTCAAGTTATTAGCTCACAGGATGTCGTGGACGTTTCTTGACGCTTTGATTCTAACACATCCTACTTAGTCTTAATACATTATTTTAGGCTTAGAAACATTTATTGAAGGCTTAGTTTCACATGTGAGGCTCTAGACCAAGTCATGAACTTCTCGAGTGTTACATTAAGTGAAACATCAAGGGGAAGTTAGCAATGTTGTATTCCACGAGGCTATCTGGATGTTAAGAAAAATGGTGCCTAACCACGGGCAACAGAGGGGAGCTTGACAAGAAGATCCTGACACCTCGAGGATTAGTGAACTTCTTGCCAGCTTAATTGTTCGAGCACTACCGAGGATTCAGAAAACCATGCGGAAGAGTTGAAGAAGGTTTTTGAGGTGATGCATGTGATTAATTCTGAGAGAGTTGAGCTAGATGCATATCAATCGTAGAATGTGGATAGGACTTGGTTCGAGCAGTGGAAGGAGAACAGAGATGAGGATGCACCACATCCAAGTTGGGCTTGCTTTGAAGAAGTTTTCTTGGGGTGTTCTTTCCACGTAAACTGAATGAGGCAATGATAATGGAGTTCCTTACCCTTAAACAGGAATCCTCGAGTGTTCATGAGTATGTGCTGAAGTTTACCCACCTGTCTCTCTATGATACTAAGATGGGTTAAGGATATGAGGAGCAGAATGAGCTTGTTTGTTGCTGGCTTGGGTCGTACATCAAGCAAAGAGGGAAGAGCTGCAATGTTGATCGGCTACATGGACATATCTAGGTTGATGGTTTATGTGCAAAAAGCTTAAGAGGAGAAGCTAAGGGATAGAGAGGAGTACAGGAACAAGAAAGCCAACACTGGGAATGAATCTAGGCAACAAAAAGGTTGTTTGAGTCTACCACAATTTGAGAAGCCAGGGGGCATGCACCATAATATGCTAGTGCACCGCCCAAAAATAGAGGTGAGTATAATGGCCAAAATTCGTAGAACTTCAAGGATAGACGAGCCCAGTCCCAAGGTAGTCTAGCACAAGGAGGTAGTTGGGCTCCTACATGTGGAAAGTGTGGTAGAAACCATGTCGCTAAATATCGTGATGGTAAGTTAGGGTGCTACAAGTGTGTTCAAGAGGGTCACTTCATGAAAGAGTGTCTTAAGAATAATAAGGGTGGTGGAAACCCATGCAATAGAGCCCAATCTTCATCTGTTGCTCCACTAGTCAGGGGTGCACATAAAGGAGCCACTTCTGGTACCGGCGGATGGGCAAACCGTCTCTATGCAATCACTAGCCGCCAAGAGAAAGAGAACTCACCAAATGCTATCACGGGTATTATAAAAGTCTTAACTTTTGATGTTTATGCTTTGTTAGACCTAGGAGCAAGGTTATCTTTTTTAACTACTTATTTTGCAAATCAGTTTGAGATTCTTCCTGAAAAAACTTTGTGAACCCTTCTGTGTTTCTACACCTGTTGGGGAGTCTATTCTAGAGGAAAGAGTCTATCGTGATTGTCCTTTTTCCATCAATCACAAGAACACCATGGCTGATCTAGTAGAGTTAGACATGGTAGATTTTGATGTCATTCAAGGTATGGAATGTCTTCATGCCTATTATGCGTCAATAGATTGTAGAACTTGAGTTGTCAAGTTCAAGATTCTTAATGAGCCAGTCATAGGGTGGAGTAGTAGTTCAGCAGTGCCTAAGGGTTGTTTCATTTTGTACCTTAAGGCGAGAAAGTTAGTTTCAAAGGGTTGTATCTATTAATTAGTCCGAGTTAATGACTCAAGTGCTGAAGTACCTTTCCTTCACTCAGTTCCTATAGTAAAAGAATTTCCAGAAGTCTTTCCTGATGATCTACTCAGATTTCCTGCTAATAGATAAATAGACTTCGACATAGACATCATCCCAAATACTCGTCATATCTCTATTCCGCCATGTAAAATGACACTAGCAAAGTTAAAAGAGTTGAAAGAATAATTGAAAGATCTGTTGGATAAGGGCTTTATTCGACAAAATGTCTCACCTTGGGGCGCTCCAATCTTGTTAGTAAGAAATAAATATGGTTCTCTTAGGATATGTATAGACTATCGCCAATTGAATAAGGTTACCATTAAGAAAAAGTATCCTCTTCCAAGGATAGATGATCTTTTCGACAAGCTTCAGGATGCTTCCTACTTCTCGAAAATTGATCTCAGATCAGACTATCATCAGTTTAAAGTTAGGAATGTGATGTTCCAAAGATCGGTTTTAGAACTTCATATGGGAATAATGAGTTTTTTTTCATGTTCTTTGGTTTGACCAATGCACCTGCAGTACTCATAGGTCTTATTAATAGAGTCTTCAAACCTTATTTAGATATGTTTGTTATCGTTTTCATTGATGATATACTAATCTATTCAAGGAATGAAGAAGATCATGCTAGTCACCTCAGGATAGTTCTTCAGACTTTGAAAGATAAGGAGTTATATGCCAGGTTTTCCAAGTCTGAGTTTTTTCTTAAGTCTGTGGCATTCTTGGGCCGCATAGTTATCGGTGATGGGATTAGTGTTGATACCCAAAAGATAGAAGCAGTTCAGCGTTGGCCTAGACACACAACTCCAATAGATATATGAAGTTTCTTGGGTTTGGCAGGTTACTATAGGAGATTTGTTGAGGGGTTTTCATCTATCTCGTCTCCTTTGACCAAGCTGTCTCAAAAGACAATCAAATTTCAATAGTCTAAAGCTTGTGAGAAAAGATTTCAGGAGTTGAAAAAGAGGTTGACTACTCCTTCGGTTTTGACCTTACCAGCGGGTACTCAAGGTTTTGTGGTGTACTGTGATGCATTAAGAGTTGGTTTGGGCTGTGTATTTATGTAGAATGGCAAGGTTATAGCTTATGCCTCCAGATAGTTGAAGGTTCATACGAAGAATTATCTAACCCATAATTTAGAGTTGGCAGCTGTAGTTTTCGCCTTGAAGATATGGCGTCACTACTTGTATGGTGTTCAGGTTGACATATTCACTGACCACAAGAGCTTACAATATGTGTTTACCCAGAAGGAGCTCAATCAAAGACAGAGGAGGTGGTTAGAATTACTCAAGGATTATGACATGAGTATTCTTTACCACCCATTTAAGGTCAATGTGGTTGTTGATGCTTTAAGAAGGTTATCTATAGGGAGTACCACTCATGTTGAAGAAGAAAAGAGGGAGTTATCCAAAGATGTGCACAGACTTGCACCCTTGGGAGTCAGACTTATGGAATCCATAGAAGGAGGAATAGTGGTGACCAATGGGGATGAGTCATCATTAGTGTCAAAAGTGAAAGAGAAGCAAGACCAAGACCCCATTTTGCATGATTTGAAGGTGTATGTGCATAAGCAAAGAGTGTTGGCTTTTCAACAAGGGGGAGATTGTGTGCTAAAGTATCAAAGTAGTTTGTGTGTACCTAGGGTGGATGGACTCCAAGAGAGGATTATGGAGAAAGATCATAGCTCCAGATATTCCATACATCCGGGTTCCACAATGATGTACCGCGATCTTAGAGAGCTATATTGGTGGGAAGGCATGAAGAAGGGAATAGCTGAGCTAGTTGCCAAGTGCCCAAATTGCCAACAAGTGAAGGTAGAACACCAAATGCTGGGAGGTTTGACTCAAAATATAGAGCTTCCGGAATTAAAGTGGGAGATGATTAACATGAACTTCATCACAGGGTTGCTAAGGTCTCGCAGATAGCCTGATTCGATTTAGATGATTGTCAATAGAATGACAAAGTCAGCCCATTTATTGCCGGCAAAGACTTCTTATTCAGTCGAGGATTATGCAAAGTTGTACATTCAAGAAGTGGTGATACTTTATGGAGTCTCAGTTTCAATCATTTCAGATAGATGTGCACAATTTACACCACAGTTATGGAAATCATTCCAGAAAGGTTTGGGTTCAAAAGTGAACTTAAGCACCGCTTTACATCCTCAAATGGATGGGAAAGCGGAGTGTACTATCCAGACCTTAGAAGATATGTTGAGGGCTTTCTTGATCGATTTCAAGGAAAATTGGGATGATCACTTACCGCTCATTGAGTTCGCTTACAACAACAATTACCATTCGAGCATCCAAATGGCTATACATAAAGCTCTTTGTGGGAAAAAATGCAGATCTCCTAGTTTGAAGTTGGTGAAGTGGGGTTGATAGGACCAGATCTAGTTCACCAATCCATGGAGAAGGTGATGGTGATTCAAGAGAGATTGAAAACGGCACAGATTCGTCAAAAGTCCTACACAAATGGTAGGAGAAGGTCATTGGTGTTTAAGGTGGATGATTTTGTATAATTAAAAGTTTCAGCCATGAAGGGTGTTATGAGGTTTTGTAAGAAGGGGAAACTTAGTCCACGGTATATTGATCCTTATAGAATATCCAAGAAAACTGTCAGTGTACCTTTTGAGTTGGAGCTACCCCAAGTGTTAGCAGTAGTTCATCCAGTGTTTCACATTTCTATGTTGAAGAAAAATATGGGTGATCCTTCATGGACTGTACCAACTGACAATGTCAGGATTCAGGATAGCTTATCCTATGAGGAAATTTCGATTCAGATTTTAGATCGCCAAGTTCACAAGTTAAGAACAAAGGAGATTGCGTCAGTCAAGGTTTGGATGAACCAATATGTTGAAGAAGCAACTTGGGAAGCTTAACAGGATATGAAGAGAGATATCCACATCTTTTTGACTCTGGAGAGAATGTAGATCAAGGTACTAATTCGCTTCTTAGTACTTTATCAACCATGACTAAGTGTGTAGTTACTTGTGTTTGATTTTTGAGTGTTAAACTTGAGGTTCCTATTCTATCTTAGTGAAAGAAATCTCATTCGAGGATGAATGTTCCCAAGGGGGAGATATTGTAACTTCTGGTAACTCAAAATAGCTAGGAATAAGCTAAGAAACTAAAAATAATCACTTTTGGAAAGAAAGGTAAAATTCTCGAAAATTTCCTAAGTTAAGAAGTGAGTTTTGATCATTTTAAAACAACCATAACTTCTAGCTTAGGATGAGTTAGAGTCACTTCTTTATGGTTGGAAATCCCTTGGGAAGATCTTTCGAACGACACTGATATTGCACGATTTAGATATTGTATGAGGGAGATATGCCTTTCAAAGTTGGGTTGTTGAATGAAGGAAGTCCAATCCAGATTTTTGTGAGGGTAATTAGTCTTTTCACCCAACTATTTTTTTCATTTTAAAGGTTTATTAGGGGTAAACTAATCCTTGAGTCAGTTTTATAAAAGTTATTCACGCTTAGGGCTTGGGAGAAAAGAGAAGAGAAGAAGGAGAAGGAAGAATAATGAAGAACATTAAGGTTTTGCAAGTGGAATTTGTCGTGGTGGTCCCTATCATGGTATGTGAGATCTTTCTGTGTTGGGTTAGTTCACCCACACACCAACTTGTTTAATTCATCGAATTTTGAGTAGATTGAACGATGAACATTGAAGTTCTTGAAGAACAATTGTTGAATTCTTGTTTGTTGAGTTGTAGTATTCTTTTAGTTGATTTGATTCGTGTTTACGGGTTGTATTTCGAGTATAATATATTAGGTATTGAGGGTATTAATGATCCTAAGGTCTTAGAGAGGGTTTATAAATGAAAAACGGAGAAGAAAGTCAAAACTCCAGTCGTTTAGGCCCTGGGGCGCCGGGTTAGCTAGAGCCCCACAGGACAGGTTCTGTCTGACAGGCCCTGGCGCGCTGCGCCTGCCATAGCCGCTCAGGACAAACTATGTCCATCAAGCACTGGCACCCCGCGCCTCTCAAAGTCTTAGGGTCGCCTAGATACCCCATTCTTTCCTCATCTTTTTGTACTAGGTCCTAAGTGACGTACCCACGTTTCTTAGTTTATGGAAACACTCTAAGATACATCTAAACAACATGAAATCATCCATAAACATGAGAGCATGAACCTTTGATCCATCATTTAATTCAAGGAAAATTAACATCAAAGTCAAAAAAGTTAAGAGTCAAGTATAAAGTTAAGACGCAAGTCAAAGTAAGTTCTTAAAGTTTTCAATAGTCTTAAACAAACATTTTAACTTTTTCTTAGACTCAAGCTATAGCTGAGCAAAGAGTAATGAGTTGAGTAAAATTATCAAAAGTTATAAGGGAACTAAGTATTCCCTAAGAGTTAAGTTACAAGTTAAGCAAAGAGTAATGAGTTGAGTTTATTTCTTAAAAGTTATAAGGGATCTAAGTATTCCCTAAGAGTTACAAATGTTTTCACATTTTGAGCAAGAAAGGAAGCTAGACGACCAAAAGAGCCTTTGGCTTGTTTTAGAAAAAAGGAAACTATTATTTCCAAGAGAGATTTCGAAACTAAGTTTGAGCAAATTACCTAAAACCAGAGAAGAAGTGTATTAAAAACATATGATCTATGTATTTTGGGAGTAGTATTGAGCACCAATATGGGGACGCGAGTTCATATTAATTGAATCCCCATAAACCATGTAACCAACATGGACAGAAGAAGGGTCGTACTTTTTAGATGATTCTTTAGTGCTTTGTAGCATAGACAAGTGGATACACTTGGTAGTTCAGGTTCTATACCAATGACAAGGTATAGTACGGTCCTCTTGCAATGTGAGGTAAAACGTTGTACCATCATTTAGGCTCATAGTGATGGTTGTCGGTTTAAGAATCTCAAACAGAAACTATATTACTTTCATATATAATTAAATTTAAGTGCATTATCTTTAACAAACTAAATTGTTTACATTTGTTTACAATATATATATATATATATATATATATATATATATATATATATATATATATATATATATATATATATATTGCATGTGTCATTGATGCTTTATATTGAGTTAGTATTTCATGAGTTGAGCAGAGCCAAGGTAAGTTCTTCTTAATCCTTTCAAGTTTTAAGTAGTTGTTTAGCTTTAAAACTTGCATACTCGTACAATCAATGTACTGATGCCAGTTGGCCTGCATCGTCTTATGATGCAGACACAGGTAATCAGAAATCAGCACCGAACTCCTCGTTGATCCAGTTTAAGCATCCAGAGTCAGTGGTGAGCCTCCTAGAATGTATTGGGTTTGTCCGAACATTCATCTAAGTATTATAGAGGCTTCATAGTCAGATAGTAAGTCAGATTGTTCAGTTTGAGTCTCTTTTATCTTATATTTAAGATGTTTAACTTTTTAGACTGAAGTGTCATTTTGGCCAGACTATTACATTTTTAGTATTTGTCTTGAGAATGTGTCTTACTTTTATAATTGAGTTAAGTCTTCCACTGAGTTGAGCAAGTCAGGACAAGGGTCCGCTCAAGTCTAATAATGGTCATTGGGTGTCTCCCACGTCCAGGGTGTAGGGTCGGGGCGTGACGACGCAGTGGCGAAGTATGTCAATAATCTACTTCTGGACATTTGGAAATATAGGTGTTTTTGAGCTTTGTACAACCCAATGATAAATTGTCAAGAATATTTTATCCAAAGATGAAATGAATTATTTTTCTAATCTTAAAATCAAAAAGATTTGATTTAAAGTTCTTATGTATGTAAGTAATTCTTCATTTTACTGTGGTTATTGATCACCAAAGTGTTTTTAAAACATAGGTACTTGATTCATTGTCTATATTTGTATTTTCCAAAAGTTGTACAAACATTGTATTCATCAATTGCGAGAGTTTTTCTCCTATTCAAGGCCTCTAAATAAAGAATCTAAATATTATACATCTTATATAAGTAGTTGTGTACTTGATAAGTTAATCAAAAATTTTAAAAACATATCTTGGAGGTCAATGAATTAATGTATGTCACTCAAATAGTTTTGATTAAATAAAGTCTATCCAAGTCCTTTATTCAAAATCATTTGAAGTCTATGTAGCTAATTTGATAGCCAAAAGACATATTTTGTTGTTTCTGTTTCGATCAATATGGTTAAAACATTATTTTTTGTAAATTTTAATCTAATATTTATAAGGAGATAATTATTTCTTTAATTTTTGATTTATATGGGTTCGTCCAACTTTGAAGAGTAATTCACTGACTTCAATCCAACATTTGAACCCCAAACTTTAAATTAAGGTTGAGTACAATACTTACCATCCCACTACATTCCTATATTATTTGATTGTCACTAATCGATTGAATGTCTCGGTAATACACAAATTTTAATAACTAAGAACTCCATGGTAGAGTGGAACCACCATAACATCTGAACACTCATAAGTCCCTTCTTGGACATCCCTTGAATTTTTTAGTCACCGAAAAATTCTATAAATATCAAAATAATTTATTTTATAAGTTCAAAATTTTAAGCTACATGATACAAATAATCTAATGATTACATAAAACAATAATGTTAGTGAACCACTCAACATGGGCAAAGTACACAAATATTTAATTGTGCAGCAGCAGAAGAAGAAGTTCAGAATTTGCATTGTTTCAAAATGAGAGGAAGTCCCTCTATTTATAGACAACAAAGGGTAGTGTGAATAAATGTCTGTTGCGTCTTAACGGATATATCATAACTCTTTAGAAAAGTCACACCTCTCATAAAAGTAACAATTTTTCATAAAAGTCGCAACTTTTCACAAAAGTCGCAACCCTTCATAAAAGTCGCAACTCTTCATATAGTTACAACTCTTCAACAAAAGGGAAACTCTTCGTAAAAGTTGCAACTTTTGATAGAAATAACTTCTCATAAAAGTCGGAACTTTTTATGAAAGGGAAGACTAATTTTGGAAATAAATAAATTAAAAGGGAATCCAGGTTTGTGGTTGCACCACGTTGGCGGCCCTAGGTTCTCTTATATATATTTATATATATATATATATATATATATATATATATGACATGATATGATTATCTAGCGACATTATTAAATTAGTGAATGTGGTGTAGTATTTATATTATTTTTTTTGTAGATTATGCAACCCTAGCTCACACCTAATGACCGTCACACAAAACCAAATTACATGACAACATCAAGGCATATATGGATGATGTGAAGGACACAATCATTGATGCCTTAAAGAACAGTTTGAAAGGTGTAACTTGGCTCATTTCAGCAGTTGAGAACAAGGTGGCTGAAACATTGGGTGATAACAATTCCAACCAACCTTTTGAGAAATATGTTTCGAGTGGCCAGAAACATATACTGAGTAACTGTAAAGATGATAATATGTGTGAGCATGTTGCAACCCTTAAACAATAAATGATGGAAGTCAGTTTTTTATACGAGATGAGATATTGAGGAGAAGTCAAAAGAACATGAAAAATAAAGGTAGACTAATCTATATATTATTTGTGTAAAATAATTTTTTTAAAGAATTTTATGACACTGATCTTTCAATAGTTTATGAAACTACACAACATAAACACTCGATGAAGATAATGTTGCACTTGATGTTGATGAAATCATTCCATTAGCAATAGTCGATGAAGAGATCTTGTTGGAGTTGATGAATAATTTTGAGAAGAAGTTAAACAAGTTTTTGAAGAGATAAAGGACGGAGAGAAAAAACAAGAGGAGAAGATGGACTAAAAAGAAGAAGAAGAAAAAGAAGAGGAGAAACTGAAGAGAATGACGAAGAAAAAGTAGAGAAGCTAGAAGATATGAAATAAAAAGAAAATGAAGAGGAGAAGATCGAAGAGAAGAAAGAAGAAGAAAAAGAGTAGGATAAGCTGGAAGAGAAGAAAGAAGAAGAATAAGAACACCAGAAGCTCGAAGAGAATGTTGAAGAAGGCTTGACAAAAGAAGGAAAAGGAGGCAGTGATGAAAATTCAGTGGACCAGATGACTATTTTTATTGAGCTCAATTGTGATGAGTAAGGCATTTGTGATTATTGATTTTTTTTTTAAAAGAAAGTTGGTTTTTTGAAGTGGATTTTAAGACAATAGATTTTTGAAATTATTAGTTTTTGGTGGTCGATTATAAAGACAATAGGTTTTTGAGATGATTAGTTTTTGGGGGTTGATTAGTAAGACAATTAGTTTTGAGATAATTATTTTCGGTAGTTGATTTTTAAGACACTTTATTTTTGAGATAGTTGATTTTTGAAGTGCCTTTTAAGATAATGGTTGTTCAAGTAGTTGGTTTTGAAGTATTATTAAAGATAGTTGTATAATATTCATGTGTTTTTATTTTGATGGATATTGTTTCCATTTATCGACTTTAAATTGTATATATAATGTCTTGCCATACAAGAAAGACATCATTTTATTAATAGATTGTACTACTACATGAGTAAAAATTATAAGACTGTACTATTGCATCCGTGTTACACATTTATTAAAAACAACCATTAACAACATGTCATACAATTGTAGAAAAATGTATGTCCACACAATATATATAGTGTCCAAGTAAAGTACTTTGTGTCCAAGTAAACTTAGTGGTCAAGTAACTTAACTTTGTGGGCAGTTACTTTGTGGCCAAGTTTTATAACATATAAATATATATTATATATACACACACTAGTTTATCTACTCGTGTGTTGCATGTGATTACCAATTCGGAAAGTATTTTATGATAGTAAATAGTATTGCTTATTTAAATGAAGATTTGAAAAATAAGTTTGGCACAAAATAATATTGTAGAGTTCTTTTGTGAATGTTCAATGTGGATCATCATATATTTATATATATCTCTTATTCACGGGAGCCTATGAAGATGGTCAATGAAAATTTTTATTAGTTAAATGCATATATTTCTTTCAATTTGCTGAAGTTCAATCATGTAATTGGTAGTATCTCAATAATATTACCTTTTAGACGATATTTGTTGTGTATTTTTCTTGTCATCTAACCAGATGTACTTGCACGTGTATGTCACATGAAGTTGTTTAGACGCCATATGAACATGTGAGGAGAACTGCCACATTTTATTTTATGAAATAATTTTTGCATAATAATTTTTATTTTATAAGTTATAATATAATAAACGACGTTCTTGTTGTTGACTCTCATATCGACTTCTCAACTAATTGTGTAAATGAATCAAAGCTAGTTATCTGACTGTCTATAGTTTACTCAGAAATATTTCCTTTCTTAACCGAAAAACTAAAAGTTGAAATTAAAGAATATATTCTATCTGTGAAATCATATATATAATCACATTTTATCTAACACCCAACAAAGATTTAGTTCATATAATTGTAAAAAAATTTAAGTTTATTCAATAAAGCATGATTCATTCAAGGAAAATAACACTGTGTTATCACATATATAGGGGTAGTATCAAAATATGATAAATTATTGACCAAAACGTTAAGATAAGAAAAGATGATTGATAGAAATAATTAAAGTAATAACTATGAGAATTATAATCTTAAAACTAAAGAATGTTTAAGAGTGTAAATAACATTTTCAATAATTAGTAAAAAATATCACGACCCGGACCGTCGTGATTGACATCCACACTACGACTCGGAGGAAGAATCACTACTAACTACCAACTAAAGCAAGAAATCTAAAGTTAAGGTATTTAAGTTACGGAAGTAAGTTAAATAACTAAAGACAAGGTTCCATTACTAAATAAAGAGCTAATAACTAACTAACAATGCGTACGATAAACCTAGAATTTGAAAGTCAATGTACCAAAACTATAATGATATTCGTATCTAACAAGAGATTAACAAATGAACTATCTACTAACTAAATCAAGGTCTATGTCCGAAAATTGTGGACATAGACTAAAGAAAATTCCATGGCAACCCGAACAGTGTGGCTCTCCCTTGAACTCGAAGCGATCACCGATCTCCTAAGTGAGGTCTGTCAACAGTTGTGTGAAGATGCCTTGTACTCATCAAAAATAAGGGCAAGTGCAGAATTAGTACACAACCATTGTGTACTTGTAAGATCACGCGGTTATCCCACTAGTGTAAAAAAAACAAAAAATTACAACATTATAATACATGCATAAATATCAACATATTCAATATTAACATAACAATCAATATCACAGTTCATATGCTTCATCACATAGTTGGTCCTCTCACGGAAACCCAAAGTAAAACTATTAGCATGTCGGAATGTGGCAATCTGATCGAAGTTAATGTAGGCCCATAAATACCTTTAAAATAGACTATTAAAAATTGCATGTGGGGTAAAAGGTCCTTTTCAATGTTTGGCATTATTTACAACAGTTTCGGTCAGTGTTTGGATATATTTCAGACCTTTTCCCTATAAAATAATATTTAATAATATTGGGAAACATTTTGCGAGGGAACCTTAAACATTCTTAGGGAACTCTTCGTCTTCCATAAACCTATTTTATCGAAATCATGAACCTCCATAAAATTTATCATTCTCCAACAAAACTTCCAACTTCCATTATTGAAAACATAAAGAAAAGTGAGACCATGTAATTGTTTCTGAAAAACGAAGTGGACTGTGTCTTTTTCTAATCAATCTTCTTCCATAAGTTAAGTTGAATCTTTTTCAATCTTCTTCCCGAAGTTTAGTTGGATATTTTTCAATCTTCTTCCTCTCAAGAAACTTTAATTGTGCTTTCAATAACTTTTAGGCTATTTGATTTTATTTTGTTTGCGATAGTGTAGCAAAGTTTAGATTTTTGCCTCAAGTTCACAAAATCTCACCCATTTTAGTTCATGTGCTTTATTCGAAACGATTACTGAGGTTTTTCTTCGAATAATGCGTAGTACTTTTTATGTTTATATGGCCTATTGATTTGAATGTTTTATTGTATTTTGTTTGACTTTAATTGTGTTTATGTCAATGTCATTGTCAAGTTTTATTTAAATTGCTACTTGTTTTGCATAATTTTTTAGCATTGCTATGTTTGTATTAATAGACTATTGATCGATATTTTGATATGAAAATTATGTTTTAGTATATCATCCCGTATGGGTAAAAATAGAAGCGGCATCGTTAAACGGTATGCTCCTAAGGCTTTTATATAAAAAAAAAAAGCTGAAGAAATTTCCAAATCTTCAAAAATGAAAAAAATGATAGTCGAAGAACCTAAGTCTAACTAAGATTCTGATACAATGCATAAGATTGAGAACTACTAGTACAGTACCGCCTGGCTAGTGATGATGTTGAATCTAAAAAAAATAAAACGGACGGCGGAGATGAGCAGAGTAGTAGAGATACCGCAGATAATGGAGATGACGATTAGGATCCCCTATCCTGGCCAATTTGTGCAAGAGAAATCTCTGGTAAGTCATGTAATCGAACAACATGAATGAATGAGTTAGGATCCTTTCCAGTGAAAATTTCTGTGAGAGAAAGGATGGTTTTTTATCGTGATTTTAGAAAAAAATTTGTTCTAGAATAAAATATAATGACTTTAGAGGTACTTGGTTCAAACAGTTGAGGCATATTTCTTATATTTAAAGTTCAATGGACATATGGTCCATTATATGTTGCTGCGACATGTCAAAATGATAAAAAAAATTGCATGAGATGTGGTTCAGTGTGAACGATAAGCCTTCTTGTTTTTGGTTAAAACAATTTGCATGGATTAGGGTGCTGAATTACTCAGCATACCCCTGTAATGCAAAATGAAAAAAGTACTTAAGAAAGGTGAGTAACTTCACAATAAAGTGACAAAGAATGAGATCATCGTTGCTACAAAGTTGATAAATTTGATCAAGGGCACCAGATTGAATAAGGTGCAAAAGTTGAAGTTGTCTTTTGTTTGGTTCGTCCACTCGATGTTGCTTGCCCTTGATTGATATAACATTGTGGATTTAAACCACATTAAGATGCTGGATGATTCAGATTTCTTCAAGAGATACCCATAGGGGGAAGAATATTTTGATCTAACAAAGATGTATTTGAAGAACAAAATCAGTTTGAAGAAGCAGATTGAAGTGTACAATAAAAGAGGGAATGCATTTTATGCTCTGTATGACTTCCCCTTGTCATTACTGAGTACTTATTTTCAATTATGTACTTGGTTTATTTTTAAAAGCTTATATATTTATCAAGTATTTCATAGTCTCTCTTTATTTATTTTTTATTTTAAATTTTTCAGGTTTGGATATATGGGATTTTCCCTCATCTTGGTAATTATGCCAAGAAGTCCATGTATTCTCCTTTTTCCATTCCTTATTTAAATAGATGCCACATGTAAAAGAACGATAATATTATCGAAGGTGATCCATTTTATTACAAATGAAGAAGTACAAAGGTATAAATGTTTTTATTACTAGGTAAATTGCCGCACTACGCACGGTGGATAAGTAGGTCAATAATTTGTTTCTAAACACTTGATAATATAGTTGTTTTTGAGTGGGTACAAACTAATGATAAATTGTCAAAAATATTTTATCCAAAGATGAAATGAATTATTTTTTTAATCCTAAAATAGAAAAGATTTGATTATAAGTTCTTATGCATGTTAGTAATTCTTCGTTTTACTTTTGTTATTTATCACCAAAGTGTTTAGAAAAGATAGGTAATTGTTCATTGTCTATATTTGTATTTTCCAAAAGTTGTACAAACAATTTATTCATCCGTTGTGAGAGTTTTCTCCTATTCAAGGCCTCAAAATAAAGAATCTAAATATTACATCTTCTATAATTAGATGTGTACTTGATAAGTTAATTTTAAAATTTTAAAAAAACATCTCTTGGAATTCAATGAATTAACGTGTGCCACTCAAATATATTGATTAAATAAAGTCTTGTCAAGTCCCTTATTCAAAATCATTTGCAGATAGCCAAAAGGAATATTTTCTTATTTATGTTTCGATCAATATGGTTAAAATATTTTTTTCTTGCAACTTTTGATCTAATATTTATAAGGAGATCATTATGTGTTTAATTGTTAATTAATATGGGTTTATCCTACTTTGAGAGGTAATTCATTGACTTCAATCCAACATTTGAACCCCAAACTTTAAATTAAGGTTGATTGCAATACTTACCATCCCACTTCATTTCTTTACTTTTTGAATGTCACTAAGCGATTGAATGTCTCGATAATATAAAAAATTTTAAAACTAAAACTCCATGGTAGAGTGGAACCACCATAACTTTTAAACACTAAAAAGTCCCTTCTTTGGACATCCCATGAATTCTTTAGCCACTGAAAACTTTATAAAGATCAAAGTCATTTATTTTATAAGTTCAAGAATTTTAATTTGCATGATACCAATAGTATAATAATTACATCAAACTCTTGATTAACATATCTTTACTTCAACATTATGATCAAAACCATAAATATAAACGACCAAATTTATAACATGTACTCAAAAATAACAATTAATAACACAAACATAAATTAACGACTTAAAAAATTAAAAGGATTTGTAACAAAAGAATGAAACATAAAGCAAAATATCTAGCTCACTGGATGTACATTGTCCCCTTAAGGAAATTATTCTCCTATATTACTCTAGGTATAAAGAAATAGATCCTCTAAGGATAAAAAGATGTTGTTAACTATAATATTGATACAAAAACAATTATGTTAGTGAACCACTCAACATGAGCAAAGTACTTAAATATTTAATAGTGGAGAAGCAGAAAAAGAAGGTCAGATCCTCTCAGGATAGAATATATATATATATATATATATATATATATATATATATATATATATATATATATATATATATATATATATATATATATGTTTTAAAGTTAGTGAATGTCGTGTAGTATTTATATTTCTTTTTTGTAGATTCTGCACCCTTACCTCACACCTAATGTCGGTTAGACTAAACAAAATTACATGGCAACATTAAGGCATATATGGGCGAAGTGAGAACACAATCATTGATACCTTAAAGAACAATTTGAAAGGTGTCACATGCCTCACTTCAGCAGTAGAGAACAAGGTGGAATAAATATTGGGTGATAACAATTCTAACCAACCTTTAGAGAATTATGTTTTGAGTAGACAAAAACATATACTGCGTAATTGTAATAATTAAATCTATTTGGGCGTGTTGCAACCCTTAAACAATCAATAATGTAAGTTGTTGTTTTATACGAGATGAGAAATTGAGGAGAAGTCAAAAGACCAAGAAAAATAAAGGTAGACTAATTCATATATTGTGTAAAATAATTTATTTTAAAGAATGTTAAGACATTTATCTTGCAGTAGTTGATGAAACTACACAACATAAACACTTTATGAAAATGGTGTTGCAATTGATGTTGATGAAATCATTCCATTAGCAATAGTCGGTGAAGAGATTTTTGTGCACTTGATGAACACTTTGCAGAAGAAGTTAATGAAGTTTTAGAAGATATGAACAAAGAAGAGAAAAAACAAGGGGCGGAGAAGATGGCAGAAAAAGAAGAAGAGGAGAAACTGATGAAAATGAAGAAGAAAAAGTAGATAAGCTACAAGAGATGAAATAAAAAGAAAATGAAGAGGAGAAGATCGAAGGAAAGAAAGAAGAATAAAAAGAGTAGGATAAGTTAGAAGAAAAGAGAGAAGAAGAAAAAGAACATCAGAAGCTGGAAGAGAATTTTGAAGAAGGCTTGGCAGAAGAAGGAACAGGAGGCTGTGATAAAAATTCAATGGACCTGATGTCTATTGTTATGGATCTCAATGGTAATGAATAAGGCATTTGTGATCATGGATTTTTTTCTAAAAGAAAATGGGTTTTTGAAGTGGATTTTAAGACAATATATTTTTGAAATGATTAGTTTTTGATGGTTGATTATTAAGATAATTGGTTTTTGAGATAATTAGATGTTGGTGGTTGATTAGTTTGATAATTATTTTTTGATATGATTAGATTTTGGTAGTTGATTTTTAAGACTATTGATTTTTGAGATAGTTTATTTTTGAAGTGCCATTTAAGATAATGGTTGTTGAAGTAGTTGGTTTTTGAAGTATTATTGAAGACAGTTGGATTATACAAATGTGAGTTTATTTTGATGGATATTGTTGCCATTTATCGATTTTAAATTTTATATATAATGTCTTACCATACAAGAAAGACATCATTTTATTAATAGATTGTACTTCTACGTGAGTAAAAAATATAAGATTTTACTATTGTGTCCCTGTTACACATTTCCAAAAAACAACCATTAACAACCGGCCATACAATTGCTGTAAAATGGATGTCCACACAATATATATTGCATCCAAGTAAATATTTTATGTCCAAGTAAACTTAGTGGTGAAGTAAAGTAACTTTGTGGCTCAGTTACTTTGTGCCTAGTTTTATAACATATATATATATATATATATATATATATATATATATATATATATATTGTATCCAAGTAAATATTTTATGTCCAATTGAGAAATTATTTTTCATTGTAAATACTATTGCTTATTTAAACGAAGATTTGAATAATAATCTTTGCAAAAAATAATATTGCAGATTTTGTTCTGAAACTTCAATGTGAATCATCATATATATATATATATATATATATATATATATATATATATATATATATATATATATATATATATCATATTCACGCGAACCGATGAAGATGAACAATGAAATTTTTAATTAGTCAAATGCATATATTTATTTTCATTTTCTGAGGTTCAATCTTGTAATTGGTTGTATCTCAATAATATTACCTTTTAAACGATATTGATTATGTATTATTCGTGTCATATAACAAGATGTATTTGCACATGTATGTCACATGAAACTGTTCAGATATCATGTCAAGAGAGCCGCAACATTTTATTCTTTTGAAATAATTTCTGTATATAAGTTATACCATAATAAACGACGTTCTTGTTGTTTTATCTCATATTGACTTCTAAACTGATTATGTAAATGAATCAAATCTATTTATCTGACTGTCCATAGTTAACTCAGAAAAGTTTCCTTTTTTTAACCGAAAAACTAAAAGTTGAAATTAAGGAATATATTCTATATGTGAAATCATATATATGATCACATTTTATCTTACACCTAGCAAAGATTTAGTTCATATAATTGTAAAAAAGTTTCAACTTATCCAATAAAGCATGATTCATTTAAGGAGAAAAATAACAACATTGTGTTATCACATATATAGGGGTAGTATTATAATATGATAAATTATTGATCAAAAGTTAAGGTAAGAAAAGATTATCGATAAAAATAATTAATGTAATAACTATGAAAATTTATACTCTTACAACTAAAGAATGTTAAAGAGTGTAAATAACATTTGTAATAATTAGTAATAAATGTCACGACCCGGACCATCGTGATTTGCACCCATACTATAACTCGGTGGGAGAACAACTACTAAAAATAAATTAATGCAAGAAATCTAAAGCTAAGATATTTAAGTTACGGATGCAAGTTAAATAACTAAAGACAAGGTTTCATTACTAAATAAAGAGCTAATAACTAACTAACAACGCGGAAGATAATTCTAGTATTTGAAAGTCAATGTACCATACCTATAACGATATTCGTATCTAACAAAAGATTACTAACAAACTATCAACTAACTTAAGCAAGGTCTATGTCTCAAAATGGTGGACATAGTCTAAAGAGAATTCCATGACAGCCCGAACAATATGGCTCATCCTTGAACTCAAAGCGATCACCGATCTCCGAAGTGAGGTCTGTCAACAATCGCGTGAAGATGACCTGTACTCAACAAAAATAATGGCAAGTGCAGAATCAGTACATAATCACCGTGTACTGGTAGGATCACAAGGCTATTCCACAAGTGTAACACACACAAGCAATTACAACATTATAATTCATGCATAGATATCAACATATTCAATCATATCATAACAATCAATATTATAATTTGCATACTTTATCACATAGTTGGACCTCTCACGGAACCCAAAGTAAAACTTCTAGCACGCCAAAATGTGACAATCCGATCCAATTTTTATGCAGGAACGTGGCAACCGATCCCAGTTGGCATGTCGAAACATGGCAATCCGAACCAAGTTAGAGTGCCAGAATCTGGGAGTCGATCCAAATTACATATCAATAACACATCAAGATCATACGTTCAAGATATGATTTCATGGTATCAATATTGAAATATCACATTTCAACATCTATGATCAATATTGGAACATGCATACATATACAATTATCACAAAGAAACAAAGGAAACATATATCACACAATCATAGAATCACAACCATCACCTACCTCGAAAAAAGCTTGAAACCCTAGACAACTTGATTCTTCCCTTTTTGGATTCGTTCTACTTGTTCGTGGTCTACAATCAACAGTTTATATACAAAAATCAATAAAGAAACACTAAATTCTTGGAAAACACACAATATATGAACCCTAGTTCAAAACACATGCCCTAACTAGTCAATTAGGGTAAATTAAACCATGGAAATCTTCAAGAGAATCTTCCCCATAAATATTGACCAATTCTAAAAGGTTCTACAGATAAAAAAAAATGAGTTTGGGGAGTGAAAAGTTTACCTCTTGCTTCAAGAATTATGGGGAAAAAAGTTGAAATAGCCCATGGGTCGTCTCTTCTCAAAAATTCTAAAAATAAAAAAATAGTTTGTCTAAGGGTTTTATTTATGAATTTTAAACCCATCATCCCGCTACAGCGGCACCCATCACGTTGTAGTAGCGGCACTAATCCCGATGCAGAGGCTCAAAGTGAACCAGTGAGCTGTCTTGAAAAATCCCAAAAATCCTAATCCCCTTTCCGCCTCGCCCGCTATAGCGGCATCCATTCTGTTGTAGCGGCGTCACTGCAGACGCAAGAATCCCGCTGCAGCGGAACGAAGCAAGCCAATGAGCTTACAATAGATTTTCAACGTCTCCCTTTTTAGAATATACTCTTAACGCACTACACTCAAAAGTTCCCTTAACACCAAGATCGATTCTCGATGATTTACTTATCAAAATTCAATTTCGTAAAGTCGTACAAATTTCTTAATGAGTTATCTAACCAATTATGTAATCAAATTCATATTTAGTCCACCCGATTGCTACCAGATTTCCTGACCCCTTGATGACTCTAAATTCCTCCAAATATAGACAAAGACGGGAAAATCCTAGTACTATGAAAAAGTTTTTCCAGTTCCAATTTTTCCCGTTGGCAGTTTTATAACGATGAAACCCAATTGTTACAATAGATACAAATTTATCGATCATTCGTCCCTGAGTGATCAACTAGGGAAAGGTAGGCAAGAAAAGGAACAAGGTATTAGTTGATTCAATGAACAATTGTGGATACTTGTCTCGCATATCCATCTAAGTCTCCCAAGTAGCTGGACAATGTTTGCATTGAAATTTTATAGACTTAATATCATTGGTCCTCAACTTACTAACATCGCGATCAATAACAGAAATCGATTCCTCCTCATATTGGTGGTCCTTGTCTAGCACTATGGAGTCCCTCTTAATGATATAGTCATTATCACTGTAATATCCCATCAATATGGACACATGAAATACGGGATGTACACCGGACAATTTGGAGGTAGCGTTATTCTATACGCCACCGGCCCTACACGTTAAAGAACCTCAAAAGGACCAATATATCGAGGACTCAACTTACCCCTCTTACCAAATCTCATCACCCGCTTCATGGGTGATACCTTGATAAGAACATTTTTGCCATATGGAATTCCATGTCTCTCACCTTGTTATCTGAGTACTTCTTTTGTCTACTCTGCGTGGTTAGTAATTTAGTTTGAATGCTCCTCACCTTATCTTGAGTGTCCTTCACTAAGTCAACCCCCAAAGTTTTTATATCTTCAGATTCGAACCAACCTATGGGTGATCTACATCCCCTCCAATATAACGCCTCAAATGGTGACATATCGATACTCGAGTGATAACTATTATAATAGGAGAACTTACATAGGGGTAGGAACATATCCCAATATCATCCAAAGTCAATTACACAAGCTCTAACCATGTCCTATATCACTTGTATAGTACTTTCTTATAGTCCATCCACCTAGGGATGGAAGGGTGTACTAAAAGTGAGTTGTGTGCCCAATTAATCATGTAACTTCCCCCATAACATGGAAGTGAAAGCGTACCACGGTCTAAGACTATGGAAAGGGGCACATCATGCAGCCTCACCCTCTCCTTTACATAAATCCTAGCCAATTGTTAAGGGTTGTATTACACCCTTACCGGAATGAAATGGGCTGACTTGGTCAATCTATCAACTACAACCCAAATAGAATCAAACCTCCCCAGAGTCTTGGGAAGCCCAACCACAAAATCTATGTCTATCATTTCTCACTTCCATTCCGGAATTAGAATACTTTGAAGTATCCTTGCAGGACTTTGATGTTTAGACTTCTCTTGTTGACAATTCTGACACTTCGCGACAAACTTCTCAATGTCATGTCTCATACCGGATGAGTAATACACTCATTTCAGATCTCTATACATGTTCGTCACGCCTGGATGAATAGAATAGAGCAACCCATGAACCTCTTCCAACAACATTGAAATCAAATCATAAACTCTTGGAACACACATTTTACCCTATAGTTGAGCACACCATAAGCATATAGATTGATTCGTTAAAACTTACCTATTGCAATCTTTGTTCTAACATCATCTGAATCTCCATTTTCAAATTGTTTGGCCTTGATTTCCCATATGAACATGGAATTAGCTTCAACGCTTGCTAACAACCCACCTCTTTTAGAGATGCCCAACTTCACAAACTTAGACTCTAAGGTCTGAATCTCCTTGTAAAACAATCGCTTGGTTCCACTCAAGTGAGCTAAACGACCCATACTTATCGCTTTTTGACTCAAAGTGTCTGCCACAATATTCGTCTTATAGTGATGCACACCTGCTCCTTTAGTGTGTAAAAATTAGCTCCTCATCACGGAGATAAAGCGAATTCCTCTGTCTCAAAATAAAATTGCTAGTGAAATTATTTAGGAGCATCTCTGCGTCGTGGACTTTTTCCAAGATACTGATTTCGTAAATTTTCTCAAGTTTAGCTATTCCAAATCATTCCTAAACATCAAGACATCTTTCTAATCACAAATCAGAATCCTTGAATCCATAATTCAATTCAAGGATCAGTTAAGAGTCAAGTTAAGATCAGCTTTGAGTCAAGTCAAGAGAAGTTAAGATCAAAATCAAGAGAAGTCAAGAATCATATAAGAGTAGTTCATTTCTATGATTTTATAAGTCTTTTACAAATGTTGTAACTTTGATTTAAGACTTAAGTTTCGAGTTCACTAAAGAGTAAAATTTGAAGTACTTTCTTCAAAAGTATATGGGGACTATGTATTCCAAAAGAGATATAAATCGTCTTCACATTTAGATTGGAACTGAAATTGAGATTTACAAAGACCCTTCGGGATAGTTTTCAGAAAAGAACATTAGCTTTATAAATGAAACAAGAAGGGAAACTGAGATTTCCAAGGGTAGCCTTTGAGCTAAGTTTTTGAGCACTAATCTCTAATCACATAAAGTAGTTGTTTTTGAAACCTATGAGCTAAGTATATTTTCGGGAGTAGTTTTGAGCACCGATACGGGAATGCAAGTTAATATTAACTTAAGTCTCCATAAACCATGTACCCGTCATGGGTAGAAAAGGGTCATACTTTTTAGAAGAGTCCTTTTCGCATGGACTATAATCCACTTAGTGATTAGCTTCCTATACCACCGGCAAGGTATTGGATGGTCCTTGACAGCGTGAGGTAAAGTGTTGTATCATCACTATAGCTCTTAAGTGATGGTTGTCGGTTAGAGAAACTCCCGAAGTAGTAATTGCATATTTCCTCAAGGGGTTCTGCTTAGTATGAATGGGGGTATGAGACTTCATTCATGCATTGCACAAGTAGACTATAAGAGGAAGCATGGTATGTCTTTATGACATTATGATTGTGAGTTTACATCATGTTTTAAACAATTTTACTTTACTTTATATTGCACTTGTTTTAAACTACTTTATAATGAAATGAGTTGAGCAAAATATTCATGAGTTTAGAAGATCCAATGTAAGTGTTTCTTTCAAAATATCTTTCAAGCTTATGTTGTTTTATTATTCAACTCGCATACTTTGTACATTCAATGTACTGATGCCAATTGACCTTCATCGTACAATGATGAACACGCATGTCACTAAGATCGGCACCCAGTGCCCCGTTGATCCAATGAGCAATTCAAAGTTTGTTTGTGAGCCTCCTTGCTTTTCGTAAGATTCATTTTTATTGCTTTCAGCATCAGTTGTAGTTCATTAGGATGTTGTGGGGTTTGTCCCAACATCCATCTCAATTGTTTTTAAAGGCTTCATAAATAGTCAGATGTTAATCTTTTGAGTCTTTTCATTATCATTTATTATGTACTAAGATTTTCGTTTCCATTTTTCCAAATTTGGATGTTCTATTTTTGAAAAGTTCTATATTTTCCTTTAAACATTTGAGTAATTGCATTTTAGTCCATATATTAATGCTTTAAGTCTTCTGCTGAGTAAGTATACCAGACCGAGGGTCCGCTCGGGTCCAAAAATGGTCTTTGAGTGCCAGCTCGCCCATAGGTGTTCTCGAGTGGGTACAACCCAATGATAAATTATCAAGAATACTTTATCCAAAGATTAAATGAATTATTTTTTAATCTTCAAATAAAAAATATTTGATTCTAAGTTCTTATGCATGTTAGTATTTTCTCGTTATAGTGTGGTTATTTATAATCAAAGTTTTTAGAAAAGATAGGTAATTGTTTCTTTTTCTATATTTGTATTTTCCAAAAGTTGTACAAACATTTTATTCATCAATTGAGAGAGATTTTCTGCTATTCAAGGCCTCTAAATAAATAATTTAAATATTATACATCTTATATAACTAGTTGTGTACTTGATAAGTTAATTAAAAAAAATTAAAAACATCTCTTGGAGTTTAATGAATTGATGTGTGCCACTCAAATAGTTTGGATTAAATAAAGTATTGTCAAGTCCCTTATTCAAAATCATTTGTAGTCTATGTCACTACTTTGATAGCCAAAAGACATATTTTGTTCTTTATGTTTAAATCAATATGGTTGAAACATTATTTTTCGCAACTTTAATCGAATATTTATAAGGAGATAATTATTTCTTTAATTTTAAATTAATATGGGTCTATCAAACTTTGATGGGTAACATTGACTTTAATCCAACATTTGAACCCCAAACTTTAAATTAAGGTTGAGTACAATACTAATCCTCCCACTACATTCTTTTATCTTTTGACGTCACTAATCAATCAAATGCGTGGATAAGATAGAAACTTTAATAACTAAAACTCCATGGTAGAGTGGAACCACCATAACTTCTGAACACTCAAAAGTCTCTTCTTGGACATCCCATGAACTTTTTAGCCACTGAAAACTCTATAAAGATCAAAGTTATTTAGTTTATAAGTTCAAGAATTTTAATCTACATCACACCAATAGTCTAATGATTACATCAAAATCTTGATTAACATATCTTTACTTTAACATAATAATCAAAATCATAAACATAAACGACAAAGTTTAAAACATGTACTCAAAAATAACAATTAATAACACAAACATAAATTAATGACTAAAAAATTTAAAAGGACTTGTAACAAAAGAATGAAATAGAAAGGAAAATATTGAGCTCACTGAATGCACATTGTTCCCTTTAGGAAATTATTTTCCTATATTACCGAGGTATAGAGGAATAGATCCTCTCAAGATAGAACGTTGTTATTCACTATAGTATTGATACAAAAGCAATAATGTTCGTGAACCACTCAACAGGAGCAAAGTACACAAATATTTAATTGTGCAGAAGCAGGAGAAGAAGATTAGAATTATGTGTTGTTTCAAAATGATAGGAAGTCCCTCTATTTATGGACAACAAAGGGTAGTGTGAATAAATATTTATTGCGCCTAATTGAAAATGTCATAACTCTTTGGAAAAGTCACACCTCTCATAAAATTCACAACTTTTCATAAAAGTTGCAACTTTTCACAAAAGTCGCAACTCTTCATACAGTTACAACTCTTCATAAATATTGCAACTCTTAGTAAAAATTGCAAATTTTCATAGAAATCGCAACTTTTCATAAAAGTCACAACTTTTTATAAAGGGGGGGGGGGGCTAATTTTGGAAATAAATATATTAGAAGGGAATCCTGGTTTGTGGTGGCGCCACGTTGGCAGGCCTAGGTTCCTATATATACATATATATATATATATATATATATATGATTATCTGGCAATGTATTTAAATTAATCAATGTTAGTATTTATATATTTTTTTGAACATTCTGCACTCATACCTCACACCTAATGTTCGTGAGACAAGAGAAAATTACATGGAAAGATTAAGGCATATAGGGGAGAAATGAAGGACACAATCATTGATGCCTTAAACAAAAATTTGAAAGGTGTCACTTGTCTCACTTCAGCAGGAGAGAACAAGGTGGATGAAATATTTAGTGATAACCATTCCAACTAACCTTGTGAGAATTATGTTTCGAGTGGAAAGAAACATATAGTGAGTAATTGTAAAGAGGATAATCTGAGTGAGCGTGTTGTAACCCTTAAACAATCAATGATGGAAGTTGTTGTTCTATTTGAGATAGAAATTGAGGAGAAGTTAAAAGAACAAGAAAAATAAAGGTAGACTAATTTATATACTATTTGTGTAAAATAATTTACTTTAAAGAATGTTAAGACGTTGATCTTACAATAGTTGATGAAACTACACAACATAAACACTCAATGAAGATGATGTTGAAATTGATGTTTGATGAAATCATTCCATTAGCAATAGTTAGTGAAGAGATCTTGTTGCAGTTGATGAATATTTTGTAGAAGAAGTTAATGAAGTTTTAGAAGAGATGAAGGAAGGAGAGAAAAAACAAGAGGAGGAGAAGATGACAGAAAAAGAAGAAGAAGAGAAAGAAGAGGAGAAACTGAAGAGAATGAAGAAGAAAAAGTAGAGAAGCTAGAAGATTTGAAATAAATACAAAATGTAGAGGAGAAGGTCGAAGAAAAGAGAGAAGAAGAAAAGGAGTAGGAGAATCTGGAAGAGAAGAAAGAAGAAGAAAAAGAACATGAGAAGCTGGAGAATGTTGAAGAAGGCTTGGCAGAAGAAGAAAAATATGACAATGATGAAAATACAGTGGACCGAAGTTCAATCGTGATGAGTAAGGCATTTGTGATTATTAATTATTTTTTAAAAAGAAAATTGGTTTTTGAAGTGGATTTTAAGACAATACATTTTTGAAATGATTAATTTTTGGTGGTTGATTATTAAAATAATTGGTTTTTGAGATAATTAGTTTTTGGTGGTTTAATTAGTAAGACAATTAGTTTTCAAGATAATTAGTTTTTGGTATTTGATTTTAATGATAATTTATTTTTGAGATAGTTGATTTTTGAAGTGCCTTTTAAGAAAATGGTTGTTGAAGTAGTTTGTTTTTAAGTATTATTAAAGACGGGTGGATTATATAAATGTGTTTTTGTTTTGATGGATATTGTTGTCATTTATCAACTTCAAATTGTATATATATGTCTTACCATACAAGAAAGATTTCATTTTATTAATAGACTATGGAAACAACCCGCGCTTTGCGCGGGCATTTTTTCCCTTCATTTTTGAGTTGCGTAATATTAAATTGCAATTGTCATGTGAAGTGTCTTGAATGTTTGATGTTAATCTCTCGGCAGTGTGTGTTTGTGTAGCATCATTGTACTTTTGCATGTTGTGTAGGAATGGTATTCCATGTTTGTCCGTTATTGATTCCTTTATTAATACATTATGAGGTTTTTGTGTATGTGGTTGTTTTTTCTATAGGTCCTCATTGTATTGTCAGCGTTTCAGTACGATTTACGATTTATATGGTTATTGTATTTTTATTTTATACTTTGTTTTTTAACATATAATTGTTTTGCAGTTCTATTTAGCAACTGGATGTGTCAAGTGCGGATGGCCTTTTAACGCATTTGAAATCATTTAAAATGCATTATTCTTACACATAACTCTAATTGGTCTGTAAAAGATTTTGTATTATATACCGCTATTAGTTGTTTTGATTCATTGTACGCCATAAATTTGTTATATGGTACCATTGGCTTTCGTAATTGTCCACATCTTTACTTAAAAGGTTATCAATCTGTGTTTATTGGGTAGTATAATAGTGTGCAAGTATTTTGATTAATGGACCTAAATGGCCAGCCTTTTCGATGTACAATATGTTAATTAAATGATATTAAATAGTCAATATTGCCTGCTATATAGTTCTTCAAATGCTTAATAACAACAGTATTTTTTTCTGTATTAAAGTACGAAACTACCAAATAGTATGTTGATACTATGCAATGCACCTTAATTGCGACATAGTTAGCACTTATAGCATTTTATTTGCAAGGATAGAATTGAACCAATGAGGTGCAACATGCGATAAAACATCAATTTAAATAAAAGGTTGTTTAGTCATTTTATCAGCTATTGTATCATTTATTTTTACCATATTTAAAGAATGTTCCATAAAAATGAGTTTCCACTATGAAGTTTCTTCGGTTGTTCTTCTATTTGTTGCGCGTACACGAAATTTTTTAATATTGTATTTGCTTCTATACGTTAATCTCTTCTCCTTACTCCATACCTCGATGTACTAATGTGATAATCACCCTGACAGTTGACTACGGATACTTCAGATGTGTGCCCATGTGTCTCGCATTCCATCTTCATTTTACTTTCCTATGAACATTCATTTTGTCTTTAGTGACCATTTCTTATAGGAAATAAATTATGTTAGCTACTGAATTCACAGTTTTGTCTTAACAACTATTTATGAATTATGTGGTTCTGCTATGGTGTCTATAGACTGACCTGTGACCTGTGGTAATGTCGTTATGCATTCAACTTGCTTCTCCATCATGATTCATTATTTGTATGGTTATTTATCTGTGCATGATTCATTAAAATAAGTTAGTTATGGCTGTAATTGTTTTTTTTTTAATAATTCCCCTATTGCATGGTAAATTGTTAAGAAATACCTCGTCTGTTTCCACTATTCTTGTGCGTACATTCTGAAATATTTCTTTGTAAACAATATTCTGTTTGTATTTCTGGTATACTGTGTCGTTGTCCGTGTTGAGGATCGTCAATCCTGCTCTACTTGTTACACGTGATACAGCGACATATAATTGTCCATGTGTGAAGACTTGTTTTGGCAGAAACAATCCAACTTTTCAAGAGTTTGACCCTGACTCTTATTGATTATCATAGCATAAGATGGCGATAGAGGAAGTTGGCGCCTTTTTAGCTTGAATGGCCACTTTGAATCGTTTGGAGACATGATAATTCTTGGTATTGTGACTCGTGTGCCGCGGTTCTTACCAGAGATAATGTTTACACTAACCGACCAAATTCCCAGATGTGTTACAATTAATCTTGTACCATTGGAGAGTCCTTTCGTTTGATTTAGATTTCTCAGAAGCATAATTGGGCTTCCTACTTTTAAGTGTATTTCATGGTTTGGATTCCTGGGAATCGTAAGTTGTTTAGGAATTCGGTTGGGTATAATATATCCTCCTCATTTGTATTTACGCTTGCTTTGCACACATTATCCGAGCTATAATAAGTCTTGCCTTCGCCTGGTATCATTTTCATTATGTTGTCATTCAACTCATGCACCATTTCATTTTTGGGTGTGAGTATGGCTCTTTCTTGCAAGTATGATGGGTCTTTATACCGCTGTAACAGTGACGAATACACAGCCTGAACAATGGATTCGATTTGATAGTGTGATGGTTCAATGTAAACATCAGGTGGGACATATATGAGATCTTTGCTATTATCTGTCGAAAGCGATCCATCTCCAATCTGCAATAGCCATTTATCAAAACTTGCAATTTGGTGTGCTTCCGAGGCATTTACTTTTCCACAGCTTAGTCGCATATTTCCTTCAATTCATAAATATAGAAGTATGACCACAAGTGCGAGTAGTTTAACGATGCATCAACAATATCAGCTCTTGTTCCATTTGGAATAACGGGCTATATTTGGCGGAAATCACCACTATATACAAAATTTATGCCCCCAAAAGGTTTGTCTGCGCTATTTTCATATCTATCTCATAGAATATCCCTTAAAGTCCTGTCTAACGCTTCAAAACACAATTTGTTAGCCATTGGTGCTTCATCCCAAATAATCAAAACTGTTTTTTTGAGAAGTTCTGCTAATTGGCTGCCTTGTTTGATTTCACATGTCGACTCTGGAGTGACATCTAGAGGAATATGAAACCGTGAATGAGCTGTCCTACCATTTGGTAATAATAAAGCTGCTGTACCTGAAGTAGCGACGGGGAGCACTATTTTTTATTGTGATCTAATCTTTTAAATTGTTGTATTCCACAGAAACGTCTTACCCGTACCACCATGGCCGTGTATAAAAAATAATTTGCCTTCTTGATTATCAACCGATGATATTATTGCTTCATATGCCAATATCTGGCAACCATTTAAAAGATTTAGGGATTTTTCGTGTTGAATTCTTAGGTTGTCGTTGTCATAGTATAGCTCTTCATTGATTAGTCAATTACCTACATTCCGCATTAGCGTTGAATCTGGAATAGGCATACCTTGTATATCATTCAAACTTCTACCCATCTTTAGAAGGATGTTTTCAATCTCCAATAGTATGTACGATTCAATTTGCTTTGCATTCAGTTGTAAATCATTCAATCGTAATCTCTCTGCATTGATGTGATATCTTATGACAAGCAGTCATTCCACTCTTTGTCGTCATCTAATAAGCCTAACGTGTAGCAGGCCTCTTTATATGTTTTATGATTGACTCCATTGATTGTTCTAATGCTTTCAAATGAAGTGCACCTTCTGACAAAATTTAGCAACATCCGCA
Source organism: Solanum sitiens (assembly GCA_016801875.1). NCBI lineage: Eukaryota > Viridiplantae > Streptophyta > Magnoliopsida > Solanales > Solanaceae > Solanum > Solanum sitiens. Next base: position 643,998 of record JABWTJ010000073.1, on the reverse strand, counting down.
TATAAAATCATTCGCCACTTGCCGGGTGTCTAAAGTATATTCTACCAACTGCGTGTCCCTTTTGCCTCCTGTTCCACTGCTTGTCTCTTGCATTACAGACCCAGCGTGTTTGAAATTCTGAATATGTAAGCTCTCTGGCATCAGGATATTTTTTGTTAGTCTCAAACCATTCTGTAAATTTGGTTTTCTCAATATCCGGTATGCTAAGTACGCTTTCAACTCGCCTTGATTCTTGAAATATTATGGTGTTTTTCTCTTCTAAATGGAAAGTTAAACGCTCAACTGGTGGTTGTTTGTAATGTATATCAAATGTATAGATCCTCTAGCAAGCTTCGGTAGTCGATATGTATCTGCAGTCTAGATACTTTTTGATCTCATCACTTTCTGTCGTATTTTTGGACGATTCTATTATTACTGTTGCTCTATCCGACCCTTTATGAACATACTTGAATAGGTATTTTATTGACCTTGAAAAATTGCAGTCTTCAACATTTATATGTGCATCAAATTGGACAAGCAAGTCCCTGTTGTATGGAACCACATATTTGTTATCTAAGATGATACCATTTTTTTTTATTTCAATACCATTATTGCGCCTCATATAGATAAGGAATCCATGATAATCAAAATTCGTTCTGTCATTGTATTTCTTTGGGAAATGTTTTGTGCACTATCCTTGTTTCATACATGGGCAACTGTGATTTAGTTCTCCACAAGGTCCGTGTATCATATAGTTCTTGACTGCATTATACCCATCTGGGTCATCTTCATAATTTGGTATTTTAGCTGATATTACTCTGTCAATTTGATCTGGTGTGGGGTTCTTTAAGGATTCATGAAGGAACAACAATATATGTACATGTGGCAAGCCTCTTTTCTGAAACTCAAATGTATATATACCTGCATATAAAATTGTACATGGACTTGATTAGCATATTTCAGTCGTGATGTGGTTTTTTAACAGTTCACAATAGAGATAGTGTATTATAACAGTATGGTTGTCACGCCCTGTGCTACCCCCGAGATGCGAACACAGAACCTAGGACTACAAGTGATCCCAAGCTAACCCTGCTGGCATGATCATGAGCATACTAAAGAATAATAAACTGTTGCGGAAGCTAAATCATACTTACAATCAAAAGATGGGGAATACACATATGCTAAATCTGAGATATATGAAAAATGATAAGTTAAATACAAAGAAAATATCAACTCAACGCTAAGCTAAAACTAACTATGTCTAATAATAGCCTCTAAACTGGACTAGAAATACTGGGAGAATCCCCAGCTAAATCTAGCAAAAACTGAAATTAAATGACTAAAGACTGAAATGAAACTCATGACTGTTGTCCTCGGAGAATGAGGACTCACCACTGAATTTGCTAAACTGGAGATCGGAAATCGATCTATGCGTGATCTGGATGCTGAGAACCTGAACCTATATCACGAGAAGATGTAGCGCACGTATGCGTCAGTACTTGAAGGTACTGAGCATGTAGGATAGAGTAAAGCTGAAATAAAACATAACTGAACAAACACAAAAGCAAGTATAATAAACTTAACATAATATACTGATTTTCTGAGCTAACTGAATGCAATGACCAATTTAATAACCTGCTGAAACTGAATACTAAATATACTGATAAATGGTCAATGTAGAGAGTCTGACTGATCTGTGGGAGCTACTAATAACCGATAATAAAACCACATGAGCTAAATGTGGAGTCCGATGTATACGCCCCATCGAGAGGACCCAATATACCCTGCCAAAGGTATAAAGGCATGCTGGCGTGATCACTAAACTGATTGCCCACAGAGGGGACTTACAACCTACTTGGCTAGTAGTTCTGGGACTATTGGGTACGCTAAACCCTAGTCCAACTCGGTATTATGCTACTCCCAATGAATTATGTAAATTCACTGATTATGTTTGAGTTTCTGTAAATACTGGATAGCTCGAAACTAAACATGAAAACCGAGAATGTAACATTTAATCTGATAATGATGCATTAAAAACTGAAGCATATATATCTGCATAACTGAAATATCTGACCTAGCATGTATAATTCAAGAACTAAAGAAATACAAAGCTAGAGTTCTAAAATTCATGCGATAATCTGAGTAATAACATGATAATCTGATTTGGACATATATTTAACTAAATCATAATGTTCTATCAAAGTTCAAGAAACCCTAGGTTTAAACATGATAAGAGAGTCAAGAACTGACTGAAAACTAGGGACCCAATGGGTAAAAGGAACCCACTAGTGAAATCCCACATACCTGGTGATGAAATCCACAAAAAATACTTATGTTTCGGGGCTGGAACTGCTGGAGCTTGTGGCGTTCTTGAACTAGGGTTCTTGAGCTTTTTCTCCTCTCTTGCTTGTAATTTTGTAAGTTTTGATTTAATGATTTGACTTGGATATGTTTTAATTATGTTTCTAGGCTTAAACTGACTAAAATTTGATGATTTAGGGTCAAAACGATGTAACTTCGGGTTTAAACGGAGTGGTAAAGGTCCAAAAGACCCCTGGGAAAGTTGCTGTCGGACCAAACGACGGCCGGGACTGACGGTCCGTCGTCTAACCGACTCCCCGTCGTTGGGTCCGTCGACTGGGCCTGTTCGACAGGCCTTTACTAAAATGGGCATAACTTTTTACTTGGAGGTCTGATTTTAGCAAGGTTGGTGGATATGAAAATATAATTCAATTATCTATCTGTTGGTAGGTCATGGGACACCTAATTAGTTTTGTGCTAAGAGCTATGACTATTTTAAGTTGACCCAACTACATTTCCCCTTAACCGTCTGCAAAATTTCCACCTACGGACCGTGCTGGTAATCCGTAGCTCTTGTCAGAGAGTGGGTAAAGGGAGTCTTGATCGACGGTCATGGAATACGGACCGTCATCTCACCTACGGACCGTAAGTCCGTCCGTCGTCCAAGACTTAACCAATTTTTCTGGGCTGAAATTTTTGGGAGTTTTTGATCCCATCGACGGTTGTGCAGGACGGACCATGGGTCAATCTACGGTCCGTCGATGGCACCGTTGGTTGCACCTGTAGATTTTTCTGAAAAAAACTGATTTTTGGTCTTTTTTGACTACGGGGTGTTACATGACGATTTCATATATTGTTATTTAGTAGGATATGGAAGAGTATTTGGTAGGCAGATCTTACAGGCTTTTACTTTCCCGAAAGGTTTATCCTTCTTAATATGTTGCATTAGTTGACATAATTTTATGTTGAAAACTCTACATATGATGTCCACGCGGCTTGGATCGGCGTCTTGGTTTATAAGGCTTAACATTGCATGTATTTCAGGCCACTTTGTGTTGCAAGTGAATGTCAGGAACAAATCTGGATATCCAGCCCACCTGCATATGGACATTGCATCTTGGTAATTTTCTGCCTGGTAGCGAGGTCCTCCCGTGTGGGACAAAGGTAGTATAATAGTTTCTCCACCATTGAGCAATCTGAATCTCCACGCACAACTGCATCCATCAATCCACCAAAAAGATCAGCCCTGAGTTTTGTTTGATTATTGCGGATGCACCTAAATCTTTCTTCTTCAATTGCCATGTAGTCATCCACAATGTACTGTTGCAACAACCTCCCACCTTGTAGTAAAGTGTGCGACTCATTAAGGCGTTGTTGTATGCGGTACCCATAAAATTGTCTCATGGTTAAGTTTTCACGCGTGAATGTTTTTTTGCTTTGTGAAACCAAACGAATTCCAAGCCTATATCCATCTTCGCCATATGGATGTATTAATGGGTAAGTCATCGACATGAAACTTGGGTGTAAATCAGTGATCCTTTGCAGGCCATTCTTACGGTGTCCCACAATTATGTCTCACTGGTAGTTTGCATCTATTAGTTCTCCAATAATTAGTACCCCTACTTCTAAAGCGGTTGGTAAGTTGTATTGTCGGGCATCTGTGGTCCTTTCATTCAGAAGGCGCATACGAAACTCTGTTTGTGGTTCTTCTCTATGTCTATACTTTGCCATCCGAAATGATTTTACCAAAACATTATGCTCGTCGAGCATTTCTGATATACCCTTTACGATTTCTGTTTCAACTTCTTCACGCATCATATTTTTCATTCTATTCTCTATCTCATTATCCGTATCATATATATAGAGTTGCGCAAATTGTAGCGTCTTGCCAATTTCTTGTAATAGTGAGCCAATGTGATGGTAATTTTGACCACTTATTCGAAATACATAAGGACCCTTTGAACGATTTATTGATCTGTCTACTCGGCCTCCCATTACCAACCTGCATAAGAACACAACCCAAACCAACCCTAGATGCATCACAATAAACAGTGTAATTCTCACCACACTTAGGCAAAGTAAGCACCGGGGCTGAAGTGAGTCTGTCCTTGAGTTCCTGGAAACTCCTCTCACAAGTCTCCATCCACTCAAACTTGGCTTTCTTCTTAGTCAAAGCTGTCAATGGGGCAGCAATGGAAGAAAAACCCTCCACAAACCTGCGGTAGTAACCAGCCAATCCCAAAAAGCTACGGATGTCAGTGGGAGTAAGAGACTTTGGCCAGTTTTTCACAGCCTCAGTCTTCCTGGGATCCACCTTTTTGCCCTGATCGGATACAACATGACCCAGGAAGGTCACTGATCTCAACCAGAATTCACATTTGCATAATTTGGCATACAAATGATGCTGTCTAAGTACCTGCAAGGTTAGTCTCAAATGCTGTTCATGCTCTTCCTTGGTCTTAGAGTAGATGAGAATGTCATCAATGAATACTATGACGAATGAGTCAAGGTATTCACGAAAGACCCTGTTCATGAGATCCATAAATGCAGCAGGTGCATTCGTGAGACCAAATGACAGGACTAGAAACTTATAGTGACCATAGCGGGTACGAAAGGGTGTCTTTGGGATATCTCCATCCCTAACCCTAAGCTGATGATACCCTGAACGAAGATCAATCTTAGAGAATAAATTAGACCCTTGGATCTGATCGAACAAATCATATATTCTGGGGAGTGGATACTTATTCTTTATAGTGACTTTGTTGAGCTGCCGATAATCGATACACATTCTAAGGGTTCCATCTTTCTTTTTCACAAACAACACCGGAGCGCCCCAAGGGGATATGCTCGGCTGAATGAAACCCTTGTCAGTGAAATCTTTTAACTGTAGCTTCAACTCTTTGTGTTCAGCTAGAGTCATTCTGTAAGGAGGAATTGAAATTGGTTTAGTATCGGGTTCTAAATCGATACCAAAGTCAATCTCTCGAAGGGGAGGGACTCCATGCAAATCATTAGGAAACACATCTAGGAACTCATTTACTACAGGCACTGAGTCTAAGGAAGGAATGGCATGATCTAAATCATTAACAGTCACAAGATGACACAATAACCCCTTGGACATCATTTTATTGTCCTTAAGGCTCGAAATCAAGAGGTTAGGACGACTCGAGTTGTACCCCTCCCAGACTAGCTCCTCTTCATTAGGGAAACGAAATCTCACCACTCTACTACGACAGTCCAAGCAAGCATAACAACTGTGAAGCCAGTCCATGCCAAGAATAACATTAAAATCATGCATGGGTAACTCAACCAAGTTTGCACACATAGTCTTACCACTCACAACTATTGGGCAATCCTTGTATACTCTATTAGTTCTTACATTCTCTCCTAAAGGTGTACTAACCACTATAGGATCATGCAGAACTTCAGGAAACATCTCAAAAGTAAAAGCAAGCAGAGGAGTCACAAAGGAAAGCGTAGACCCTGGATCAAGTAAAGCATAAACAGAAGTTGAGAATACTTGCAGCATACCTGTGACCACATCAGCGGACTTCTCCTGCTCCTCCCTGCCCTTCAGGGCGTAGAACCTGTTCCTCTTAGGAGGCTCGGCTGCTGCTGCACCCTGTGGATTAGGCCTAGGCTGAGCATTACCTCCAGCCTGACCTCTGTTCTGTGGACAGTCTCTGACCATGTGTCCACTCTTACCACAACCGAAGCAGGCATTAGTGCCCTGTCTGCACTCTCCATTGTGAGCTCGGCCACACTTAACACAATTCTTCTCAGGACGCTGCATCTCACCTCCATTGCCCTTCTTGGGCTCAGGTCTGCCTCCTCTAGGTGTAGCACCCCTCTGAGGATTTGAATTCCCAGAACTCTTTGCCCCTTTTTGAACCTTGGCTGCTCACTGTAACGACTTGCTTAGTCGTTTTGAGCAGCAGATTTTAATTCTGGAAAAACTGTCTGAGACGACGTATCCAACGACGGACTGTCATGGGCACGATGGACCGTCGAGGGTGTCTCGTTCCAAACACTTGGAATTCTTATATTTGAGTGCTGAAATCGACTCTCTGAACTCTGTGACGGACCTGCAGGACGGACCGTCACAGACATGACTGACCGTTGTGAGTTTCCGTTTCAAAACACTTCAACTCTTGAGAATTGGGTACTGAGAGCAATTCTCTGAAGTCTGTGACGGACCTGCAGGACGGACCGTCACAGACAAGACGGACCGTTGTGAGGTTCCATTTCAAAACACTTCAACTCTTGAGAATTGGGTACTGAGAGCAATTCTCTGTCCGTCGTGACGGAAGTGCAGGACGGACCGTCGTAGGCACGACGGACCGTCACAGGTTGCGTAATCCCAGTCTGGGTCAAATTTCTGGGTAAGTTTTAAAGGGGAGTTTTGGACTATTCTTGCTAAAATTATAAATTTCGTGGGTCAATGTTAAAAACTCAATTTCTTGGGGGTGTGAAGGAGATAACTTTGAGTTACTTAGTGGGTTATTTCCTCATCTTCTATACCTAATTATTTGCTAAATTAGGGAAAAGGGAGAGAGTTTGGAAGAAGAAAAAATAGAGAGAAGAAGGAGAGAAAGAAACGATCTATAGAGAGAGACAACCAAGAGGAAACAAAAAGCTTGAGAGATTGCTTGCTTGATCAAGAATCCTTGGTGAAGGTAGGTTATGGTTTGATACTATTCGTAGTAAACTCTTAATAGTGAATGATATGTATTGGTAGTATTGTAAACCCTTCTATATGCTTAATTGTATGCTTGCATGAATGTGATTATGTGATTGTGATAAAATAAGCTTAATGAAGCTTTGAATCCAAAATCTTGAAGAAACCCTAATTCACCTTGTTATTGATGATGCCTTCGTATAAAAGAAGGCTTGATGAACTAAGTAATGAGATTGATGATGCCTTGGTATAAAAGAAGGCTTGATGAATTGATAGAATGATGTTAGTGGATCGGAGTGTCACGTTCTGACACATAGTATTAGGGGATCGGGTGTCACGAACCGACACGTAGAAGTAGGGGATCGGAGTGTCACGTTCCGACACATAGAAGTAGGGGATAGAAGTGTCACGTTCCGACACATAGTATTAGGGGATCGGGTGTCACGAACCGACACGTAGAATTAGGGGATCGGAGTGTCACGTTCCGACACATAGTATTAGGGGATCGGGTTCCGACACATAGTGTCATTAGGGGATCGGGTGTCACGAACCGACACGTAGAAGTAGGGGATCGGAGTGTCACGTTCCGACACATAGAAGTAGGGGATCGGAGTGTCACGTTCCGACACATAGTATTAGGGATCGGGTGTCACGAACCGACACGTAGAATTAGGGGATCGGAGTGTCACGTTCCGACACATAGTATTAGGGGATCGGGTGTCACGAACCGACACGTAGAAGTAGGGGATCGGAGTGTCACGTTCCGACACATAGAATTAGGGGATCGGAGTGTCACGTTCCGACACATAGTAGTAGGGGATCGGAGTGTCACGTACCGACACAAGAGGAAGAAAGATAATGAATCTTGAGAGATGTTAATATACTCAATGTAATGAACCTAATTTCCCAAATGAGTGTGGTATTGAGGCTTGAGTCCTCATGGATGAACTTGGTAGTACTTATTGATGATTATAGTACTTGTTGCTACATGTTGAGTATTGTAGTTGATTTATGATATGAACTGATATATACTGTTTTCTATTTTGAGTTGGCCGATGATACCTACTCAGTACTTGTGTTTTGTACTGACCCCCTACTTGTTGTTTCTTTCTTTGTTATTTGGGGAATGCAGCAAACGTACCGTCGTCTTCAACTCAGCAGTAATTCTAGCCAGTCTTCACTACACCGGATTTCAGGGTGAGCTAATGCTTCTAGCTTGGACTGGATCTTCTCTTCAATGTCTTGATGCCTTGAACTTCCGGCATGGACTAGCCTTTTATTTATTTTAGCTTCTTAGATACTTTTAGATTTGTAACTTGAGGATAGATGTTCTTGTGATGATGACTTCCAGATTTTGGGGATAATGAGTTTTAAGTCTTCCGCTTTGTATTTTGTTCAATATGTTGGGGTTTTAGATTGGTTGGTTCGCTCACATAGTAGGATAAGTGTGGGTGCCACTCGCGGCTCGATTTTGGGTCGTGACACTCACGGACGCCAAAGTTGTTTCTGTGGCCTCCATGGCTGGTACCTACCTGATCTTGAGGCCTAGGCCTCCTAGTATCACGAACATATCTCTTTCTGCGGCTGTCCTCTACCTGCTAGACATGCACCATCAACCTGGAAAGATCCATATTATCATGGAGCATCGCAGATCAACACTCCTCCTCCAGGTCTCCATTGATTCCTGTGAGGAACCTGCTCATCTCATCCCTGCTGTTAGAAACCAGGGAAGTAGCATACCTGGATGATTTCAACAAAGTTCAGTATTCTCCTCATTCTTGCTATTAAATACTAGGCAAAATAACATACCTTGATAGCTTAACAAACTTCAGGGAATACTCCCGACTGTTATAGAGCCTTGTTTAAGGTTGATGAATTCCTCAACCTTGGCCTTCCTCATCTCCCTGGGGAAGAATCTCTCCAGAAATGTTGTCTTGAACAGCTCCCATGTGACTGGCACTCCACCCAAAACTCGTCTATCTTGCCACATCTTGCACAAAATCTGTGCAACATCCTTGAGCTGATAGGAAGCCAGCTCAGCCTTCTCTATATCAGTGGCCCCCATAGCCACCAGAATCTTATGCACCTCATCCACAAACTCCTGGGGATCCTCTGCAGTCCTGGACCCTGTGAAAATAGGAGGATTCATCCTCGTGAAATCCCTCAGCCTGTCAGCCATGCTACGAACCAGTGGGTTCTCCCTCTGAACTTCCTGCCGGTTGACCTGGGCAGTCATAGCCTGGGCCTGCATAGTAATGGACTGTGCCATCTGGGCCAGAGATGCCCTCACCTCAGCATCAGTCAACCCAGCTGGGTTAACTAGCACAGCCACTCCTTCAGCTGGAGCATGGGGTGGAACTCGGTTACCTCTAGCAGCTACTCCTCCTCTCCTCTGACCAATAGCCCTCCTAGTGTTAATTCTCTGAAAACAACAAAAATTTGATGTTAGACATGCTCATAACACCAAGAAATTAAACTTTAGGAGAAGCACGATAAGATCAGAGAAAGGGATGTTTTCCTACGCATCATGCAGTCTCTAATCCAGGATAGTGGTGCACTTCACTACCATGACTTAGAAACTACTCAATGTGGTTGATGTGAACTCATTATTATCGGAATTTAACCTAGTGCTCTAATACCAACTTTTTCACCACTGTAATCTAGACCCCAGACGAGACCGGTGTCGTTGACCTCTCACAGGTCGCACACAAGCCTACTTAGTCATTTATACTTCCTCTAGGTTAATTTTTAGCGGAAAATTTGAAACTTTTTGTTTCCTTAACATACTTGTTAAACATTTTTATCATTTCATAATTGTTCACCATCAACCATCTAACATTAAGAGATAAGCAACTGAAAGAATTAGATCAATAAGTATTAAGTGTATAATTGCCAAAATGGCACCAATACAAAGTCTGAATAAAAACAGGAAAGAAACGCTAGTGGAACATGCTCCACTAGCTCAACTCTAAAACTAAGATAGAATGTAAAACAGTAGCATCCTCGAAAGCATGAGGACCTACCAAACTCCGGATGAATGCTGACGTCCGGATAGCTGCAATAATGATCCTGTAGCTCTATCGCCCACCTGTGCCTGCACCTAAAATAGTATATATGTATAGGGTTAGTACACACTTGTACTAAGTATGGGTATATGAAAGCACACACCACGGACATGCATGAGAAAGAATATATCTTTCCTAACAACATGATTTTTGGAAGTCAACTCAGTGGACTTGCCAAATTGAGATTAGGAAAGTTAGTGAACTTTCCAAATTGGGTTAGGAAGGTCATGCCAAGAGAGTAACATGCATCATTATAAATATCGTATTGCACACAACACATAACATGTTCATATAGCACATATCATAGCACATAACATGTAACACATAGCTTCTTTCATATCATTCATTCATATGGCATGAGACCTTGGAGTCATGGACTTGACATTAAGACTTTCCAAAATGAGGGCTCAACATATGGGACCTCAACTAGGGAGTCTTCATTAGCAAACACAGAGTCTGCTTCATTCATTCATATGTACTTCATTTCATTTCATTCATAAGCCAGTGTGAACACCAGCTATACCTAGGGTGTAGTTTAAGACTTTCATCGGGCTTGCTATGCATTGATCAATAATAACCTAATGTCATTACCTAAGTCTAGCTCACCTCTTGATTATCCTATCCTAGTACCTTTGGTATCATTCATTTCATTATGTGCTTCATTTGAGGCTGGCCTCATTCATTCATTGGGAACTTTAACTTTAACCGACATAGATCATGTGAGCATCATGAAATCCAGTGTCTCCCCCACACCGAAAAGAGGAGGAATCACCGGCCAAAGTGACCCAATAATATGCTAGCGTACATGGGAATTTAACCCCGCCAGGTTCTTATATTGGCAGTATAGGTTCGAAGACTAGGAGATGTAAGGAGACCCATACCCGGCAAGCCGGACAGTCTCATCTCATGAGAGTTACGTGAACCTCCGCCCTTCTCAAAAGAAGGCATCACCGCTCATAGATAGCCTATCATTGCTCAGTATAAAGTTCCATTACATTCATCTCATACGTCATGGAAGCTAGCTTCTAGTATGAGGACATCATAGCTCATTATATGATTTCTCATCTCATCATTAGTATTAAGTGTATGAAGCTCAATACTTTCATTAGAGTGTTCATAGAGACTGGTGTCTTCATTATTTTTCACTCTCATTGGTGAGTACGTATTGGTAACATTTACTTAGGCTCATTTGAGATTGCTCTCATCATCTACATTAGCCTCACATCATGTTGTCACCACATCCTTCATCATTAGTACCTTTTCTTTTCATAGTTACTCACCTCTTATTACGTGAATGTTCATTTAATCATTTCATAGTCCATCTCATCATATACCAATGCACTTGGTCACTTAGTGTATCTTACACTCATACTTAACCCTCCTAGGGTCCATCATTTCATTACATACATCTTAGGTTCACTTATTTTTGAACGTATGTTAGACTTATGTGTCTATACACACAAGCCATGGGGCTTCATTCATAGTTTGTTAAGTGATTCTTACTTTCCTAAGATTATGTAGTATAAGACTTATGTATCTTGTATATATGCCAAGATCTTAATTTGATCTAAGTAGATGGCATTATTCTTGGATATTTTATTCACGTATGACTTATGTATCAATACAGAAGAGTGGGCAAGGAAACCCAAGTTTGAGTCACTTGGATATCATTTATAATTTTCATTGATTTTATTTCTAATATTCATAACATTAGAACTCTAAATTAAATCTCAACATTAATATTGAAGGATTAATTTTCTATTTAATTTTTCCCTTAAGATGGCCGAAGGGTTGTGGGTTCGAACCCCCACAACCTCTTTTTATTTTTCATTAAGGTTTCATTACTCATTTTTGCCCAAACCAAGAGGTTGTGGGATCAAATCTCCATAGCCTCTTGTATTTTTAATAATAAAATTTAATGAAATAGGGAGGTTGTGGGTTCGAACCCCACAGCCTCCCTTTAATTTTTCTCTAATTTCGCTGAGGAGGCTGTGAGGTGGTGGGTTCGAACCCCCACAGCACTTCTGTCTTTATGTTAATTAAATGGGGTGAGTCGCAGTTATGTTGTGGGATCGAATCCCCACAGCCTCACTTTATTTCTTTGTAATTTCGCTACTTCCTTCAGCATTGAGGTCGTGGGTTTGATTCCCACGCCTCACGTTTTCAATTTCTTTATTTTCTCTTCTTTCGCGCATACCTGGAGGTCGTGGGTTCGAATCCCACGCCTCCCATTTATTTGTTTAATTAATTTTCTCCTTCTTCTCCCTATAGATCGCGAGTTTGATCCCCCTCCAGCCCCATTTCACCTTTTTTTTGTTTTCGCAAAATCTGAAGCTGGGATCGAATCCCCTTAGCCTCCCTTTCCCTTTTTCCTTTGTCTCGCGACCAGTAGCTAAGGGGTTCGATTCCCCTTAGCTCCTTCACGTTTTTCCCTTTCTTTTTCAGCTTCTTTAACAGGTGAGGTCTTGGGTTCAATTCCCATTGACCTCACTTATTTTATTTTACTTTAAAAACCCAGAATTTGACATCCTTGAAGGGTACAAAAATCTGGAAATGTTAGTCTCCTTCAACTCATTTTTTTGGTGCATTTTTCATAACTTTAGTTAGCTAAAAGAAGGTTATTCAACCCACTATATCTCATTATAATGAACATCACATTACACACACATTACACATATAAAATACACCCGAAACACATGAATTATTTGACCCTAAAACAGTGGCTAAAGCCACTGCCCACGATGCACACACAACACCAACTTTTTGGTCACACTTTGAATATTATTTTTGTAGTTTCCCTCACATAAATATGTTCACATTTAATATAAACACGTCAATCATGCCTAAATCTAGCAGCACAACATACCCATTCTACGAATTCGTTGGGAGCTAAGGACAAGGACATACAAAGGGGAACAAACTTAGTTTTCAAGAGCTTGAGAATCGTTCGAAGGAAAGTACTCTTGGAGGAAGAATTCCAGGAGATAAACCCATACCTTTTGATGTTGTTTAAGTGCGAAGCTGCTGACCAAACGTTCCTCCAAACCACGCCCAATTCACTTCAACTTACACACCACTCGACGAACCTCTCTTTGCCTTGACGTTTTGATTACTTTGTCTTTTCCTTAAAAATTCTTGTGAGTTCTTCAAGTGTGAATAACTTTTAATATTTCATCAGTTTTTTTTTTGGCAGAACTAACGTGAGAGAGAGAGAGTGATGAACGTGAGAGAGAGCTTGAGAGAGAGTGAAACGTGTGTGTAGTTGTTTAGGATTAGGGGATGACTTAGTCAATTAAGGACTCTCCTTAATATTTTAAAAAAATATGATTTTCCTTTTTATTAAATCAGTTAATATGTATTAATTAGTTAAATTAATTTATCAATGTTAAATAAAAGCAATTTAAATCATTGCTTCCACCTAGGTTCGAACCCGGTTGGAGCAAAACTCTACTCCAAGAGCTCAATTTCGGCTCTCTCTCCCAAAATTGCCCCTCCATCTTATTAAATAATTAATTAAATATATATTTAGGGTAAATTACGATTTTACCCTCAGCCTGGTAAAAGACCATTTTACCCCTAGACCCTCAAAACTTAAGATTTCTTCTTTTTAAGTCCGGTAAAGACTCTTTCGATTAAATCTTTGTTTTCGAGAGCCTCACATGGTTGGTTCCAACCTTTCCAAGCTCAACTAACTCCCCAAGTTAGTTGACTTGGTCGTAGTAAGGGTTCTGAGATCTGGTTCTACGCGTATCAATCCGTGTGAACCTTGGTTTAATCGCAAGCATTATTGAAACATTTACATCATTTGTCGTTAATAACTCTATATATTTATAAGAAACGGATATACACTTCTTTTCAATTCAGCTGCATTTTGTAGAGGGGTGGTTTGATCCCAGTTTCATTAACATAATATTGCATGAATAAAAACATTTACATCATTTGTCGTTAATAACTCTATATATGGACTTGTAACTGTGAAATACATATGCGATTGAATTAGACATGCTTGTCGATAGTAATAATTTGAAGGTCCATATCATATAACTGGAGTTCTAAGCCTTTAAGTTGGGATTTTTGTTATTGTCTTGATAAATATTTCCCTCGTCTTCAGTATCTATGAGGAACTTCCTTCTTTTCTTCAGCTTTCTTGAATAAACTTTTATATTTCTACTGGATGTGTCATCACCCACATCAACATTTTCTATATAGTTGTTAGTGTGTGAAGAACCTGCTTTCTGGACATGGGGTTGTGAGGGATCTTCCATTTTCTCTTTGTCCTGTAGAGTAAAATGCATACCAAATGTTAATTTTGGTGTAAGGTAAATATGGCGGTTATTGATGATGTATGTATAAATGAAATATGTACTATAATGTAAGTAGTTGTAGGACATGTCACCTTCTTAGCTTTGTTACTGCGATACTGCAATTCCAATTGTTCATCCGGCTGGTAGACTTTGGAAACTATATAATTTTCCAGCCCCTCTTTCAAATTGTAGTTGCTCCATTGTAAGTTTGAATACAAACTCTTTGCCGCACAGGGACTTTATTGGTGATTGTAGATCCATATCATTTTTGGAGAATCGATTAAGCAACTTGGATGCAGAAGTATCAAGCAACTTTTATGCCTCACCATTAAATAGGACAAAAGTTGTTTGTCCACCATCGTCTTTGACCTTAATGTGTATCTTGTACCTGTGTTTTCCATTAAAATTAGTGTTTGTTTAAACATAAGGTTGATGTACATTGTTGAATGTATCCTTACCTAACCAACGGAAAGTCGCACTTTCTTTCGCACTTGAGGCATGTGTACACACCGTCTGTAGGTTCAATCTTTTTGTTGCATAAGTTGCAGGATATGTAATACCAATCAAAGTAGGTATCTATTTCAGTGATCTGAGCACGCAACGTAACCATGCATTCCTGGCATATGTAAAATGAAGTCGTTTGAATTTGAAATAAAGGCGTTTAGATTTTTTGGATTGTTCATACGGTAGTAACACAGATTAAGGCACTAACCTCTATGTCGCAACTCCAATCCGAATCCAGTAACTCTGTGACCGTCATTCTATTGGCAAACATGGCTTCCTCCAAAGGTATGTTACCTGCATTGGCACTGTCGATGGTTTGTATATGAACGATTTTAGTTGCATACTTTTGGATCAATGAGGTGATGTTGTCCATTGGTAGGTTAGCATATGTTTTGCTTGCCGCGGTTGTGGAAAAAGTTAATTCACCTATGATGAAGCAAAATTAAATTAAGGGGCACCTATTTATTCAAACTGTAACATATGAAATAACGGATATGGTGTTTAGTAGTTGTACCTCTGAATTCCTTTAGAGTAGTTGCTGTAACAATGACAATGTATGGACCAGATTTTGGGTTGAATAAGTAGGGATAAAATCCTTCGGCAAAATCCTCCCACAATGTAATTCTTACCTTGACAGACCTATCCTCCCTAAATAACTAATATAATCAATTAGTGAATAAAACATCGATCATGATAATCGGAACAATAGTAAAGTGGTATGTATACAGGTCAGTGATAAGGGGGGAATTTTATATGCTAAGTCTTTGGGGTGAACAAATATAAGTGAATATTAAATAAGATTAGTGTATTACGAATCTGTAAGAATATATATGTCTCTCTTCTTCCACTTCGCACCAACACTTTCTATAGCACCTATTCCACATATGCATCCGACCACATCTACAAGTTCAAGATGGAGGTTATTTAGAACATAAGATTTATAATGTATGATTCATAAATGATTGGAATTACTATACCTGATAGGATGGTCTTGTTATTGACCCTCGAGCGAATCATGTTTTGTTGAACAAACTGGAAGCCATTTATATGAACAGGAATCGAATCATCCAGAATTTTTTGGATGGCATTTATCCGCAAGAATATTATTTTAAAATCGGACTGTAATGGTCTATACTCTCCAGAAACTTTGATACTTTGAAGTTCTTGATAGTGATGACAGAGCCTTCACCAAATTATGTCGAAACCTATTGACTTGATTTTTCTAGATTACAGCGTGAATCAAAGTTCCCTGTTAAATGTCATTTTGTAAGTGAGTTATAAAAGCCAAACCAACCGTGTATTATATATTTCTAAATAATTGGACATTACCTTTTTATCAATAAGTACCATATCCAATCTTATCATTTTGTTGTCTTGCCTGTAGTTTCTAAATTCCCACATCCTGCAAACTCGCACCCTAACCAACCAGTTATCCCTGGTAGTATCCGATTCTGAGAGAAGTGAATATGTCATCTTTTGACACAATTTGTAGATTGTAGAAGAATAATTGTTAGTTTAGTAGCGAAGGCAGAGAGAAGTGATTATTATTAGGTGTACGGAGGGTGGAAATCATTATATAGACCAGTTCGCCAATGTGAAGGGTGTTTGAACTCGTTCAGAAGAGACGTATTGTTTTGGCCGCAAGTGCCTTTTGGAGCAAACCATTGCGCCAATGTGAAAGATGTTTGAAACCGTTTGGAAGAGATGTGCTGTTTTGGTCGCAACTGTCATTTGGAACCGACGTAATGGTTGACAAAATATGTGTTGACTATTTCATTCTCCAGCACCGAGGCATGTAGTATATATTTGTTGTGGCGATGATCTATGATGGGCTATTTGAACGTTGTTTGTGGGTGGCTGATAGGAATCTAAGACTACAGTATTTGATTCCTATTAAGACTATGATGAACATTGAATTATATTTTTTATAAACTATATCTAGTTATGACCATAGGTATCAGCGAGACTTGTAGTATATATTTGTTGTGGCGATGATCTATGATGGGCTATTTGAACGTAGTTTGTGGGTGGCTGATTGGAATCTAAGACTACAATATTTGATTCCTGTTAGGACTATGACAAACATTGAATTATATCGTTGTTTTTACTATGTCTAGTTATGACCATAGGTAGTCTCTCATATTTAAAGTGATGCCTGTTTTTTTGAAAATGTTGTCAGTTTAATCCTACAATATAATCAAATCTATTTTTGAAAATGATTAATTTTCAATAATTAAATGAAGGACTTGGATAGTATTACCAAAGTTCGATTTTTTTTTTTTTTACAAAATTTAGGTCAAATTATAAGGATTTGAATATATGAAATTATTTGTTTAATATTCCACATTAATCCATATAAGTTATTCCTTATAACTTGGATTCCCTGTAAAGATTTGTGTGCATTAGATGTCGTTCTTAGTATTAGTTATTTTAATATATACAACTTTAATTTGACGATAATGGTTTATGGTGTTACTTAGCATATTTAATTAAGTGTGTGGTTGGTAAGGGGCTAATTGATGTTTAGACGACTATTTTGATTAATAAATTGACGAATCTCTAATATGTTATAGACTACTTTGATTCAATGAGAAGGAGGTAATCATATATGTAATACGGTAGTTTTACATTCAATTTGTGTCAGAAACATAGTATGTCATTTCGAATTGGCCTTTAATAGGCTGGGATGTGCATTTTGTTGGGATCGAATCCACACACACACACTTGATGAATAAAGAACACAAGAGCTTTCTAGAGAGAGAAAGAGAGAAAGAGAGAGAAACTATATTTCGTGGTAATACCCCATAAGTAAACTTCCACGGCGGTGGGGTATATATATATTAATAAATCAGAGTATTCTTTGTTGCAGAGAATAAATGGAGAATAAATAGTACAACCCAAAAAAATAGGGGCTGTGGCGTAAACATTTAATATATTTAATATATGACAGTACATCAAATATTAATCAGGCTCCACAACCTAACACATTTCCTAGTTGACTTATAGCGTCAGCATTTAGGAAACCAATGGAGTTGTGCCCCAAACTCATGTTTATGTCATTCTAATGTGTTTAATTATGTGGCGGGTATTTGATGTAGCAAACATAGAGGAAAATGTGGATTGTATTTGTAGGAGTTGAGAAATTAGTTGAGCTATGTTTGTCGATGAGCCTACGGATGTAGCTGTCATGGTAGAGGCGAGCAACATGTTTTGTTGACATCCCACTCCTGATGTCTTTGTAAGTGATGTGTAATATATAATATAATTTGTACAATGGTGCAGCAATTAAAGGTATAGCTATTGCTGCCGCATTACTGGCTGTTGTAAATGCAACGGAAATTCCATGTTACGACCACTGTGGTTACATTATAGTGGCCAAGGTGTGGTTACATTATAGTGGCCAAGGTGTGGTTACATTATAGTGGCCAAGGTGTAGCCATTGTTGCCAGAAATGTAGGCATCATAATGTGTATGTATGTTCAATATGTGTTAGCATAATTTAAAAAGGTGATACTCCACATGGATGAAGTGATGAGTTCTTAAGTATTTCGGAGAATACGGGATAGGAATACATTATAATAGTATATGTTCATAAGTTTATGAAAAAACAAAAATAGTATTGTACATTAAATTTAGTACAAAACGCAGAAGTTTCTACTGTCATTTGAGATATCCTTGGTTAGTGTTTTTCGCGCAATTAATGTTAATGAAGGGACAAAAGATGTACTGAAGCGTTGGGGTGTAGATAGCATGAGTAACGGCAATCATGTCGACTGTTTGTGCTAAAATAATGTTATTAAAGGGGCAGAAGTAACGCAATACAGTTAGAATAGGAGGCATTTATTATAAAATAACAGAATTTGCAACAATAATGTCAATAGTAATACAAGGTAACTGGAAATACAAGGAGGGTAAAGGGAAGGTCTAAACATGAGTTACGAATGTATCAGAACACAAGCCAGTGGCTCCATTTGTCAATTGCCTGGTGGTGCTTACATGCTTTTGGTGCGTGCTAGCGCCGCAAGTAGTTCATTCATAGTTTAGAGGGCTGATTGTGTATGCCCATTGAGCGGGTGCCTGTGGAAATTCAAATTCTGAAGAAAGGGATAAGATAAATGTTAGATCGGGTAAACAATAATGAAGTAGAAGTTATAATGTGCTAATTACCTGGAAATACAGTATGATGGTTTAGGTCGAAAGGAGTAGATGCGGGTATTTGTTCATTCGACATAGTTCTGCGTGGTTTCACATTGTTGCAAGCAATGACTGGCTTAATGGGTGAAGGAGCAAATAAATGGTGTAAGATTTAAATGTATAAATGTATATTAGCAAATAGCTGGATTAAACGGGGATTGATTTACGTTTTGATGTAGCAACAACTGGAGGGATGTGGTGTGTGTCGATAGTAGGACTCCTGGTAGTCAGTATGAATAGTAAAGCATTACATTAATATAGAAGAAAGTGAGAATGTGAACCACACGAAGAGGCTTCGGTGTTACTATATGTAGGGGTGATTATAGATTGTAGATTTCAAAACAGGGAGAGGGTGTGAGAGCAATACAATGATAAAACGTTGAAAGGAGTGAGTAAAGCGCGGAATGTATGGTAAGAGGAGATCAACTGGTTTGAAAGGAGATTTTTTCAAGTAGCGGCATATCCGAAGTAGGAGAAACGTCTTTTTTTTCCAAGGTAGGATTCCTGGAGATACAGAGGAATAAAATAAGATATGCATTTTGTAGAAGATTATAAACAAAATGTGTGTGTATAGTAACATTCTCTCATATTTAAATACCACATGTAATAAGTTGCTGCGAAGGAAGTAGATGCGAAATTGATAGAAGACATTATGTAATCTGGGTGTACATTACTTTTCTGGCCACAGTCAATTGAATTTGTTTTTTTTAAAGGGATGGATTATTTATGTATTGGCAGTTAAGAAGGTCTAGAAAGGAAGGAACAGATACATGTGAGGGCATCAATTGTGAGAGCAGTATTAATAATGGAGTTACGATATGAATTGTAGTGAAGATGCATGGAAATATGTTGTTGTATTAACATTAAAGACATTGGGTAATACGAATGGTGTAGAAGATATGCCAGAAATCCACTTGTGTATTAACATTAACGGCATAGGCTAAGCCGTAGATAAAAAAATTTCAAAAGGAATTGGTGATTTACATAGCAACAACATGGGTGTGTTACAATGGACTATATACAAAAGTGATTGAAAAAGTATGATGCTAAGAGCGGTGAACCTGGCTGGAACGGCAAAATTTGTGCGATGTTGCAGGAACTCCTGTGAAAGGGGTTTGGTGATTTACATAGTAACAATATAGGTGCGTTACAATGGACTATATACAAAAGTGATTGAAAAAGCATGGTGTTAAGAGTGGTGAACCTGGCTGGAACGGCAATATTTGTACGATGTTGCAGGCACTCCTGTGATTGGAAAACTATGATATTAAGAGCGGTGGACCTGGCTGGAACGGCGAAATTTGTGCGATGTTGCAAGCGCTTCCATGTTTACGAAGGCAGTGGAGGTGAAACCTATTGTGTGAAGGCGAAATTTGTGCGATGTTGCAAGCGCTCTTCCATGTTTATGTAGGAAGTGGAGGTGAAACGTATTGTTTGAAAGAAGCAACAAAGGGAAGGGGATGGTTGTAGTATGCGTGGTTGGAAGTTTTTTTAAAAAGAACGAAGGGGTGGCAGGGAAAAGTTACGGTGGATGGGTAGGCGACGTTTGATTATATGAAAAGGGCAATTTGTGGAATTTTAAAAAATAAAATTGAATGCTAGGTTATGGTGTTGCCACGTCAGCGGGTTGAGGTTTTCCTTTATATATATATATGATTGTACTACTACATGAGTAAAAAATATATGATTGTTCTATTGCGTCCTATTACACATTTCGAGAAAACAACCATTAACAACAGGTCATATAATTGTTGTAAAATGGATGTCCTCACAATATATATTGTGTCCAAGTAAACTTAGTGGTAAAGTAAAGCAACTTTGTGGCCCAGTTACTTTGCACCCAAGTTTTATAACATCTATCTATATATATATATATATATATATATATATATATATATATATATATATATATATACACACACAAAAAAACTAGTTTCTCGACACGTGTGTTGCATGTGCTGACCAATTCAAAAATTATTTTTTTATAGTGAATATATTGCTTATTTAACCGAAAATTTGAATAATAAGCTTTGCACAAAATAATATTGCAGATTTGTTTGTGAATGTTCAATGTGGATCATCGTCTCTCTCTCTCTCTCTCTCTCTCTCTCTCTATATATATATATATATATATATATATATATATATATATATATATATATATATATATATATATATATATATATATATATATATATCCAAGCGAACCAATGAAGATGGTCAATTAAAATATTTATTAGTTAAATGCATATATTTATTTCAATTTGCTGAAGTTCAAATATGCAATTGGTCATATCTCAATAATATTAGCTTTTAGACGATATTTGTTGTGTATTTTTCTTGTCATCTAACCAATTGTATTACGTGTATGTCACATGAAACTGTTCAGATGTCATATGAACATGTTAAAGAGAACCGCTACATTTTATTTTTTGAAATAATTTTTGTATAATAATTTCTATTTTATAACTTATGACATAATAAATGAAGTTCTTCTTGTTGGTTCTCATATTGACTTCTCAACTGGTTGTGTAAATGAATCAAAGCTAATTATCTGACTGTCCATAGTTAACTAAGAAATATTTCCTTTTTTTAACCGAAAAACTAAAAGTTGAAATTAAAGAATATATTCTATCTGTGAAATGATATATATATATATATATATATATATATTATATATATATATATATATATATTATATATATATATATATATATATATATATATATATATATATATCATTTCACAGATAGAATATATAGCCAGATAGCTGCCAAAAAGCATAAGCTAGAAAACACAATATGTGCTCCCGCAACACCTTCGTAACTCCAAATACCTGGATTCGTTACAGTCCCCCCCCCCCCCCCCCCCCCCCCCCCCCCGTGATACTCCAACCTCCCCATGAATTGGTTATTCCTAAAAGAGTCATGGAGGGTATAACGAACATACCTTGTCTCCACATTGGACCAAGAACAGGATCAGAAGGATCAAAAACTGCTAATTCATACAGAGCAATCGAACCGGCCCAACCAGCAACCAGAGTTGTATGCATGATATGAACATAAAGCAACCGGAAAGTATCATTCAATACCACAGTGTGAACACGACACCAAGGCAAACCCATGGAAATACTCCTTAAATAAATAATAAATGAACACTACGTAACTTTATTGCATTAGAAAAGACTATAATATTACTATCCTATGGACCACTCTTATTGAGTCAATTATTTCCGAACAAGGGTTTCTATTCTGTTGGTAATAATGGAACAATTATGTTCGTAGGAACAAGGAGAAGTAAATTTATTCTATAATCGATAATTACCAATACGCAATGGGGGAGTTGATCTCATTTTCTATGAGCGAATGAGTCCATACTTATTTATCATTAGAAAGATCTATTTGTAATAATTTGAGTTTATTTATTTTGTCTTTCTTTATGAATTTTGAGAATCTATGGATAAAATAAATCAAGACAGGTGTCCCTTGGCCTAATTTTATGTCCTCTGCTCTACCAGTTGAGCTTTAGCAATATTGTTAATCAATTCTATAATGAGTACTATTTTACCCACTGCAGCTCCCCCGAATAGTCCTATTTTTCCTCCACGGTGATAAGGAGCTAAAAGATCTACTACATTAATTCCTATTTCAAAAATAGATAATTTTGTATCCAACTGTATAAAGGCGGGCATAGATCTATAAATAGGAGACGTTGTACTAGTTTCAACAGGCTTTCCGAGCACGTTAAAAATTCGTCCAAGAGTCGCTCCCCCAACTGGAACACTTATAGGAGCTCCTGTGTCAATCACTGTCATTCCTCTCGTTAGACCGTCTGTAGCAATCAATGCCATTCCATAATGATATTTCTAAAAATATGAAATAGAAAACATCTTGTATTTCATATATCTACACAGAACAATCAATAGTTCAAGTTACACACTCCCATAATCCATTTTCTCTTCACAAAATTCCCTTCAATCCCCCCGTTTAGTTGGCATGAATGGTTAAAGGGAAATTTCCAAATCCATGTCTTATTATTTTCAATAATCCATACTTGTAGCAATAAAATACTATAGATTCCTACACCATGTGAAAAACGATTGATTACAAATAGTTAGGATGTATTTTTATTTTCTCTATCTATAAAGGCCCAGAAATATCTTGTTTAAGTATCATTGGAAAGTGCATTAACATAAATACGACAGTAAGAAGAGGCAATAAAAAAGTGTGTAAACTATAAAAATGAGTCAAAGTGGATTGTTCCACACTAGCGCTTCCTCAATAATTCAACCAAAGGTGATCCTATTACAGGAATAGCGTCAGGGACACCAGCTACTATTTTCACTTCCCAATAGCCAATTTGGTCCCAAGGTAAGGAATTCGATTTTTAAAAATATGAATATCAAATTCACTGCCCAATAGTTCAAGTTTGAGATAGTGTTGGTCAACCAATTAATGTGGCTTGTGAGGTACAACAATTATAAGGAAATAATCGAGTTAGGGTTGTAGCTATGAGTGCTACAGATGGTCTAACGAGAGCTACCTTTCATTTAGACACCATGAACCTTTACTACTTTTAAGTATGCATGAAGTGTGAGTTTGTGTGTGTACATTGATCAACATGATCACATAATGGATATCAACAACACATTGAGGCAGCCACCCTCTTCAGACCATATTACACTTTCAAGTATAGACCACACAACATTCAATAGCATAGGAGACAAGTCATCTTCATATTACACTTAAGACTCCTAAGTTTAGCAATTTACACATTCACATAGGGGTTCATGGGTAGGGGTCATCAATCCTTAACACTTCATTAATGACAGAACCTACACATGATCGTAGCATAATAATTTACATGCTCATAACAATAATAACATAACCTAGATTCACAACTATAATAGAAGACTAGGCACAAGTTACACATAAGGTGATCATCATAACCACTCAATCATATATTCATCTATTGTCATTCAAGGCCATGGTCAACACATACATAATTACAATAAAGTAAACACCGCCACCATAAGTGGACCATACCACATAATGCCATACAAGGCTTCATCAACTACAACACTATAAGAAAAGTAGAGGAGATAAGCATTCTTACCAATTTCTCACCTTTGATCATCAATTATCAATACACCTTGCTTATCAACAATTCATATATAGTGCATTAGCTATATGTACTTTAATCATAAAAGAAACCATGTACAAGTCGCTACAAGATCATACTGTAATCTAACACAATACATCTCATATGTACTAGAAAGTAGAAGAACATAGATCTTTAACCCATTTCGCTTGCATTGATCATCACTAACAATTTATCATAAATACACATGTAGGGCAGTAGCTAAAGAGATCATTACTCACACGAAATCATACTTTATCTACCTTAACATTTACATCATGTCATATACATTACAATAGTCACTTTATAGGCTAGAAGAATCTACATTAATCTTTACCAATTCCATGGTTATCTATTCATATTAGATCAATTATACCTAATTATCATCACATTATACATATAGGCAGTAGCTAAGTACAATTAACCACAATCGAGTCATATAACAACCATCCCAACATCATGATCACAAGTTACTACTCGATAGACTAGAAGAAACTAGATCAATTCAAGCCAATTCTTCTTTACTTTGATCATACGAGATTACTATCCATAATTCAATCATAATATTAACCTAAAACAGTAGCTATAATCATCATCACTTATTCGAACTCAACATTAAATCATAAAAAGGGCAATGTTACATTGAATCATGGAAATCTAAGTTAAGCATGTTCAAATCTTCATACATTGATCCACATAGATCTTTCATCATCAATTCATCATTAATTCACGTAAATAACAGTAGATATAAGAAATTCAACGTAATAGAATCACAATTCAACCATTAACAAGCCATGATCACAATGCCCATGCAAGGGTTAAATCGAGTTAGGAAGGGACATGGGTTCATAATGCAATTGGATTAAATTCACGTTTAAAATAGTACATTAACATCAATTCATCAAGATCTAACCATTAAAAACGTTTTTAAAAAGAACCCATGGCTAGATTGAAGAAGAAGATATTTGATCATGAAACCTTCTTTGAAAACTTTGAGATTAACTCCCTAAGTGAAAGGTTACTTGGAAATGAAGGATTACCATAACTTTGTCTAGTTGAAAACCTCTAAAATTTGGGGAAGAACCTTGGAGAATCCAATCTACAAGTTGTTCTTGAGCTTCAACAACAATGAAGGTTTCTAGAGAGAGTTGCTTTTGAAGGGAAGGTTTATTTCGTGTAGGAGGGATTGGGAATGGGTTGTTCACGTGTTTGATCCATTAAATACACCCAAAAATAGGTAAATAAACCAATTAGGGTCAGTTTAGGACGTGGGGTGAATTTCCCATTCACCCCTTAAATAAAACAGTCGCATGGCAGTGTTGCTGGCCACCATCGACGGATCACCATCGACTGGTCGTTGGTCAATCGACTGGCCTTCTGTGGCTTCCGTCAATTAGACCTTGGCCTTTTTTTTGGATTAGACTTTCCCAGTATAAGTGTCCATCGATGATACCTCACCTACGGGCTGTTGGTCAACCAACTGGCCGCCATTTGGTCCAGTCGATTGACGCTGCCAAGGCAGTGTCTTGACCAGCCTTGGGTCCTTCTTGTGGGCCCTTTTGCGGGGCCCTTTACAAGTCGTACCCAGACGTTTACCACGTAAATTCAAAACATAACAAGTTGTAGACCTCCCACATAAGTTTCACCCAAAACAAAAACTCCCAACTCATCAAAACATGCAATGCCCCATCAAGACACACATGAACATCTCAAGGGCTAATTTTTGAACGTCTTGGATATTCTTGGACGTTTGACCTCAAAAATTCTCGAAACTTCATACACTGCCTAAAAACATCATTATAACTCATTTTAAGACTTCATAAGCTCATGACATACACATATAAGCACGCATAGACACATGAGTCACATAGGCGACTAATCGTCGAACGTATTGGTCGTTATTTGGCGTTCGACTTCCAACTCACCTCAAACTTAACACACTGACTCAATACCATATTATAATCCATTTTAGGACATTACAACCTTAATACAAAAATTTTAGGCTCTAGACACCCTAACTCATTTTGGGGGTCTTACAATATCCCCCACTTGGGAACATTCATCCTCGAATGACACTTAGAACATTTCAATCACAACAAGGACTTCAATGCACCATAAAGTAGTTCATCATATTCTTAACATGATCACACAAAAGCTAATGCACCAAACTTACAAGGAACACAACTCCAAATCATTCTAGCACTCAATACACACAAGCAATCAAAACTTTTATTCACTCACTCTTTAAGGCAGCTAACACAAAGATTTTTATCATGTTAATAGGAGGATCATCCTTCTCCTAATCATAACATGGTCATTACACTTTCTTTGATTTTTAGAGCTCATCATGTAGGGCCACACATAGGCATATTACAACAAAACTCAAAAGCCCTTTAAGCTCTCATACTTCAATGCACATAGACTTGAGTTAATTGATTTAACAAAGATCTTTATTAGTTAGACCTAGTGCTATGAGGTCATACTCAACCATACCAAGCTTACTTGTGTCCATGGAGGAATCTATTTCTCCTCAACACACTTACATGTATCATGAGCTCACACCCAAGCAAATGCACAAAGGTCATCTTTATTGTAACATGAGAATTTCTCAACTTTTTAAACCAAGACATGATCATGTTTCCTTCCTAGTGAAGTCTAAATGGTAAGTCACACCCAATACATCAGAACAAATAGGAAGCCATTTCACAAAATGTCAATTTATAACATAGTACTCACCTTCACAGAAAGCAACATTTGGGAAAAATAACACAACTCATGGGCACACACATGAATACTTAGCTACACATGCTTTCATCTTTTAAGAGTGAGCCTACCATCATGCTTCCCAAACCATACAAGAACATAATTTCCAATAGACTCAACATATTTCATTTAAAAGAGACTCAATTTCTCATTATAAGGCTAAACCTTACATATCAAAAGTGACTAATACAAAGTTTCTTATCTCACCTCATGAAGTCAAATTCACAGTTAGCATGTTAGGATGCACAATACACATGAGAAAACATGGATTTTATCAAAATTTCCCTTCATGCACTTGGAATCTTCACAATATCTTTAAGGTAATGTCAATTAATAGATACCAAACATATAAAGTTCACGCAATTCATATTTTATGCAAAACTCTATTCATGAACAAGCTTACTAAGAATTCATTAGATTCAAGCTCAAGCAAAATTAGAAGGTCAAGGTAGAAAATATCTACAACCTTACTACTCCATCGCCATCCCCCACTTAGGGTAAACCCAATTAAGAGCAACTTAACTTAAAGTTTCAAGAGGAGTTTAGTTATCAACCAATAAATGGATTATAGTAACTTACCATAAGGGCTTCAAAGGTATTCTAAGCTTACCACCTAGGCAATTTATCCCCAATCATCAAGTTAGGTCATACCATTCAACTACATAAGGTTTTAATACATTACAATACACACTAAGGTCATACAACATTAGGAGAAAACAACAAGGAGACTTAACCATAAAAATTCTTCTCTTTATTGGGTCATTATAGTAAGGTGACTTCTAGGTCACTAAAACCCAGATCATCACCCTACCAAGACAAACATACTACCTTCACATCTAGGATCAAGTCTATGCAAAGGACTCCAATCCATACTAGGCAACTAGTAAGAACCACACATATACAAAGGAAAACATTGAACATTTTTAAGCACATATTCTTAAGTTAGCATGCTTCCATAAGTAGTCACTGCACATTTCAAGCTCAAATCATAATATTAAGCTAACAACATGTAAAACCATATAGTAACACACCATTCAACGAAAGAACTCATTTTAACCAAAATAACTTCTAACATGCTTTAATCATATTATGATATACATTCTTCAACATAACATGCTATTTCACATAAGTCTCATACATAGCCATAAATGGTATCACATCATCATAACATGCCAAGATTCGCCTTCACACATACTCATTCAACCATAAAACCAAGTTAAGCATTAACTCATCTTTTCTCCCTCAAGAATATGAAATACCATCTCATCCAAGCAATCACATCTAAAAGACCACCGGGCAAGAAAACATAGGAGAAAGATCTTATAGAGTTATGTTCTATGGCATGATATGAGAATGATGAAGAGGGGAAACTATATCTCCCTATAGCCTCTTATATCATTTTATGATGTCACGACTCACCACCAATGAACATGAGACTCTACTAGACATGGCAATATGAGACCTTTCGAACCTAAATCCACTTTATAAACCCGGCTCTGATACCACATTTGTCACATCCGGGGAGCACCCCCTAGAAATAACATGGCGTACTTGACCTATCGGAGGTCTTATACAAGCCCATAGTTATCATTCATCGCATTGTCATAGTAAATTTAGCGGAAAATTTAAAACTTTTCATAGCACGTCATATGCTAGAAACTTTACTTCATATATAAAATATCCTATTACATACTTAGACCTTAAGTCTCTTTGTCATCTTAGACTCAACAACATTAGATTACATTAGAGACACGACCCTTAAAACATAATACATAAGTATACTACATTTAAACACTTTACAGTAAGACATGACATTAGGACATTCTTGGACTTAAGGATTCCTTTTCTTGATCTTGGAAATCACATATCAAGCTCCTCAATCATATAAACATCCTTTAAGCATCCATAACCTACACTTTGTGTAAAAAGTAGAGAAGAATGGGATTAGTACAAGAATGCACTAAGTATGGCAACCATGCAAAAATATGCATTTAAAAGGGACATTTTCTTGAAATCATACTTCATTCCTTTTGAGTAAATCTTCATAAAAACTTTATCAAATAGAATTTATATCATTCACATACTTCATATAAACATATTCAAAGGCCAAACATTTCACAAGATCATATATAGAATTTAGGACATTTTCAAGTCACATTACAGTGAGATATTCCTACTTTACAGTGAACATTCCTTTCTTTTATTCATTAACCTCCCAAGTAATCCTCTAGTGACACTTGGTGCAATGCATCACCTTAAGGCCACAAGGAAACCATACATACAATCCACACAAGGAAACACATACCATCATAGAAGTATAGTACAACATAGACATATTTAAGTTAATACCATAGGACCATTACAGTAAGCTACATTCAACTTGCATATATACCAACTTCAGTTTACATCAATGCATTATAAGACCTTACTCATAATCCTTCTCTAAGTCTACTAGTGCAATGTTTATGTGAAGCCCCATAACCTCAAACATACTTAGTAAACTTATCATAAGACCACAAGCCTTAGCATCCAATTCATACATCAACAAATAAGTGAAGACAATCTGATTCATGTCAATACAAGACCTTCATCATATAGACATTTAGACCAACATAGTGCATATAAGGATAAGGTCACATCATATAGACTCATACCATTCACATCTTCATAACAAATAGAGAAATACTACAATGTCATGCGTAAAGACATTAACATAATCATATACATTAGGTCACCTTACTAGGACTTCCTAAGGAGCTACTTGTGCAATGTCTAGATGGGTTCATTACTTCTACCTATCCTAAGTAA
Organism: Solanum sitiens; assembly: GCA_016801875.1. Classification (NCBI taxonomy): domain Eukaryota; kingdom Viridiplantae; phylum Streptophyta; class Magnoliopsida; order Solanales; family Solanaceae; genus Solanum; species Solanum sitiens. Next base: position 614,263 of record JABWTJ010000073.1, on the reverse strand, counting down.
CCTCCTTAAGTCCTCCTAGTTAGGATCCTATTAATTTTCTTGCATTGTCCATTTTACTTTATGGAAACTATAGCCTTGACCGACAATAAGACCATGGGTGCTAAACATGGAATTTGGTGTCATCCCCTCACACCAAAAAGAGGGCATCTTACTTGCCAAAGTAAGACATACATCATAATAGCATAGTAGGTGATATCACTTGCTAGACCCTATGGGGAAAGCATAGATTATGGAACTTGGGGGATATCATGGAAACATCACTCTACACCCTTTTTAGGTCATGAGGCTATCCACCCCATGAAGACCGTTAGTGGACCCTTTTCGCCTTCCCTCTTTAGGGAGGTGCCACCCCCTCATCTTCAAGTTTTCTCGGTGCTAAGCTAAGTTTTCTTTATTTAAAAAGCCTTTATTATCATTTCTTTATAAAACATAGGCTTAGGATATTTAATCCTCATATGCTTATAGCATATTCAAGCACCCATCTAGTTTTAGAGTATTCTTGGGCATACCTCAAGGTCCCTCTACTTACTAGATCATCATTCATGTGTGTGTGTACATATATGTGAGCAAATCCTCACATAACACATAAATGTACACATGTTCATATATCAATGCATAAGTCTATAGGTGTAACTATATGAGCCATCCATTCATATCAACACTTTAAGACACTATGCACAATAATATTTCATCATATCATATAAATCATGTTCATAACATGCCCATACATTCATTTCATGTACATAGAAACCAAACCTAGGAACTATCCTATCAAGGTACACATGTGCAATGCATAAATAAGGTCCCATACCAGTACACCTATCAAGTCATCCTAGTTAAGGAAACATATAATCCTTTCATATACATAAACTTAACATGCATAGTAGTAGACACTAGTGAATATGAGAGCTACCTCTCATTTAGACACCATGAACCTTTACTACTTTTAAGCATGCATGAAGTATGAGTGTGTGTGTGTACATTGATCAACATGATCACATAATGGCTATCAACAACACATTGAGGCAGCCACCTATCACGACCTGAAACCACACCATAGAAGTTAGGGGGCAATCTCGGATTGTGACCGGCGTCGTCGACCTCTCGGAGGTCAAAGACAAGCCCTTTCGTACCATTCATTGCATACATGTATGAAAATTAGTGCGGAATTAAAACTTTTCATACGAAATAATAATAATCCAAAATATCTCTTTTATGGAAAAACATAATGAAAGGCTAAGTCTCAAAGACACCATCTTAGACATATGAATATAGAAAATAGCTAAGTCTATTACAATACTTTTAATAAGGAAAACTAAACATCAAGATGTCCTCGGATCTAGTGAGGACATACCCAACTCTTTGCTTGAATGAACACTAATCCAAGCTTCAACTTCAAGACTCCTTTCAAACGCCACCTACACCTTTAGAGATAGACAAAATGTATGGAATTAGTACAAACACTTGTAGTAAGTATGGCGTAATGCATAAAATCATGAAAAATGGACATTCGTATAAAACATGCTCTTTTTGATGAAAACATCATAGTATAAGTATGAGAACAACATTTAACACCTTAGAAACATACAAGACATCACATAAGCATTTTATCAAGTAGTGAAGAACATTACAGTGAACTAAGTTCAACTTTACAGTAACCTCTTTTAACTTGTATTCTTCTCACCAAAGGTTATCCTAAGATAAGATCATTCCCTTTTTCCTTCCATTAACTCCGCACCAAAGGTGACTCTAAGATTCACCTAAGTAGGACAAGAAGAGACCGTCCATACACCCTCTTCAAGCTTACCTAAGCAACCGTCAAAGCTACCCTAGATAGAGCACATTCTATTCCTCATATGTTAGCTAAAGTCATGATCGTTCATTAAGTCAATTAGAAGACATTTCATTCATTATAGACTTCACATAATGGTCTTGGAAAGACCTAGAGACTCACATAGTGACATCTTCAAAGTCTAGTCGTGAAATGTATAGATAGCGTCCCATTCCACTACCTAAACTTCCTAGAACTTATCCAACACTAGTATGTATCCCACATGATGAGAATAGGCAATAACCGACATAGACCATACTAGCTAGGCATGGAATCCGGAGTCTACCCTACTCCGATGGAGGGTGTTCTACTTGCCAAGGGTAGAACTAGGACACATCCCATGTAGGCACATGGTTAAGGAATATCAAGGTCTTTTATGTACTCTAGTCTCATTCTCAAGTATAGCTACATTGTACTCTAGTCTCCTTCTTAAGTAGAGCTACAAACCATAACATATTCACTCGGTGCTAGCCTTTGTTCTTATAGAGTAAGTTCAATATAAGGGACATATGAAAAGGTACCATCTCTTAGTCATTACCTAGTCATAATGCACCTACCAAAGATGGGTCCACTAGGGCTGCCATTCAATGGTTTATAAGGATAGCTCATTCTTAACCTTCTTTCTATATAGAATATTCCACATATTAGTCATGCTTAGAAGGGCACCATCGTAGGTCTACCGATCCTAGATTTTCATTAAACATTCATCCATACACATAAAAGACAAAGGTGCCTAAGCCTACTAAGTCAATATGTTCATATTCATCATATACATGTATCAAGTAAGGGACATAATCTACCAAAACAAGACACATCATTAATTCACATTAGCACATATAACATATCATTCTTTGAAGCACTTAGGAATGACCCTTATCATCTTTATGTCATCCTATACGTTACTATAACATCATCAATATAACCATCATATACTCATATATTCAAATAGGAATAATGATGTATCAACTTTAAGACTACACACATAAACACATAGTCATCATCCAACATGATCACCTAATATCCATAGAAGAACACATACTTTCACTTAATCGCTTATAGATAGATATGATCATACTTCACAAAATAATCGAAGTCTAATTAACATAAAATAAAGAGAATTAGGGCAGCGTACCACCAATCCATTCTTACCACTTCAATCCATGTCTAAATCATCCAATTCAATACCATAAGGCCCTTACCCATGGCCATGAATATCAATTCAAAGTATAAATCATAATACTAGATGAAACTAGGTCAATTCAATATATATTTAACAATCTAAGACCAATTAGACATCAATTGAATACAATTCTTACATCATTAGAAAGCCCATAAGAAGCTACTCATTAATTCATAAGTATAGAGGCATGATCACTTAACCCATAAAATAGTCAAAATAGGAATTTGCATGGCTTGCATGGGTTCATAAGAATTATAGTTTTAAAACTTTGCATTAACATCAACTCAATTCTAAAACATTGATTTAAACCTTTTATGCAAGAACCCATGGCTAGATCACGAAAAAGGTCAATTCATCTTTTGAAAACTTTAGGAAACATCTTGGAAAGTTGGGATCCTTGATGAAACGAGTTTCAAGGATCAAAATAGATGAAGAATCCACGAAAATCTGATTGGAAACTTCGAAACCTTCGTTTTGTTCCTTAAGCTTTTCTTGTTCTTCAATGGAGTTTGGAAAAACAGAGTGTTCTTGAGAGATTAAGAGAATTTCATTTAATTCTGATTTGGGACGTGTAAATGTGGTCTAAAACTGACCTAATATCAATATATAGACGTCCCAAGATTTACCCTAAAGACCCTCCACTTAAATCACCAAAATGCCTCTCCTAAATTGACTAAAAATAAGAGAGCATTTGACTTAGCCTAATTCGGGTTTGACCATGATTCTTAACTAATTAATTAAGTTGCTAATTTAATTAATTAAGTGACCTAGGGTAATTACTAAAGTACCCCTAAGTCATTATAACCATAACCAACCCTTTGGACCATCCCAGGTTAGGTAATAGGATATTTCCTTAGTTAGTTACTCGGCTAGTGTACCCGGTTAGGTCTTAGGATTTTGGGCACCCTAGTTAGTTAATTTTAGTTAGTCCTAGGTTAGTTAGTTAGTTAGGGACGTTTGTTAGGACCTAAAATTAGTTAGGGAGCTTGTCCCCACATGGTTTGATCCGACACAACCTTCCCCCTAACCGCCTAACTTAATTTGGTTAGGCTTGTCTCTCGGGAGTTGGTAGCACATGTGCTTGCACATGTGTTGCGTGCACTTTCCCACCCATGGACTTCTGGAAAGTTCACTCCTTGTCCAAGGATTCTCACTATGTCCTTGGACACTGCTCAATCTACATGGTCATTTTAAATGGTCATGTGATATGGTACCTAGGCTTGACAATTGGATGCCTAGTACCTAATGTGTTAAGTTGAGAATCAATAATTTTAGCTTAGGGTCTTCATTGCAGGTACAATTCCTAAACAAGCTTGGATTGGGGCATTTGAACCAAAGTGTATTTTAAGTTACTTGTTAATACATAGAAATTGGATAACACCCTTAAGCCAATATTCTCTAACATGCCCAATATTACCCAATATTGGGCACTTGGAATCCCAATACATATTCTTAAAACCTAATAGACTCTTCACTAGACAAGTACATTTTCTGGAATGTTACACCACACTCTTAAGACCATATTACACTTTCAAGTATAGACCACATAACATTCAATAGCATAAGAGACAAGTCATCTTCATATTACACTTAAGACTCCTAACTTTAGCTATTTACACATTCAGATAGGGGTTCATGGGTAGGGGTCATCAATCATTAACACTTCATTAATGGCAACACCTACACATGATCTTAGCATAATCATTTACATGCTCATAACAATAATAACAAAATCTAGATTCACAACTATAATAGAAGACTAGGCACAAGTTACACATAAGGTGATCATCATAACCACTCAATCATATATTCATCAATTTGCCTTCAAGGCCATGGTCAACTCATACATAATTACAATAAAGTAAACACCGTCACCATAAGTGGACAATACCACACAGTGCCATACAAGGCTTCATCAACTACAATACTATAAGAAAAGTAGAGGAGATAAGCATTCTTACCAATTTCTCACCCTTTGATCATCATTGATAAATACACCTTGTTTATCAACAATTCATATATAAGGAATTAGCTATATGTACTTTAATCATAAAAGAAACCATGTACAAGTCGCTACAAGATCATACTATAATCTAATACAATACATCTCATATGTACTAGAAAGTAGAAGAACGTAGATCTTTAACCCAATTAGCTTGCATTGATCATCACTAACAATTTATCATCAACACACATCTAGGGCAGTAGTTAAAGATATCATTACTCACACGAAATCATACTTTATCGACCCTAACATTTAGATCATGTCATATACATTACAAGAGTCACTTTATAGGCTAGAAGAATCTAAATCAATCTTTACCAATTCCATGGTTAACTATTCATATTAGATCAACTATACCTAATTCTCATCACATTATACATATAGTCAGTAGCTAAGGACAATTAACCACAATCGAGTCATATAGCAACCATCCCAACATCATGATCACAAGTTACTACTCGATAGACTAGAAGAAAGTAGATCAATTCAAGCCAATTCTTCTTTACTTTGATCATACGAGATTACTGTCCATAATTCAATCATGATATTAACCTAAAACAGTAGCTATAATCATCATCACTTATTCGAATTCAACATTAAATCATATAAAGGGCAAAGTTACAGTGAATCATGGAAATCTAAGCTAAGCATGTTCAAATCTTCATACATTGATCCACATGGATCCTTCATCATCAATTCATCATTAATTCACGTAAATAACAGTAGATATAAGAAATTCAACGTAATAGAATCACAATTCAACCATTAACAAGCCATGATCACAATGCCCATGCAAGGGTTAAATCGAGTTAGGAAGGGACATGGGTTCATAATGCAATTGGATTAAATTCACGTTTAAAATAGTACATTAACATCAATTCATCAAGATCTAACCATTAAAAACGTTTTTAAAAAGAACCCATGGCTAGATTGAAGAAGAAGATATTTGATCATGAAACCTTCTTTGAAAACTTTGAGATTAACTCCCCAAGTGAAAGGTTACTTGGAAATGAAGGATTACCATACCTTTGTGTAGTTGAAAACCTCTAAAATTTGGGGAAGAACCTTGGAGAATCCAATCTACAAGTTGTTCTTGAGCTTCAACAACAATGAAGGTTTCTAGAGAGAGTTGCTTTTGAAGGGAAGGTTTATTTCGTGTAGGAGGGATTGGGAATGGGTTGTTCACGTGTTTGATCCATTAAATACACCCAAAAATAGGTAAATAAACCAATTAGGGTCAGTTTATGACGTGGGGTGAATTTCCCATTCACCCCTTAAATAAAACAGTCGCATGGCAGTGTTGCTGGCCACCATCGACGGATCACCATCTACGTGGTTTGTCAATCGACTGGCCTTCTATGGCTTCCGTCGATTGGACCTTGGCCTTTTCTTGGGATGAGACTTTCCCAGGCTATGTGTCCATTGATGAGACCTCCCTTAAGGGCCGTTGTTCAACCAACTGGCCGTCATTTGGTTTAGTCGATTGACACTGCCAAGGTAGTGTCTCGACCAGCTTTGGCTCCTTCTTGTGGGCCCTTTTATGGGGCCCTTTAGAAGTCGTACCTGGACGTTTATCACATAAATAGAAACCTTAACAAGTTGTAGACCTCACACATAATTTTCACCAAAATCAAATACTCGCAACTTGTCAAACCATGCAAGGCCCCATCAAGATGCACATGAACGTCTCAAGGGCTAACTTTCGAACGTTCTTGGACGTTTGACCTCCAAACTTTTCAAAACTTCATAAACTTCCTAAAAACATCATTATAACTCATTTTAAGACTTCATAATCTCATTACATACATATATAAGAATGCATAGACACATGAGGCACATAGGCGACTAATCGTCGAACGTCTTGGTAGTTCCTTGGCGTTCGACTTCCAACTCACCTCAAACTTTACACACTGCCTCAATACGATATTATAAGCTATTTTAGTACATTAGAACCTTAAAACAAACATGTTAGGATTCAGACACCCTAACTCATTTTGGGGGTCTTACAGGTTTGACTGCCCTAACTATGGCGGAATATTTCCGAGATGTTAATGAGCAAGACATATTTTTATTTATTGACAATATCTTCCATTTCATCCAAGTAGGATCTGAAGTATCGTCCTTATTGGGTGGAATGCCTTCCGTTGTGGGTTATAAACCGACCCTAAGTACCAAAATGGTTTCTTTACAAGAAAGAATTACTTCTACCAAAGAAAGGTCCATAACCTCTATTCAAGCAGTTTATGTACCCCAGACGATTTGACCGACCCTGCTCCTGCTACAACATTGCACATTTAAATTCTACTACCGTACTATCAAGAGGATTGGCTGCCAAAGGTATTTATCGAGCAGTAGATCCTTTAGATTCAACGTCGACCATGCTTTAACCTCGGATCGTTGGTGAGGAACATTACGAAACCTCCCAAAGAGTCAAGTAAACTTTACAATGTTACAATGAACTTCAGGATATTATATCTATCCTTGGATTGGACGAATTATCCGAAGAGGATTGTTTTCTCTTAGCAAGAGCACGAAAAATTGAGCGTTTCTTATCACAACCCTTTTTCATAGCAGAATTATTTATCGGTACTCTAGGGAAATATGTTGGTCTAGCAGAAACAATTCGAGGATTTCAATTGATCCTTTCCGGAGAATTAGATGGTCATCGTGAACAGGACTTTTATTTGGTAGGTACTATTGATGAAGGTACCGCGAAGGCTATGAACTTAGAAATGGAGAGCAATTTGAAGAAATGACCTTAAATATTAGTGTGCTGACCCCTATTCGAATTGTTTATGATTAAGAAGTGGAAGAAATTGTTTCATCTACTAATAGTTGTCAAATTAGCATATTACCAAATCACGCCCCCATTGCCACAACTTTAGATATAGGGATTTTGAGAATACACCTTAACAACAAATGGTTAACGATGGCTCTGATGGGTGGGTTTGCTAGAATAGAAAATAATGAGATCACTGTTTTAGTAAATGATGCGGAGAAGGTTAGTGACATTAATCCACAATAAGCTCAGCAAACTCTTGAAATAACGGAAGCTAATGTGGAAAAGGCTGAAGGAATGAGACCAAAAATTGAGCCAAATCTAGCTCTCCGACGAGCTAGAACACATGTGGAGGTTAGCAATCCCATTTCATAACTAGTTGGTACGTTCGAATAATAAAAAGAAGTTTAATTTCTAATCATATTTAGATTTTTTTGGGTGAATACAATCAAATACAATCATACAAAATGCAATTCTGATGCAAAAATTCAAATTAAAAAATGAAATAGAAAAGATACAAAATCAAAGAATAAATATCACTAAAGGTGGGTTGTAAACTTTATTAGATACCATTGACTCTGGTATCTAATAAGATTTACCTATTATTGGATTTGAACCAATGTCTCCCGCCGTATGAAAGCAGTACTCTAACCACCGAGTTAAGTAGGTCATTTATCATCCCAAAGTGAACCAAATGAAACCCATCCTGTCGATGGATTATAAATATCATATTACTTATAAGCAATACTAAAATAAGGAGCACCACTCAAACAGATCAAAGATTCTTGATGTTAGATCATGGAATATTTCTTTTGACAAGAATTTACCTACATGATAAAATATGTATCACAAGCACTAAGGGCTATAGCTCAGTTGGTAGAGCAACTCGTTTACACGCTCGCCAATTTGTTTCAAGGGAGTTCATCATACAATCAAAAAAATTGATCTTGTTAAGAAATCGATGTCTTACTCCATAACTTTGAGGGAACCATAGCCTGACAAAGGGTTCGGTCCAAGTTGAATGCCCATGTAAGAGGTGCCAAATAGACCCCATCATTGATTTGAGATATTGATAAGGTGAATACCCAGTCTTTTCAATGCTAGGCCATAATGAGTATAAGGATCTCAAAAAAATCTCTTTTCATCATATGAACTTTAAGGTGTATGAAGTTTCATATTTGATTTTTAAGTAGAACGATAGAGACTTCATTTAACTTAGGTAGATATAGTCAAGAGACAGACCTACGTCAAGATAATCCTGCCTTTGAAACACTTTTGTAATGCTCCCAAATAATGAATAAGAGCACATGGAGCTATTTCCTTATCTTTTTTTCTGTCAACAAAACAAATGGCAGCTAACTAATATTTACATCAGTTAATGAAGGAGCCCAATGCAAACAAAAATGCATGTTGGGTCTTTGAAACAGTTCAGATCATTTTAATAATAAGAAGTTTGATCTGTTACCGAGAAGGTCTACGGTTCAAGTCCGTATAGCCCTATAAAAATGGAAAACGCAAAAACGTTTTTGTATAATTTGCATTTCTTCATTATTATTTCTTGCTTGTAACTAAATGAAATCCAATTATTCCTATAAGTTTACTCATGGCAATCGTTTAAGCAGATGAAAGAAAAAGGCATATCAATGGATCTAATAGATATTGTTACGTAGTGTTCATTTATCTTTGATATAAGGGGTATTTTCATGGGTTTTCCTTGGTATCGTATTCATACCGTTGTATTGAATGATCCCGGTCGGTTGCTTTCTGTTCATACAATGCATACAGCTCTGGTTGCTGGTTGGGCCGGTTCGATGACTCTGTATGAATTAGCGGTTTTTGATCCTTATGATCCTATTATTGATCCAATGTGTAGACAGGGTATGTTCATTATACCCTTCATGACTCGTTTAGGAATAACCAATTCATGGGGCGGCTGGAGTATCACAGGGGGGAATGTAACGAATCCAGGTATTTGAGTTATGAAGGTGTAGTGGGAGCACATACTGTGTTTTATGGCGTATGCTTTTTGGCAGCTATCTGGCATTGGGTGTATTGGGATCTAGAAATAATTTGTGATGAACGTACAGGAAAACCCTCTTTGGATTTGCCAAAGATCTTTGGAATTGATTTATTTCTCTCAGGGGTGGCTTGCTTTGGTTTTGGTACATTTCATGTAACAGGATTGTATGGTCCCGGAATATGGGTGTCTGATCCATATGGATTAACGGGAAAAGTACCACCTGTAAATCCAGTATGGGGCGTGGAAGGTTTTGATCCTTTTGTTCCAGAAGGAATAGTCTCTCATCATATTGTAGCATGAACGTTGGGCATATTAGCGGGCCTATTCAATCTTAGTATCCGTCCGCCACAACATCTATACAAAGGATTGCGTATGGGAAATATTGAAACCGTCTTTTCCAGTAGTATCGTTGTTGTCTTTTTTTCAGCTTTTGTTGTTGCCGGAACTATGTGGTATGGTTCGGTAACTACCCTGATTGAATTATTTGGGCCCACTCATTATCAATGGGATAAGAGGTACTTCCAGCAAGAAATATATCGAAGAGTTAGTGCTAGGCTAGCAGAAAATCAAAGTTTATCAGAAGCCTAGTCTAAAATTCCTGAAAAGTTAGCCTTTTATGATTACATCGGCAATAATCCATCAAAAGGAGCATTATTCATAGAAGGTTCAACGGATAACGGGGATGGAATATCGGTTGGATGGTTAGGAAACCCTATCTTTATAGATAAGGAAGGGCGTGAACTTTTTGTACGTCGTATCCCTACTTTGTTTTGAAACATTTCTGGTCGTTTAGGTAGACGGGGATGGAATTGTTAGAGACGATGTTCCTTTTAGAATGGAAGAATCAAATTATAGTGTTGAACAAGTAGGTGTAACTGTTGAGTTCTACGGCGGTGAACTCAACGGCGTCAGTTGTAGTGATCCTGCTACTGTGAAAATATATGCTAGACGTGCTCAATTGGGTGACATTTTTGAATTAGATCGTGCTACTGAAATCCGATGGTGTTGCGGAGATGTAAAGATTGATACATAAAATAATTTTTTATTTAATTGATTATCATATAAAGCAGACGATATTCTAGCCATTTGCATCAAGCTCAAACTTCCTTCCTCCATGCGCGCCCCCCAGAAGCACACACTATCATAAGAGGTAAGTTTTGATTGGTAGCGTGTTCAATCAAACGGGTAATTTTCCCTCTGACTAAGGATCCCATACTACCCCCCATAAACTGAAAATCCATAACCTCAATTGCTACGGGAATGTTGTTTAGTTGGCCTAGCCTGTTTGAACAACCTCTGTTAATCCTGTCTTTCTTTGATAAGAATCAATACGATCTTTATAAGGATCCTCCTCCGAATGAAATTCAATGGGATCCAGCGATACCATGTCTTCATCCATAGGATCCCAAGTACCCAGATTGATCAAAAGTTGAATTCTACCTGAACTACTCATTTTCAAATGATATCCACATTGTTCACAGGTATTCATTTTTTATTTCAAAAATTTCTTATAATTTAATCCATAACAATTTCGCATTAAACCCACAAATGCTTGTAATTTTGAGTTTCCTCGAGATCATTAGAACTTTCTCTCATAGTTAAATCACTGCCCTTTGTGCGAGTTCCTCTACTGGAACCCTCGTTTTCACTACTATTTAGACTTTGAACACTACAAATGGCCCTATAAATGTAACTGTCGTCGTAACTCTCACTACCACTTATAATGGAAGTATCTATACAGATTTGTTTTAAAATATGAATAGCAAACATATTTCTTTATGAAGTTTGTCCATATTTAAAATAATTTATGGTTGGTTTGGTTGGACTAAATAAATGAAGTATCCAGGCTCCGTTTAGAAAAAATCCAATTGGAATTGTAAGATATCTATGTAAGAAATCTATGATTGCTATTCATATTTTTCTTTGTAAAGAGATCCTAATTGTCAAGCAAAGTTATCTGAACTCTAATAAATACTTGTATAAAATGAATTGAAAAAAAATACAAAAGGAAATGGTAATGGGAGCATTTGTCCTATATGTACAAATCCAGATCGGGCGGATCTTTACCCGGAGTAGAGAATAAACCTAGAAAGATGAAACAGACCCATTCAGGAACAAGAAAATATCATCGCAGTTTGGATTAAATCTCGATTAAATAATACATCAAAGAGAAGTTAATTCGATAAGTTTATTGACCCTTTCTTATAACTTTGAATTTTATAATAGGAGATATCAAAAAGGAGTAAAAACTCGTCTTTATTGAAAAATCAAAGAAAAACCCTTCCGTTAGAAGTAAGAAAGAACCCTTGTAGAAAAAAAGAAAAGAGGACTGGAACTATACATTGATTCACAATTTTTTTGAACTGTATGCATCAAAAGGTGCATGTATGGTTCCTAAGGGATACAATTTTGCCCTAATCAACTGACTTTATCGAGAAAGATTACTTTTTTAAGACAAGGGATTAGTACCGACCTTGCGAATCAACTTATTGGTCTTATGATGTATCTCTGTATTGAGGATGAGAACAAAGAGTTGTATTTGTTTGTAAACTCTCCTAGGGGCTGGGTAATACTTGGGATAGACATTTATGATATTATGCAATTTGTGCGACCAAATATCCATACAATATGCCTAGGATTAGCTGCTTCAATGGGATCTTTTATCCTGGCCGGAGGACAACCTACCAAACGTATAGAATTACCTCACGCTTGGCGCCAATGAGGTTTTTATTTGAGAGAAAAAAAATATATGAATACTTAGTAATAATCGCATGACACTTTGAATTCCATATGAGAAATTTTTTTATTATTTTTTTCAAAACATTAGATTATGTATCGAGAGAGTAGTATGAGATAAGGGGTATTTCCAATTTTCTATTATCTATCTGGAGTTCAGTTCAGCGTCACAAACTTTTTTATTTTCATGCCGGAGAGTTCTAATAATATTTATGTTTTGAAAGAGTACGAAAAAAATTAATTTTTCCTTATTTGATCTGATTAAAAAGAAACTTTGGGATTGTTGAATCACAAACAAAAAAAAAAAGAAAAATAAACATGTAAAGCAACGGAGCCATCATAGTATTTTTGAACTCCTCCGAAAGGAAGGACAGCAATTTGATTATTTACCCATCTGAGTCTGATAGATTCTTTTTTTGTCTTTCTTCAATGGCGGTCAATATTCTTGTAGAGCCGTATGCACAAAAGATGCATGTACAGTTGTTCAATTCTATCTTTTTTCTATTATTTATATTTCTTTTATCTTTTCTTTATCATGCAATATAGGGGAAGCTTTTATTTTGTTATATCATCAGGGTAACGATACATGAACTTTATAGTGGTTTTTATGTGGTACAAGTAGGCGAATTTGTCCTGCAAGTGGTAGAACTGACAAAATTTCTTGAAACCCTCACAAGAGTTTATGCAGAAAAAACAGGCAAACCCTTTTGGGTTGTACACAAAGATATGGAAAGAGATATTTTTATGTCAGCAACAGAATCCCAAACTTATGGAATTGTTCATTTTGTAGCGGTTCAAGGAAAATAACATAAATTTCGCGCAAATCTGTTATTTGAGATTTTATCTTCAAATTGAATATTCTATTAAATAGAAGTAATTCACCATTATTCGGTTAGGATCAATCTAAACCAACCCATCATATTATGTATACGATTAAACATGCAAACTATTAAACAACTTATTAGAAATACAACACAACCACTCAGAAATGTTACGAAATCCCCCGCTCTTCGTGGGTGCCCTCAGCGTCGAGAAACATGTACTAGGGTGTATGTGCGACTTGTTTAGATCATGAGCTGGCACAAAAAGAAAGAAAACTACTTTTACAGTATCAATGATCAGTAACGGTGAATGGGATAGGATGGAAAAAGCAACTCCATCCATTATTAAAAAAATAAAATCTACCATATCCCTCTATTGTATGTGAAGTTTATGGTTTCCATTGGTGTAAATCCAATCACCTAAATTTAAGATGATAAGAAATTCTCCATTGGTAAAAAATGGTTATTCATTAATCGGAGGAAATATTATTTAAAAAGCATAAAACATAAAGATTAGGTAGGCTCCCAATTTGGCAAGAACAAACTAAGAGCGTCAGCTACCCAACAAACTTTCATAATTAAATATTGTTACTGTATAGGTAGATCTGATTGTGAAAGACCTATTACTGGATAATTCATGGGTAGATCCAAAGCGTGTGAGCTATAAAAGTTCCCAATAACATCAATTAGTTGATTAAATATTAAATTAAAGTATAAAGTAAAGGCTCCGGTATATAGAGAAGACCTCACCATTTAAGAAGTGACCATAATAACAAAGGAACCCACTATTTCTTTTATTAGGTTTTTTATTTACTATATTTTGGATACCTAGGAAAACACAATTTCTTAGTTCTTTCTTATTTCACAGTGAAATACCTAAAAATATGTGGTCGGGAAGGTTAGAGTAGCCAAAGCCATTGGAATTTTGAATTTATACATTGGAAAAATCTATTTTGTTATTAATAGAGTAGGAAGGGGGAAAAGAATAAGTGAAATAAAGACAATCAATAAGTTATTATTCAAAGTTTCATTTATTCAATTACCGAAATTAAACGGGGATATATAGCTCGGAGACGTAGAACAAAAATTCGTTTATTTGCATCAAGATTTCGAGGGGCTCATTCAAGGCTTACTAGAACTATTACTCAACTGAAAATAAGAGCTTTAGTTTCGGCCCATCGGGATAGGGACAGGAAAAAGATAGATTTTCGTCGGTTGTAGATCACTAGGATAAACGCAGTAATTCGCGAAAGGGGAGTATCCTATTGTTATAGTAGATTAACACACGATCTGTACAAGAGACAGTTGCTTCATAACCATAAAATACTTGCACAAATAGCTATATCAAATAGGAATTGTCTTTATATGATTTTGAATGAAATCATAAAGGAAGTTGATTGGAAAGAATCCACCAAAATAACTTAAATGGAGTTACCCGGAGAACGAACTCCGGGAAGGTAGAGTAGAAATTAGTATGAGAAAATATAGTAAAGTAGTCAAAATGAATGAACACGTTCAATTCAAATAAAAACAGATTTCTATTTTTTTCGATTCATTTTTTTCTTAGGACGCAATACTCAAATCTAGATTCACTCAAATATAGATTCTTGTAATTATGATTCAATTGAAGAAAAAGTAAATGTATTTATTTCGGACTTTAAAACCAGTAGTTCTAGTGGTCAACTTGGTTCTTTCAAATTGTTTCTCATTATTGAGAAAAGGTAACAAAGATAAAATACGAGCTTGTTTTATAGCAACAGTAATTAATCGTTGTTGTTTCAAGGTCAATCTATTCACATCTTGATAATATTTTTTATTGTTCACTAATAAATGGACTAATTAAACCATGTTTCTATAATCAATTTGATGCCCCGATTGAATCGGGGCAAACGCCTACAAAAAAGATCGCTTGGATTTATCCATGGTTTCTTTGTTTGTTTAATTTATTCCTTATCCCTAAAATCCTATTTCTTGATTCTAATTCATTTTAGATCCACTCAAAATAGGATTTTTCAAAAATAGGATTTGTTTATTTTCTATTTAAATATGTAATATATATATTTTCATTTTCCCCCTTCCTTGAAAGGGTAAGACACATGTACTTGGTTCCTCTATTTCTTTATCTCCCCATGAATCATATGTTTGTAACAATAGGGACAAAAAAAATTCAATTCAAATCGATTAGGCATAGTGTGCTGGTTCTTTTGAGTAATATATGTGGAAATACCTCTTGATACCTTATCAACACTGTTTTGGACACAACTAGTGATGAACTAAACGCAACAGGAAGCTCAATAATCAAACGACAAATAACATCAAAGAAGAAAAAGAAGAGAAAAACAGTAAAACTATTTTGGAGAGAAGGAGTTGCAGATTGATTTTATTTAATACGTTCAGTGGTCTAATATAGGCTTACAGAATTTGTGGAATCATAATCCCACTAAACTACTTGCCCTAAACTCTAGGAGAACAAATCTGCACTAACTACCACTAGGAAAATATCAGGAACTAATTAAATAACAAAGTGACAACTAACTTCTAGAAAATAACTACTGCAAGACTTAGTCAAACTAAATCAAATATGCTGATGTTACATGACTTTAACACCTCCTCTCGACATAAGCTCTAGTCTTAGCAATGCCTAGATCCTAACGAAAACTTTCAAACTTATTAGCGCATGAGCCTTTTGTGAACAAGTCTGCTATTTGTTGTTCTGTTTGAATATGCTCCAAGTTGATCTCTCCTTGTAACACTTTTCTCTGATGAAGTGGTAATGTATTTCCACATGCTTAGTCCTTGCATAAAGGATGGGATTTTAAGTTAAACTGATTGCTCACTGATTGTCACAGAACAAGGAAACTGCATAGCCAACTAGTTGCTTTAAATCCTTCATCTGCAGCATAAGCCATGTACTTTCTTGAGATGCAACTGCTGCTGCCCGATACTCAGCTTCTGTTGTTGATAGCGACACCGTTGGCTGCCTTTTACTGCACCAAGAAACTGCTCCATCTCAAAGCTTAAACACGAATCTAGTAGTTGAACAATGAGTATCATGATCTCCTGCATAGTCGGAGTCGCAGTAACCAACCAACTTGCATTCTTCACTTCTTTTATACTGAAGACCATAACCAATTGTACTTTTCACATATCTTAGCTTCGTCGAGCAGACTCCATATGGTTCTTCTTTGGATTGTGCATGTAGCGACTCATCACACCAACTCCTAAAGAAATATCTGGTCGAGTCTGAGTTAAATAAATCAGACTACCTACCAATTGGCAATACTTTGTCACATCTTCTAAATCTTTTCCTTCGTGTGCACATATTTTGACATTTGGTTCAATTGGAGTTGCAATTGTCTAGCAATCCAACATTCCAAATTTCTTCAACAAGTCTATGGAATACTTCCGCTGATGAAGAAAAATTCCTTCTTGAGTACGATCAACCTCCAAACCAAGAAAGTGATTAAGCTGTCCAAGTTCTTTCATATGAAATCGGACAGATAAATTTTCCTTCGTTTGGACAATTTCTTCTTCATTATCCCCAGTTACAATCAAATCATCAACATATACTAGCACAATAACTAGCTTCCCTCCATCGACTCTGACAAACAAACTTGAATCTGCAAATGTAATTAAAGGGATAATGCACAAGTACCCCCTCAACCTATGCCCGAAATCTCAGAGACACACTTATACTATACTAAGGTCCTATTACCCACCTGAACTTATTTTATTAATAATTTCCTATCCCTTTCGGCCTACGTGGCACTATCTTGTGGGCCCAAAGCTGGGTGACTTTTTTTTTCAAGCTATTGCCACGTAGGCCGAAAAGGGGTAGAAAATTACTTATAAAATAAGTTCAAGGGGGTAATAGGACCTTAGTATAGTATAAGTGTGTCTCTGGGATTTCGATCAAAGGTTGAGGGGGTACTTGTACATTTTCCCATAATTAAATAACCACTTTGAGTTAAGAATTCAACAATTTTACCGTACCAGGACCTTGGTGATTGCTTTAATCCATTTAGTGCCTTCTGCAGCTTACAAACATATCCAAGGTGCTCTTGACTTTGGAAACCCATTGTTTGAGCCATGTAAATCTCCCGATCCAGCTCCCCATGTAAAAATGCATTTTTAACATCCATCTGTCACAAATTCCAATCTTTGCTAGCAACAAGTGCAAGTAAGACTCGCACACTTTTAAACTTCGCCACTGGACTAAAAGTTTCATCATAATCCAAAACATATTCTTGAGTAAATCCCCGAGCTACGAAATGAGCTTTATGCCTCTCCAACAAACCATTTGTGTGACACTTTATTTTATAAACCCATCTACATGATATAGGTTTCATATCTTTGTGGCTTCGGCACAAGTTCCCAGGTTTGATTTTGTTCTAGTGCGGCGATCTCCTCCTCCATTGATCTAGTCCATGTTGTGTTTTGAGCTTCTTCTTCAAAGCTTTCAGGTTCTTTTCCAGATTCGTCTTATATTATTGCTGCATTGGCATATTTGGGGTTTTGCCTCCGACCCGTTCATACCTTCTCGTCCCGGATTGTGGAACAACTGGTACTTCTCCTTCATTTGTTTCACTACCTTCACATGTTGGCTGGCGAACAATTGATTGCCCAAAATTATGAGTCGTGCCTTGTTCAACATCGGCGTCTTCACTTGATCTAAAATAAGTAATTTGCAACTTATTTTTCAGATCAGTTTGGTCTGGTAATATCTCCTTTTCCGCAGACCACCATGAAGAGGTTTCATCAAATACAACATGTCGTGATGTATAACACCTTCCAGTTGTAGAGTCACTATATTTACACCCTTTTCTTTGATTATCATAGCCTACAAAAATGCATTTAACAGATTTCTTGTCCAATTTGCTACGTAACTGATTAGGTATAAAAACATAGCACACACATCCAAATACTCGCAAATAACTGATATTAGCTTTCATATTCCACAACTTCTCAAAAGGTGAAAGAAAACCTAACCTTTGTTGAGGAAGTCTGTTGATGACATATGATGCAGTCCTCATTGCTTCTGCCCAAAATCTTCCAGGGATATTCTTCGCATGTAACATAGTGCGACATATTTCTGCTAAATGTGTATTCTTCCTCTCTGCAATGCCATTTTGTTGTGGCGTGTATGCACAATTATATTGATGACGAATTCCGCATTCTCTTAGGTATTGAGAGAACTCAATTGCGTTGTATTCCCCTCCGTTGTATGTTCTTAAACAACCAATTTTCTTGCCCAGTTCTCCCTCAGTTGTTTTCTTAAACTCTTTAAACATAGAAAAAGAATCAGATTTTTCTTTCATAAAGAAAACCCAAACATACCTAGAGAAATCATCAATAAAGGTCACCATGTACTTCATTCCACCGATTGATTATTGCTTGACCGGTCCAAACACATGAAAATGAACTAATTGTAGTGGTTCATCAGCTTTAAATTTGGACTCTACAAATGGCAACTGGTGAGCTTTACCGAATTGACATCCTGAACATACAATGTATGTTCTTACTTCAAGTTGAGGAAGACCCTTGATCATTGACTTCTTCATCATAACATTTAACTTGGAATAACTCACATGACCCAATCTCATATGCCACAAATCAGCAGTCTCATTATTTTTTGTCTTTTCTACATATGCAGACTCTACAGACATCACATAGACTGACTCTAATCTACTCCCCTTCATAATTGTATTTTCTAAGTTCTTGAGATCCTGAAAAATCCTCACATCATCAGGACCAAACAAGACATAGTTTCCAGATGTTGTTAATCGTCACACTGAAAGCAAGTTTTTCCTCATAGCTGGAACATGATAGACATTCTGAAGTGGTATTTGGTTGATCCTTTGTTGAAGAGATACTGCCGTCTTACCAATATGAGCTATCGATAACCTTGAATTATTAGTTGTTACCACAACACAACTACCCTTGTACACTGATGGATCCTGTAACTTTTGTTTATCACATATCATATGATTTTCACAACCCGAATCAATGATCCAGTCGTTCTCATGATCAATTGACTCATATATAGTCGATGCAAGTGCTAAATCCTCCTCTTCCATAGCAAAAAATGCTTTAGCATCCCAAACATCTTCACTTTTCTCATTGGAATTTCAGGTAGCTGTGTTACTTTCAACAGGTTGTTTCTCAAACCAACAATTCTCTTCCATATGACCCTTCTTCCCACAATTGTAACACTTGCCTTCGAATTTTCTATCGTTCTTTTGATTCTTCGAAACTCCTCTTGAGCGAAAATCTTCATCTCCTTGAGAATGTTTCTTCCTAAATCCACCAGCAGCTTGTTTGATATTCCTGGTTTTGTTGGTGTAGAGAGCTTCTTCCTCTTTCTTAATCGAGAGTCCTGCCATTTGCTTCGCCATGGCTTTTTGGCCAGCAAGTAAATTTTCAAACTCAACAAGTGATGGCTGATTTTGCCATTCCTGTTCAGTAGCAAAAAAACCTCTGTATTCAGATCTCAAATCATGGATAATAAATTTTTTTACCCTGGTTTCCCCAATTGGTGTTGTTGAATCCAAATCTGATATTTCACGGCATATCCTTTTGACTTTGTGAAATTACTGGGCAATTGTCATATCATGTAGCTCTGTTGATAATAACTCGCTCTCCAAAAGTTTTAACCTTGCAACGTTCTTCTTTGAGAAAAGTGTAGCAAGTGTGTCCCACGCTTCTTTCGGTGTTTTAGCATCACGAACATGCTCCAACACATCTTCGTCGATTGTTGTTTTGAGCGCAAACATTGCTTTGCCTACTTTGATCTTCCACTTACGCAACGTTCCATTGGCATCCTCTGCCCTAGGTTGGGTAACTTCACTTCCATTGACAACTTCCCAAAGATCTTGGCCTTGCATATATGACATTATACAAGTTGTCCATGTATTGTAGTTCTGGTTATTGAGTTTTTTTTATTCCACCAACTACTTGCAGATCATTCATCGTGCTGGTTATGATACAAAATGATGAACTAAACGCAACAGCAAGCTCAATAATCAAACGACAAATAACAGGAAAGAAGAAAAAGAAGAGAAAAATAGTGAAACTATTTTGCAGAAAAGGAGTTGCAGATTGATTTTATTTAATACGTTCAATGGCCTAATATAGGCTTACAGAATTTGTGGAATCATAATCCCACTAAACTACTTGCCCTAAACTCTAGGAGAACAAATCTGCACGAACTACCACTACGTAAATATCAGGAACTAATTAAATAACAAAGTGACAACTAACTCCTAGAAAATAGCTATTGCAAGACTTAGTCTAACTAAATCAAATATGCTGATGTTGCACGACTTTAACAACTAGTACATTCTAAAATAACCGTTAATCGGACATCTGTCCCCTTGGCCATGAACCTCCTTTGGAATTTTGATTTACTCAACTCTTCTATATTCGATTCAAAACGAAGAAAGGATAAATTAGAAATTACTAACTTTAAATCCAATTTTAAATGTAAAGATTAAAATCACGAAAATAAAGTAATAGTAAAGCAAAGTCATAGTAAAATACAACGATTTTTCTAAAGTATATTTCAAATTGAAGTAATCATTTAAGTATCTTGTGTAATACTCTTGCCCTAGACCACCATTTCTATTCTACCCCCATTCCTCTATGATTAACATTAAGTTAATTCGAATTTGAACCCGAATATTGAATCCACTTTTTGTATTCTTTCTCTTTCCTCCCTTATTCTAAAAAGGGAAAAAGAGAAAAGAGGGAGAGAGGGATTCATCACCAATATTTGATTCTATCTCTAATTTTCTTCATTCCTTCCCATGACAATAACTGGAATGAAAAAAGGGGAATGTCAACTCATCCAGGAAAAAACGATTAATCTCTATCAATATACCTGCTAAAGCCTCGAACCATAGCGTACTTAGTACTGGTGCTACAGAGAGATATGTTTTTAGATCTTGCATTGAAAAACCTCCTTCTTTTGTATTATTTGTTGGAATAGATAATACATATATGATCAGATGCATATGTAGTTAAGGGCTGCTTAAAGTTGGACACAAAATTTCCTAATTCAAATTGAAATGTACAATGATTCGGGAAATAAGATTTTCCTTTTCTTTAAACAGAAAAAAAAATACATCCCCTTCTTTCTTACCGAATTTCTGAAAAATACTAATTTATTTTTATGATGGGTTCTGTATTTATATATTTTATATATAATTTTATATAAGTATTTTATATATAATTTATAAGAGAAGTGTTTTCCTTTTACTATTATATGTTAAATGAGACCAAAAAGACAAAATGAGCAGAAATTTATGTATATCAATGGAGTTAATAACCATGTGGAAAACAAGACAGGAATTCTCTACAATTACACTATAGAACAATTGAAGGGATGTGGCGCAGCATGGTAGCACATTTGTTTTGGGTACAAAATGTCATGGGTTCAAATCCTGTCATCCCTACCTATTACTGCTCAAAGGAGCAGTAACGAGGGATCACTTGAGATCGCTTCAAATTGGACATAATCTTTGATTTTTATCATACTATACTAGTATATGCATACAAAACGTATTGGGGTTATGAAAAGAATCCTTTTGTTTTCAGTCTTATCTATTCTGACAAGAAAGCGCTCTTGGTTCAATTTTGTAGAACGTGGGTCTCCAAAACCCGATGTCGTAGGTTCAAATCCTACAGAGCGTGACTTTTTGCATCTTAGATTGAATTAGAATAAAATATATCCATTAAGTAACTTTCACAACAATCGAAATTTGACCTCCTGTGCCTCTGAATTAAAGAAAGGAGGAGGTCAATCAAAAATAAATGTTAATTAATCAAAACTGATCACCACGCCTATATTGTAAACTGTAGTTACGAATAATCCAGACAAAGTAATAGGAATTAGACCTAACACAATTCCAAATAGAAAAACTTCAATCATTTTTTTGTTTGAAAGTAGAAAAAAATAGGTTGTACCGTTACCTAAATATTAATCCGAATTGACATGAGTCTCAATCACAATGAACAAGAATTGACAATTGGTAACGTAAGTAAATATAGAATACACGTAATCCCACAAAAGAATTTCTTTTTACAAATTTTTCAGTTTAAATATTCAATTTAAATAAGTCGTATCTTGCTCAGACCAATAAACAGAGATGAGGTTATAGTTAAAGCTGCTAATAGAAAACCAAAATAACTAGTTATAGTAAGAATGAAGGGGCTAAATTAAATGAACTATTTTCTTTTTATACATATGTTTAAAAAAACACTTACCTAAGTGTGTAACATCTTACGAGAATAGAGGATGGTGTGGCTCAACCAGAAGAGCTATGCATAAAAGTATTTGCCTCCAAGAGGAATCCTAGAATTCTATCTGTTTTCTCGGTTTGGAAAAGCGTGGATTTTCAAGAACGAGAATTATATGATATGTTGGGAATCTCTTACGATAATCATCCATGCTTGAAATGTATCTTAATGCCTGAAAGTTTGATAAGATGGACCTTATGTAAGGATTATATTGCCCCCAATGTTTATTAAATACAAGATGCTCATTGAATGATAAAAAAGCTATTTCCGGTTAGACAATTTCAGATATTCAAGGATTGCACTTTTTTTTATAGATTAATCCTAACAACAAAAGAAAATTAGGGATTCGTTGGAATTCTCATATTTAGTTGGAAGATACTTCTTTCGGATGGGTCACACCAATAGGATGAACCAAATGATTTATGCATCATAAACTTTGTACTGCGACATTACTTAGACGGGTTCTAGAAAGGAATATAGGAAGGAATGGAGAAATCTAGAATAAAGAAATCTAATATTAAAGAAAAGCCAAAGAATTGAGATAATATCGAATTCTATTTCTTTGGATATGAGCTGAATCTTGTCTATTTCAACCCCCCTAGATTCGGATTCTACTTTTGAGCCTTTCCACAATTAACTAATTTTACCTTTCTAATATGTATACGTCTTTCTAATATGTATTACGTATTCAAATTCGTTTGAACAAGAGTAGAAAAAAGGAGGAGATAGAATCCAATTCTTTTAGATACTTTATCTAAGAAACTCTACCCATCTATGTTTTAGATGGGGTATATCTCGCCAAACTAGATAAAGCTTTATTCTAATCTAGACTATTAAAAAATATTTATGTTGATTCATATCAATTAATTAGAAATTAATTCTAGGGAAGAGAGACCCATACAAATTAATCATCTGCCAAGAACTAGATTTGAACTGGTGACACAAGGATTTTCAGTCCTCTCCTCTATCAACTGAGTTATCCCGGCTATTCGCAATCTCGATTGGAACTGGTGGCACGAGGATTTACAGTCGTCTTACCAAACCAAACCAATCTCGATTGGAACCGCTAACATGAGGATTTAGAGTCCTTTCCGTAGTATCCTCATTTTATCATATAACTGGGGTCTATGTCAATTAAAAGAACAAAAGTCGATTAAAATCTTTTATCAAATCAAAGGGATTTCTTCGATCTTCAAAAAGATGACTTTGTAAGTTCCAGTATGAGTAATGATATTGTATTGATCGGGAAACATTCAACTAGGGATTCCTTGCTCAAAGATGTTCATTTCTATGTGTATCATAGATATCAATTTGTTATAAGAGAAAGCCATTTACTCTTAGAAAAAAATCCATTTCTAAAAGAATAGAGTGAATGAGAAAGATAAGGAATTTGGAACTGCTAAGGAAAGAGGGTCGGATAAATAGTGGGGGAGTTAAATAGTCTTTTTAGGAATAGAGGGGATTGAACCCTCACGATTTTTAAAGTCGACGGATTGTCCTTTTACTCTAAATTTCATTGTTACTGGTATTGACATGTAGAACGGGACTCTATCTTTATTCTCGTCCGATTAATCAGTTCTTCAAAAGATCTATCAGACTATGGAGTGAATTATTTGATCAATGAATATTCGATTCTTTCTTCAATGTAGAATGGATTCACACCAATTCTTTGATTTTCTATAGAAAAACTACGGGTTTGGGTCGTCATTAATCATTTGATATAGTATTCAATGCGTATGTATATACGTTTATCCTTCACTTCATTCTTTTTCTTTTTGAAGTTTCGATGTAAAGAGTCCTCTACGAATGCATTTAACTCCATTTGTTAGAATAGCTTCCATTGAGTCTCTGCACCTATCCTTTTTTCTGAACCTTTGTTTGTTTTCAAAAAATATTATTTGGCTCAGGATTGCCCATTTTTGTTAATTCCAGGGTTTCTCTGAATTTGAAAGTGATCACTTAATAAGTTTCCATACCAAGGCTCAATCCAATTAAGTCTGTAGCGTTTACCAATTTCGCCATATCCCCCTTTCTTTTTGTTTTGAGATTAGGATCTCGTTGTGATTTCATTCCTTTTTATTCTTCTTTCATTTATACTAGAACCATTGAATTCATTAGATACCGATTCCTATCTCGAAAATGTGTTTTCTCCTCTTTGATTTTATTAACTATCTTCTATAGGAGACCTTTTTTTTGTCCAATCAAAAATGAATTTATCATAATCCGAAATTCAAATTCAATATGATGGATATATACCCGATCTATATGTCTCGCTTCCTGTCATTTTGCCATTAATTTGAAATAATTGAACGATCGAATCTTGTTTTTTATCTTCACTTTCCCCTGAAAGCCGAGGAATGTCTCATTAGTTATAACTAACCATTCCATTAAACAAATAGAATTTGCAATAAATATCGAATGAGAGTTATATATAATATGGAATATAATATACAAATATAGAATATAATATAGAACCGTAATAAAAAGTATTTCAAATGCCAAAAAAAAATGAAAAGGAATATTTACCATTCAATTCAAATTGAAAATCAAAGAATACTAACAATATTTACAATCACTATTTAATAATATTAGTATTAGAATTGTGATAAATCAAAAATCTAGATCGCTATACTAATCCTTATGCTCTAGAATATTAA
Source organism: Solanum sitiens (assembly GCA_016801875.1). NCBI lineage: Eukaryota > Viridiplantae > Streptophyta > Magnoliopsida > Solanales > Solanaceae > Solanum > Solanum sitiens. The sequence goes on along the minus strand of JABWTJ010000073.1, from coordinate 588,937 downwards.
ATAGAATATCGATTAGTTAATAACTAAGATTCCAATTCAGTAGTTTAGTCAATTACTATTCATATAAGATTTCTGTGATGTGGGCCCGCTTAGCGCAGAGGTTAGAGCATCGCATTTGTAATGCGATAGTCATCATTTTGATCCCGATAGCCGAATTTTCCCTATTTTTTTCATTTTTTAGATATGAAAATGATAAATATGAAAATAAGACCTTCTGTTCGTAAAATTTGTGAAAAATGTCGACTAATCAGTAGGAGGGGGCGCATTATAGTAATTTGTTCCAACCCGAGACACAAACAAAGACAGGGCTAATCAGACTTACCAGAATAGCTGATGTACAAATACAAAATCTGTTTTGACATGAAATGGATATATCCATATATCTCTGACTCATATTTACGAGATGATAAAATTTGGCAAAAGTTATACCGAAAAGTAGTTCGCCTCGGAATGGACGTATTAGTTCACGTAAGGGTGCACGTAGAATACCAAAGGGAGTTATTAATGTTCAAGTAAGATTCAATAATACCATTGTCACTATTATAGAAGTATGGGGTCGAGTAGTTTCTTGGTCCTCGGCTGGTACTTTTGGATTCAAAGGTACGAGAAGAGGAACACCGTTTGCTGATCAAACCGCAACATCAAATGTTATCCGTACAGTAGTGGATAAAGGCATGAAACGAGCACAAGTCATGATAAAAGGTCCCGGTCTCGGAAGAGATGCAATATTACGATCTATTCGTCGCAGTGGTATACTATTAACTTTCGTACGGGATGTAACTCTGATGCCACATAATGGATGAAGACCTCCGAAAAAAGACGTGTGTAGAACTGATCATTGAAGAAATCTCAAGAGAAATAAAAAGATTCGATGATCTAATCAAATAATATTACTATGATTCAAGAGAAAGAACATTATCTACTCGGACACTACAGTGGAAGTGTGTTGAATCAAGAATAGACAGTAAACGCTTTTATTATGGACGCTTTATTCTTTCTCCACTTATGAAAGGCCAAGCCGACACAATAGGAAGTGCGATGCGAAGACCTTTACTTGGGGAAATAGATGGAACATGTATCACATGTGTAAAATCTGAGAAAGTACCACATGAATATTCTACCATAACTGGCATTCAAGAATCGGTACATGAAATTTTAATGAATTTGAAAGAGATTGTATTGAGAAGTAATTTATATGGAACTTCTAAGGCGTCTATCTTTGTCAAGGGTCCTGGATATGTAACTTCTCAAGATATCATGTTGCCACCTTACGTGAAAATCGTTGATAATACACAACATATAGCTAGTTTAATGGAACCAATTGATTTTTGTATTGGATTACAAATAAAGAGAAATCGTGGATATCTTATAAAAACGCCACATAATTTTCAAGATGGAAGTTATCATATAGATGTTGTATTCATGCCTGTTTGAAACGCGAATCATAGTATTCATTCTTATGGGAATGGGAATGAAAAACAAGAGATACTTTTTATCGAAATATGGACAAACGGAAGTTTAACAACGAATGAAGAACTTCATGACGCATCCCTAAATTTACTTGATTTATTTATTCCCTTTTTATAATGATCAAAACCATAAACATAAACGACAATGTTTAAAACATGTACTCAAAAACAACAATTAATAACACAAACATAAATTAATGACTTAAAAATCTATAAGGATATGTAACAAAAGAATCAAATAGAAAGGAAAATATCGAGCTCACTTCATGCACATTGTCCCCTTAAGAAAATTATTCTCCTAATTACCGAGGTATAAAGGAATAGATCCTCGAAGGATTGAACACTTCTATTCACTATAGTATTGATACAAAAACCATAATGTTCATGAACCACTCAACAGGAGCAAAAGTACACAAATATTTAATTGTGTAGAAGCAAGAGAAGAATTTTAGAATTATACGTTGTTTCAAAATGAGAGGAAGTCCCTCTTTTTATAGACAACAAAGGGTAGTGTCAATAAATATTTATTGTGCCTTATCGGAAATGTCATAACTCTTTGGAAAAGTCACACCTTTCATAAAAGTCACAACTTTTCATACAAGTTTCAACTTTTCACAAAAGTCGCAACTCTTCATACAGTTATAACTCTTCATAAATGTCCCAACTCTTCGTAAAAGTTTTAACTTTTCATAAAAGTCGCAACTTTTCATAGAAGTCGCAACTTTTCATAAATGTTGGAACTTCTCATAAAAGTCATATTTTTTTTACGAAAGAAGGCTAATTTTGGAAATAAATACATTAAAAGGGAATCCTGGTCTGTGGTGGCGCCATGTTGGCTGGCCTAGGTTCCCTGGAGATCCCAAGAGCTAGATTCAAGGAGAAAAACAAAGTTATGGCTGACGGTTCGACATTATCAATTAACTCAATGCATTCTCATGATGAAGACAATGTTCAGGAACAAGGTTAAGACTTTAAGGATTGTTAATGAGTTAATAAAGCTTAAAATTTTTAATGATCTGCTAAGTTTGACAGATTTGACCATATAATGTATATACAAGATGAAACAGTTATAAATCACCTATGTGAGTGTGAAGTGTAAGCCGCTTCAAAGAGAATTTTATGTCATAAGCCTATTATCTATACTCTCATGAAACGACGAGTGTTCACGGCTGAAACGAACACATAATAAGAACAATAAATAGTAAAGAGTTAATTGTATAACATATATTTCTCTAGGTATAAACCAAAGCTCGGTGGTTCAAAGATATCGCATCTACCGATTGACCGAGTATATCCGACATATGTTCACTACGGAAAGTCAAAAGGGAAACCTACTTATTCAGATGCAATTAATCTTTGCCTGTAAAGTAAACACTTGCCCGTGCATTCCTATGTTATAATCATTCCCCATTAATGTAGGTGATTGTTGGGTATGTAGCAAAAATTAATGGGAAATTGAGGGACGATGAAAAGAGAGGAACTTGAAAAGTTGGGAATTTGAAGAGTTGGGAACTTGAAAAGTCCTCTTATGCTTTAGTGAAAAAGTATTTGTTCCTCATCGGTGGTGGAAAGAAAAGTAGGAGAGTTTCAATATAGAAATACTCCTAGTAATTGTTAAAAGGGTTGGAAAGAGGGACCCCCCACGCACCGTCGTCGTCGCTCGCTCGGCTCAGCTACGACTTTTGACAATGATCGATAGAGAGATTATTTTTTGGACAAAGTTTGTTTTAATTATTTATTTAATTAATTAAATTAAATTAAATGGTCAAAATATTTTTAATTAATTAATTCATAACAGAAATGTTTTCAATTATTTAGTTGAGATTAATCGAAACGTTTCAACTTTTTTCCCGACCCGACTCGGATCCGCGCGACCTGTGTTATTTAAAATCTTTCCCATTTTATTAAATTTCCCACAGTTTGGAAATAGGCTGTTTTGAAAGGTTGCAACTTTCATGAACAACCAGGTCCGTTTGAAAGGTTGCAAACTTTCATTAATGGTCGTGGGGATTCCTAAAGGGTTGCAACCTTTCGAAACCCATTCCTCTTGCCTATAAATACCATTTATTCTTCAAAAAATTTCCTTACGATTTTTTCTGATTTCTTCTTCTTTTCCACAAAAGTTTCTTCGTGTACTTTACTGCTATTGAGTGGTTCGCTGACACCAGAGTTTAGGTTATCAATACGCTGGTGATTGAGATCATTCTATCCTGGGAGGACATATTTTAAGTCAAACCTCGGATACTAGAGGGGAATAATTTCCTTAAGGGGACACTGTGAATTCAGTGGGCTTGATCTTTTTCGTATTCTAATTTTCAGATTCTGGTACGTTTACAGATTTTAGTTTTTTGTGAATAAAATCTATGTTCATCTTTCTTACTGGTTCAGTAAACTTTGATTACTTCATCTTTCTGCAAAGTTTATTGAAATCAATAATTTTGGTTTTTCAAACGCAGTTTGGCAATAGAAAGAAGAAGAAGAACATGAGAAGCTGGAGAATGTTGAAGAAGGCTTGGCACAGAAGGAAAAGGAGGCAGTGATAAAAATACAGTGGACATGATGGCTATTGTTATGGATCTCAATGGTGATGAGTAACACATTTGTGATTATTGATTTTTTTTTTCAAAGAAAATTGGTTTATGAAGTGGATTTTAAGAAATACATTTTTGAAATGATTAGTTTTGTGTGGTTGATTATTAAAAGAATTTATATTTGAGATAATTAGTTTTTCGTGGTTGATAGTAAGAAAATTATTTTTTGAGATAATTAGTTTTTGATAGATTATTTTTGTGACAATTTATTTTTGAGATAGTTGATTTTTGACGTGCCTTTTAAGAAAATGGTTGTTGAAGTAGTTTGTTTTTGATGTATTATTAAAGACGGGTGGATTATATAAATGTGTTTATGTTTTGATGGATATCGTTGTCATTTATCAACTTCAAATTTTATATATAATGTGTTACCATACAAGAAGATTTTATTTTATGAATAGATTGTACTACTACATGAGTAAAAAATATAAGAATGTATTATTGCGTCCCTGTTACACATTTCCAAAAAAACAACCATTAACATCAGATCATATAATTGTTGTAAAATTGAGATGTCCATACAATATATATTGTGTCCAAGTAAACTTAGTGGTAAAGTAAAGTAACTTTGTGGCCCAGTTACTTTGGGCCCAAGCTTTATAACATAGATATAAATATATACACAAACTAGTTTCTCGACAAGTGCATTGGATGTGCTGACCAATTCATAAAGTATTTTTTATAGTAAATAGTATTGCTTATTTAACCAAAGATTTGAATAATAACTTTCGCACAAAATAATATTGCAGATTTTTTTTGTGAATGTTCAATGTGTGTGTGTGTGTGTGTGTGTGTGTATATATATATATATATATATATATATATATATATATATATATATATATATATATATATATATATATATATATTATAACGCCCCAAAATGAACTAAGGTGAACTAGAGCCTCATGGTTGTTTCTTGAGTTAATTTTAAGTTAAACGGAGTTAGTTTGGTGTCCTTAGGCAGTGTGCAAAGTTTGGTTAAGTTTGGAGTTCAATCAACCAAAAACGTCCATGACGTTCGGATGGTATGCCTTAGAATGTACTTGTATGTCTTGGCGAGTTTGGATGAGTTTTATATGTTCGTTTTACTTGAAACATGCGTCGGATGTTCCTTAGACCTAGACGACTTAGTTTAGGGGTTTGACGTCCGGGCACGACCCAACCTAGGACCCACAAGGGGCCCTAGATGAAGGGCCCAAGACTTGGGCAAGTCTGCCCATCAGTAGCTCACGACGGCCATGGCGACGGTCCGTCGTACTCAGGACGGTCCGTCGAGCCAGGGCATCGTGGGTGACAGAGAGTGAAATTGGAACAGGCTCCATTTAGAAGCCAAGTGTTCCTCGACGAAACACCGTGACGGTCCGTGGTGGACGTGATGGTCCGTCGAGGAGGTCTCATCGACGAAGCCTGCCAGTGCATGATTTACAGGCTGCCAGCTTAGGGTGTTTTATGTAAATACACCCCAAGCCTTATAAGACTCTCTTACACCCTAAACCTAGAGAAGAGCCCCCTTTTCTCTTCAAGATCCAACTCTCTCTTTCTCTCAAGAAAATTCTCTCAACTCTCTTGGAAGCTAGAAGTCAAGGAAGGATAGGAGGACGGATTGGGAATTGTTTCTTCATCAAATTCGTGGGTTTCTTTCTCCTAAAGGTATGGTATCCATTCTTGAATACCTTTCCATTCAAGAAGCCAACTTCCAAAATGGTTTTCAAAAGGGGTTTTAAACTCAACTTCTTCTAAACTTTGATTTCTATTATGGGTCTTCTTGTAACTAAGTTCTAATGGTTTAAATGTATTTATCTTGGTTTAAATAGATGGTTTTGATGTTAAAACTCCATGAAACTCTTGTATATGCATACTTCAACTTTTGGCATGAAAATGGGTTATGTGAGCATGATTTGAGTAAGGTATGAACTTGGGTCTTCTTGTGTATGTCATGTTGGTGTAGCTACTGCCCTAAGGGCCTTCATATGGTGAAATATTGATAAATTGCTTATGGGTAATGATGGTTTGATTTGTTGATGAGTTGCTCTCATTGTATAGTTCTTATTATGAATTGCTATTTGAGTGGTATGGTCCACCTTATGGGTGGCGGTGCAAATTGATGAACTTGATGTTACTTAGTATGGTTTGAGTATGTGACCTTGAAGGTCTAACATGTGAAATGAAGATATATTTGAAATGGGTCTTATGTTGTGTTTGATGTAGCTTGAATTGTATGTTTGACCTAGTTTATGTCTAAATGAAGTATATGATCATGAGAAGTATGTAGAGTGTGTAGCTTGATGAATCAAGGTTAAAGTATGAGTAGAACTTGATGAAAATGAAATGATGCTTATATGCAAGGTGTGCACATGTACACACACACTCTTCTAAGATTTGTATTATGTCAAGTTGAGCAAAAAGGGGAAATCTTGAGGTGGACACACTTCGTGAGTTGAGATGTAATGTCTAGTAACAACCTCTCCATTTCCTAGTGAGCTTTCAAAGATAGACTATTATGTTGAGAAATCCGTGTGGAGTTATGCCTAGCACCGAGAGGATATGAAGGGGAGGTGGATTGCACTTCGTTAGTTGAGATGTTGTAATCGAAAGTACCTCTTGAGATGAGTACTCCTCGTTAGTAGAGAGTGAGTTACTTAGTAACAATCTCCTTATCCCTTAACTATGTGCCCGCATAGGTGTAGCTATTGGAAAAGCCATGCAAACTCTAAGAAGCATGACCTTACACTAGGCAAGTAAGGATCCCTCATCTGATAGGGGTTAATATCGGGATTCCATGTCTAGCTCTCATGGTCTTTGTCGGTTAAGCTAACTCCCACAAAAGAATTGATTTGAAACTAATTATCTTGTGTATTATTGAAATTGTGTATGTATGTCGTGAAGTGCTCAATCCACATTAGTTACCAAGTAGGAGCATTGAGTGGGAGTAGTAGTATGGGATGCTATTCTCACATTGCACTCGGTGTGACCTATACCTACTATGGGAGAAGAGTACCTTCATGAAATCCGTGGGAATGAGTACTATGGTGTAGTGTTATGGAGGATTATTGTGGAGTACTTGAGTAAATGGAATCCATTAGGAGTACTAAGTGGGAGTGGGAGTGTGGGATGCTACTCTCACATTGCACTTGGTATGACCTATATTTCCATGAGTGTTTTGCATATGTTAGCCAAGGGCGTGGATTTGATTTGTAACGAAGTAAGCCTAAGATTAGGTAGTTTTAAGGGTCGCTTTGGTGTGCTTTGAAGGGAGGTGTAATGAGAGTCCCTTCTTGGTTCACCTTAGGGAGTCTTAGAATAACCTTGGGTTAGGGCAACTTCAAAGAAAAAGGGTTCATATGACTTGGACCGTGCCTTTCACTGTAAGGTCTTCATGGTAAGAATTCAAAATGTTCACTATGATGCTTTATTCAATTTTATTGCAAGTTTAGCAAAGTTAATTGAAATGTTCCTTTTGTTTACTTTAAGTTTGGTAAGATAGCCATAAAGTATTAAATCGTTGATTCTTATGTGGGTTTGCTTCTAGATTCATGAAGGTTATATTTGAATTGCATAAAAAGCTATTTTTACTAAAATGTCCCTTTTTGCATGTTTTTGCATATGCCATACTTAGTACATTGTTGTACTAACCCCATACTTTTTATACCTTATGAGTATAGGTTGGAAGCCTTTGGAGGACCGAAGTTGAAGCTTGGGAATTCTATCTCTCAAGACTTGGGTATGTCCTCATATATTCGAGGACATAGTTTTTATGTTTCTTAGTTTCCTTATTAAGACTTAAAAAATGTATTTATTCTATTGTAAAGGGCCGTGTCCCTAAGATTCTAAGTTGTGTCTTTAAGTTGGCTTGTGACGATAAGATTTCCTAGTATTTATGAAAAGACTCCTTTTATTATTATTATCGTGAAAAGTTTTAATTCCGCACTACTTTTCATGCTTTATATTATGAATGTGAGTTAGAGGGCTTGTACGAGACCCCAAAGGGGTCAAGTACGCCCGGTCACGATTCGAAGGTTTTCCCTAACTTCTAGGGGGTGTTTTCAGGTCGTGACAAGACTTGGTATCAGAGCATAAGGTTTTGGGAAATAGTTTAAGGTCTGAAGTCTCACAAGCCACATCTAGTAGTATCTTGGTCATTGGTGTAAGTCGCGACACATCCATGGACAAGAGGCTATAGGATGCTAGAAGTTTCACTTTCTTCTCTATTCTAGTATCGTGCCTTAGAGTTGAGTATATAAGGTGTCTATTCTCAACCTCTTCTTTTGTGTTTTTAGGACATGAATACGAGGAGATCGACCGCTAGAAGGGAGGAGGGAGGTGTACAAAATGAGAGAGTCCTTCCCCATGTTGACCAAGTTCCTATTGTTGTTTTAGGGGAGGAAAATGAGGAGGTTCCTCTTCAAGAACCTCAAGTGCCTCCGGAACCTCAAGGACCTCAAGTGCCTCCTATGCCTCAAGCTCCTTTTGTTGAGGGTGATATGACTAATGCGGAGTTGAGGGCTGCCCTAATGAACTTGACCCAACTCATGACGGCTCAAGCTCAAGTTGTCAACAATCACTTTGTGGGCCAAGCTAACCTAGGAGGTAGGCCCCAACCAAATGCTAGTACTCCCGCTTCTAGGATTCGGGATTTCATGAGGATGAACCCTCCTACCTTTCATGGCACTAAGGTGGATGAAGATCCACAAGGCTTCATAGATGAGGTTTTCAAGGTGGTAGATGCTATGGGTGTGACCCCTACGGAGAAAGCGGAATTGGCCGCTTACCAACTTAAGGATGTTGCTCAAGTGTGGTATGAACAATGGAGGGGTGAGAGACCCTTAGAAAGAGGACCGATTGATTGGGAGGAATTCAAAGAGGCTTTCCTAGATAGATTATTTCCTTTAGAGTGGAGGGAGAAGAAGATGGTTGAATTCATGAACCTCCGTCAAGGGGGAATGAGTGTGCAAGAGTACTCTCTCAAATTCACCCAACTCTCTAAGTATGCCCCAAACATGGTAGCCAACCCTAGGGCTAGGATGAATAAGTTTGTGATGGGCGTGTCTAGCTTGGTGGAAAAAGAGTGTCGTACGGCTATGCTTCTTAATGACATGGATATCTCTAGGCTCATGGTTTATGCGCAACAAAATGAGGAGTCCAAAATTAGGGAGATAAGGCAAGAGGGTAAGAGACCTAGGTCGGATGATTCTAGTCACCAAAGGCCTAAGAAGAGGTTTTATCCCCAAGATTCTTCTACGGGAAACAAGGATAGGGCTCCAAATCAATCTTCATAAGGTGGTGGTCATTCCTATGAAAGAGCTAAGTGCCCTACTTGTGGCAAGCAACATGGGGGTAAGTGTCTTGCCGGAACAGATGGTTGTTTTGCATGTGGTAATAGAGGCCACAAGATGAGGGACTGCCCAAACCTTAAATCAAGGGGGAGAGATGTCAATCAAGCTTCCCTAGATCCTAATGCTCCCAAGAAGAACCCTTCCTATGGGATGGGGGCTAGAAAGGATAATTAATCCGGATTGATGGTTTTGGTAAGTCTCAACTCTTGGTTATTGTTGCTTTTGTGTTATGAAATGAGTATATATGGTTTTATAGTTCATATGATCATGTCATCTTGATAAATTGCTCAAAGAGTGGAATTTTGAAAGTTTTCTATATTTGACAATGTTACAGTGAATATTCACTGTGAAAAATTTGCAATTTGAGAAAAAAATTTGCCTTGCCTTAATTTAAGTTTAATTATGTGTAAAATTGTTGTATATGAGCATGTTTAATGTTGGAGAAGGTAGTTCCTCCATAAAAGAAGTTGAAGGTTGAGTTTTGACTTTGTGAAGTTTGGCAAAAGTAGTATGTGTTGATAAGTGTTGAAAGTGTGAAATGATGCTCCTTGCTAATGGATGCTTTGATTGTTGATGTTTTGATCATGATCTAAGTGTATTATATGATGCTAAGTGAAGTCCTTGCTGTTCTTAAAATTTAAGTGTCATTCGAGGATGAATGTTATTCCAAGTGGGGGAGAATATAACGCCCCAAAATGAACTAAGGTGAACTAGATCCTCATGGTTGTTTCTTGAATTAATTTTAAGTTAAACGGAGTTAGTTTGGTGTCCTTAGGCAGTGTGCAAAGTTTGGTTTAGTTTGGAGTTCAATCAACCAAAAACGTCCATGACGTTCGGATGGTATGCCTTAGAATGTACTTGTATGTCTTGGCGAGTTTGGATGAGTTTTATATGTTCGTTTTACTTGAAACATGCGTCGGATGTTCCTTAGACCTAGACGACTTAGTTTAGGGGTTTGACGTCCGGGCACGACCTAACCTAGGACCCACAAGGGGCCCTAGATGAAGGGCCCAAGACTTGGGCAAGTCTGCCCATCAGTAGCTCACGACGGCCATGGCGACGGTCCGTCGTACTCAGGACGGTCCGTCGAGCCAGGACGTCGTGGGTGACAGAGAGTGAAATTGGGACAGGCTCCATTTAGAAGCCAAGTGTTCCTCGACGGAACACCGTGATGGTCCGTGGTGGACGTGACAGTCCGTCGAGGAGGTCTCGTCGACGAAGCCTGCCAGTGCATGATTTAAAGGCTGCCAGCTTAGGGTGTTTTATGTAAATACACCCCAAGCCTTATAAGACTCTCTTACACCCTAAACCTAGAGAAGAGCCCCCTTTTCTCTTCAAGATCCAACTCTCTCTTTCTCTTAAGAAATTCTCTCAACTCTCTTGGAAGCTAGAAGTCAAGGAAGGATAGGAGGACGGATTGGGAATTGTTTCTTCATCAAATTCATGGGTTTCTTTCTCCTAAAGGTATGGTATCCATTCTTGAATACCTTTCCATTCAAGAAGCCAACTTCCAAAATGGTTTTCAAAAGGGGTTTTAAACTCAACTTCTTCTAAACTTTGATTTCTATTATGGGTCTTCTTGTAACTAAGTTCTAATGGTTTAAATGTATTTATCTTGGTTTGAATAGATGGTTTTGATGTTAAAACTCCATGAAACTCTTGTATATGCATACTTCAACTTTTGGCATGAAAATGGGTTATGTGAGCATGATTTGAGTAAGGTATGAACTTGGGTCTTCTTGTGTATGTCATGTTGGTGTAGCTACTGCCCTAAGGGCCTTCATATGGTGAAATATTGATAAATTGCTTATGGGTAATGATGGTTTGATTTGTTAATGAGTTGCTCTCATTGTATAGTTCTTATTATGAATTGCTATTTGAGTGGTATGGTCCACCTTATGGGTGGCGGTACAAATTGATGAACTTGATGTTACTTAGTATGGTTTGAGTATGTGACCTTGAAGGTCTAACATGTGAAATGAAGATATATTGCAAATGGGTCTTATGTTGTGTTTGATGTAGCTTAAATTGCATGTTTGACCTAGTTTATGTCTAAATGAAGTATATGATCATGAGAAGTATGTAGAGTGTGTAGCTTGATGAATCAAGGTTAAAGTATGAGTAGAACTTGATGAAAATGAAATGATGCTTATATGCAAGGTGTGCACATGTACACACACACTCTTCTAAGATTTGTATTATGTCAAGTTGAGCAAAAAGGGGAAATCTTGAGGTGGACACACTTCGTGAGTTGAGATGTGGTGTCTAGTAACAACCTCTCCATTTCCTAGTGAGCTTTCTAAGATAGACTATTATGTTGAGAAATCCATGTGGAGTTATGCCTAGCACCGAGAGGATATGAAGGGGAGGTGGATTGCACTTCGTTAGTTGAGATGTTGTAATCGAAAGTACCTCTTGAGATGAGTACTCCTCGTTAGTAGAGAGTGAGTTACTTAGTAACAATCTCCTTATCCCTTAACTATGTGCCCGCATAGGTATAGCTATTCAAAAAGCCATGTAAACGCTAAGAAGCATGACCTTACACTAGGCAAGTAAGGATCCCTCATCCGATAGGGGTTAATATCGGGATTCCATGTCTAGCTCTCATGGTCTTTGTCGGTTAAGCTAACTCCCACAAAAGAATTGATTTGAAACTAATTATCTTGTGTATTATTGAAATTGTGTATGTATGTCGTGAAGTGCTCAATCCATATTAGTTATCAAGTAGGAGCATTGAGTGGGAGTAGTAGTATGGGATGCTATTCTCACATTGCACTCGGTGTGACCTATACCTACTATGGGAGAAGAGTACCTTCATGAAATCCGTGGGAATGAGTACTATGGTGTAGTGTTATGGAGGATTATTGTGGAGTACTTGAGTAAATGGAATCCATTAGGAGTACTAAGTGGGAGTGGTAGTATGGGATGCTACTCTCACATTGCACTTGGTATGACCTATATTTCCATGAGTGTTTGGCATATGTTAGCCAAGGGCGTGGATTTGATTTCTAACGAAGTAAGCCTAAGATTAAGTAGTTTTAAGGGTCGCTTTGGTGTGTTTTGAAGGGAGGTGTAATGAGAGTCCCTTCTTGGCTCACCTTAGGGAGTCTTAGAATAACCTTGGGTTAGGGCAACTTCAAAGAAAAAGGGTTCATATGACTTGGACCGTGCCTTTCACTGTAAGGTCTTCATGGTAAGAATTCAAAATGTTCACTATGATGCTTTATTCAATTTTATTGCAAATTTAGCAAAGTTAATTGAAATGTTCCTTTTGTTTACTTTAAGTTTGGTAAGATAGCCATAAAGTGTTAATTGTTGATTCTTATGTGGGTTTGCTTCTAGATTCATGAAGGTTATATTAGAATTGCATAAAAAGCTATCTTTACTAAAATGTCCCTTTTTGCATGTTTTTGCATATGCCATACTTAGTACATTGTTGTACTAACCCCATACTTTTTATACCTTATGAGTATAGGTTGGAAGCCTTTGGAGGACCGAAGTTGAAGCTTGGGAATTCTATCTCTCAAGACTTGGGTATGTCCTCATATATTCGAGGACATAGTTTTTATGTTTCTTAGTTTCCTTATTAGGACTTAAAAATGTATTTATTCTATTGTAAAGGGCCGTGTCCCTAAGATTCTAAGTTGTGTCTTTAAGTTGGCTTGTGACGATAAGATTTCCTAGTATTTATGAAAAGACTCCTTTTATTATTATTATCCTGAAAAATTTTAATTCCGCACTACTTTTCATGCTTTATGTTATGAATGTGAGTTAGAGGGCTTGTACGAGACCCCAAAGGGGTCAAGTACGCCCGGTCACGATTCGAAGGTTTTCCCTAACTTCTAGGGTGTGCTTTCGGGTCGTGACATATATATATCTTATTCACGCGAACCTATCAAGATGGTCAATTAAAATTTTTATTAGTTAAATGCATATATTTATTTCAGTTTGCTGAGGTTCAATTATGTAATTGGTCGTATCTCAATAATTTTTGTTGTATATTTTTCTTGTTATCTAACCAGATGTATTTGCATGTGTATGTCACATGAAAGTGTTCAGATGTCATATGAACATGTGAAGAGAACTGCTACATTTTATTTTATTGAAATAATTTTTGTATAATAATTTATATTTTATAACTTATGACATAATAAATGACGTTATTGTTGTTGACTCTCATATTGATGTCCCAACTGATTGTGTAAATGAATCAAAACTAAGAAATGTTTTCTTTTTTTAACTGAAAAACTAAAGTTGAAATTAAAGAATATATTTTATCTGTGAAATCTCATAATAACATTTTATCTTACACCCAAGAAAGATTTAGTTCATATAATTGTAAACAATTTTTAATTTATTCAATAAAGCATGATTTATTTAAGGAAAAATAACAACAATATGTTATCGCATGTATACCGGTAGTATTATAATATGATAAATTATTGATCAATAAGTTAAGATAAGAAAAGATGATTGATAAAACTTTTAATGTAATAACTATGTGAATTTATAATCTTATATCTAAAGAATGTTAATGAGTGTAAATAACATTGCAATAATTAGTAATAACTGTCACGACCCGGACCATCGTGATTGGCACCCACACTACAATTCGGTGCGAGAAACACTACTAAGAACCAACTAAAGAAAGAAATCTAAAGCTAAGGTATTTAAGTTACGGGAGAGATTTAAATAACTAAAGACAAAGTTCCATTACTAAATAAAGAGCTAATACTAACTAACAATGCGGAAGATAAACCTAGAATCTGAAAGTCAATGTACCAAAACTATAACGATATTCGTATCTATAAAGAGATTACTAACGAATTATCAACTAACTAAATCAAGGTCTATGTACAAAAATGGTGGACATAGGCTAAAGAGAATTCCATGGTAGCCCTAACAATGTCGTTCACCCTTGAACTAGAAGCAATCACTGATCTCCTAAGTAAGGTCTGTCAATCGTCGCGTAAAGATGCCCTATACTCAACAAAAATAAGAACAAGTGCATAATCAGTACAGAACCACCGTAAAATGGGAGAATCACCACGCAATCCCACTAGTGTAACACAAATAAGCAATTACAACATTATAATACATGCATAAATATCAACATAATCAATATTATAATAACAATCAATATCACAATTCGCATGCTTCATCACATAGTTGGTCCTCTCACAGAACCCAAAGTCAAATTGTTAGCATGCCGTAACGTGGAAATGCGGTCCTATTGATATGCCGAAACGTGGCAGCTGATCCCATTTAGCATGCCGAAATGTGGAAATCTGATCCAAGTTAAAGTGCCAGAACGTGGCAGCCAATCCCAATCACTCATCATTAACACATCAAGATCATACATTCAAGTCATGATTTCATGGTATCAATATTCATATATTCCATTTCAACATCTATGATCAATATTTCAACATGCATACATATACAAGTATCACAACGAAGCAAAGAAAATGTAAATCACATTATTATCGAATCACAACCATCACCTATCTCGAAACAAGGTTGAAACCCTAGACAACTTGATCTTTCACTTTCTGCATTCGTTCTACTTGTTCATGGTTTAAAATTAACAATTTATACACGGAAATCAATAAAGAAACACTAAATTTCCAGAAAACACACAATCTATGAACCCTAGTTCAAAACCCATGACCCCAACTAGTCAATTAGGGTTAATTCAGCCATAGGATTCTTCAAGAGAACCTCCCCATCATTATTGACCCATTCTAAAATGTTCTACGGATCGAATAACGAGTTCGGAGAGTGAAAAGCTTACTTCTAACTTCAAGAATGGTGAAAAACGAGTTGGAATAGCCCAGGGTAGTCTCTTAACTCAAAAAGCCAAAAAATACAAAATAACTTCGTCTAAGGGTTTTATTTACTGTAGCGGCACGAATACAAAATAACATCCCACTGTAGCAGCGTCGCTGCAGCGGCACAAAGCAAACCAGTGAGCTTGTGTTGAAAAATCCCAAAAATCCTTAATTTTTTTCAGCCTCACCCGCTACAGCGGCATCCATTCTGCTGTAGCGGTGTCATTGCAGCGGCAAGAATCTAGTTGCAGCGTCATGAACCGAAGCAGTGAGCTTACAATAGATTTTCATCTTCTCCCTTTTTACAAGACATTGTTAATGTACTATGCTCAGAAAGTTCCCATAACGCCATGATCGATTCCCGATGATCTACTCATTCAAATTCAATTCCATAAAGTTGGACAGATTCCTTAACGATTTATCTAACCGATTCTGTAATCAAATTCATATTTAGTCCACCCGATTGCTACCAGATTTCCTTAACTTGATGTCTCTAAATTCTTCCAAATCTGGACAAGGATGGGAAAATCCTTGTACTATGAAAACGTTATTCCAGACCCAATTATTCCCTCTTGGTATTTCTATAACGACGAAACCCGGTCTTTACAATAAATACAAATTTACCTATCACTCATCCCCCAGTGATCAACTAGGGAAAGGTAGGCTAGAAAAGGAACAAGGTAGTACCCAATTTGACGAACAATTGTGGATACTTGTCTCATATATCCCTCTCGGTATCACAAGTAGCTTCCTTCACTAGACGATGTTTCCACTGAACCTTTACGAACTTAATCTCTTTTGTCCTCAACTTACAAAAATTGCGATCAAGAACAACAATCGTTTCCTCCTCATATTATTGAGTCCCACTTAATGACATTGTCACCATCACTTTGATATCTCTTCAACATGGAAACATGAAATACGATATGTACACCGGACAAATTTGGAGGTAGTGCTAATCTAAACGCCACCGACCCTACACGTTCAAGAACCTTAAAGGGACCAATATAGTGAGGACTCAACTTACCCCTCTTACCAAATCTCATCACCCCTTTCGTGGGTGATACCTTGAGAAGAACTTCTCGCCCATCAGGAATTCCATGTCTATCTCATTGTGATCCGAGTACTTCTTATGTCTACTCTGCACAGCTTGAAGTTTATCTTGAATTCTCGTCACCTTATCTTGAGTGTTCTTCCCTAAGTCAACCCCCAAAGGTTTTACATCTCTGGATTTGAACTAACCCATGGGCGATCTACATCCCGTCCCATATAACGCCTCCAATTGTGCCATATGAATGCTAGAGTGATAACTATTATTATAGGAGAACTCATATAGGGGTAGGAACATATCCCAATGCCCTCTAAAGTAAATTACACATGCTTGCAACATGTCCTCCTACAATTGTATAGTCCTTTCTAAGTGTTAAGCATTGTAATCAACCCTTACGTGAGTAAAATGGGATGCCTTGGTCAATCTATCAACTAAAACTCAAATAGAATCACAATTCCCTTGAATCTTAGGAAGCCCAACCACAAAATCCATGGCTATCCTTTCCCACATCCATTTCGTAATTGGCATCCTTTGAAGTAGCCCCGCAAGCCTTTGCTTTTTATACTTCACTTGTTGACAGTTCTTACATTTCGCTACAAACTTCTCAATGTCTTGTCTCATACCCGACCAACAATATACTCGTTTCAGATCTCTATACATCTGTGTAACGACCTGCTTAGTCGTTTTGAGCAGCAGATTTTATTTCTGGAAAAACTGTCTGAGGCGACGTATCCCACGACGGACCGTCATGGGCACGACGAACCGTCGAGGGTGTCTCATTCCAAACACTTGGAATTCTTATATTTGAGTACTGAAATCGACTCTCTGAACTCTGTGACGGACCTGCAGGACGGACCGTCACAGACATGACGGACCATTGTGAGGTTCCGTTTCAAAACACTTCAACTCTTGAGAATTGGGTACTGGGAGCAATTCTCTGTCCGTCGTGACGGAAGTGCAGGACGGATCGTCGTAGGCACGACGGACCATCTCAGACTCATCAAGGAAATTGAGTCTCTGAAGGTTGTGACGAACCTGCAGGACGGACCGTCGCAGGCACGACGGGCCGTCACAGGTTGCGTAATCCCAGTCTGGGTCAGATTTCTGGGTAAGTTTTAAAGGGGCATTTTGGACTATTCCTGCTATAATTATGAATTTCGTGGGTTAATGTTAATAACTCAAATTCTTGGGGGTGTGAAGGAGATAACCTTGAGTTAATTAGTGGGTTAATTCCTCATCTTTTATACTTAATTATATGCTAATTAGGGAAAAGAGAGATGGTTTTGAAGAAGGAAAAAATAGACGCGAACAAGGACGAGAGGAACGATCGCTAGAGAGAGACAAACAAAGAGGAAACAAAAGCTTTGAGAGATTGCTTGTTGACAAAACGCATCTTGGTGAAGTGTAGGTTATTGTTTTGATACTATTTCGTAGTAAACTCTTACTAAGTGAATGTATGTATGGTAGTATTGTAAAACCCTTTCTATGCTTCATGGTAGCTTGCATGAATGTGATTATGTGATTGTGATAAAATAAGGCATAATGAGGTTTTGCAATCCAAACTCTTTGAAAAAACCCTAATTCACCTTGTTATTGATGATGCCTTTGGTTAAAAGACGGGCGTGATGAATTGATTTCGAATGAGTTAAGGGGATCGGAAAGTCAGTGTCACGTTCCGACACATTGTATTAGGGGATCGGGTGTCCCGAAACCGACACTAGAAGTAGGGGTCGGAGTGTCACGTTCCGGACACATATTTATTAGGGGATCGTGTGGTGCCACGAAACCGACACGTAAGACAGTAGGGGATCGGAGTACGGCACGTTCCGAACAATAGTATTGGGGATCGGTGTCACGGCGAACCGACACGTAAATTAGGGGATCGGAAGAGCAGTGTCCCGTTCCGACCACATTAGTATGGGGATCGGGTTTGGTGTAACGTACCGACAAGTAGCATAGGGGATCGGGTGGTCACGTTCGACCCATAGTATTAGGGGATCGGTGTCACGAACCGACACGTAGAATTAGGGGATCGGAGTGTCACGTTCCGACACATAGTATTAGGGGATCGGAGTGTCACGTTCCGACACATAGTATTAGGGGATCGGGTGTCACGAACCGACACGTAGAATTAGGGGATCGGAGTGTCACGTACCGACACATAGTAGTAGGGGATCGGAGTGTCACGTACCGACACAAGAGGAAGAAAGATAATGAATCTTGAGAGATGTTAAAATACTCAATGTAATGAACCTAATTTTCCCAAATGAGTGTGGTATTGAGGCTTGAGTCCTCATGGATGAACTTGGTAGTACTTATTGATGATTATAGTACTTGTTGCTACATGTTGAGTATTGTAGTTGATTTATGATATGAACTGATATATACTGTTTTCTATTTTGAGTTGGCCGATGATACCTACTCCGTACTTGTGTTTTGTACTGACCCCCTACTTGTTGTTTCTTTCTTTGTTATTTGGGGAATGCAGCAAACGTACCGTTGTCTTCAACTCAGCAGCAATTCTAGCCAGTCTTCACTACACCGGATTTCAGGGTGAGCTAATGCTTCTAGCTTGGACTGGATCTTCCCTTCAATGTCTTGATGCCTTGAACTTCCGGCATGGACTAGCCTTTTATTTATTTGAGCTTCTTAGATACTTTTAGATTAGTACTTGAGGATAGATGTTCTTGTGATGATGACTTCCAGATTTTGGGGATAATGAGTTTTAAGTCTTCCGCTTTGTATTTTGTTCAATATGTTGGGGTTTTAGATTGGTTGGTTCGCTCACATAGTAGGATAAGTGTGGGTGCCACTCGCGGCTCGATTTTGGGTCGTGACATATTCCAACATGAATTTTATTATTTGTTATTATCACATAACCCAAGGATCTCTAATGAATGAATTATTCACGAATTAATAAATCATTTGTTCTTTAATCAACATTAAAAGGAGAATAAAGAAGAAAATAAAAATATATATACAAAGGTATTTCGTAATAAAAAAAAACATTTAAGTTACATAGATATACAATTGTGATTTATGTCTCAGGAGAAAATTCAAAAATTTGTTAACATAATCAAAAAAGAAATCACGCTTGAACATGAAAGTAATTATAACTTTTTAACTTGCAAAATGAATTTCTTCAATTGATAAGTGAAAATATTCATATCTATGTAAAATAGATAATATGTAAGATTATGTATAGTACTTTTAAATTATAGAATTTAATATAGAATATCAAAACATGAATTCTTGGAACTGAGTACAATAATTATTTTCCGCACAATATATATATGTACTATATGTGTATATGTTCATATAACCATAAATAATAACTTTGTAGAAACATAAACAACAGAGTTAAAATATGTACTCAAAAGCAACAATTAATATCATACGAATTAATTAATGAGTGTAAACAAAACATAGCAGGATATGTAAAAATAGAATGAACTAGAAAGGAAAAAATCGATTTCACTGAAGGTATAATGTACCCTTAAGAAAATTATTCCCCTCCGATACCAGATGTTTAAAGAATGACATTCTCTCAGGATGGAACAATTTTATTCACAAACTTATTGATATAAAAATAATGGTATCAGTAAGTCATTCAACAGGAGCAAAACACATGAATGTTTAATTTTGCAGAAGTAGAAGAAGAAGATAAGATTTTTTGTTGTTTTACAATGAGAGAAAATTCCTCTATTTATAGACAACAAAGGGTAGTGTGAATAAATGTTATTGTGTCTTATCAGAAAGGTTACAACTATTTGGAAAAGTTGCGACCTTTCAGAAAGTTCACAACCTTTCATAAAAGTCGCAACTCTTCATTAAAGTTGCAACTTTTCATAAAAGTCACAACTTTTGAAAGAAGTCGCAACTCTCCATTAAAGTCATAACTTTTCATAAAAGTCACAACTTTTCATAAAAGTCGCAACTCTTCATTAAAGTCGCAACTTTTTATAAAAGTCAATCTTTTCATGAAAGAAGAAGGCTAGTTTTGAAAATAAATAATTTTAAAAGAAGATTCTTGCTTGTGGTGGCGCCCGTAGGCGGGCGTAGGGTTCTATTTTATATAAATGCTAGATAATTTAATATTTCTAAGCTTTTGTACAACCTTTCCAATAATTGATTGTTATAAGAAAAAAAGAAGTAAATTTTAGTAGGTTTTTAGAACATTTCAACAGAAATAAATGATTTGACATTATCACATATCTCAAGAATTGAAAATATATATTTAATGATTAAAAATATCTTGATATCTAATCATTTATATGATGATTCTATGGTGAAAGATAGTTCACACCATGTTGAATCCATGAGCTATGTATGAAGTGGGTTGAATGAAGGGTAATGTACTCCTTCACATATGAAATTACAATTCACCTAAACTATGTATAAGTTGGAGAATAATGCTTAGCACCGAGTAAATATGGCAAATGAGGTAGAGACATTCCCGCTAGTTTAGGTCCGATTTTCTACATATGCTTTAATGAGATGGAAACTCTCCCGCTAGTTCAATAGATCGGGTTTCTAGAAGCAATCTTCTTATCCCATAGCTATGAGCCCGCATAGGTCTTAGCTAGTGGATCCACATTATAGATTATATATGTATAGTTCTACCTTAGAAAAGTAAGACGCTTTCTTTTGGTGTGGGGTTATATGACACCGGATTCCATGTAGCTCACATGGTCTATGTCGTTTAAGGCAATTCTCCCTATGTAATAGTATAATGAATATGACTTGAACCATAATTGTGATTTCTTGATAAGTCTACTTAGTAGGAGTGAGGGTATGGGACTTCACCTTTACTATTACACAAGTAGTCTTTGAAGGAAATTATGGGTGGGTCCTTGATGCTATGGTAAGACATGAAGGTATGATATACGTTCATTGGGGGGTTGTTAAGATATGACTCTCCTTATATATTTGTGTGATGAACATGATTATTCACTTATGTATGATTGGGGATTATGATGGGATCGAAAGTTGATATGTGTAACTAAGGTGATTCTTAATGGATACTTAGTACAATTGTATTATGGGATGCCAACTAGGCACTACAAAAGTATGCTTTTAGGGTTGCTAAGGTAATGTTCCTACTATGTTATGAAAAATCTTATGAGAATGCTATTATTACTTGTCTTGTGTCCTAATGTCAATCCCCAAGCCTACACCCTGGACGTGGCCAGCACTCCAAAACCATTGCTGGCCCTAAGCGAACCCTTAGCTTGACTTTCTTAACTCAGAGGAAGACTTAAACACTAAAGAAACAACTCAAAGAGAATATCTTTAAATTAATACTCAGCCAAAATGGCAACTCAAGTCTTATCGTTTACAAAAGAAATAAGAAGACTAAATAAACTAACTCAATCTGTCTATGAAGCCTCTAAAATAAGGAGGATATTTGGACAGGACCCCCAATCATCCTAACAAATGAAAACAAGAAAAATTACAACTTGAATGATAAAGATGTCCTTCGGAATAAAAGGAGGCTCACCAACTGACTCTGGAGTGCTCAACTACATCAACGATGCACTGGATGTCGATCCTCATTACATGCGTCTGCATCATGATACGATGCAGGCCAACTGACATCAGTAAATTGAATGTAAGAGTATTTGAGTTGAATGTTAAACAACACTTAAGCTTGAAAAGGAGTAAGAAAGAACTTACCTTGGCTTTGCTCAACTCATGAATTACTGATCTTATAACTAACTCATTTCATTATATATCAGTTTAAAGGCATGAGCAATATAAAGAAAAGATGTTTAAAACATGGTTTTTAACTTTGTGTATGCAAAAATACAATTGACTCTGAGATGTATGTAAAAATGCCAAATAAACTGATGTAAACTCATAATCTTAATAACAAAGAAAATATATCATGCTTCCTCTCAACGTCTACTCCTGTAATGCATGAATGAAGTTCCATACCCCCATTTTTACTAAGCAAAACCTCTTGAGGAACCATGCAACTACTGCTATGAGAGTTTCTCTACCCAACAACCATCACTTAATAATTGTAGTAATGATACAATGTTTTACCTCACACTGCCAAGGACCATCCTAAATCTACTAGAGTATAGGACCTGAACTGCCTAATGGATCCACTAGTAAACTGTGAGAAGGGTTCATCTAAAAAGTATGACCCTTTTCTACCCATGATGGCTACATGCTTTTCATGGAGACTTGATTTAATATGAAATCGCATCCCCACATCGGTGCTCAATACTACTCCAAAAAATATATTTATTGATTCTGTTGTTTGAGATTAGTGCTCGAAACTTAACTTTAAAAACTCTCTTGTAGATCATCGTATCTCTGCTTGCTTCATTTCATAAAGCTATAACTCTTTTTGAAAAGTAGCCCCAAGGCTCTTTGGAAAACATAGCATCCTTTCTTGTTTAAATGTGAAAACATTTCAAAATCTCTTTGGGGATACTTAGTCCCCCTATACTTTTGAAGAAAAGAACTTCAACTTAACTCTTTACTCTTTACTCTTTACTTAGCTTAAAACTTGACTCTTAAGGAATACTTAGTTACCTTATAGCTTTTGAGAAATGCACTCACTCTTTGCTCTTTGATTTACATGAAACTTAACTCTTAGGGAATACTTAATTCACTTATAACTTTTTAGATTTAAACTCAACTCATTACTCTTTTCTCTACTTGTAGCTTGAGCCTTAAAACAAAGTTAAAAATATTTGTTTAAGACTCTTGAAAACTTTAAGAACTTACTTTGACTTGACTCTTAAATTCTTTGGCTTTGATCTTAACTTTCCTTGAATTGGATCATGGATTCAAGGTTCATGATCTCATGTTTATGGATGATTTCATGATGCTTAGATGTACCTTAGAGTGTTGGAATCAACTAGGAAACGTGTGTACATCACTAAAAAACTAGTACGAAAAGATGGGGAATGAATGGGGTGAACTGGCGTCCTTGGCGCTTTGAGAGGCGTGAAGCGCCAGTCCCCAAACTTCAGAGGCCAAGTTGGGGCGTTGGGGCTTGCGCGCCGCCCCAAGCCCCTACGGATAGACACTGTCTTGTGGGGCTATGGGAGGCGCGGCGCCCCAAGGCCCTACAGACGCGTGCTTCGACTTTTCTTCTATGTTTTTCATCTTTAAACCTTCTAATCTTCCATGGATCTTTCCCTAAAAACTTAGAATCACTAATATCCTCAAAACACAATAGTTTAGACTCATAAAACAGCCCAGAAACATGAATCCAATCAACTAGAACATGCTACAATCCATTCAATCAAGAATTCGATAACTGTTCATCGAAATATCAATGTTCATCATCCAATCTACTCTAACTTGCTGAATTTAATCAAATGGTGTTTGGGTGGAAGAACCCAACACAGAATGATCTAACATACTTTGATAGGGATCACCCCCAACAATTTCCACAAGCCAAACTTCGACGATCTTGAACGTTCTTGCTTCCTCTTCTCTTTTCTCCTCTTTTCTCCTCTTCTTTTCTCTTCTCTCAAAACCCTAACTTTTTTTCTAAAAGCGTGAACTGAATAGGTTCAGTTTAGACCCTAATTTATTATCGAAAAATGAAATAACATAAAAGGGTAAGGAAAAGACCAAACACCATTTAAAATCCAGATTGGACTTTCCTTGTTCCAACAACCCAACTTTCGAAAGACATATCTCACTTATACGATATCGAAATTTTGCAACTTGCCGGCGTTGGAAAGATCTTTCCAAGGTATTTTCAACCATATAAAGAACTGACCCTCAATTCTCTTGATCTAGAAGTTATGACCATTTGAAAATGGCCAAAACTCACTTTTTCAACTTAGTCAATTTTCCAGATTTTTCTTATTCTTTCCAAAATAAATATTTCAAGATTTTAAACTCTTTTCTAGTCATTTCTAATTGCGAGATGTTACAATATCTCCCCCTTGAAATATTCGTCCTCGAATGAGATTACTCTTACTAGGCTAGGGTTTAACATCTTACATTCAATTCATTCACACAACAAGAAAATATAAACACAACATGCTAATTCAATATCAACGCCAAGAAAAAAGATTAGTACCTCAATTTGGAACTTCTCCGGATTTGAAGATATGTGGGTATCTCTTTTTCCTATCCTCTTTCGCTTCTCAAGTATCATCTCTATAAACTGATTTCCCTTCTTAACAAATCTCATAACACCCTTCATGGGTTAAACTTTAAAGTAATTCAATCTTCTACCATTAATACACACAAACTACCTTAATACCTTAATACACCATCTCCTCCTAGTTCAAAAGTCATCACTCTTTCATTATGAACACTTGCCTTTAATTCAACACAAATAAGGTCTTGGTCTTTCTTTCCTTTAACTTCTTACACTAATGATGATTCAGACCCATTCATCACCACTGCTCCTCCTTTTGTGTAATTCATTAATCAAACTCCTAATCGTGCAAGTCTATGCACCTCATTTGCTAACTCTTTCTTATCTTCTTCATGGTATGCGGTAATACCCATAGACAATCTTGTTTGCCTGAGATTAAGATCTTTCTAACTAATAACATGCCAAAAACTCTTGTGATCGGTGAACACTTCCCCATGAACACCATAAAGATAACTGCATCATCTTTCGAAGCAAATATTAAAACAACCAACTCTAAGTCATGGGTTGGGTAATTTTTTTCTCGTGAAGTTTCAACTTTCTAGAGGCATAAGCTATAACTTTTCCATTCTGTATTTAACCCAATACCCAAACAAATTCTAGATGCATCACAATACACCACAAAACTTGAGTACTTTCCGATAAAGTCAAAACAAGGCAGTAGTAAACTTCTTTTTCAATTCTTGAAAGTTTTTCTCATAAGCTTCAAACCATTGAAACTTACTTGTCTTCTAAGTTAATTTGGTCGAATAAAAACCCTTCTCTAGAAAAAATTTCAACTGCTCTTTTAACTCTACTAGTGCCATTCTATATCGCGGAATAGAGATAGGACGAGTATCTGGAATGATGTCTATGCCGAAGTTTATTTCTCTCTCAGGAGAAATTCCGGGTTGATCATCAGGAAAGAATTCTGGAAACTCTGTTACTACTAAAACTAAAACTGACTGAATAAGAGGTATCTAAGCACTTGAGTCATTACGGGCTACGTGATAGACACACCCCTTGGAGACTAACTTCTTTGCCGTATGGTACGAAATGGAACGACCTATATGCACTATTGAACTACTTTTCAATTCTATAACTGATTTACTAGAGACAAAAACTTGAATACTCGAGTGCTGAAATATATTGATGCATAATAGCCATGAATTATCAAATTCTACCATATCTAACTAAACTAAGTCATCCATGGAAGTCTTGTGATTGACGGGAAATGGTACAATCACAATAGAGTTTGTCTATTTTGATAGAATCACCAATAGGTGTAAAAACACTGAATGATTCACTAAGTTGCTCAAGAAAAACATAAAAATTCATAGCAACATATGAATGTTATAAAAGATAACTTGCTCCTGTGTATGGAAAAGTATAAACAGTAAAGTCAAAGACTTTGAATCAGTCTTTGAATCATACCAGTGACAGCATCTGCCGAGTCCTTTTGCTCTTGCCAATCTTTGATAGCATACAATCAGTTTGTTTCTCCTCCAGTACCATTTCCTTACATGTTCTTTGGGCACTCTTTCATGAAGTGACCCTTTTATCCACACTTGAAGCAATTTGTCTGGCCCTGACGATACTTTCCTGGGTGATTTCTACCACACCTAGCACATGTAGGAGCCCAGTTACCTCCTTGCACCTCACTACCTTGAGACTTGGCGCGTCTAGCTCTAAAAGTTTGTGAAATCCTACCATTTTGCTCACCTTTGTTTCTGGGTGCAAGGGTACTAGCAGATGGTGCAGCAGATCCCTTCTATTTCTGTTGGAAGGAAGAATTTGTACTACTCTTTTACTGCCTAAACTCGTTGTCTGATATCTTAGCCCTCTTATTCTTAAACCCTTCTGTATCCTTCAGCTTATCCTCCTCAACTTATTGCACATGGATCATTAGCCTTGCTATGTCCATATCCCCTATCAACATTACTGACTTGCTTTCCTTGCTTAGATGATGAGACAATCCAGCAACAAATGAACTAATCTTGCTCCTCATCTCAGTAACCATCTCCGAAGCAGAGCGGGAAAGTTGTGGAAACTTCAGACTATGCTCATGAACACTCATAGACTCTGGATTAAGGGGTAGAAACTCTTTAATCTTTGCCTCTCGTAACTCACGGGGAATGAAACAATTCATGAGAGCATTCTCAAACACAAGCTAACTCACTATTGGCGTATTCTCAGCCCTATTCCTTTTCCATTGGTCGAACCAGACTCTAGCGATACCCTTTAGTTGGTATACAACTAGTTCCACCCTTTCAACATCAACAACATGCAACATGTCAATAATTTTCTGAAGTACTTCAATAAAGTTCTTTGGATCCTCTATGACACTTGAACTTGTGAAGCTTGGTGGATTCATCCCTAAAAACTCACGAATCCTTGAGGTATCGGCCCCTCTTGTCGATTACCTCTCTGTCCAACTTGATGAGTCGCAACTTGACTTAACATTCTGATAGACTCACAAAATTCAGCATGCGTAACTTTTCCTTGAGGTTGCACTTCAGGTGAATTTAGCAACTCTTGTTCCTCAACTATTCTCCTAGCTAGAAGAAATCTGACTGCTCTTTGTGGAGGCATGATTCTTTGAAAAAACGCACAGACATGAATTATAAGGATACTTTTAAGAGATAAATTCCAACGCACGAAAGGAATATGAAAGAAATTAGAAATTTCTAAATGTTGTAGTCTTCTGATCATAGATGTGACGTGCTTCACATCGATGACTAAGACTCTACAAACACGACTTCATAGACTCCCTAGGACTCTTGAAATCTGTGCTCTGATACAAAGTTTGTCACACCTCGAGCCTACACCCTGGACGTGGCCAACACTCCAATACCATTGCTAGCCCCAAGAAAACCCTTGGCCTGTCTTTCTCAACTTAGTGGAAGACTTAAACACTAAAGAAACAACTCAAAGAGAATATCTTTGAATTAATACTCAGCCAAAATGGCAACTCAAGTCTTATCATTTACAAAAGAATTCCAAAGACTAAATAAACTAACTCTATTTGTCTATGAAGACTTTAAAATAAGGAGGTATATTGGGACAGGGCCCCCAATCATCCTAACAACTAAAAACAAAAAAAATAACAACATGAATGATAAAGATGTCCTCCAGAATGAAAAGAGTCTCACCAACTGACTCTGGAGTGCTCAACTGGATGAACGATGCGCTGGATGTCGATCCTCATTACCTGTGTCTGCATCATGATACGATGCAGGCCAATTGACATCAGTACATTGAATGTACGAGTATCCGAGTTGGAATGCTAAAAAACACTTAAATTTGAAAAGGAGTAAAAAAGAGCTTACCTTGGCTCTGCTCAACTCAAGAATTACTGATCTTATAACTAACTCATTTCATTATATAGGAGTTTAAAGACATAAGCGATATAAAGAAAAGTTGTTTAAAACATGTTTTTCAACTCAATGTATGCAAAAATACAGTTGACTCTGAGATATATGTAATACAAAATAATATGATGTAAACTCATAATCTGAATAATAAAGAAAATATGTCATGCTTCCTCTCAACGTCTATTCGTGCAATGCATGGATGAAGTCCCATACCCCTATTTATACCAAGAAGAACCTCTTGAGGAATCATGCAACTATTGTTGTGGGAGTTTCTCTAATCGACAATCATCACTTAAGAGTTATAGTAATGATACATCTTTTTACCTCACACTGCCAAGAACCATCCTAAACCTACCAGAGTATAGGACCTGAACTGCTTAATAGATCCATTAGTAAATTGTGAGAAAGGTTCATCTAAAAAGTATGACCCTTTCCTACCCATGATGGATACATGGTTTTCATAGAGAGTTGAGTTAATATAAACTCGCATCCCCACATCTCCTATGAGTGTATGTTCGGGACGTTGAGGTGCTCTTAGTCCATTCTTGAAGAAAACTTGGGTTGCTACCTCCAAGTTTTGGTGAGTCCTCAATTCCGAGTACGGGATGTTATTGATTCTAGTTCTAGTTTACTTTTCTTTTAACGACTCTATTGTATTTCCGTATGATAAGACTTACTATTGATGTAAGGGGTGAGTCCTAACTTTCGTAATCTTATGTTTAGATGGTGTAATGAGACAAGTCAGCTTCCTATTATTCATATATGAAGAAAGTTGTACTTCTATTGTAAAAATTTTAAGTTTTCCACATTGTTCTCATGTGTTATGTAATGATAATTAAGAGCTAGTATGAGACCCTTTCGGAGTCAAGTACGTTGTGTCACTCCTAGGAGGTAGCCTGGGTCATGACATCTATACCATAGAAATGAGATTTCTATTATTGAAAAAAAGAAAAAAGAAGACCTTTTTAGAAAATGAAATATCTCTTGTTTATAAAAGATTAAATTCTGACTAATAAAGTTTGTAGGATAGGAAATAATTTCTCCAATCAATACCCATAATCCCACTAAATTCATATCCACCCTAAAATTTCCAACACTAGTTTATGAAGCGTCTTAACAAAGACGATTTTGTATCACCAGAAAACCTCTAGTAAAGGATGAGAATCAACACTACAAAGAATAATTTGTGAATTAATAAAAACAAAAGGAGGGAATTTTTATATAAAAATAGGAGGGAGAAAATGAGAGTTACCAAACTATAGATGGGCTTGACACTACTCTTAGTAAGAATTATAGCAACATAGGGTTTATTAGAAAGTGGCAGATATTCATCATTACTGATTTCTGTTCTTCCAGTGCTTTCATTGATGATGAATTCACCTTTTTGGCTTTGAAACTTGTTCAGAAGACGAACCACTCTAAAAAATAATAATGAAAAGAGCAGATAAGTTCTATAATCAACAAAGGCGGTTTGAGGGAAAGCAAATTAGAAACATATAAATTTTTTAAGAATGATTGGGATGTACCTCCATTGCCGACTGATCAGATAAATGGAGCTCTTGTTCTGGTTTTATTCGTACATAAAAACCTTTGAACTTTCAAAAGGGGATAATTTAAGATTTTGGGTTTGGCGGTTGGGTTTCAGTGTTTTCAAAAAATAACTCAAAAGTATTTTTAAGTTAAAAATCCTATTTACTTGTTTATATAATATGATACTTAATTTTAAAAAGAGGTGTCTGCATTCGAGATTGTTTTGATTTAAAGAATTACATAACAATTTTTCAAGACTGTTTTTGAATTTTAACACAAATAATGTGGGATCACTTTGTCTGCTTTTGAAGCTTTTAGCAAAAATAATCTAGGGTTTATATTTACTTTTGAAGTTTCTAAGCTATGCGAATTAATTGTATATATTTAATGCAATTATAATTTAATATTTCTTAAAACTTTTGTAGTAATATTTAAGAATCGTCTGTACAAGAAAAATATCATACATTATAAATATAAAAAAATTGTGATCTAAAAATCTATTTTTTCATCGATCGAAACACCGTTTATATCACATAAAATCTATGTATATAATAAAGATAAATGAAACTTTTGGCTTTATAAGCATGCCACATATCCCCTCTACATTTAGCTTTATTTGATATATATATATATATATATATATATATATATATATATATATATATATATATATAGAGAGAGAGAGAGAGAGAGAGAGAAAGAGATATTTTATGTGATATAAACAGGGTTACGATAGATGAAAAAATAGATTTTTAGATCACGAATTTTTTTATATTTACAATGTATGATATTTTCCTTTTCCTGAAAATTCGTAAATACTACTTCAAAATTCTTAGGAGATATTAAATTATATTTGCATTAAAGATAACAATTAATTCGCATAGGTTAGAAATTCAAAAGTAGATATAAACCCCACATTATTTATGCTAAAAGCTTCAATGCAGACAAAGTGATCCACATTATTTGTGTTAAAATTCAAAAACAATCTTGCAAATTCGTTATGTAATTTGATTTTGTAATTCTTTAAGTCAAAACAATCTCGAATGCAGACACCTCTTTTTAAAACAAAGTATAATATTATATAAACAAGTAAATAAGACTAATTGTTTAACTTAAAAAATACTTTTGAGTTATTTTTTAAAACCACTGAAATCCTACCGCCACCCCCAAAATCTCAAATTATCCCCTTTTGAATGTTCAAAGGTTTTTATGTACTCTCGATAAACTGAATCAAACTAGAACAAGAGCTCCATTTATCTCATCAATACGCAATGGAGGTACATCCTAATAATTCTTAACAACTTTATATGTTTCTACTTTTCTTTCTCTCAAACCCCCGTTGTTGATTATAGAACTTATTTGCTCTTTTCATTATTAATTTTTAGGGTGGTTCATCTTATGAACAACTTTCAAACGAAAAAGGTGAATTCATCACGAATAAAAGCACTGGAAGAATATAAATCAATAATGACGAATATTTGCCACTTTCTAGTAAACCCTATGTTGGTATGATTCTTACTAAGAGCAGTGTGAAGTCCATCTACAGTTTGGTAACTCTCATTTTCCCCCTCCTATTTCTATATAAAACACCCTCTTTTTGTTAGTATTAATTCACAAATTATTCTTTGTATTGCTGATTTTCATCCTTTACTAGAGGTTTTCTAGTGATACAAAATCGTCTTTGTTAAGACGCTTCATAAACTAGTGTTGGGTTTTTTAGGGTGGATATGAATTTAGTGGGACTTATTGGATGGAGAAACGATTTCCTATCCCCTTACAAACTTTATTAGTCGAAATTTCATTTTTATAAATAAGAGATACTTCATTTTCTAAAAAGGTCTTAGTTTTTTTTTTCAATTGTAGAAATCTCATTTAAATGGTATTCAATATATCACGATTCGTGCTACCCCCTTGGAATGACACAACGTACTTGACTCCGAAGGGGTCTCATACAAGCCCTTAACGCATCATCATTACATAAGACACAGAATAATGTGGAAAGATTAAGACTTTTACAATAAAAGTACAACTTTCTTCATATATGAAAAATAGGAAGCTATACTTGTCTAATTATACCATCTAAACATAAGAGCAAGAAAGTTAGGACTCAACCCTTACATCAATAGTAAGTCTTATCATAATGAAATACAATATAGTCCATAACAAGGAAAGTAAGCTAGAACTAGATCAATAACATCCCGTACTCGGAATTGAGGACTCACCAAAACATGGAGGTAGCAACCCAAGTTTTCTTCAAGAGTTGACTAAGAGCACCTCAACGGCCCGAACCTACACTCATAGGAGATGTACAAGAGAAGGGGTTAGTACAAAAGAACTATGAAAACATGCATAAAATACTTAATATGCTAAAAAAGACATTTTAGTGAATATAATACATTTATTAAATTGGAATACCAATTATGCACATAAGGACATAATACAAGTCATAATAGCCTTATAATATGATTTTTCGTAACATAGTATGGCCATCACCTAAGCAATCCTAAAAGCATACTTGTGCAATACATAGTTGTCATCCCATAATACCAACTATACCAAGTATACATTAACAATCACCTTAGTTACACATATCACTTTAGATCCCATCATAATCCACAATCATACATAAGTGCATAACCATGTTCATCACATATACATAAGGAGAGTCATATCTTAACAAAAAAAAAACGTATATCATACCTTCATGTCTTACCATAGAATCAAGGACCCACCCATAATTTCCTTCAAAGACTACTTGTGTAATGTAAAAAGTGAACTGTCATACCCCACTCCCACTAACTAGACTTATAATGAAATCACAAGTATGGTTAAAGTCATATTCATTATCTTATTACATAAGTAAAATAACCTTAACCGATATAGACCATGTGAGCTACATGGAATCCGGTGTGATAGAACCCCACACTGAGAGGAGGCGTACTACTTGCCTAAGGAAGAACTAAACATATATAGCTATAATGTGGATCTACTAGCTAAGACCTATGTGGGCACATAGTTATGGGATAGGAAGATTGCTTCTACAAACCCGACTATTGATCTAGCGGGAGAGTTTCCATATCATTAGAGCATATTTAGAAGACCCGGACTAAACTAGAGGGAAGGTCTACCTCATTTGCCATATCCACTCGGTGCTAAGCTTTATTATCCAACTTATATACAGTTAAGGTGAATTGTAATTTTATACGTAAAGGAGTACATTACCCTTCATTCAATCCAACTCATACATAGCTCATGGATTCAACATGGTGAGAACAACCTTTCACCTTAGAATTATTATATGATCATAGTCATGTGTAATTGTAAAGGAAACTAGTCTTTCAGCAATACCATATCTCACACCTTAGTCATTGGATCTTGACCATTCAAGTGGACCATAACTTCATACATAAATACATTAAAGTAAGAACCTCTACCTTTCAAGTGGATCAAACAATTCATATATAAGAATCTTGGACATAGGATTACCTTCATACATTGCCTTCAAGGCCATAATTCAAGATTCAACACTTACAATTTACCCTTCAAGGGTCATTGATCATATCTTGAAATCACACTTAGAATTACTACTATAAGCATGGAATAAATTATATTAATTACTAAATACACATACATACTATTCCCACATATTCATAATTCATAAAGAAACCCATCATAATTTTCATAAAGTTGGGGGCATGGGAGAACACATAGGTTCAAGGGAAATTTAGCAATAAAAACCCTAATTAAACATCAATTTCATTAAAATACAGGATAACCAACATAAAGAAAATGTTTTTGAGAAGAACCCAATGTTAGAATCAAAACCCTAATTTTGAACAAATTCCCAATTTCGAAAATAGTAGAGGAAGGTCTTTATGTGGAAAGAAATACCATAAAGGAAAGTTCCCATACCTTGTTTGAAGCTTTACCACGAAATTGGGATGAAAATCATGGAGCTTGAACCCTATCCTTGAAGCTTTTGGTGTTCTTCAATGGAGAAAATTTGTAGAGAGAAATATTTGAGAGAACTGGGTTTGGGAGAATATTTTGGGGTTTTGAGTTTGAGTCTTGTAAATGGATGAAAAAGACTAGAAAACCTATTTATATTTTACCCCTAAACTACCCAAAACACCCCCTCATTAATTGGACTTAAAAGTAAAAGACTAAACTAACCTTCATTAAAAGAACTCGTCCAGGTTCACGAGCCACACCTCACGAGCCGTAAGGAGCACCACGACTCTTGGTGCTTGTCGTGAGGATTGAGGAAGTATCCTCTTCAAGCTTACCAATTTCTACAAAAACTAAGTCAAGTTCTTGAGCCCCCCTAAATGACCATTTCCTACAAAAAATAAGTGAGTCTCATGCCCAACCTCACGAGTCGTGGAGTGGACCATGACCCATGGTCCCCTCGTGAGGGTTGGGGAAATTTCTAGTACACTTGGGACTCCTCTATCTTGGCCAAGGAAACTCCACAAAGCCTTGAACTGACCGTGGTTTTGACCACGAGCCGTGGTGGTGGCTGTGGAGCCTTGAGGCAGTAGCTCCAAGTTTAGGGCAGCCTTGGCTTTTGGCCTTGGCTTGCCGCTTTTTCTTGACACTCCTCTATTAGGCCTTGAATCCTAAACCCCCTAATATGATTAGATGGTCTACTAACTTAGGGGAAATTGTTTTTATCAAATTTCACTTTATGTTTAGGCTCTAGTTCAACCTAGAATTTTCTGGAGTATTACAGAATACCTGGGGGAGGGGAGAATTTTAGTTTTGGAGTAGTGCATTCAAGATTAGATGTTCTTCTTTGGGTTTTTCCGGATTCTTGACTTTTATTTTGCTAAATTTCTTTGAATGTTTACGGTACTTACCCAACAAAATGAACAAAGAACTTCCTTTTGCTGGAGCTCCTGCAGTCCTTACTTGTGGTGGAAAGAAGTGGAACTTGTTTTATGGTGGAGCCAAAACTAAATACAAATTTAATACTTGATGGAAAAAATTTACGGATGATAACAATCTAAAAGATGGGGATCGACATGCGTTTGAACTCTCAGAGTGCAACTCTAACAAAATCGAATTCAAAATTCAGAGTCTAAGAGAAGATTTTCCGCTGAATTGGTTCCTGAAGATGTGGAGGGTATAAACACTGACAACCCAATAATGATTTATTAAAAACTTTATCATTTCTAGTAGAAATTTCAATTTTCAGGAAAAAAACACTATCAATTCCAGTAGTATCAATTTCAAAAAATAAAATTTTTATGAATTCCAATAGCTTCATGTCTGAAGTATGACTAATTTTATCAATACATCTTTTCGGGTTATTTGGTTTAATAATGTTGATATTATTTATAAAAATATGTATTACATTATTACGCAATACATGTGCAGAGATAGAAATATATTAAATGCTAATATTCAATGCAATTAATTTTGAAATTTCTATTTTTAAAAACATGCAAATCTAAAATTTCCATTTTACATTAACTAATTCAAACATCAAATTTTAAGAAAGATTTGCATCCCAAACTGATTGATTATGCCTAAGAAAGTTTCTATGATAAAAATTGACATCCTCACTATAGTCCGATGTGAATTTATGCTTATATGTTTTATCATATTTTAGACATTGAATCATATCGTCATTTAATTTCTTAAATATCGTCACATGATATTTGTTTTTGCCTGTATTCAACTTGTAGGAAGTTTATCCATGTCAATATTTAAAATTCAATTTAATAAAATAAAAAATTATAAAGTT
Organism: Solanum sitiens; assembly: GCA_016801875.1. NCBI lineage: Eukaryota > Viridiplantae > Streptophyta > Magnoliopsida > Solanales > Solanaceae > Solanum > Solanum sitiens. The sequence continues at coordinate 553,890 of JABWTJ010000073.1, read as the reverse complement.
AACAATATATAACAATTTAAGAGTGATGTGAAGAAGGGGTAGCTAATTATATATATTTAAAATGTAATTGGGTGATTAAGAATGCGGTGAGGGTTAGTTTTTATTTTTTTTTTTAAAAAAGGAAAATAATGGCAAAAATTAAAATATGATCGATTGAGCTTTTCAGAATGTTATTCTAACGGCGGAACAAATTGAAAATCAAATTCATAAAAAAATTGTTAGTTGAATTAATTTGTCTGATCATTTATATGTTATAACTTAATTTGACACTATCAGATTGGATCTGTGCAGACCCTTGATAATCTACTCAATCCATGTGGATCCCTAGTAAGCTATGCTCTATTTGTTGTTGGGTTCTCAAGGTCACAGAAAAAAATGAGGGGTTGTAACTTTGCCGAAAGACTGTGATCTTTATGAAAAGTTGTGTATTTTCTAAAGGGTTGTGACCATTTGAAAGGTTGTGCCTTTTCCAAAGGGTTGTGAACTTTTTGGAAGGTTGTCTTATTTCCAAAGAGTTGTTGCCTATAAATAAAAGGGCTTCTCTCATTTTTCTATATTAAATTCTTCCCTTCTCTTGCATAAATTTCTTACAAAACAAAATCGATCGATCGATCGTGTCTGTGAGTGTGATTTGTTGCTGTCATTTTGAGTTCGTTAAAATTATCCAAATTTGAGGTACCGCTACTTTTATTGGTTAACACATAGTGGGTTCTTTGGACTCGAATAGTTCTTGTGTTTTTCTTCTCATCTTTTATTGTTTCTAGTTTGATAATCTTAATACTGGAGATAACAAGTTTAAGAAATTTAATATTGATGGTATTTTCTGTGGTAAGAAAATTTTCTATTTTCTGTGTTCTTTTTGTTGGAAAGAAGAAGAAGAAAAAAAAGTAAATTATTTTATCATATGATAAAAGAGATTTGAGATGAATTAGTACTATTTTAATATGTTCAAGTATATTTTCTCTTGTAAGTTTTTCTTTGATCAGTAAGGTTAATCTTATTTTCTTTCCAAGTGCATTCAAGTATTGCACCCCTTTTGTTCTCTTTTCAATGAGAAAATTATTTATGCATGAAGGCTAAAATGAGCACTTTAATGAACATATGTTGTATCCTAACAATATTTGAACATGAGTGTAGTTTCTCGTTGAAATCCAATGTCTTCTAATGAAAATTGGAATATCATAAAAACTGGGGAAGAAAGAAATAATTTGCAAGAAAAGTGACTTGCATGAAATCATTGCTGACAGATAGAATATGATTCAATGAGAGGAAAAACCAGGTTCTAATTTTGTTTCCCTTGGTTATTATTTTTTCTATACTTTATAGTTATGAAATTTATTTCATAAATGTTAGGATAGATTGTCATTATGTGATGATCTCAGAATGTATCTTTATTATTATTAATATGTATTCTGTATAGAGGAGAGAAAAAAACTTTTGTAGTTTTCTACTTCATGTTAAATTTGATTGTGTCTTATTTTTAGAGACTAAAATCTTCTGTTTTTTACTCCGTTGGTATGAAGAATATAAGAACTTCATGAACAAATCAAATTGTGCATTGGTTAGAAGAATATAGAAACTTCACCAATTTTTTAAATACTTTGTTTGAATGGATATTCTGACTTGAAGAGTACAAAATCTTCATCAGAAATTTTAGGGTTAAAGAATTTGAAGAAAAAGATAAAATCTTCTTCGTTATCTAGAAACAGTGTTGTAGTTGTAGTTTATGGAGAGTAAAACCTTTTTGGTTTACTACTCTGTCTGAATATGAAACTGATTAGAAGAATATAAAAACTTCATCAGAATTGGAGGTTCATTCGGTTAACAATTAAAGGAATATAAAATTTCATCGTTACGCTAGAAACAAGTTGTATAAAAACTGAAACTTTATTGTTAGTATTCTAAATAGTAAGTGGTTTGTCTAATTGTGACAGAAAGGGAAACAATACTAGTGACAGAAAATTAGTGATTTTTCCCTTGTAATGGGTTTATCTATGGATTAAATCTCCAAAAAAAAGGTTTCAAGTTGCCAATGTGTATTTGACGGTATAAAATTGGAAAGCATGAAAACATATGTGAAAAATAATTTCAAATACATGAAAAATATTTTTGAGAACATATTTCAAATGTGGTTTTTTTTTTTACTTATGATAAAGACAAAATTATACTTACTATCCAAATAAAGTTTTAAAGCAAAAGATATGAAAAATAATGACATTCTTGTAATATGTAAGTCCCACAAAATTCTTGGTGTATATTTGATATTGTGGTCGTTGAGTCTCTCTATACTAGTATATATGATATGACTAGTATAAAAGACAAAATTATACTACTAGTTCGAAATAATTGTATTCTTTGATAAAAGAGTGTCACTTCAAATATTGTGATTTTTCATGAAAAGATATGTTTACTAAAATAAATTTATTTGTATAGACATGAACTGTCACGCCCAAAGCCTACACCCTGGGCGGGACCAGCACTCGAAGACTATTGCTGGCCCTCAAGCGAATCCCTAGCCTCGCTACTTAAATATGCGAAAGACAAAACCTCAACTTTGACACGAGTAACACATAAGAAAAGGAAAATAAATCATGCCATAACTTTGGCCAAAATGGCACTTGAGTCTGAATAACTGAAAACAACTCTAAACTGAAATACTTTAGTCTACGAAGCCTCTAAACAGTCTAGAGAGGGATGTTGGGACAGACCCCACAACATCCTAAAAGCTAAGTAAATGTAGAAATAAAAAGATGTCCTCCAGAATGCAAGGAGGCTCACCACAAACTCTGAAGCTCAATCAGGATCAACGAAGCGCTGCGTGCTGATCCTGGGTACCTGCGTCTGCATCATTAAATGATGCAGGTCAACTGGCATCAGTACATTGAATGTACGAGTATGCGACTTGGAGAGCTAAACAATGACTTAAGCTTGGGGGTATTACATGAACTTACCTTGGCTCTGCTCAACTCAAGAGTATACTTAACTCAAATTATATACATACATATATATATATATATATATCATAAAATAGTGAAAACATATTAGTTCGTTAAGGAAATGCAATAACAAACTCAACTTTACTTATATAAGAAAGTAATATCGCCTGTGTTGGAGTTTTCTAACCGACAACCATCACTATGAGCCTAACTGATGATACAACATCTTACCTCACGTTGCAAGAGTACCATCTTACACCTTGCCATCGGTATAGGACCTTACACAACTTAGTGGATCCAATAGCTCTCCTTACGTGATCATCTAAAAAGTATGACATGTCAATTCCTATGTTGGCTACATGGTTTACATGGAGACTTCAGTTAATATGAACTCTTACCTCCACATCGGTGCTCAATACTACTCCCAAAAATGTACTTTAACTTCATTCCTTTGGGTTGAGATAATTTACTGAACCCATTAGCTTTAAAAAGCTCCTTTTGGAATCAATGTCCCCTTTTAGTTCAAAACTCTTTTGGAACTTCTTGTTCCCCTCTTTACTCAAATGTGAAACATTTTTAAAACTCTAGGGATACTTAGATCCCTTATATCTTTTGAGAAATGAACTCAACTCTTGCTCTTTACTTCACTTGAAACTTTTACTCTTAGGGAATACTTAGTTCCCTTATAGCTTTTGAGAAATGAACTCAACTCTTGCTCTTTACTTAACTTGAAACTTTAACTCTTAGGGAATACTTAGTTCCCTCATAGCTTTTGAGAAATGAACTCAACTCTTGCTCTTTACTTAACTTGAAACTTTAACTCTTAGGGAATACTTAGTTCCCTTATAGCTTTTGAGAAATGAAATTAACTCTTTACTTGACTTTGAACTTTAAGTCTTTAGAACAAAGTGAAAACATTTGTGAAAGACTTTAGAGAACTTATCACTTTACTTTGACTTGCTTTTTAACTTCTACAATTGTCTCTTAACTCCTTTGACTTTGATCTTAACTTTCCTTGAATTGAATTATGGATTCAAGGATAATGATCTCATGTTTATGGATGATTTCATGATGTATAGATGTATCTTAGAGTGTTGGAAACAACTAGGAATGAGGGGTACATCACTTAGGAACTAGTACAAAAAGATAGGGAAAGAACAGGGTCTCCAGGGGGTTCTGACGCGCGAAGAGCCATAGCCTGATGGACAGAGACTGTCCTCAGGTGCTCTGAGAGGTGTGACGCACCAGATCCTGACGTATAGACTCTTTCTTGAGGGGCTTTGGAGGTGCGGCACCCCAGCATCCCCCATTGGGTTTTCCGACTTTTTCCTTCATTATTCAACTCTAAACCTTCCCAAACCCCCATGGATGCCACCCCAAACACTTAGGATCCCTAATTAACTTATTACCCAAGATTTATACATGAAAAAAGTCCTAAAACATGGGTTACAACTAACAGTAATCAACAACAAATCAATCAACAAGAACGTCAAACTTTCTTTCAAGATCCCAACCTCTGACATGAGTTAATTCATGAAGTTGACTGATTTAATAAAATTGGTGTACAGGTGAAGTACCCAACACAAAAGATCCCACATACCTTGTTAGGGATCACCCCTGACAAAAATCCACGAAGCTAAACTTGATGTTCTTGCGTCTTCTTCTTCCTTCTCCTATTTCATTCTTGCTTTCAAAACCCTAGTCTATTTTCTAAGTGAGTAAACTGAATGGGATTAGTTTAGACACCAACATATTACTCCAAAACGAAATAATTAATTGACTTAAGGAAAAGACCAAAACATCCTTACTAAATCCGGTTTTGGAACTTCTCTGCTCTACAACTCGTCTTCTGAAGGTCATATCTCTCTCATACGACCTCGAAAATTCGCAAACTTGGCGTCGTTGGAAAGATATTCCAACGCTATTTCAATCCATATGAAGAACTAACCTAAATTCTTTCTGGTCTGGGAGTTATTGTATTTTGAAAATTACCAAAACTTACTTTTGAAATCTGTAAATTTTCCAGATTTCCTTACTTATTTCAAAATTTGATCTTTCTTGTTTTTCTTAGCTTAACCTTAGTTTATCTAGAATCTGAGATGTTACAATATCTCTCCCTTGGTAACATTCGTCCTTGAATGAGAATTGTCTCTAAGCTAAGGATAGTAATATCATTTCAGCACTCAACCACAAAAGCAATTAATAACATGCTTATACATAATCTTATAAAGTGCTAAGAAGAGAATTTAGTACCTTGATTTGCATTCCCTCCGGATTCAAAGAGATGTGGATATAACTTCTTCATATCCTCCTTAGCTTCCCAAGTCGTTTCTTCAACAAATTGATTCCTCCAAAGGACCTTGACTAAAGCAACTTCTTTTGTCCTCAACTTGCAGACCTGCCGATCCAAAATCTAAACCGGAACTTCTTCATAGGATAATTATACTTAATCCCAATATTCTATGTTGGTACTATCAATGAAAGATCACCCAAGCACTTCATCAACATTGAAATATGGAATACCGGACGAACCGCTTCTAACTCTTGGGGTAGCTCCAACTCATAAGCCACATTGCCCACTCTCTTGGAGATTCTATAAGGTCCAATATACCGGGGACTAAGTTTCCCTTTCTTACAAAACCTCATAACTCCTTTCATAGGGGAAACCTTAAGATACACCCAATCATCTACCTCACACTCTAATGGCCTTCTTCTAACATCTGTGTAGGACTTTTGGCGACTTTGTGTAGTCTTCAACCTTTCTTGAATCACTTTAACTTTCTCCATAGCTTGGTGACCTAAATATGGTCCTATCAACCCTGCTTCTCCAACTTCGAACCACCCAATAGGATATCTGCATCTTCTCCCATAAAGAGCTTCATATGGACCAATTCGGATGCTCGAATGATTAATGTTATTGTAAGCAAACTCAATGAGAGGTAGGTGATCATCCCAATTTCCTTTGAAGTCGATCACACAAGATCTCAGCATTCCTTCCAAGGTTTGGATACTACGCTCTGCCTGTCCGTCTGTCTGAGGATAAAAAGCAGTGCTCAAATTCACCTAGGAACCCAAACCTTTTTGGAAAGATTTCCAGAATTGTGCAGTAAATTGTGCACCTCTATCTGAATATTGGAGATCCGAACTCCATGAAGTCTTACCACTTCCTGAAGGTACAACTTAGCATAATCCTTAGCCGAATAGGTAGTCTTGATCGGCAAGAAATGGGCTGACTTTGTCATTCTGTCGACAATCACCCAAATGGAATCATGTTGCCTTCGCGATCTTGAAAAGCCTGTGATGAAGTACATATTAATTCTTCCACTTCCATTATAGAAGCTCTATATTCTGAGTTAAACCTCAAGGCCTTTGGTGTTCTACTTTCACTTGCTGACAATTTGAGCACTTGGCAACAAACTCAGCAATGTCTCTCTTCATTCCTTCCCACCAATATACCTCTCTCAAATCACGGTACATTTTGGTGTAACCCAGATGAATGGAATATCTGGATCTATGAGCCTCCTCCAAGATCCTCTCTTGAATTCCATCCACCTTAGGTACACATAATCTGCCTTGATATTTCAGCACACCATCTCCCCCTTGTTCGAAAGACAATACTCTTTGGCTATGGACACTTGCCTTCAGATCAAGCATAATAGGGTCTTGGTCTTGCTTCTCTTTCACTTCTGACACGAAGGTTGATTCAGCCCCATTGGTTACCACTATGCCTCCTTATGTTGAGTCCATAAGTCTGACTCCCAAACGTGCAAGTCTGTGCACATCTTTTGTTAACTCCTTCTTTTCTTCTTCGACATGGGAAGTACTTCCCATGCACAACCTGGTTAAGGCATCAGCAACTACATTAGCCTTACCTGGGTGGTAACGAATACTCATGTCATAATCCTTGAGTAATTCCAACCACCTTCTCTGTCTAAGGTTGAGCTCTTTATAAGTGAACACATATTGGAGGCTCTTGTGATCACTGAATATATCCACATGAATACCATGTAAATAATGACGCCACATCTTCAATGCAAACAACACTGCAGCCAATTCAAACTCATGAGTTAGATAATTCTTCTCATGAGCTTTCAACTGTCTGTACGCATAAGCTATAACCTTGCCATTCTGCATTAATACATAGCCCAAGCCAACTCATGATGCATCGCAATATACCACAAAACCTTGAGTACCCTCTGGTAAGGTCAAAACCGGAGCGGTAGTCAATCTCTTTTTTAACTCCTGAAAGCTTTTCTCACAAGCTTCAGACCATTGAAACTTGATTGTCTTCTGAGTTAACTTGGTCAAAGGAGAAGATATAGATGAGAATCCTTCAACAAATATTTTATAATACCCAGCCAAACCTAAGAAACTCCTTATATCTGTCGGAGATGTAGGTCTAGGCTAATTCTGAACTGCTTCTATCTTCTGAGTGTCAATTTTAATACCTTCACTAAAAAGAATGTGGCCTAAGAATGCCACATACTTAAGCCAAAACTCGCACTTGGAGAACTTGGCATACAACTTCTTATATTTCAAAGTCTAAACAACAACCCTTAGGTAACTAGCATGATCTTCTTCATTCCTTGAATAAACCAGTATGTCATCAATGAAGACGATGACAAACAAATCTAAATAAGGTTTGAAGACTCTGTTCATAAGATCCATGAATATTGCAGGTGCGTTAGTCAAACCAAAGGACATAACCAAAAATTCATAATGCCCATACCTTGTTCTAAAAGTTGTCTTGGGAATATCACATTCCCTAACCTTCAACTGATGATAGCCTGATCTGAGGTCAGTCTTGGAAAAGCAAGAAGCACCTTGAAGTTGATCGAAGAGATCATCTATCCTTGGAAGAGGATATTTATTATTTATGGTCACCTTATTCAATTGGCGGTAGTCTATACACATTCTAATGGACCCATCCTTCTTTCTAACGAACAGGACCAGAGCGCCCCAAGGTGAGACACTCGGTCGAATAAAGCCTTTATCTAACAGATCTTTCAACTGCTCCTTTATCTCTTTTAACTCTGCTGGTGCCATTCTATATGGCAGAATAGAGATAGGACGAGTATCTGGGATGACATCTATGCCAAAGTCTATCTCTCTTTCAGGAGGGACTCCGCGTAGATCATCAGGAAAGACTTCTGGGAACTCACTTACTATAGGAACTGACCGAAGGGAAGGTACCTTTAAGTCATTAACTCAGACTAAGTGATAGATATATTCCTTAAAAACTAACTTCCTCGCCTTAAGGTACGAAATGAAGCGACCCTTAGGCACTACTGAATTACTAGCCCACTCTATGACTGACTCATTTGGAATTTAGAACTTGACAACTCGAGTCTGCAATCTATTGATGCATAACAGGCATGGGCGCAGTCCATACCTAGAATGACATCAAAATCTACCATGTCTAACTAAATTAAATCAGCCATGGTACTCTTGTGATTGATGGAAACAGGACAATCACGATAGACTCTTTCCGCTAGAATAGACTCTCCAACAGGTGTAGAAACACAGAATGGTTCACATTGTTTTTAAGGGAGAATTTCATACTGATTTGCAACATAAGGAGTTAAAAAGGATAAACTTTCTACTGGGTCTTACAACACATAAACATCAAAAGTAAAGACTTTGATCATACCCATGACAACATATGGAGAGTTCTCTTGCTCTTGGCGGCTAATGATTGCATAGAGGCGATTTGCCCCTCCGTCGGTACCATAAGTAGCTCCTCTAGGTGCAGCTATTTGGCGGAGAATTTGATGAAGATTGGGCTCTGTTTCCCTGATTTTCACCACCTTTCTTATTGTTAGGGCATTCTCATGAAGTGATCCTCTTGAACACACTTGAAACAACCTATCTGGCCATCACGACATTTTCCAGGGTGGATTCTACCACAACAGAACTTCCACCACCTCTTTGTGCCACACTACCCTGAGATTGGGCCGGTCTAGCCTTGAAGTGATGTGAATTGTGACCACTATACTCAACTCAATTTCTTGCAGGTACACTAGCAGATGATGGTGCATACCCCTTTGATTTCTTGAATTGTGGTCTGCTCGAACCACCTTTCTGTTGACCAGACTCATTCCCAATCTTCGTCTTCTTGTTTTGCTACTCTTCTCTATCCTTCGGCTTCTCCTCTTAACCTTGTTGCATGTATACCATCAGCCTCGATATATCCATATCACCTATTAACATGGTAGACCTACCTTCCTTACTTGAAGCACAACCCAAACCTGGAACAAACAACTCATTCTATTCCTCATGTCTTTCACCATTTCTGGAGTAGAGAGAGATAGGAACTTCAACCCATATTCATGAATATTGATGGATTCCTGTTTCAGAGTAAGGAAATTCCTCACCTTGGATTCCTTCAATTCACGAGGAAACAACCTCCCCAAGAAGGCTCCCTTGAAGCAAGACCAACTTGGATGTGGTGCATCCTCAGCCCTACCATCCTTCCATTGATCGAACCATGTTCTAGCCACACATTTCAGTTGGTATGCATCCAATTCAACCCTCTCAACATCGACCACATGCATTACCTCATACACCTTCTTCAACTCCTCTATGAAGTTCTCCAGATATTCAGTAGGGTTTGATCGAGTGAAACTAGGAGGGTTCATCCTAAGGAACTCATGAATTCTTGAAGTATCCGCCCCTTTCTGTCGAGCTCCTCTCTGCTGCCCGACTTGGTTGGTCACAACCTGAATTAACATCCGGATAGCTTCCCAGAATTCAGCATTGGTAATCTCTCCTTGAGGTTGTGCCTCCGGTGCATTGGAAACCTCTTGTTCCTCAATATTCCTTTGTGGACGACTTCTTACTGCTCTTCTTGGATGCATGATTTGAAAATACGTGTAAGCACAAATTAGAGAGAGACTTTAGAGATAAACTCTTCGCACAAAAGGAACATGAAAGAAGGGAAACATTCCTATATATTGTAGACTCTTAACGTAGATGTGGCCTGCTTCACACCGATGACTAAGACTGTACAGACACGGCTTCATAGACTCCTTAGAAATCTTGAAATTATGCTCCAATACCAAGTTTGTCACGCCCCGAGCCTACACCCTGGGCGGGATCGATACTCACAGACAATTGTTGGCCCTCAAGAGAACCCCTGGCCTGGATACTTAAATCAGCGGAAGACAAAACCTCAACTTTGACACGAGTAACACACAATAAAAGGGAAATACATCATGTCATAAAATTAGCCAAAATGACACTTGAGTCTTAATAACTGAAAACAACTCTAAACTGAAATACTTTAGTCTACGAAGCCTCTAAACTATCGAGAGAGTGATGTTGGGACATACACCACAACATCCTCAAAGGTAAGCTAATATAGAAATAAAAAGATATCCTCCAGAATCCAAGGAGGCTCACCACAAACTCTGAAGCTCAATCTGGATCAATAAAGCGCTGCGTGTTGATCCTGGGTACCTGCGTCAGCATCATGAAATGATGCAGGCCAACTGGCATCAGTACATTGAATGTACGAGTATGCGACTTGGAGAGCTAAACAATGGCTTAAGCTTGAGGTGATTAGATGAACTTACCTTGGCTCTGCTCAACTCAAGAGTATACTTAACTCAAATGATATACATATAAAGTAATTTAATCACATGCATGATATTTATATATAAAAGCTCATAAAATAGTGAAAACAACTTAATTCGTTAAAGGAAATGCAATAACAAACTCAACTTTACTTATATAAGAAAGTAATATCGCCTTTGTGGGAGTTTCTCTAACCGACAACCATCACTATGAGCCTAAGTGATGATATAACGTCTTACTTCACATTGCAAGAGGACCATCGTAAACCTTGCCATCGGTATAGGACCTTACTCAACTTAGTGGATCCACTAGCTCTCCTTACGTGATAATCTAAAAAGTATGACACATCAATTCCCATGTTAGCTACATGGTTTATATTGAGGCTTGAGTTAATATGAACTCTAATGTCCACATCAGTGCTCAATACTACTCCCAAAAATTTGCTTTAGCTCATACTTTTAATAAAACTTCCTTCCTTTGGGTTGAGATAATTTACTGAACCCATTAGATTTAAAAAGCTCCTTTTGGAATCAATGTTCCCCTTTTAGTTCAAAACTCTTTTGGAACTTCTAGATCCCTTCTTTACTCAAATATGAAACATTTGTAAAACTCTAGAGAATACTTAGTTTCCTTTTATCTTTTGAGAAATGAACTCAACTCTTGCTCTTTACTTAACTTGAAACTTTAACTCTTAGGGAATACTTAGTTCCCTTATAGCTTTTGAGAAATGAACTCAACTCTTGCTATTTACTTAACTTGAAACTTTAACTCTTAGGAAATACTTATTTCCCTTATAGCTTTTGAAAAATGAACTCAACTCTTGCTCTTTACTTAACTTGAAACTTTAACTCTTAGGGAATACTTAGTTCCCTTATAGCTTTTGATAAATGACCTCAACTCTTTACTTGACTTTGAACTTTAAGTCTTTAAAACAAAGTGAAAACATTTGTGAAAGACTTTAGAGAACTTATAACTTTACTTTTACTTGTTTCTTAACTTCTAGACTTGACTCTTAACTCTTTTGACTTTGATCTTAACTTTCCTTGAATTGAATTATGGATTCAAGGATCATGATATGATGTTTATGGATGATTTCATGATGCTTAGATGTACCTTAGAGTGTTGGAAATAACTAGGAATGAGGGGTACATCACTTAGGAACTAGTACGAAAAGATAGGGAAAGAACGGGATCTCCAGGGGGTCCTGGCGATGTGAGAGGCGCGGAGAGCCATAGCATGATGAACAGAGGCTGTCCTCAGGCTCTCTAAGAGGCGCGGCGCGCCAGAGCCTGACGAACAGACTCTGTCCGGAGGGGCTTTTGAGGCGAGGCGCCCAGCATCCCCCTAACGGGTTTTTCGACTTTCTTCTTTGTTTTTCAACTCTAAAGCTTCCCAAACTCCCATGGATCCCACCCCAAACACTTAGGATCCCTAATTAACTTATTATCCAATGATTTAGACCCTAAAATAGTCCTAAAACATGTAATACAACTAACAGCGATCAACAACAAACCAATCAACAAGAACGTCAAACTTTCTTTCAAGATCCCAACCTCTTATATGAGTTACTTCATGAAGTTGAATGATTTGAATGAACTTGGTGTGTGGGTCAAGTAAAACAACATAAAAGATCCCACATACCTTGTTAAGGATCACCCCCGACGAAAATCCACGAAGCTAAGCTTGATGTTCTATCGTCTTCTTCTTCCTTCTCCTATTTTCTTCTTGCTTTCAAAACCCTAGTCTATTTTCTAAGTGCATAAACTTAATGGGACCAGTTTAGAACCCAACATATTACTCCAAAACGAAATAATTATTTGACTTAAGGAAAAGACCAAAACACCCTTACTAAATCCGGTTTTGGAACTTTCCCTGCTCAACATCTCATCTTCTGAAGGTCATATCTCACTCATACGATCTCAAAAATTCGCAAACTTGGCGTCGTTGGAAAGATCTTCCAACGATATTTCCATCCATTTAAAGATTTAACCCAAATTCTTCCTGAGGTGGCGGTTATGGCTTTCTGAAAATGACCAAAACTTACTTTTGAAATCTGGAAATTTTCCAGATTTCCTTACCTATTTCCAAATTTGATCTTTCTTGTTTTTCTTAGCTTAATCTTAGTTTATCTAGAATTCGAGATGTTAAATGAACATTGGTGAAAAGTGCAGGATCAGTACACAGCCACCGTGTACTGGTAGGATCCCGCAGCTATCCGACTAGTGTAACATAACAAGTCAAGCAACATTATACTATCATGCACATATATCAACATATTCAATATCATCATAAGGAGTCAACAACAGATTTCACATGTTTAATCACATAGTTGGTCCTCTCATGAAACCCAAACCCAAACTGTTAGCATGCCGTAACATGACAATCCGATCCAAAAGTTAGCATGTCTGAACGTGGCAATCCAATCGGAATCACACATCACAATAATACATCAAGCTCACACATTTTAGTCATGATTCATTTCAACCTCTATGATCAATATTGCAGCATGCACACATATACAAGTATAACAATGACGAGAGTAAAAGTATACATCACACGATCATATAATCACAACCATTACCTACCTCAAAACAAGCTTGGAACCCTAACAAACTTGATTCTTACCTTTCCGGATTCATTCGGCTTGTTCTTTGTCTACAAAAAATAAACAATATACGACAATAAAAGAAATTCACTAATTTCTCAGAATTCTAACAAATTCATGAACCCTAGGTCAAACTCTTGACCCAAACTAGCCAAACTAGAGTTGTTTCCACCATGAATTCTATCAAGAAACCCTTCCCCATCAATTATGACCCATTCTAAAATGTTATACGAATTGAAAAACAAAAACGGGGAGTGAAAACCTTACCTTTATCCCTAAGAATGGTGGAAACTGAGTTGAAATTGCCCAAGTTTTGTTTTTTAGCTCTAAAAGTCAAAAAGTGCCAAATAAGGTTGACTAGGAGTTTTATTTACGAATTAAAAACCTGTCATCCCGCTACAGAGGCGCCCATCCCGCTATAGCGGCATCGCTACAGCTACACCAATGCTGCTGCAGCGGTACTTTTATTAACCAGTGATCTCCGTCTTTTTAAATCTCAAAAATCTTATAAATCAATCTCCGCCCCGTCCGCCATAGCGGTGCCCATCCCGCTGTAGCGATGTCGTTGCAGCGACAATAATCCCGCTGCAGCGGCATGAAGTGAGGCAGTAAGCTCCTAAGGGATTTTCAATTTCCCCCTTTCACAACGTACTCTTAACCCGTTACGCTTCGAATATACCATTAATGCTACGATCGATTCCCGGAGATCTATTTATCCAAATTTAATTCCGTAAAGTCGTACGAGTTCCTTAACTAGTTATCTAACCGATTATGTAATCAAATTCCTATTTACTCCACCCAATTGCTACCATATTTCCCTATACCTAGATGACTTCTATTTCCTCCAAATCTTGACAAGGTTGGAAAAATCTTAATACTACGAAAAAGTTTTTTCGGCCCCGATTTTTCCTCATCTGTATTTCTATAATGACGAAACCCAGTCTTTACAATAGATACAAATTAGGAAGGTAGGCTAAAAAGGAACAATGTAGTACCTGATTCGACGAATAACTGGGGATACTTGTCTCACATGTCCTTCTCGGTCTTCCAAGTAGCTTCCTTAATTGTATGATGTTTCCATTGAACCTTCACAGACTTAATCTCCTTGGTACTCAACTTACGAACATCTTGATCAATAATAGCAATCAGTTCCTCCTCATATTGGAGATCTTTGTCTAGCACTATTGAGTCTCACTTAATGATATAGTTACCGTCGCGATGATATCTCTTCAACATAGACATGTGAAATACGAGATGTACACCTGAAAAGTTAAATTCTCCATCCAATACGCATACTCCCACTAAATTCATATCCATCCCAAAAAACCAACACTAGTTATGAAGCGTCATAACAAAGATGATTTTGTATCACCACAAAACCTCTAGTTAAGGATGAGAATCACCACTACAAAGAATAACTTGTGAATAAAGACTAACAAAAAGAGGGAGTTTTATAAATAAATAGGAGGGAGAAAATGAGAGTTACCAAACTGTAGATGAACTTGACACTGCTCTTAGTAAGAATCATACCAACATAGGGTTTATCAGAAAGTGGCAAACATTCATCATTATTGATTTTGGTTCTTCCAATGCTTTCATTCATGATGAATTCACCTTTTTTGTTTGAAACTTGTATAGAAGATGATCTACCCTAAAAACTAATAATGAAAAGAGCATATAAGTTTTATAATCAACAACGGGGGTTTGAGAGAAAGAAAATTAGAAAGAAATAAATTTGTTAAGAATGATAGGGATGTACCTCCATTTCCGAGTGATAAGATAATGGAGCTCTTGTTCTGATTTGATTCATATTATCGAGAGTACATAGAAACCGTTGAACTTTCAAAAGGGGATAATTTAAGATTTTGGAGGTGGCGTTAGGGTTCGAGTGTTTTTAATAAATTACTCAAAAGTATTTTTTAAGTTAAACAATTAGTCCTATTTACTAGTTTATATAATATGATACTTCGTTTCAAAAAGAGGTGGTTGCATTCGAGATTTTTTTTACTTAAAGAATTACAAAATCAAATTTCATAACTATTTTTTAAGATTGTTTTTGTATTTTTATAAAATAATGTGGGATCACTCTGTCTGCTTTTGAAGCATTTAGCATAAATAATGTGGTGTTTATATCAACTTCTGAAGTTTCTAACCTATGCGAACTAATTGTATATCTTTAATGCACTTATAATTTAATATCTCCTAAAACTTTTGAACTAATATTTAAGAATCGTCACGAAAAGGAAAATACAATACATTGTAAATATAAAAAAATCGTTATCTAAAAATCTATTTTGTCATCGATCGAAATCCGGTTTATATCACATAAAATCTATATATATATAATAAAGCTAAATGTAGAGGGGTGATGTGGCATGCTAAAGCCAAAAATGATAATTATCTTTTTTTCCCTCAATTTTTTGACATATTTTCAATCATATTCCATTTATTATATGATCTATTAAAAAAATTTTAAAAATGATAATTAATTACATATTTTAATCATTAACTCTTCAAATCAATATACGTCATTTACTTAATCTTAACTACAACTAATTGTATTTCACTCTGTTTAGATACTTTTGAAATTATTTTCATTTCCGTTTGGAAAATACACCAACCTATAAATACTACTTTTTTGTTCTTAGTTCTAACGCATGTAATACCATTGGCATTCCAACAACCAATCTACATTTTTATCTATTCTTCATTTGTCTCATAATTATTATTTTTTGCTATGATGTAATATTATTTACCTCTTTTTTTTTTGCTTTTTAGTAATTTATTGATATATTATATTTGCATGATAAGAATTTATTTAAATATTCTTTCTTTATAACTTCTATGTTTCAGATTTGGTGAATAATTTTTTATTTGACAGATTTTATATATGCTTCTTAATTTGTGTGTATGAGTATACATAAATAGATGAATTTTGGTTATTATTTATAAATGGTTAATCTTTTATTTCAAAAATTCTTTTCTTGATTTGATTAAAAATAATAAAAATATCTATTTGTATTCCTGACTCATTTTTTTCTAAATAATATATTATTTAATTGGATTTAAAAAGACCTCGTTTATGAAATATTCATTAACAAAATTTAACCCACATAACTTTGCAGTAAATCTTAATTAAAGCTCACGCTTTTCAATGAATACTTAATTACTGTAATAGTTATATGTACATATTGATATCCTAATTTTACTTTTTATATTTTTCTTTCTTTCTTTTTGGGTATGCAATTCTCTAATTGTTGTGTCCTTGTGCATATTTCATTGTGCACTAAAAGAATATTTAATAACAACGATATTGTGTATAATTTTACTCTTTTAAGCTTCTCATTCTATAAATTAGTTATTGATATTTTATATTGATTCTGAGCAAGAACGTAATATATAGAGTTTTAATTTACTTTCTTATAATTCTCATTTTGTAGTGCATCAATTTTTGTAATATATTACTCCTTGCAGGAGTGAAGAGAAAAATCAAAGTGTGTAAAAAAAATTAGAAAATTATTATGGAGAGTTTGAAGTATTATAATTAATGATCACTTGACATGAATATCCTTTATAGTAATCTATTTTTTAAAAAACAATTCATTGAAATAATTCAATACTTTTAAATTTTGTTGTTTATGAATACTTAGATCAAAAATACTATTTCTTAAGTTTGCATTATCAATTTTTACATTTTTTGTATTTCAGTTAATATATATTGATTTAGATAAAAAAAAATCATATTTAATCTTGATGTTCACACATATTCTATAAGATATATAAAAATTCACATATTAAAAATAATAATGAGAAATATGTTTAATTAGTATATATTACAAAAATTATAATATTAATATTTGTTCATATTTTATATATCTTTCAACCACACAAAGTGGAATATCTATTACAGTAAAACCTTCATAAATTAATACTCAATAAATTAATAATCTCTCTAAAATAATATTTTCCTCCAGTGTCGGCTTGGGCTAATTTCGATAAGATAATAAGATAATATATTTCCAGAAGATCATATATAAATATATGGTCCCATTAATATCATAAATTAATAATTGTTCAAAAGTACAAATACATCTAAGATAATTTAGTGAAATATAACTTTGTTGTGTTCTGTTCTTTTCTTAAAACTTAAATCTAGTTGAAGTTCATCTTTAACTTTTCTTATTGCATCCAAGAGGTCTGGTGTTATCTTTTAGAACTGCACCATAAAATTGTGAAGAATTGTAGATGTGATAAGTGTTTCCTAACGCATATTGGTTCAAAAGATATAGTATCATCTTCAACTTCACCATCAACATTATTTTTTTCGTTGATCTAAGATCTTGACCTTTGAACATGTATCACTTTCACCTGGATAATCCAACAGGTTATTGATATCCTGTTTATTTTGATAACCGAGATTAATCATGACCTCAAGTTCATAAATGACGTTTTCATAAGTGGGTTCATTCAAATTATCTAAGATTGCATCCCCCCAATGAATTTTATAGTGTCGAAAATAATTTGTCATTGTCTCTGGCTGAACATTTGTTGTTCAAACAAGGATCGCAAAATTGATAGAATCTAAAACATTAATCTTTTTTGGATCAATTTATCCCACTTCGTAGCCTTCTAATATCATACGATAAAATCTGTTACGATAATACATCTTGAAAGTTCTTATTATCCCATCATGACAAGGTTAAATTTTGAATGTCATGTTGGGTGGAAAGAAAAACAATTCAGCATTTTGTAGTCCTTCAATATTTCTATTATGGGCTAGTCAATTATCTATCATAAGAAAAACTCGTCTACCATGTGTAAGAAATATAGCAAGATAATATTATTAATTTGTTGTTGTATCTACATTATTACATGAGACCCTATTTATAGACCATAGAATACAATCCTTTACCAAATAGAATACTATTTAGTAGTCCTATTCCTATTCTAATAGGATTATATAAACCTATTCCTATTTTAATAGTATTGTATAAACTATTCCTATTCTAATAGGATTGTATAAACCTATTCATATTCTAACACTCCCCCTCAAGCTAGTGCGTACAATTCATGCATCTAGCTTGTTACAAATGTAATTAACACGGGGACCGATGAGGGGCTTGGTGAGATATTTGCAGACTTCACAAAATTGACGGTCAATCTTAATGTGCTTGTATTCTCATTAATACTGGATTTGATGGATTTGATGCATAATGCCAGTAAATCTCAATGTGCTTAATCTTCGCATGAAATACTGAATTTGATTCATAATGTTGGTGTTGAACATCCCAACCCAAGCTTGAGAAAAATTGTTCTAGACCATAGAGTGATCTGCACAATCGATGACACAACACAATCGACATACAAGGCTACTAAATTGATCTGCACAATCGATGATACAACACAATCGACATACAAGCCTACTAAACTCCCCCTGAGCAACGAAGTGCTCAAATCTAATATAAAGTATATGGATCATGTTGGCATCAATGGATGAGTTAATATTAAATAAGAAAGTCACCAAAATAAAATATTGGAACATGCTCATATGTCGTAGTATTAGATTTGATGGCTAAAAATGGTCACAATCTAAGAAATAAAATTATATAGGTAGGGTTGGAATGATGTCACGACCCAACTAGAAAATAGAAATTATATAGGATAGTTCAAATTGATGGAACGACCCCATTGAAAAAAAAAAGAGAGAGATAATATGGATAGGGTCAGAATGATGGCACGACCCTAATGAAAAAGAGAAACTATATAGGTAGGATTGGAATGATGGCACAACCCTACGCAAATCAGATTTGAGGAGTCACCGGAAAAGATGAGTGGAACTATGCAAATCAAATCTAAGTTACTAAAAAGACACATGATATTATGCAACTCAGATATGAGAAAATAGTTCGGAAAAATTTTCACGGTACTACACAAATTCAATATGAAAAAATAGTCCGGGAGATGCACGGTGCTACGCAAATAAGATATGCAAAAAAAAAAAGGTAGTCACCAGAAGGATGGCATGGTGCTACACAAATTAAATATGAAAAAGAAGTCACCGATATGATGGAACGGTGATACACAAATTAGATATAAGAAACCAGTCGCCGGAAGAATGGGGCGGTGCTACAAAAATTAGATATGGGAAAATAGTCACTAGAAAGATACACGGTGACCAAACTTTTGCTAACATAATCATTGGCCGGACGGGCAGCATATATGAGTAATAGCCGCCCGCCGACAGCTGAAGCTTTTTGATTGTTTATCAAGATCGTAGAGGCTCTGATACCATGTGAGAAATATAGCAAAATAATATTATTGAATTGTTGTTGTATCTACATTATTACATGAGACCCTATTTATAGACCATAGAATACAATCCTTTACCAAATAGGATACTATTTAGTAGTCCTATTCCTATTCTAATAGGATTATATAAACCTATTCATATTTTAATAGTATTGTATAAACTATTCCTATTCTAATAGGATTGTATAAACCTATTCATATTCTAACACCATGCATTTTGTGGCCAAACCAACTAATATATTAACCCAAAAGCACACTTGCCATCCATGTTTTTTGGTTTGCACGATAGGGACAATCCAATAAATATGATACATACAATGATTTTGATATAATCAAAATTAACCTCCATTAAATCTCAAATCATTCTTTAAATTAATTAATATTTATTTCTCGATTAAATAATATCTGTATAGAATAATAAAATTTTATAGTCCCACCTATTTTAATCAATTGACTTTGAAGCTTAGCTTATTTATTATTTTTTTAATTTTACAATTGATATTTTTTTTTATTTGGAAGTCATTTTAAATCACATGAGTTCAAATTCCAATTGTGTAAGGAGTCGTTTGGTGTATAAAAATAATGTTTGATTGAGTGCATTAGTGATACTTGCATTAATCATGTACTGTTTGGTTTGGTGTATTAAATTGCATGCATTGCATAAAAATATTAATTTACAAAAAATACTCTCCACAACTATGATGGAAAAGATGTAAATAGAGTTTTGAGGGGTACATAATTGAGTCTTAAACCATGTTAATGGATGCATTAGATCTCTTGTATTACTAATACCCAAAAAATCATGGTATTAGTAATACACACCTTAATATACAATAGAATGTATATTAATAATGCAAGTATTACTTATATATAGGTTGAAAAAGTATCCCAAACAAGATACTAGTAACACATAGAGTTAATGCATGCATTTTCTTCCTATACAATCTACCAAACGATCCATTATTAGTAATGGATTGATATTTATCAGCTACCACTCCATCTTAAATTTTAGTAGTAATTGATCTACTTACTTTTTAAAAGACTCTCACTTGATATATGACATTCGTTTTGAGGTGCGATACTCCGGTGCACATTGAAAAGCCCTACCTTGAGGGTTAAATATTTTTTTTTTTACCAAAAATAGTTTATGTGTCTTTCCATTATATAAGTTGCAATACAAATATATTGATCATTATAGCGATTATGTACTCTGTTCCAATGAAAAGAACGTGATATCTGAATTAGATACACATCACGAGTTCGAACATAATACATCCAAAGAGGACCTGAAATCTCACATATATGACTGAGCAGAAAAAAGATGAAGGAGATACATACTTTAAAGAGACAATCAGGGTTAAGAACCTTATTAACACTTGGAAGAAACAAAATATCCTAAAGTAGAATATAAAAGAATTATGTATTTATTGTTATTATTAGTTTAAAAGGAGAAGGCTATAAAATGTCCCTCAAGTGTTTGACTTGATACAAATATACCCTCCATCCACTTATCGGCCCTAAAATACCCATGATTTCCACATTTTGGCTAAAACATACCCTCGATGTTAATCGTTTGTTTCATTTTTGCACTTATTTTTAATAAAAATAATATTTTTGAACTCTATTTTTCTATAAAATCAATTATGATTCATATTTTGACCCGATATATTTGAAAATAATTTTGAAAATATAATTTCATGATATCTATCTATTGGCCTATTTTAAATCAACCCAAATTTATTATAGTGTAACCCAACTCATAAATGGGGATCCAACTAAAATCGATTGATTGTCCATCTAAAAATATTATTATTTTCATTAACTTAAATTTTTCTCTCAATTATCACAGTGTGTTGTTCATTTCTCTTTTATTCCTTTGTTTTTTATCTCGTATTCTTAATTAGGATATTCGGGACTCAAACTTGAAATGAACTCACATATTTTATCATTTTAATTAGTATTATTTTCATGATTGAATTAGGATGGGGATATAAGAAATTATTATTTTTATTCTTTTATTTTTAATTTTGGGTACACACAAAAAATTGTAATCGTTGTACATATTTGCTTGATTAAGTAATTTTTTATTGAACTAACTATTTCTACATGCCTCATTATTTTCCTCCTTTTTTCTCTCTTGTTTGTCATAAATTTTTTAAAAAATAAAATTGTGGACAATATCCAAATAGAAAAAAATGGAAGAGATACGAAGTGAAGGGTTGGGGAGGGAGCAGTTTAGAGAGTTGAATGCCTAACATTTTTCTAATTTTAAATTTACTAGGGAATTCAAAATCTAGTCAATCACGTGAGCTTATATATTAAGTAATTTTAAATTATTTTTTATGGAAAAGGGCTCAAATTCCCTTAAATTATAATATTCACTATTACCCTCCAACCACCTAATGTATGTGATACGTTGGACATAAGGTGTTTTTGGATTCGAAAGGTGGACCTCAAGGGTATTTTAGCATCGATAAAGGGTAATTTTATACCAATTCAAATACTTGAGGGGCATGTTAGGCCCTTCTCTGTAATTTAAATTTTCTTGTTAAGCTCTTACTAATTATTATGCTCATATCTTTGAAATATTATTATTAATAAAATTATAATATAAAAAATGTAGATGATAGAATTTACGATTACTTTTTATTTCTTAACTTATCTAATATACTTCAATTGAATCAATTATGTTTTAATATTGGTTTTGTAGGTTTGTCTTAAATTCTTTGATATATTTCATTAAACATTTCAAGACAAATTAATTAGATTTTCAAATAGTTAAATCTTAAAAAAAGTATTGTCTCAACTTTGAATGTCTTCTAAAAGTAACAATCACTATAATATTGATTTTATTAATTAAAAATATTATGAAATATTATATAAGTAAAAAAATAGTACTAGATCTTATTGACATACTCAATGAAGTAAAATTTTAATTTTATTTTAAAACACTTTTAGAATAATTTTGATTGTTATGTAATAATTGATTCTATTGAAAAAGTTTTTAAAACTATATATCAATAAGAGAGATGTGAACATTTATGTTGTTATGTAACTTACAATAATTTATAATATGTTTATTCTTTTCTTGCAAAATGTTACTATAGATATACTAACAATTGGAAAAAAAAATTATTAAACTATAATAAATTACATTTTTTTTTTAGAATTAATGAGGGTAAAATATATCTAAACAATTAAATAAACATAACTCTCTTTTTTTGTATATAAATTTTGTCTTTAGACCTCTCGTTCTATTGAGTCTCTGATCCCCGGGTGACACGACCCGAGAGCACCCCCGAGTCGTAACACGGCGTACTCGACCTCGAAGAGGTCTTATGCAAGCCCTTAGCATTCATTCATCACATAGTCTATAAAAATAGTGCGGAATTAAAACCTTTTAATCAAATCATAAGACTCAAAAGTCATCAAAATTTAAAAAATCTTTATACGCAAGCGGAATACTAGTTTCACGTGGCCAACTTAAGCCCAATTTCAAAGAACATACTAGGGACACAACCCTTTACAATAAAGAGGAATACTACAAGTCTATTAAAAAATTTAACAAAAGAAACTACAACATTGAACCTGTTTCCTCGACATATGAGGACATACCAAAAGTCTTGAGAGACACTCTAGTCTCAAGCTTCACTATTATAACACCTCTAAAACGAACTAGGTTGAACTAGAGCCTAACATGTGTTTCATGAGTTTATAAGGTCTTAAAATGGTTAATTATAGTGTTAGAAGGCAGTGTGTTGAGATTGGAAGAGTTTGGAAATGAAATGTCCAAGAACGTCTAAGACGTTTGAAAGTTAGCCTTGAGACGTGCTTGTGTGTTCTAGTGTGTCTTTGTATGTTTTACGTGTTGGTTTGAGTTCAAATTGATATGAGACGTTCCTAACATCTATACGAGCGTGTTTAGGGTTGAAACGTCCAGGCACGAATCCCCAAGGACCACCCTAATGGTCCTTGAGGAGGACCCAAACTTTGGACTTGAAACTGCCCAAGGCAGTCCCAACCAACGACTACTCAATCGACGCCCCGTCATCCAAGGCACGCCTCATCGATGGGGTACATTGCTCCACACTTAGGTGTGAGAGCTAAAACCCCAAAAATGGTGGTCTCTGTCACAAATGATAAACCTGCATAACGGAGCCTTCATTCCATCGACGGTCCGTCGCAAAAAGTCATCGTTTGGGGCCTGTAATTTCCTGCAGGTCCTCGTCCATGCTAAAGGTAATTTAGGTAATTCACCTAGCATCCAAATAATATAATGGGTGGTTATTTTATGGGTTTTTGGGTAATTTAAGTTACTTTATAAGAATAGAACCTATAGTTGAGTTCATAATTCAAAATCAAAACCCACAACCCCAAATAGAATCGTCTAGAATTCCATTGAAGCTAGGAGCAAGTTTGAAACTAGGAGCTTGATTTATCCATTGAATCTTCATCATTTCGTGGGTTATCTCCAATTAAGGTATGGTGTTTTATCCTTGAATCTTCTTTCTTCAAGGAGCCAAGTTCCAAAGGCTTTTCAAAGACTTTCAAAACATAGATTTTCCTAAATTGAATTCTAACCATGGGTCCTTGCATAAAATGATTCGAATAAATTATTTATGATAATATTGATGTTTATTGAATGTTTTTAGATCAAAATATCTATGAACCCTGGAATTCATGAAATCCTAATTTTGACTCTAAAAGTGGGTGATTTGATCATGGCTTAATTGTATTGAATTATTGTGTAGATTGTGTTGGCCTATTGAAATATGTATAAATTATGATAGAATTGTATATAGGCTGCCTTAAATTGATGATGATCATATTGTAGATTGTTGGATCATTGTTTGGATTAAATTGTTTGTTTAGTATTGTGTATATGGCTATGGGTAAGAGCCTTTGTGAATTGAATTGATTGAGAAGCCTAATGATTGGTGGTGTTGATGATGGAATGGTGGTAAGATGACCTAATCTCTTTATATTGTGTAGTATAGGTATTGAATTGTGTTGATTGGTATGGTCCACTTATTCTTATTATTATGTAAATTATGATGTTATCATGTTATAGCTTATATAGGTGATCAATGTGAAGTATGATTATGTGTATATATGTATGTGTGAGGTCAAAGTGTGATTTCTTATAATTGGTTATGTGTCATCATGATAGACTAGGGTGATGTCTCTAGTTGTGTTTCTAGTGTATCTTGCTAGGTAGACTTGTGTGTTCCTACATAATACTTGAATATTATTGTATAGATGATATGAAGATGATGTGTGTATCTTGATTGGTAGACTTTGTCCCTCTACTTGATGCATTCAAGTTATGTGAAGATCAACTCTTGACTTAGTAGGCTGAATCACCTTTGTTATGTATGTGTTTGGATGAATGTTGAATGAAAGTGTAGCATCAGCATGCCTAGGATGGTACCCTTCTAAGTATAACTAGTAAATGACCTTGAACATGTAAAGGAGGTCAATAACTAGAAACCTTCAATATTGAATGGAGGTTATTATATCCTTGAAGTTGAAAGCTGTAACGATATTCTTCTTGTGTGAATGATGGACTTAGGGATAGGTTGGATGGAACGGAATGAAACCATCTCTAAGGAAGTAATTGAGCTATCCTTGTAACCATTGAGTGCAGCCCTAGTGTCCCCATATATGGTAGGAGTATTATGATTTGTTAAGACTAATATATGGTACCTTTTCATATGCCTCTTTGTGATTGAACTTGCTCTATGAGAAAATGGCTAGCACCAAGTGAATATGCTTGTGGTAGTGACTTTACTTAAGTTCAAACTAGAGTACAAAGATACCCTTGATATTCCTTAATCATGTGCCTACACAGGATGTGTCATAGTTCTACCCTTGGCAAGTAGAACACCCTCCATCGGAGTAGGATAAAATTCGGATTCCATGCCTAGCAAGTATGATCTATGTCGGTTAATGCCTATTATCATCACGTGGGATGCATTCTAGTGTTGGAGAAGTTCTACAACGTTTAGGTAGTGGAATTGGACGCTATATAGACATTGCACGAGTAGTAAAACATAGGAAAATAATGGGGTTAGCACAATTATGTACTAACTATGATGATCATGCAAAAACATGCAAAAAAGGACATTTATTTGAGATATATATTTTTCATGCTATTTTTGATAAAATCCATAATCCACATGTATAAGAGACATTATAAATCAGCATCCACATAAAAGACAATATCCACACATAAGCATGCTAAACTATTGCCAATATTCAACACATGCATCTTTGTCAAATAGACCATTTCACCATCTTGGACCCTCCACCTAAAGTTAACCCAAGACCCACTAAAGTAAGACATGTAGGGGCAGCCATAGTACCTCTTCATGCCACACCTAGGTGTTCCTCAAGGCTACAATAAATCAGAACCCTTCTAGTCCTACTTAACATGCTAGTAAACTCATTCTATCAATATAAGCTACTAGTTCAACATTTCATTTATTAGAGACATTTAAGGACACATTCATCCATTTAGAGGACTTTCACATAATAGTCATTAAGACTTTAGGAACTCACTTTAGCACCTTCTAAGCCTACTCGTGCCATGTGTAGATAGCATCCCATACTACTACCTACACATTGTAAAACCTATTAACTAGAGTGCACATCCCACATGATGGGAATAAGCATTAATCGACATAGACCATACTAGCTAGGAATGGAATACGGTGTCATAACACCCCACACCATGGAAGGTGTTCCAATTGCTGAGGGTATAACTAATACACAACCCATGTTCGTATATGGTTTAGAGGACATGAAAAAATGTTCATTGGACTATAGTATTTTGTTCAGGAAGAGACAACATCTTAACCATATCCACTCGGTGCTAGCCTTAGTTCCAATAGAGTAGTTCATTCACATGTATGTACTAAAGAGGTCACCTAATTGGGTTTACCGACCCATACTACTTCTACCAAGAAGGGCACCATGCTCAGGTCTAACCGATCAAGGTTCGTTAAGGATAGCTCATTGACTTTCTTAGAGAAGGTTTTCTACCGTTCCTGCCCACCATCTACAAGTCTATCATTTCACCCAAGAAGGAGGTCTTTACCCCTAGGTCTACCGCTTCAAGGTTTTACAATCACTTAGGGGTCTAGACTCATCATGGATGTCACCAATATTAGGTCTAACGGTTCAAGACGTAGCCTAGAGGCCTCATTATTTATTCATAGAAAGGTACCAATACTAGGTTAACCAATACAAAACATTTATTCATTCATTACTCAAGAAAAAGGATGCCTAAGTCAACCAAGTCAAGAGATCACATTCAAAAAGTTTCATACATCAAGGAGAGGAACCTAAGTCTACCAATTCCAAGAGATCATATTCAAGAGAAGGTACCTAAATCTACCAAGTCAAGATACACATCACATTATAGGAACCTTTCACATTCTAACATCAACATATATGAGCATTAAGAGAGAATATACTTCAATCACAATACCATAAAACTTTATGAAAGATCTCCTTGAGACCCATTAATACCTCAAATTATACATTCACATATACCTTAACATGATAATACTCCAATTAACCATGTAATGCCTTCAAGACCATGCTTACAATACGTACACAATAAGTAAACACCTTCACCATAAGTGGATCAAACCATACAAGAACAATTTCAATATAGTAAGAGAATTAGGCCAACTTACCCTTCACCCAAACCATGATCACCATTACTCAAGTATCCAACAATTCATCATAATTAGATATAGATAACAATAGATATTAATAGTACAATACAATCTAAGCACAATTCTAGCAATATCCCATCATAATAATAAAACCCACTTTAAGTCAACTTTAAGAACTTAGTGAAATCATGGGCTCATAGAGTTTTTCACCTTAAAATCACCAACTAACAATCAATTAATCATATTTTATTAATTGAAAATGTTTGATGCAAGAACCCACGAGTTTGAGTAAGAATTGGGGTTTTTCACAAACTTTGAAATCTTGAAAACGATTTTGAGATTGTGTCTAGGGTGAAACTTGCCCTAAATAGAGGATCACCATACCTTATTGGTTTAATCCTCCACGAAATTGAAGAAAAAAGCACTTTAAATCCAAACCCTAGCTTGATCCTTGACCTTGACCTTCAATGGTGTTCTAGAGAGAACTATTTGGAAGTGAATAGTTTTTATTTAGGTGTAGAAGTCTAAATGAGGGCTTAATTGTTTTGAAACAGTTAATATACCTAAAAATACTTAAAATAATTGCCCATGCATGTAATTGACCAAGGGTGGAATTTGCCAAACCTTCCTTGGCTTGGCCAACTTGGACTAGTGAAACAGGTGTGATAGGACAAAACCTCCACCTACGGACCGTAGGTGGAGTGACGGACCATTCTGTGGGTTCGTACTTTTGGTCAGAGACTTGGCTAAGGGACATAAGGTTACCCAGGCTAAGTCTTGACTTACGGAGGGAGACCTACTGACCGTAAGTGGACCTACTGGCCGTAAGTCATGGTCGTAGGTCACCATTTTTTGGCAGTTTTGGGGTTTGATTTAGCGTCCTCCTCAAGGACCCTTAGGGTGGTCTTTGGGGAGTCGTACATAGCCGTTAAAACCCTACACATTTTCATCTAGGTACTAGGGTCACTTCTACAAGTTTTAGGTCTTAATCAACCCACCAACTTAACGTTTGACCTCTAAAACCACCAAACTAGATTCTAAAGACACTTTTAATTATTTGTACAATTTTACCAACTATACACTAACATGCAAGGCTCTAGTTTCACTAGTTCGTTTTTAGAGTCATTACACCAGGACACAACTTTTCATTGTAAGAGACATTTCAACGACGAGGTGATTTTTTGTTAAAGAATGAAAGATTGATTCTTGCATTGAATTTGATTTAGAACCATTTGTGGGTTTGCTCCTGACAATTTCTACCTTATGCGTTATACATTCCATTGAAGAAAATTTCTTCTGACTAAATCCAACATAAATGGAAACTGAAGAATCATGTCAAAATTATTCTCTTTCATAATATTTTCTGTGATCCTTTGTTGCTTTAGTTCAGTTAGAATATCCTAATGACTCATACATCCCTATTGCTCAAAGAAGAAAGCCTCATTCTAATTCTAATGACTCATACATCCCTATTGCTCAAATAAGAAAGCCTCATTCTAATTAGCTTGTTGACTTGGTTAATGGATTAATTATTGTTTTGTAATAGAAAACAATTTTATGTTCCTAGGCCTCAAGATTACATGTCATCTATTGAAGTTGGATTTTTTTTAAATCCGAAGACAAATGTTTTCAATAAATTCTTTGTTGGGTTGTTTAGGAGAAATGATATAAGGTTATAAGAGATTTTTAGTGAGTTGTAATGATTCGGAAGGTCATTTTTATAAATTTTTATAATACTATTATTTTACCGTTGTCCCAAGTCAATTTTTATCATTCAATGGAGTTGTTTTGAAAATCTTGAACTATTCATTTAATTATAGTTAATAAATTGACGACTAACTTTTAGATGATTAATTTATTTTGTGATTAATGGGTTAAGTCTTTAGATTATTTAATATCATATACCACGTATCTCAGGTATAAAACTGAATTTAAGTAGAAATGATTTTAAAAAGTTAAAGAATAATATCAAAAATATTTCTTACCGGGGTTATTTATTATTATTTTTACAATAATAAGTGCCAAATCTGAAAACAACTACTTGTATATTTCATCAAAGTAAAAATCAAGTTTAGTTTTGTGTATTTGTTACTTGTCATTTGTCAATAGGAAAACTTGAACCCACGGTAAAAAAGTCCAAACTTTTTTTGAAAAATAATAAAATATTATTTTCCTTGACAAATCATATATAAGTGTCTATCTCACACTCTACAGAGTTTAGGTGTGACATAAAATTGAATATCTTAGGTGTGTTTTTTACATTTAACTCTTTAAAAATAATTTTTAATAATTCTTTTATTCTAACTTTTCCTATCGTATGTATAAGACCACATAATTTAAGAGCATTTGTTACATATCTTTGGTTTAAAATTTTAAAAGAAGATTACTTTAAAATTTCATATTAAATTAAAATCAAACAAATCAATTTAAACTGAACGAATAATACAAAACGTAACTATCGACTATAGGCATCAATAACAGTACAATTCTCTTTAATCATATAATTGATTAAAAATAAATTAAAAATAATCGACTTTGAAACTTATCTTCTTCTTTTTTAACTTTTAATTTTATATTTGATATTTATTTTGAAGTTAGATTATTTTTGTTTGAATCGAGAAGTATTATCTTGGAGATTAAACACTTTCTACAAAAGAAAATTTTATACTCATCGCTCCAATTTGAAATGTCTTAATTCTCAATGGATGGATATCAGTTAAAACTCCATCCTAAACTTTAGTAGTAATTGATCTACTTACTTTTTAAAAAACTTTCACTCGATATATGATAATTAAACACTTATTATCAAAAATAATTTTATTCTCACCATAAAAATCCGAAAAATCTAATTAAGCATGAAAAAGTAGTAACTCATTACCACCCCAACACAAATGTTGGTAGGAAGTTAGTAACTTAGCTTATTGTTTAGTAGTCTTTAACCCTCCAAATAATAGAAAACTAAATGAAAAGAGTCAAAGATATCTTTAAAGTATGTGAAGTTCAGAAAATATAACTTTTATGATAAAATTAATATTTATTTAATATGTACAAAATTAACTCTCTTTTTTCATTTAGTGTTTATGTTACCACTAACGGCAAATACCAATTCTGAAGTCTAGAAATTGATAAAAGTGTTGTTATATTTCTTTTATATATTAAAAATGTAAATAATATATTGATGTACTACTATTAAGAGAAGGACATTCTTCCAAATAGTGTTGGAGAATTATCCCTTTGCCAATTAAGAATATTCATGAGATGATCTGTCATCAAATTGTTTTCATTGGATAAGACAAGAGACTTCAAATTTGGCTTAGTGCTTTATATCTGGCATACAAGATTCTCTATTGCTAAATGTAGAGATTAGTGTGATTAGGAAGATCTAATTTTGGTGAATAAGCTAAGAGGGGGAAAAAAAGAGGTTGTTTTGCAATTATTAGGTGGTATAAAACTATACTCTAGACAAATGAAAAGATGTACACATCTACCGATAAGATTGTGGTGGAGTTGTAAGTACTTCTTTATTTTAACTAGAGGTCTTGAGTTTGAGTCCCTTGGGTATTGAGTCGCCTTTTTTAGATAGCGATTTACCCCTCATCAATGTGAACTTCCTGGTGTGAATTTGAATTTAGTCGGACTCTGATGTGGCTACCAAGTTTACCTGATAAAAAAAAGAGATCTGCACAACTATTTTGTAATGGTCAAATGAGTAAATAAAACCAAGATCTTTCATTTCAAATTTAGATTTCATGGATGCTCTATATTAAAAAACAAGCCTCTGTGGGGATCCAAAAAGGGCAATGTCATCAACATAAATAAGAAGTATCAAAATAGCATTTTCTTGAAAAAATATGAACATGCTATTATCGGACATCAGAGATAGATTCCTTAAAATAAAGGTCCATAAGATTAGTTGCAAGTTATAACTTATAATCTGTTATAACTTATAACTGATATGACAAATTAATTCAACTGTAAAGTTTTTTTAAGAATTTGATTTTTCAATTTGTTCCTCCTTTGGGATAACATTCCAAAAGGCTCAATCGATCATATTTTAAATTTTTGCCATTACTTTCCTATTCAAAATATTTAAAAACAAGCCCTCAACGCATTCTTAATCCCAATTACATTTTAAAAATATATAATTAGTCAGCCCTTCTTTACTTCTCTCTTAAATTATTATAAATTTTTAACTGTGCAATTTTTTACTTTATTAAATTGAATTTTCAATATTTACATGGATAAACATCCTACCAGTTGAAGACGAGCAAAAACTAGTCTCATGTGACGATATTTAACAAGTTAAATGACGATATGATTCAATGTCGACAATGTGATTAAACACATAAGCATAAATTCACATCGGACTATAGTGAGGATGTCAATTTTTATCATAGGCACTTGCTTAGGCATAATCATTTAGTTTCAGATGCAAATCTTTTATAAAATTTGAAGTTTGAATTAGTTAATGTAAAATTGAAATTTTAGATTTGCAAGTTTTTAAAAAATAGAAATTCAAAATGAATTGCTTTGAATATTAGCATTTAATATATTACTATCTGCACATGTGTTGCGTAATAATGTAATACATATTTTTATAAATAATATCAATATTATTAAACCACAAAACCCAAAAAATCAGTATTGATAAAATGTGGTATACATCAGACATGAAACTATTGGAAGTGAAATTTTTTTATTTTTTGAAATTGAAATTACTGGAATCGATACAAACAATTCCTGGAAATTTAAATCTCTACTAGAAATGATAAAGTTTTTAATCAATTATAATTGAGTTTTCGGTGTTTATACCCTCCTCATCTTCAGGAACCAATTCGGCTGGAAAATATTCTCTTAGAATCTGAATTTTGAATTTGATTTTGTTAGAGTTACACTCTGCGAGTTCAAACACAAGTCCATCCCCCTCTTTTACATTTTTATCATCCGCAAATTTTTTCCGTCCAGTACTAAATTTGTATTTATTTTTGGCTCCACCATAAAAAAAGGTCCACTTCTTTCCACCAGAAGTAAGGACTGCTGGGGCTCCAACAAAAGGAAGATCTTTGTTCAATTTTTTGGGGAAGTACTATCAAACATTCAAAGTAATTTGGCAAAATAAAAGTCAAGAATCCGAAAAAACCCAATGTCAAACTCTAACCTTGTAAATATAAATATATATATATATATATATATATATATATATATATATATTTAATCTTGAATGCGCCACTCCAAAACTAAAATTCTCCCCCCCCCCCTCCGGTATTCTGTTACACTCCAGAAAATGCTAGGTTGAAGTAGAGACTAAACGTAAGGTTAATTTAATAAAAATAATTTCCCCTATATTATAATGAAATTGACGTTTAATTAGTGTTTTTATTGCTAAATATCCCTTGAACCCATGTGTTTTCCCATGCCCCCAACTTTACGAAAATTATGATGGGTTTCTTTATGAATTATGAATATGTGGGATAGTATGTATGTGGATTTAGTAATTAATATTGTTTATTCTATGCTTATAGCAGTAATTCTAAGTGTGATTTCAAGATATGATCTATGACCCTTGAAGGGTAAATTGTAAGTGTTGAATCTTGAATTATGGCCTTGAAGGCAATGTATGAAGGTAATCCTATGTCCAAGATTCTGATATATGAATGGTTTGATACACTTGAAAGGTGGAGGTGCTTACTTTTATGTAATGATGTATGAAGTTATGTTCCACTTGAATGGTGATAATCCAATGACTAAGGTGTGAGATATGGTATTGTTGAAAGGCTAGTTTCCGTTACTATTAGAATTGATTATGTATTAATTGAATTGGATGATTATATGATGATTCTAAGGTGAAAGGTATTTCTCACCATGTTGAATCCATGAACTATGGATGAGTTGGGTTAAATAAAGGGTAATGTACACCTTCACATATGAAATTACAATTCACCTTAACTATGTATAAGTTGGAGAATAATGCTTAGCACCGAGTGGATATGGCAAATGAGGTAGAGACCTTCCCGCTAGTTTAGGCCGGGTCTTCTACATATGATCTAATGAGATGGAAACTCTCCCGCTAGTTAAATCGGCCGGGTTTCTAGAAGCAATCTTCCTATCCCATAACTATGTGACCGCATAGGTCTTAGCTAGTGGATCCACGTTATAGCTATATATGTTAAGTTCTACCTTAGGCAAGTAGAACACCTTCTTTCAGTGTGGGGTTATGTCACCAGTTTCCATGTAGCTCTCATGGTCTATGTCGGTTAAGGCAATTCTCCCTATGTTATAATATTATGAATATGAATTGAACCATACTTGTGATTTCTTGATAAGTCTACTTCGTAGAAGTGGGGGTATGTGACTTCACTTTTTACATTGCACAAGTAGTCTTTGAAAGATAATATAGGTGGGTCCATGATGCTATGGTAAGACATGAAGGTATGATATACGTTGATTGGGTTGTTGTTAAGATATGACTCTCCTTATGTATATGTGATGAACATGGTTATTCACTTATGTATGATTGTGAATTATGATGGGATCTAATGTTGATATGTGTAACTAAGGTGATTCTAAATGGATACTTAGTATAGTTGGTATTATGGGATGCCAACTATGCATTGCAAAAGTATGCTTTTAGGGTTGCTAAGGTGATGGTCCTACTATGTTATGAAAAATTGTATGAGAATGCTATTATGAATTGTCTTATGTCCTTATGTTCATAAATGGTTTTCCAACTTAATAAATGCATTATTTTCACTAAAATGTATTTTTTAGCATAATTAAGTATTTTTATGCATGTTTCCATACTTAGTGCTTTAGTATTAACCCCTTCTCTTCTACATCTCCAATGAGTGGTATGTTCGGGCCGTTGAGGTGCTCTTAATCCATTCTTGAAGAAAACTTGGGTTGTTACCGCCAAGTTTTGGTGAGTCCTCAATTATGAGAACGAGATGTTATTGAATCAAGTTCTAGTTTACTTTCCTTGTTTAGGACTATATTGTATTTCCTTATGATAAGACTTACTATTGATGTAAGGGATGAGTCCTAACTTTCGTACTCTTATGCTTAGATGTTGTAATGAGACAAGTCTAGCTTCCTATTTTTCATATATGAAGAAAGTTGTACTTCTTATGTAAAAGTTTTAAGTTTTCAGAATTATTCTTATGTAATGATGATTAAGGGCTTGTATGAGACTCCTTCGGAGTCAAGTATGTTGTGTCAGTCCTAGGGTGTATCCTGGGTCGTTACATATTCAATACCGTGGAAATGAGGTTTCTACAATTTAAAAAAGAAACAAGACCTTTTTAGAAAATGAAATATCTCTTATTTATAAAAATAAAATTCTGACTAATAAAGTTTGTAAAGGGATAGGAAATCATTTCTCCATCCTGTAATGACCCTCAAAATAAAATAGGATTATCTATAGACTCACAAGGGTTTAATGATTTAATAAGGTGTTAAAATAATAAATATTAGCATTATAAGTCAGTTAGTAGTGTTTTGAAGTTAAAACGTCCAAGTACGACCTAGACGTCCGGAGACTAGTCTTGAGCGTGTGCTAGTGTGTCCTTGTATGTTGTATGTGTTTTTACGTGTTGTTTGGAGTCTAAAATCAGTTTGGATGACCATAACACCTAGATGACCATCTTAAGGTTCAAAAACGTCTGTTTACGACTCCCCAAGGACCGCCATAGGGGTCCTTGACGAGGACCCAACCTTGGGCCAACAAGCTGCCCAAGGCGGTAGCAAATTGTGCATAGATGAAACCAATCCGCGTCGCGGACATGGTTCACCAAGGACCAAATTTTTAGTCCACGTCGTGGAGTCTACTGTCCCAAAAATTATTTTGAAAAATCTTGAGGGAACAGCTCCGCGACGCGGGCTTGTTCCCCGACGATAATTCCAAAAGTTTTAGTTATGTTTGACTTGTCTAAAAAGTTCAAACTAATGTAGGGGTATTTTGGATATTTTGGGGGTGTATTATATATGGATTTTATGTCATTATACACCCATTACCCTAATAAAAAAAACCAACCCTAATTAAGAATCCAAAAATTATAAGCTCTCTATTCTCTCTAAAATTCTCTCTCTTATTAGATCCTCCATTGAAGGACCTTCACGTTCCAAGGAAGAAGGCCAAATTCTCCAAGGTTTCAAGCCTGATCGTGGGATTTCTTCAATTAAGGTATGGTGATTTAATCCTTGACTCTTCCTCCATTCAGGGAGCCAATTTCAAAGGCTTTTCAAAGATGTTCAAAAATAGACAAATTCCTATTTTTAATTCTAAGCATGGGTTCTTGCATGAAATGGTTTAAATGAATGCTTTGTGAAGTAATTGATGTTAATTGAATGTTTTAAGATAAAAAAACTCCATGAACCCATGTATTCCTTGAATTCCTAATTTTGGCTCTAAAGTTGGTGAATTGATCATGACTTGATCTTAGTGAATTCATGTGTAGATTGTATTAGGGTATTGAATTATGTACAAATCATTATACAATTGTTTATAACCTGCCTTATAATGATGACATTCATATTTTATGTTGTTGGATCATTTATATGGATTGATTGTTGGCTTAGTATTGTGCACATGGCTATTGGTAAGAGCCTTTGTAAAATGAATTGGTTGAAAAGGCTAAGGAATAGTGATGATTGGGAGGTGGTGAGTTGACCTAATTCCTCTATTTAGTATAGAATTTATATTGAATTGTATTGATTGGTATGATACACTTATGGTGGTTGTGTCTATGTGTTATAATTGTTATGAACATGGCCTTATCGGCATTATTATGTGAAATAATGTGATCATGTAGAAGATGTTATGGCTTATATGAATATGTAAAGTGAAGGATGATATAATATATGTGTGATCTTGTGTAATGTGAAGTTATTAAGTGAAGTACTCTTGTAATGGCTATATGATCTTGTATAAGAGTTAATGTTATGATTCTTCTCTAATTGATAATATATGATGATGAAGGACTAAGAAGTGTACTTATAAAATAATGTCGTATCTTGTGTGGTAGACTTAGTTGTCCCTACATGGTACTTGAATGTTATTGAATACGTGATATGATGATGTTCTGTCTTGATTGGTAGACTTAGGTCCCTCTACTTGATACATGAAAGTTATGTGAATGTGAACTCTTGACTTAGTAGGCTTAGACACCTTTGTGATGTATGTATATGAATGAATGATGAATGAAAGTCTAAGATCGGTAGACCTAAGATGGTACCGTTCTAAGGATGAATAATATAGGACCTTGAATAAGAAAAGAAGGTCAAGAGCATAGAACCTTGAATATAGAAAAGAAGGTTAATAGAAGTCTCAAAGTGAAAGGCTGTAATGGTATCCTTCTTGAGTGGAATGATGGACTTAGGGATAGGTTAGCTGGAATGACATAAAATCATCTCAAAGGAAGTCATAAGAGCTATCCTAATAGTCCTTTGTTGTCAGCCCTAGTGAACCCATCCTTTGAAAGAAAAGTGTTAAGAGTTGGTTAGGCATAGTAACAGTACCTACTCTAATACACCTAGTGAATGATTACTCTATGAGAATAAAGGCAAAGCACCGATTGAATATGCTTGTGGTAGTAGCTCTACTTAAGATGATACTAGAGTACAAAGAAACCCTTGATATTGCTTAACCATGTGCCAACATAGGATGTGTCCTAGTTCTACCCTTGGAAAGTAAAACACCCTCCTCGGAGTAGGGTAACTTCAGATTCCATACCTAGGTAGTATCTATATCAATTAGTGTCTATTCTCATCATGTGGGATGTACACTCTAGTTATTGGATATTTTCTACAATGTGTAGGTAGTGGAATGGGACGCTATCTACAGATGGCACGAGTAGGGTTTGAAGATGCTAGAATGGGTTCCTTAGGTCTTTTCCAAGACCATTATGTGAAGTCCTTTAATTCTTTGATTGTATCTTAAATGGATTAATGAATATGGTTGACTTAGTTAATGCATGTTGAATAGAAAGGGTCTTACCTAGGGTAGCTTTGAGGATTGTTTAGGTAGGATTGAAGAGGGTGTATGGGCGGTCTCTTCATGTCTTACTTAGGTGAGTCTTAGAGTAACCTTAGGTGGGAAGTCTAAATGATGAAAAGGGAATAATCTTACTTTGGGAAGTCTGGAGAATCACTTAGGTGGGTGTGAAGGGGTTGTATGGGCGGTCTCTTCATATCTTATTTAGGTGGGTCTTAGGATAATTATTGGTAGGGTTTTAAATGCTTATGTATATGATTATGGTTGTATATGATGAGTTACTTGAAGGTGGTTCTTATACTTTTTATGAGGTTTCTATCAAAAGAGCAGGAAAAGTATGTTATAAAATAAATGTCTGTTTTTAGTAAGGTTTTCTTGCATGTTCACCATACTTAGTGCATTAAATGTGCTAATTCCATATGTTATTCTATTTCTAGAAGTGTAGGTGGTAAGTGAGGAGTCTCTTAGAAGCAAAGCTTGGGAATGTCAAGAAGACTTGGTGTGACCTCATATGATTCAAGGACAAAGTTATGTTTTTGTTTCCTTTCAAAAAGACTTTGTAATATACTATAGTAACTTTACAAATTGATGTAAGGGCTGTGACCCAAGATATTTTATGTTTCTAAGATGTCCATTACGAGACTTAGTTGTTTCTTATGATTCTATATAGATTTGAACTATTATTGTGAAAAGTTTTGATTCTGCACTACTTTTCATATATATATATATATATATATATATATATATATATATATATATATATATGCAATGAACAACATCTAAGGTCTTGTATAATACCTATGTGAGGTCGAGTATGTCGTGTGGCGACTTAAGGGTGCTCTTACTTCTAGGGTATACTCTCGAGTCGTTACACATCCAATACTCATAGTCTCACTAAATTCAAATCCACCCCAAAAATCCAACACTAGTTTTTGAGCGTCCTAACAAAGATGATTTTGTATCACCACAAAAGCTCTAGTTAAGGATGAGAATCACCACTACAATGAATAATTTGTAAATAAATACTAACAAAAAGAGGGAGTTTTATATAGAAATAGGAGGGAGGAAATGAGAGTTACCATTCTGTATATGGGCTTGACAATGCTCTTGGTAAGAATCATACCAGCATAGGGTTTATTAGAAAGTGGCAAAATTTTATCATTATTGATTTATGTACTTCCAGTGCTTTCAGTCATGATGAATTCAACTTTCTTGTTTGAAACTTGTTCATAAGACGATCCACCCTAAATAATAATAATGAAAAGAGCTGATAAGTTTTATAATCAACAACATGGGTTTGGGAGAAAGAGTAGTAGAAACATATAAATTTGTTAAGAGTGATTGAGATGTACCTCCATTGCCGACTAATAAGATAAATGGAGTTCTTGTTCTGATTTGATTCAGTTTATTAAGAGTACATATAAACCTTTGAACTTTCAAAAGGGGTAATTTTATATTTTGGGGGTGGTGTTAGGGTTTCATTGTTTTTAAAAAATAACTCAAAAGTATTTTTTAAGTTCAACAATTAGTCCTATTTACTAGTTTATATAATATGATACTTCGTTACAAAAAAGGGGTGGTACATTCGAGATTGTTTTGACTTAAAGAATTACAAAATCAAATTACGTAACGATTTTTCAAGACTATTTTTGAATTTTAACACAAATAATGTGGGATCATTTTGTCTGCTTTTGAAGCTTTTAGCATAAATAATGTGGGTTTTTATCTACTTTTGAAGTTTCTAAGCTATGTGAATTAGTTGTGTATCTTTAATGCATTTGTAATTTAATATCTCCTAAAACTTTTGAAGTAGTATTTAAGAATCGTCGCGAAAAGGATAATATCATACATTGTAAATATAAAAAAAACGTGATCTTAAAATCTATATTTTCATCAATCGAAACCCGTTTATATCACATAAAATCTATATATATATTGCTAAATGTAGAGGAGGTAATGTGGCATGCTTCTAAACCCAAGAATGACATTTATTTTTTTCCCTCAAATTTTTGACATTTTTTCAATTATTTTCAATTATTATATGATACATTAGAAATTTTTTAAAATGTTTATTAATTACATTATTTTAATCATTAATTCATCAAATCAATCTACGTTACTAATTTTTTGCATTTGCTTAATCTTATCTACCACTAATTGTCTTTCACTCTATTTAGAAAAAAATGAAATTATTTTCATTTCTGTTTGGAAAATAAACCAACCTATAAATACTACTTTTTTGTTCTTAGTTCTGACTCATATAATACCATAGTCATCCAACAACCAATCTACATTTTTATCTATTCTTCTTTTGTCTCATAATTATTTTTGTTTGCTATGATGTAATATTATTTACCTTATTTTTTCTTTTAAGTAATTTATTGATGTATTATATTTGCATGATAAGAATTTTTTAAATGCTCTTTCTTTATTACTCCTATTTAGAGAAATGGGAGTTTGGAGGACGAACAAGGACAAAATCGTAATTTTAAGTTTACTCCATCTTTTAATCATTCAACGTCGTCTGTGCACCTCTTCCTCTTTCGAAGGTAATTTTCCTGGGTTTGCATTGTTCCTCCATCTCAATACACTCTTTTTGTGATTCAATGTTAAATTTTTCATGTGCTTTCTTTTTTATTGCTTGAATTTCTCTGTTTTAGTAGGCTTTCTCCTAATCTATTTTTTTCCAGGGGTTAATATTTGTACAAGTTTTGGCAAAGGAGTTTCATATTTCACTACTTCTCTATGCTATGATACTTTTCGCACTCAAGGTATTCGATAATATGCCTGATAGCACTAACAATATTTTATTATGTTTCTTTCTTCGTAGATTTTCACTATATTTCTCTATATTGTGCACTCACTGAAAGATGCATCATCATGATAAATTAGAGAGATATCATTTCTTTGATAACAATATGTCTACTAGATGTTTTATATGCATGTTAGCAGTTGTTCCTGTTTTCGACATGCATTATGCCTTTTTGATGTATTTTGTGTGGATTAACAACTAATTTGAGGCGGATGATGCACCTAATGTATTTAATAATATGTTTGTCAGAGATGGAATCTAAATTTTTGTATTCCGTTGATTTTGAATGAAACATGTAAAACAATTAAAGTGATTTTTTTCAGGTTTTTAATTAGCCAAGATTTGTTTATGAGCTTTTAAAATCCTCAAGTAAAGTCATTATACTCATGTAAAGATGTATAATATTTCAAATGTTGCAGTACACCTAATATGACTCCCAATATATTTGGAATCTACAATGATGCTTGAAAATAAAGCTTACTTTTATATTACCCTTTCTTACGATAAGACACAGAAAAATCACACAACAACACTTAAAGTACGAATAACTGATTGAAATAATAAAATGTTTTTGACGCTTTTTTTAAATAACTATCACTTCAAAAAGATATACTCCAGTGTTACATCTTGATTGATGGAGAAACAGGTGATAGCAGAATACTTTGAATAAAATACTATTTCTGCAGTTTCTCTATTTTCTTTAATTTAAATCCCCACACCCTAAAACTTTCTACTATCAACCAAAGGAGTTAAGTTATATAGCATGTTGTATAGGTAATAGCATTAGTTTCAAAGTTATTAAAGTTATTTTTTTGGTAACTTGATAATGTAAAATGAATATTTGTATGTACATGCCAACGCGATACATAAGATATTAAGGAAGAAAAGGAGTGCGCTGGGGAGAACATGAAGAGTTTCAATAAGGATTAACATAATTCATAAGCCATCTTTGTTCCTTTTTGACAAACTTATATCTACTCTTCATTATCAATTGTTTTTAACATTGTTTAAAAAGTGAAATATGTAACTAGAAGTGGTAGCATAGTCCTCTGACCATCCACTAACAAATTGCACATGGCTGGTCCGTGAGGTGCAAAACTCACTTTTCTTAGTGCACTAATTGGGAGAACTGCACTATCCTTGTAAGAAAGGTTTATCCTCTTTCTTGATTATTAACTAATTTGACTTTTTCAGGTATGCGTATTGTTGTGTTCTTCATATAAAATTCAGTGATGTATCTACACTTTTTTAATCCAAAAATACAAGAAATTGCATACTTTTGTTCAAAAAGTTGATGGGAATGTGGTCCTTAAATTTCTTTTAAGAAGATTTTCTACTTGAGAGGTTCCGTTCAAGCTATCATAGTAGATCTTGGTTTGTACTGGATCTGGTGATACTAGAATAAGGATTCTCAATTGACCTGAAAACTTACTTTTGCATGAGTATTCAAAATCTTTTCGTTGGGAAAATTTTATCAATTGCCTCTTTCCCTTCTTAGTATGTTATCTTGATCTTAAATTTATCTAATACTCATATTTTTTTTGTTGTAATTGAGGATTCTCATAATAGTTCTTGAGATTTTCTTTTGCTAGTTTAGGAGAATGACAACAAATATATATATACAGTCTCTATTCCTTACTTCAGTTGTATTATTAAGTAGTCGTAAGTTTTCAAATTTTAAATGTATATTACTCTTTGTTGCTTCCCTGCTTTATCACTTGCTCTTTTGCTGACATATTTTTGTAGCAGTTCTGCTTTAGAAACATCTCTTTTGAGCCGAGGGTCTATAGGAAATCATCTCTAAACTCCCAGTGCACAACACATGAAGACACGGAAGCCTCAATGTTTGACTTATTAGGGAGTTCGATATCAATTATTCCCTCTCGAAGACATCCCTCCCTTCTCATATACATTTATCCCATTAAGTAATATATTATTCACAATCCGTTACCTATGTATCCGCAGGTTCATGATGTATCTGAAATCTTATATTTTTAAGGGACTTTTGTAGAATTTTTGTAAAGTTGCGATATACATTTCTGTTGCAGGAGATGAATCCCAATAGTATTGTGAACTCTTACCAAAATAAAGACGAGTCATATGAGGAGGTTGAATGTTGAATTCACAACGTATCCTTTGGAACAAAATAATCATCCTTTTATTTCTTGAAATGAATGCTAATACTAAAAAAATGTATGAAGTACATAAATCACATGCAAATAAGGGCTAATTACATCTTATTCGGGAAGTTTCGCAAAAAAGAAATTTTTGAATTTTTTATAGTTCTCAAATTCATTACTTAAGATTATATTGATTTTATAAAAAAGGAAAATAACGGAAAATTAATTAATCCTCCCATAATTCACCCAATCACATTTAAATCACGGATAATAAATCCCTCATAACTCCTAAAAAATTCAAAATTTCAAAATAGTTCAAGCAAATCGTTCAATAGTGATGAAATTGTTGTTGGAGACAATATTCCCTTTTCAGATACATATCCCTTTTAATAAATAACAGTGAGTATATGTATCAGTTACTAAAATATAATTAAATTTTTCATATTTATGTATTAGATACATAATTATGAATGTGATTAATACTGATTTATGCTTGAAATAATTGGAGTAATGTATCAATGAACAATAAGATTTGTACAGGATACATAGAACATGTGAAACTTGTAATGTACTTTGTGGTTGAAACATAAATATGATAATAAGCAAACACACAAATATCAACCAAATACATTAGAAATTTGAACATTGGGTAGAGAAGGCAGTATAGTAACACCCTCGAA
Organism: Solanum sitiens; assembly: GCA_016801875.1. Lineage (NCBI taxonomy): Eukaryota > Viridiplantae > Streptophyta > Magnoliopsida > Solanales > Solanaceae > Solanum > Solanum sitiens. The sequence goes on along the minus strand of JABWTJ010000073.1, from coordinate 511,180 downwards.
TTTTTTCATATTTATATATTAGATACATAATTATGAACATGATTAATACTAGTTTATCGTTAAAATGATTGGGGTTATATATCAACAATAAGATTTGTATTGGATACATTCTACACAACAAAATTGTACTATATCTGATAGTTGAAACATAAACATGATACATAAGCAAAAACATAAATATCAAGCAATTGCATTAAAAAATTAAATCTTAGGTAGAGAAGGTCGTATAGTAACACCCTCGACTCCCCCCCCCCCTCCCCCCCCTCCCCCCACTTTGTGAAGCTTTTGCAACTGGTGATTTCGAACTAGAATTAGCATACTTTCATAATTTCACAGTCTAGAAATTCTTCTCCATTAAAGGATCCTTCCGGTGTTTGCATATATTCTCAACAAAACCATCTGTATCCGAATCAAATTGACCAGAAACAATATCTTCATTTCTTGCAGATACATTGTCACGATCCAAAAATAGACGTGATGCCACTCTCCTTATCCCACCAAGACAAGTCAGCCTAAAACTCAACTATTACAATAAAAATGCGAAAATTTTACAATCAACTTAAATATATATATCCCCAAAACCTGATTGTCACGTTTACAAGCCTCTAAATATTACAATTGATTCAGAAGAAAAACTAGTCTCAAAGGAACTTGTTTCTAGAATAAAATAAGATCATAACTAAGGAGAAAGAAAGTTCGCTGAGACGACAAACAGCTACCTCACAAATCTCCTAGAAGCCTCGTAAAAGAAGAGAATGACAAGTATCACAAAGATATAGGCTCATAATCTACAAAAAAAAATTGCAGAAGCAAGGGTGAGTACCAAACGACACGGTACTCAGCAAGTAAATCCCTAAACACAAGTTAAGGGGATGAAATACGGGTACTCCTACCACCCCAACCGATCCTCCACAACTCCTGCATAAAAACCAGCCCAACCTAACAACTCACAGCTTACAACGCACATAGTTCAACAACAATACTTAGAAAAATTACATATCCTTAACGACAACACTTTGACAATTGCATATCCTCAACAACAACACTTCAACAAGTTGCATATCCTCAACAACAACACTTCAACAAATTACATATCCTCAACAACAATACTTCAATAAATTATATATCCTCAACAACAACACTTCAACAAATTATATATCCTCAACAGCAAACCCAATATTAATCAATCACAATTTTGGCGAAAAGGCATTCACAAAATCAGCAAAACACAATATCAAGTTCACTAATGATAAGTATGTGCAATACAATGGAATGCAATGTCAAGTATAATGATGCATGTCTTACCTAGTGATACACACCCGCTATCTCTCAGTCCAGTACCCATGGGGGACATATCTGTCCATGCAACTATCGCGGCGCACGACACGAACCTCGATAATAGTAACCATCGCAGCGCGCGATACGTCCCTCAGAATATAGTATCCATCGTGGTGTGCGATACGACCCTCGAAATAGTACTTCCTCTTTAATTTTTCATTCTTTCTCAGTGCACATCACACTTGTTTCAGCCATGTCTCAGAATAATGCAAATAACATGTTCACAAAAATATCGAGGAGATAACCATTTTCATAAGAATGCACAATTCACAACAACATCAACAATGATTCAACAAGCCATTCAAACAATTCTCCATTATCAACACATCACACACAAGAAATTATTCACATTGCCTTTTATTACCCTTTGTTTTCATCATTAGAATTAATCAAGGTGGGCAAGTCAACCCATCACCATATCCCATTACTCACAAACATATACCACAAGGAAATCACATATTCCGTACACTTAACAAGAGTTTAGAAATTCACTTGCCTGAATGAAATAAGAATTTACTTCGGGACTTGGGCCTTTCCCTTTTTTTGAACTTCCAACTCAAAGTAATCTATTCACATCAATAATAATAATAAGATTTTGAAACTAAAAATACCATTACCAATTCTATAATCAAGTTCTTAAGTCTTGATCTCAATTTATATGTCAAGTCCATATTCTCAAATTCCAAACCTAGGGTTAAGTTTTGATTCCCTCAAATAGTATAAATATAATAGTATTCATATAATAAACTACCCTAATGTTCAATTACCTATCTCAACATATCAAACTTTAAACTATAATATGATAATAATAACAAAATTCAAAATCAAGGGCATAACATGTAATCCATACAGTAGAATAATATAAAAGACCTTAACCTAGTTATCACTTTCATTCTTCTTTTGATGATTTGCTCCTAATTGGACAATTATTACCCCATGATTGGCAATCAAAGCCTAGCCACCAAGTCAACATTACAATATTTGCTCAATTTGTAAAACAAAGAAATAAAAAAAATATTCTATTTTATCGCACAAAACTCTATTATATTATAGTAATAGTAATAACAACATGACCTCTAACTATATACATAAATGCATATATTGAAATCTTACTTGTTGCGTCTAGCCGTCGTTTTGGTTACGCCAAAACTGTGAACTCCTTTTCAGAGGTTATTTCCATTCTTCATCGTTTTATGATTTTAAAAAAATTGTTAAACCCTATTAATTTATTTCACTATAATGTCAAAACAATTATAAACTTAACCCCTATGTATTAATTAAAACTAGTTATTTAATAATTAATCGTCAATTAATTTACTCTATCTAAATGAGTATCTAAAATTTTCAAAAATGACAATTCGGGTCATTACATTATCCACCACTAAAAATCATGTTCGTCCTCGAACATAAAGTAGGAGAAGGAAGAATAACCGATGTTACTAAAACTCTAAGATATGATCTCCTTAAGACCATTACATCAAGATCAAGTACTAAGAACTAAACTTTCGAATCAAACTTTGGCAAACTTGCAAACCTACAAATCAGGAGTTCTTACCAAATCACGGACTAATACATGAATCCATTATGAACCAAATCCCTATATACCATGACACAACCACCAATACACATCTTTTCTTACATAACCACGATAAAATTTGACATCAATACCGGCTAAAACCAAAAGTGAACTTTAACCAACCGCCACACACTCATAATGCACAAACCATCGTAGATCTTATCAAGATTTCCTTTTCACAACACATTATTTTTTGTGAACTTAAGTTATATAAATCTGATCTTTAGACATCGGATACTCACCAATGGAGAATCAAACTTATCTAACCCGGAGAAGGAAATGATTAAGTAAACACCCAACAAATGATACACCATTAAATGCAGATCCACTAACAACACTCTAAGACAATTATAACTTTTCATAGTAACTCTTATATAAGTTATCATAAGTAGGGCTGTGCATGTAGAACTACTGGTATACTTCAACTATCCCAAACAACACCAAATTCTTCATAACTGAAATGATCAAATCTACCCATGAATTTCACCCAACTAAGAGTACAATCACAGGATCGGTATACCCCATCCACCACTAGGGATTCATGCGTAGATTAAGAAAACACGTGTGGGTGTAGATAGTGAACCTCACTCCAAATCATATCCAAAACGAAGTAGATGGTTGCATAAGAGTACACATAACCACAATCAAATAATACTGGATACTTTTTTTTTCATAGTGCCCATATAAAAAATTCTTATTCATCTGACTCTATTTATTCAATTTTTAGCCACCCACAATCATCTAGTCTGATCTCCATTACTATCTCACAAATACTCAATTTATCAAACCCCACATACTTCTCACCGTATTCCACTAAAGACAAAAAATTTAATACTAACAAACATCATAACTACACCAACCATTTACCTTACTCTCAAATAGTCACTAGTATCAAAGTCATCTTAGCAAACACATTGTCGACCCTATAATTTCTATACTATGACTCCCTCTCTTTCTATTTAAGCATCTCATGATAGATGGGTTCCATCTAAGGCTAACAACACAAATTTAAAATCACATAGAACCATCCGATCGAGATAAAGCTATTAAATCACACTCAGAGTCAAGTCCTCACAAACTTTCACATATCATGTTTTAAATACCATTTATACCATCATGTACCTAATGCCAAAACTCAAAGAAATCCTTGGTCACTCCAATAATTCAGTATATTAAAAGCTCATAATCTTAATCACCATCAATGCCTACGTAACACATCATAACAATCAAAGTAATTTTGATTCCCCCGGAATCCTCATTAATCATGTAAAACTGTAGGTCCACACCATTGAACATCAATAAATTACCTACCATAATTTGAACAATCTAGCTAGACATAAACACATAGAGTCTTCCACATGTAGTTGCTTGTCACCCAACCAAAACTCAATCTTTAGAAAATTCAGTCATAAATTCCTAGTAAGTTTTTATCAAATCAACTCTCATCTCATAGTCATATCTAAACAGAAGACAAAAGTTCAAACAACCTTCAACTTCGAACCGATGGTCTATATGAGATGTCTTATTTCTTCACTTCTCTTAAGTTATTCCCATGATTCAAATTTCAAATACCTTAAACTCTTCAATACATCAGCCTCTTTTTCTTTTCGCTGACTTGCTTACCAATCTTATTCTTTGGCCAACAACCCATGATAGTTTTACCTTATTTCTAAACTATAACATTATGTGAAACCCTCCTAAGGTGTAACAATCAAAACTAATCAACTGTAATACACAACTTTTAAGTCCTTCCAAATGATTTATACTCAATGTAATCAATCCTTTCTTACCTTACCAATTCATACCTTGACATAACACACTACCACAAACCTAAACTCACAACGAAAAACTTGAATTTTGAATCCAACTATGTAACCCAATCCCTTTATATATCAACATTATCTCATACCTTTAAGGTTTTTATGAATTCATGTATCTTAGCTTATCATTGATCACCTATCCATTAACCTTATCATATCTTTTGCTAAAAATTCAACCGTACTCATTACCAAACTCAAATCACAAGAAAAAAAATTGTGTCTCTGGACTCAATCTTCTACAATCTGAAGTATGTCTTCTGTCCTTGCACTCAAAGTAAATATCCTTGTTCTCGATCTCCTCTTTCGAAAGACTAAATTACATTACACTAATTCTTTACATTTATAACTTTAGTTCCCTTTAATTTTATTCAAATGGTGTTACATCACCTCCTATAACTTTCCATGTAACCACGTTACTCATCAAATAGTAGCAAACCATAACATTAGATACTCACAAGTCATCATTACAATATAAATATTTGTTTAACCAATAATCCTTATCATATAGTTACATCTTATCACCATTTTATCACAAATTCTTATTTTCGTTATGATCATTAGACAATACCATCATCTCAACGCCAACTTTATCATCAATGTTGTCACGCCCCGAGCTACCCCCGAGACGAGAACACGGAACCTAGGACCACAAGTGATCCCAAGCTAACCCTGCTGGCATGATCATGAGCATACTAAAGATAATAAACTGACGCGGAAGCTAAATCATAATTTATTATGGAAAGATAGGGAATACCCATATGCTAAAACTGATATAATATGAAAACTGATGAGTTTAATACAATGAAGTTACTAACTCAACACTAAGCTGAAACTAACTATGTTTGAAATAAGCCTCTAAACTGGACTAGAAATACTGGGACAAGCCCCAGCTAAATCTAGCAAAAACTGAAACTAAATGACTAAAGAATCAAATTACACTCATGACTATTGTCCTCGGAGAATGAGGACTCACCACTGAATCTGCTGAACTGGAGATCGGAAATCGATCTATGCGTGATCTGGATGCTGAGAACCTAAATCTATATCACGAGAAGATGTAGCGCACGTATGCATAAGTACTTGAAGGTACTGAGCATGTAGGATAGAGTAAAGCTAAAATAAAACATAACTGAACAAGCACAAAAGCAAGTATAATAAACTGAACATAATATACTGAATTTCTGAACTAACTGAATGCAATGACCAATTTATAACATGCTGAAACTGAATACTGAATATACTGATAAATGGTCAATGCAGAGAGTCTGACTGAACTGTGGGAGCTACTAATAACCGATAATAAAACCACATGAGCTAAATGTGGAGTCCGATGTATACGCCCCATCGAGAGGACCCAATATACCCTGCCAAAGGTATAAAGGCATGCTGTCGTGATCACTAAACTGATTGCCCACAGAGGGGACTGACAACCTACTTGGCTAGTAGTTTTGGGACTAATTGGGTACGCTGAACCCTAGTCCAACTCGGTATTATGCTACTCCCAATGAATTATGCAATTAACTGATTATGACTGAGTTTCTGTAAATACTAGATAGATCAAAACTAAACATGCAAACTGAGAATGCAATAATTAATCTGGTAATTATGCATTTATAACTGAGGCAAGTATATCTGAAGTAACTGAAATATCTGACCTAGCATGTGTAATTCAAGAACCAAAGAAATACATGGCTAAGGTTCTGAAATTCATGCGATAATCTGAGTAATAACATGATAATCTGATTTGGAACATATACTTAACAAAATTCATGAAGTTCTATCAAAGTTCTAGAAACCCTAGGTTTAATCATGATAAGAGAATTAAGAACTTACTAAAAACTAGGGACCCAATGGGTGAAAGGAACCCACTAGTGAAATCCCACATACATGGTGATGAAATCCAAGAAAAAATACTTAAGTTTTGGGGCTGGAACTGCTGGAGCTTGTGGCGTTCTTGAACTAGGGTTCTTGAGCTTTTTCTCCTCTCTTGCTTCTAATTTTCTAAGTTTTGATTTAATGATTTGACTTAGATATGTTTTAATTATGTTTTTAGGCTTAAACTGATTAAAATCTGATGATTTAGGGTCAAAATAATGTATATTAGGGTTTAAACGAAGTGGGAAAGGTCCAAAAGACCCCTGGGAAAGTTGCTGTCGTACCAACCTACGGCCAGGACAGACGGTCCGTAGGTGGATCCACGCCCCGTCGGTTGGTCCGTCGGATGGGCCTGTTCGACAGGCCTTTACCAAAACGGGAATAGCTTTGTACTCGGAGGTCTGATTTTAGCAAGGTCGGTGGCTATAGAAATATAATTCAATTATATATCTGTGGGTAGGTCATGGGACACCTAATTATTTTTGTACAATGAGGTATGACCATTTGAAGTTTACCCAACTGCACTTCTCCCTTAACTGTCTGTTAATTCCACCGTACGGTCAGACCTACGGACCGTGTTGGTCATCCTTGGCTCTTGTCAGAGAATGGGTGAAGGGGGTCTTGATCGACGGTCAAGGACTACAGACCGTAGTCTGACCTACGGACCATAAGTCCATCCATCGACCAACACTTAACCAATTTTCCTTGGCTGAGATTTTTGGGAGTTTCTGATCCCATCGACGGTTGTGCAGGACGGACCGTGGGTCAGGCTATGGTCCGTCGATGGTCATGTCAGTTGCACCTGCAGATTTTTCGGAAAAACTGATTTTTGGTCTGTTTTGGCTACGGGGTGTTACAAATGTGACACCTTAAACCCAATTATACCAATTCAATCCAAAGGCTAACCCAATTTTAGACGCACTTTCTTACTAAATTCTCAATTGCCTTCACATAAGTATACTCTTTAAGACTTTCTTTACCAATAAGTTTTTCATTCTTGTATCTAACCATTTCCTTGGACCTTAAGATAAAATCACCGGTCCTCATTTAGAACCCTTGGGATACACTTCTTAACTTCACACATTAATACCATATCCAAAATCCACCACTAAAATCTCTTTTATACACGCTGCTTAATCTCAAGCATTTGCAATAACAACCTAGTTGGTTTCTCAAATGTGAATGCAACATCAAATCTCAATATACGAGCATGTGATACAATTGATAACTCTTTAAATATTTAGTATTCACACTTGACAATCGACATATCTGTTTCAATATACCACTAATATCACACCGTAAGAAAAGTATAAGATCCACCACTAGAACATATCATACTACCGAAAAGATCATATCCAAATTTGAATAAATGTAAAATATCACTAAATTAGTTTCGTATCTAGCCCAAACTATAAGTATCATTTCGTAGGTCAGGTCAATTTCAAAAGTAACACACTTCATAACTCTAACCAAGTAAGCATTGATACTATTGTAGTAGTCATATAATGACATTCATTGATATACACACAATCTATAAAATCGTACTAGATATTCTAACCAAAATTAGCGTAACAACATTCTCATCATTCACCAAGTATCACATATATGTTATCACAACATTAATAGCAATAGTTTATTTTTTCAAAGTTACATGTCCATTATCTAGCCATCCCTTTAATCATTCCACTTCCAATTGTCAAACCACATATGCCACACAAGTATTATTCCCTTTGGTAACTAACTTGAAAAATATAATACGCATATGAAGTCCCTTAGGCCGTTGTTCAACCTCATCGTTTAAAAATCAAAAAACAAAATCATCGAGCCATCACCTAACTCAACTCTTTCAAATTGAACATTTCAAATATGATCACACATTTTTTCCCCATAAGTCTATCACTTTCACCTTAGTACCAAATCTAACATTCAACGAATACACGACACACCAACTACTAACATGAGGAACTACACACAAGGCATCACATAAATGAGAGTAAATGGAGTGAAGCGATAAGAATCAAAACCGGACCAAGTATGCACGAAAGAGATCAAAGAAGTGAATATTATTCCTAAAAGTCACTATAGTCTCTCGACGATAGGTACAGACGTCTCCGTACCGATCCTCGAGACTCGACTTGTATATTCATGAGACCTATGAACCTGAGCTCTGATACCATTTTGTCATGGCCCAAAAATGGACGTGATGGCACTCGTCTTATCCCACCAAGACAAGTCAGCCTAAGACTCAACTATTACAATAAAAATGCCAAAACTTTGACAATCAACTCAAATATATCCCCCAAAACCTGGTTGTCACGTGTACAAGCCTCTAAAGTATTATAATTGATTCAAAAGAAAAACTAGTCTCAAATGAACTTGTTTATAGAATAGAACAAGATCATAACTAAGGAGAAAGAAAGTCCGCTGAGACGACAAACAGCTATCTCACAAATCTCCTGGAGGCCTCGGAAAAGAAGAGAATGACAAGTATCAAAAAGATCAAGGCTCGTAATCTAAAAAAAATAATTGTAGAAGCAAGGGGTGAGTACCAAACCACACGGTACTCAGCAAGTAAATCCCTAAACACAAGTTAAGGGGATGAAATACGGGTACTCCTACCACTCCAACCGAACCTCCACAACTCCTGCATAAAAACCATCACAACCTAACAACTCACAGCTTACAACGCACATAGTGCAACAACAACACTTAGAAAAATTACATATCCTTAACAAAAACACTTTGACAATTGCATATCCTCAACAACAACACTTCAACATATTGCATATCCTCAACAACAACACTTCAACAAATTACATATCCTCAACAACAACACTTCAACAAATTATATATCCTCAATAGCAACACTTCAACAAATTATATATCCTCAACAACAAACTCGGTATTAATCAATCACAAGTTTTGCAGAAAGGCATTCACAAGATCAGCAAAACACAATATCAAGTTGACTAATGATAAGTATGTGCAATAAAATGGAATGCAATGTCAAGTATAATGATGCATGTCTGACCTAGGGATACACACCCGCTGTCTCTCAGTCCGGAACCCATGGGGGACATATTTGTCCATGCATCTGTCGCGGCGCACGACACGAGCCTCGATAAGAGTAACCATCGCGACGCCCGATACGTCTCTCAAAATATAGTATCCATCGCGGCGTGCGATACGACCCTCAAAATGGTACATCCTCTTTAATTTTTCATTCTTTCTCAATGCACATCACACTTGACTCAGCCATGTCTCAGAACAATACAAATAACATGTTCACAAAAATAACGAGGAGATAATCAATTTCATAACATTGCATAATTCACAACAACATCAACAATTATTCAACAAGCCATTCAAACAATTCTCCATATCAACACATCACACACAAGAAATTATTCACATTGCCTTTTATTACCCTTTGTTTTCATCATTAGAATTAATCAAGGCGGACAAGTCAACCCATCACCAAATCCCATTACTCACAAACATATACCACAAGGAAATACACATATTCCATATACTTAACAAGAGTTTAGAAATTCACTTGCCTGAATAAAATAAGAATTTACTTCGGGACTTGATTCCCTCAAATAGTATAAATCTAATAGTATTCATAAAATAAACTACCCTAATGTTCAATTACCTATCTGAACATATAAAAATTTAAACTATAATATGATAATAATAACAAAATTCCATATTCAAAATCAAGGGCATAACACGTAATCCCTACAGTAGAATAATATAAAAGACCTTAACCTAGTCATCACTTTCAGTCTTCTTTAATGATTTGCTTCTAATTGGATAATTATTACCCCATGATGGCAATCAAAGCCTAGCCACCAAGTCAACATTACAATATTTGATCAATTTGTAAAACAAAGAAATAAAAAAAAATTATATTCCACCGTACAAAACTATATTATATTATAATAATAGTAATAACAACATGACCTCTAACAATATACATAAATGCATATATTTAATTCTTACTTGTTGCTTCAAGCCGTCGTTTTGGTTACGCCGAAACTGTGAACTCCTTTTCGGAGGTTATTTCCATTCCTCATCATTTTATGATTTTAAAAATATTGTTAAACCATATTAATTTATTTCCCTATAAGGTCAAAAGAGTTATAAACTTAACCCCTATGTATTAATTAAAATTAGTTATTTAATAATTAATCGTCAATTAATTTAGTCTAGTTAAATGAATATTTAAAAATTTTAAAAATGACAATTCGGGTCATTACATACATTACATTAGTAAATTGAAACTATTTTAATTCAAAATTCTTATATATTTAAAACACAATCGATGATGAAGAAATTCCTCTACCTCTTTTTAGAATTTTAAACTGATGATAAATTCTAGAATAACACATTTATAATTCAAAATTGCCGAGTTAGAAGAAGGGACTGATACACTGAAAAATTGTAGATGTGATCCACTACAAAGAAACCTAACATTGCCAAAAAAATTTACTAACAACTTAAGTTGATTAGTATTCTACTAACAAATTACCGACATATTTCTAATCAAATAATATTTTAAAACTTAGCAACGAAATTCCAACAGATTACCAACATAAATCTTTCTAACTAAATATTTTAGTTGGTAACTACGGCGGGGGGAAATGGCGCCAAATTTAGCAACCTTGTATTACCAACAGAAATATTGCTAACGCACACTTTTTGTTGGTAATATTACAAACGAAGTATATATCGGTTTGTAAATATGACAGAATATTGTTTATAAAATTTATTCACATATTACCAATGCATTACTAACCAAACATTTACCAACGACAAGATTGTGTTGCTAAATTTATCAACCAAATATAAATGTGTTGGTAAATTAGTAACTAAATGTAACCATTATCAAATTAGTTGAATATTTTGCCGACGAATAAAGAATGTAGTTAGTAAATTACTAACATCATTAAAGTAGTTGGTAATATACCAACTGATCACTAAACCATTGGTCAAATTTACCAACATATTAATTATTAGTTGGTAATATTACATATGAATATTTAGTTGAATAGTAACTATTACCAACTCTGATAAAATCTATTGGTAAATTATTAATTGCTAATTTATATTTTAATAGTTGGTAAATTAACAACTGAAGTTAAATTTTTTGGTAAATCAGAGTCTAGTGTTGAGGCTTTCATATTTAGTTTTTGTCATTAGGCGTTTTAACTTTTAAATTTTAATCAAAACTTGTCTTTGTTCAATATTTTTGATAAACTTGCTCAGATTAGAACTTTGTCAGTGTCATTAGCTTCGAAAGGTCATTTTTATCTAACGGGAAGGCTGGTTCATGTTTTGAGGCTTTCATTTTTTGTTTGTTCCGTTAGGTGTTTTAAATTTTATGTTTAGGCCAAAATTTGACTTTGGTCAATATATTTGTGAACGTGCTCAGATGAGAATTTCGTTGGTGTAATTAACTACAAAGGTTATTTTTTATCTAGTAGGATGGTTGGTTAGGATTTTGAGACTTTCATTTTTACTCTGTACCGTTAGGTGTTTTAACATATAAATTTTGGCAAAAAATTAACTTTGGTCAATATATTTGATAACATGCCCAGATGAAAATTTTGTCAGTGCAGTTAGATGCGAAAATTCATTTATGATGTAATAAGATAGAGGGTTCGAGTTTAAAGGCTTCCGTTTTTACTTGATGTCGTTAGGCATTTTAACTTTTAACTTTTGGCTAAATTTCACTTTAGTCAATATTTTTGGTAATCATGCTCAAATTCAAATTTGTCACTGCAGTTAGCCATATAAGTTCAATTTTGATCTCATAGGATGGTTTATTTGGGATTTGAGACTTTTATTTTCAGTTCGTGTCGTTAAGGGTTTTAAGTTTTGACTTTTGGCTAAAATTTGAATTAGGTCAATTTTTTTTGGGAAACAAGCTCAAATTTGAATTTCATCAGGGCGGTTAACTATGGAAGGTCATTTTTTGCTTTATATGATGGCTAGTTTGGATTTTGAGTTTTTCATATTCACATTGTACCATTAGGCGATTTTACTTTTAACTTTTGACAAAAATTTGATTTTGGTTAGTATTTTTTGTAAACGTACTCTGATGAAAATTTTGTCACCTCGATTAGTTTCGAAAGGTCATTTTACATCTTACAAGATGGTGTTTCAGGTTTTGAGGCTTCCATTTTAAGTTTGTGTTGTTAAGTGTTTTAACTTTTAAGTTTTGGCCAAAATTTAGATTTGATCAATATTTTTGGTAAATGTGCTCAAGTGAAATTTTTTGATATAATAATATGTGTCATATTGAGATTAGTTTAACTTGTTATGATAGATTTTGCATTGTTTCATTCAAATATGATTTATAAAATTGATTTATACTTTTGGATTTATGTTCGTGTTCTTAGATTTTTAAATGCAATAAATTAATAAATATTTTACTATTAAATAATTATTCAGTTAATAATATTTTGAACATATTGTCAATCAATTACTAACCTAACATTGAACTTGAATAATATATTACCAACAAAATAACAATCAATTAGTAAATTTATTAGAAAAATAAATAATAACACTAACGTATTTAAAATTTATTACAATCAAGGTGTGGGGTGTAGTGGTAAGTCGTAAGTAGTCCTGCATCCTTAACCAAGAGGTTTCAGGTTCAATTCCCGTTGGATACATAATCATCTTTGTTAGGGAGTGCTTTACCACCCAATGTGGGACTTTCCGGCGTTAATCCAAATTTAGTCAGGCTCCAATGTGGGTACCCAACACCGGATGGAAAACCAAGAAAAAAATTTAATATTTAAAATTTATTAAAAAATTACCAACACAAATTTTTTGTTACTAAAATTACCAACCAATTAAAAATTTATGAATCGAAAAATGAAGAAAAAAATTTACTAATTCTTTTTCAATTCGTTAGTAAAGGTACTAACGATATACTAACTAAAAATTAGTTGGTAAGTTTACCAACGAAAATTTCAGGGTCATATTTCAAAATTTAGTAACAACATCTTTGAGTGTTTACCAACTGATTTTTGGTTGGTAAGTTTACCAACAAATTAAAATCAGTTGGTAATATTTACAGACGAGGTTTTTAGCAACAGATTAATATAAGTTGGCATTCGGTTGGTAACTCAATTTGCAAATCGATTTGATCAATTTGAGGTTCCTTTTGTAGTGATTTTGGGGGAGTTAAGCGTGGTGTATGGAAAATGAGAAGGATGTATCCGGAGGTGAAGAGACATAAAAGAAAAAAAGAGAGAAGATTTTGTAATTAATTTAAATGGTAGAAATTTTTAGAGATTATGCTATCTTAAGTATTTTGTATTTTTAAGTTTTCCAAAAATCAAAATTGGATGTGAACCAAACTAATGAAAGTTATCCTCATGAATTGGGTGTATCCCTAAGCATGTCAAACAAAATTTCCAGTGATGTGAAATTTTTCTCATCCAATGGAAGTTTACCTTAATAAGATGGTGAACAATCAATTCACATTGATAGTACATCTTATTATATGAAGATTCCTTTCTATGCCTTCTTGTGTTCCTCCTCTTCTATAGCTCCCACATAATAATAGCGGGGATCACCGCTAAAATATGTTAAATGTTTGTATTTTCTTTTAGTTTCCACCATTTGATAATCATACGTAGATGTAACACTTCAATATCAAACCTTGCACATGAAGCATACTGCCTCAATAGCTTTTGGACTATGGGGGCTATTAGAAACAATTGTGTCAATGTCTTCGTTTATCCCTTTACACAAAAATATTATTTGGAGACTATTTATATCCTCATTCTTTAATGATTGTAATTAGTGACAATTCTTTTCCTCCAAAACCTCCGAAGAAAGAGAGCAATTTTAAAAGGAAGACCTTTTATCCTTAAATAGTTCACCCACTCCAAATTAGCTCTACAACTTCTCACAATATGATATGTTGACTTCATAGTAAAGATTCCTTTTGAATTTTCCATCCACTACGATTTGTCAATATCCTCAACTTCGAGTCATGTGCAATATTATCGATAATATGTGCAGTCATTTAAGGTGTGTACATTCCAGGAGCTTATTAACATTTCATTCTTCGTTTATTACAAATTCATACACTTCAATTTCCTTTTCTCATCCATCTCACTTTCTGTGAAATATAGAGCTCGTTGCTTTGTTCAATTGTCAAACCAGAAGCTTGAATTTCGACTTATGCTGCCACCATATATCATATTCTACTTCTTCCCTTATTGCAACCATTTTTCTCCAAACAGGAGTTGCAGACAATTATAGGATGAAGTTTTTTGCAATATTTATTTTCCATGTATCTACTCCAAAGTGAGGTAGTCAGAGTTCTGAAATTCCACCACAGATTTGCAAAAAGAACACTAGAAATATCATACAATGGTCTAATTCTGATTCCTCTTTTTTTTTTGGGTAACATATTTCCTCCCAAGCTACCTAATCTTTCTCTTTTAGACTTCCTGTGTTACCCCAAAAGAAGTTTACAAATATCTCGTTCAATCCTTTAAAAATGCTCGTCTCTTCCGGCCCAAATTTCAAGTTGTTGGGCCGGTAGATCCAATTTTCTTCAATCTATCATAATCTAAGTAGAACAACTTTCACATATAACAAACATAAAAATTATATTTGTATGTTATAGCAATAGTTTGCATAATTGTGCTCTATAACAAATTTTATGTTTGCTATGGAGCTTTTGATTTGTATAATTTGCTACAAATATTCAATTAGATCTGTATTTGTATAATTATAAATGTATAGGACCAAAATATATGTATTTATATTTCTGTATACATTATTCTCTCGCTTTATACAAACATAAACGCGTTTTATATATTTTATACCAAAATGTATAACATGACTAATTGTATACCGAAAATGACTAACTGTATACAAATCAGATGGCAAAAAAATGAATGTTTGTTGCCAATCACAATTAAAATAAGCTATGACTATAACGTTTAATTTGAATTAATAGCTTGCTATTTCATACAATTTTTCCATCTAAGTAATTCAATATTTTAAGACTGTTGTTGCCACTACAAGAAAGAAGACATTTACCAACAAAATTTTTGGGAGTTAATACCTCAGATGGTCACTCAACTATGCACTCTTCTCTCAGAAAGTCACTCAACTTTCAATTTTAACTCAAAATTCACTCAACTATGCATTTCTCTCTCAGAAAGTCACTCAACTTTGAATTTTAATTCAAAAGTCACTCAACTATCCCCTTTTCCCTCAGAAAGTCACTCAATGTATAAAATTATTTTATAAAATTAAAATTTGTTGATATTAATTATTTATATAACAAACCAAAATTTAAAAAATAAAAATACCATTTAAATCATTTAGTAATCCATCAACCAAACCCGATCCATTAAAAAAATAATATGATTCAGTTTAGATTTTTCAATGGGTCTGGTTAGGTGAATGGGTCACTAAATGGTATTTTTTCTCTTTTAAAATTTTGATTTGTTATATAAACAATTAATTTCAACAAAATATAATCTAAAAAGTAATTAAATAGATTGAGTGACTTTCTAAGGGAAGAGGAGATAGTTGAGTGACTTTTGAGTTAAATTCAAAGTTAAGTGACTTTATGAGAGAAGAAGAGATAGTTGAGTTACTTTTGAGTTAAAATTGAAAGTTGAGTGACTTTCTGAGAGAAGAGTGCATAGTTGAGTGACCATCTGAGGTATTAACTCAAAAATTTTGTTGCTATATATTTTGTATTGTTGCCAAAAGTAAAAAGTTGTTGCATGTAGTTGCCTTAAACCCCGATGCAATAAGTATACGCAACAACAAACAATGTCGTTCAAAAAGTTAACTAAGCACAACAAAAAATGTCGTTGCCACAAATTATATTATGTAGTTAAAAATTTGTATAGTTGTAGCTTAAAATGATATCTAGCAACAAAAATTATCGTTGCAATAAATATTAGATTATTTCCTTACAATATTATTGTTGCCATAAATATATTGGCAGAACCACACAATTTCAATTTCCTCTTAATCATTCATTGAACTCTAATAAAAGCCATAAATGAAAAATGACTTAATTCCCAAATTCATATAAATAAACATATTATATACATGTAAAGATCAATACATAAAGTTTTTGCAAAAGATACACTTCTAAGCCAATGTGATTTCTTAAAGTACATTTTGCTTATAAAAAATAATCAATATTCAATATCATAAAATTCTAGAATCTTGTTTCAACTAACTGAAATTGTTCGACCATATTTCCAGTTGTGTTGATTTGCACCAGCCAATCCTACAAATGGAAGTACAATTATATTTTGTTAAAACAAATTAATGCAAAATATAGGCAAAGAGTGAAATAGATGCATGTCTAAATGAAACTCATTCGACTTAAATACAAAAATTAGCTACACAAAGGTGAAAAATGAGCTAGAATATCTACTTACTACTACAAGATCAACTATTGATCAACAACCATAATTATGTATAGATGTTAATTATAGCATTCATGATAGACTACTTTGTATAATATTATAAAATCCAATATCTTCATGCTCTCCAAATTAGTTATTTTTTTGTTGTCACAAAATAGAAACTTGACATGTTCAATAAAGTTGCCTGAAGTCAAAGAACAAGTCAAGAAAAATAAATCTTAATACTAGATAAATGCATCATCCAAATGACATTAACTGAAAAATAAGATCTGCGGAAGTACCAAAATTCCTATCAGCGACAGTACTGACAATGCTAATTATTATACTACATCTTAAAAAAATATTATACTTAAGGAGACTGCAATTTTTTTTTGCATACATTCACTATCATCTAGCCACCAATTTCATTAATTAAAAAAAAAACAAAAAAAAAACAGCTAATTGCATTGTATAGTTGGTCTGCTTCCTCTATTTTATAATTTTCAGTTATATTTAGCAAAGAACATTATATTCTCTTTACATTTTAAAAAAATATAGCAGTCTCTTACACATTTGCATGATGAACAATTGCATAAAGATATTCCTTGAATAATAGAAATACAATGATTGTTTGTGAATATAAAGGCATGCTTACCTACTAAAATATTCTTCTGATTAGTTGAATTCAGCTAAACATTATTACTATTCATAACCCTTATAAAGAGTGCTTTCAAAAATTTATTTTTTCACATTTGTCATAAAGCATAAAATCTGCAATGAGGCATGGTATATATTAGCATAGGCATAACTTTTAAATATAAGCATGAGAATAGACATAAAGTCAACACTGAAGTTGTTCCGAATTTTCAAAAAGATATTTTAACTTTGCAACCGTCCTATTACCCACTAAACAATTTGAATAGTTATAATTATATCATTTTTCATCCACATGACATAGAGAGTGGTGTGCACTCTCTCAAAGTGAGTGAGCAACCTATAATAACTAATATCATTTTATTTTTTATACGTATTTTATTATAAAATATATTTTTTATTTTTTTGTTATTTTAACTTTTTTTCCTTTTTCTTTCTTCTTCAAAAATCCATTCTCATCTCCATCTATTAAAGTTCCTTACTTTCAATGTCACCATTCTTACCACAACTTCACCTTCCTTTTTATTACTATTAGTTTACTCTCTTTAATTTTAAAATTTTATCTAAATATTTTCTTACATTTCGAACAATTTGATAAACCCATTAGATTTCAAGATGATTAGAAGTATCATATATATTTTTTTATCCGATTTCAATTATGTTATTTCAATTTTGGGGAATTAATTAATTTTTTTAAAAAATTATCATTTCTAATTTGGAATTTATATGAAAATGAGTAGTTTATAATACCTTCAAAATTTTCATAGAAAAATGATTAATTTTGCTATAAATAATTCAATAAAGTCTAAGAAAATAATATGAATTCTATAAAGAATTTGACCAGAAGAAGAAAAAGAAAACAAAAAAAATGAGAGTAGGGCTCAATTTAACATGAGGTGTAGAAGGCGAAGAAAAAAAAAGATAATGGAGGAATGAATCACTTGAATGTGGAAGGTGGGAGATGAAGTGAAATTTAAGATAAATCAAAATTAAAAGTCAAAAAGTAAGAGAGAGAGAGAAATAAAGTAAAAAAAAAAAGATAAAGGAAAAACTTAAATTAAAAAATTACATTTTAAATTAAATTAACACATGTCATATAATGATTGGTGTGTGAACACACTTGCTTCTTAAAATTTGGGGCTGATCGAAAAATGGTATACTAATATATGTTCAAAATTATTTAGTGGTTAATAAGACAGTTGCAAAGTTAAGATGTCTTTTTGCAAATCCGAGACAACATCAGTGGTGATTTTATGTCTTTTCTCTTCATAGATGTTGCACATGAATGTTTAGATTTACTCTGTTGGGACCAGGACATGATTTTCTATAACCAAAAAAAGCATAGACATAGCTTTTAAATATAAGCAAGATGCTACACATAAAAGTTTGGACACATAAACAATAAAAATAATATATTCAGTGATATCCTACAAATGAAATCTAGAGAGTCTAGAATGTATACATACTTTTGTGTGTAGATAAGTTATTCTAGATAGACCCTCGACTAACAAAAAGCGTAATCAAATCAAGATTAAAAAATATATAAAGACACCAAATTAAAATGACAAGAATAAACAAAATTCAACAAGAAGAAACTAGTAGGTCATCAGATATAATAATCACGAACAAATAGCAAAAACAAACTAAAAAGTTAGAATCGAATTTGCATTTCTTAAAATAAGTTGTGAGTTTTACTCTTACCTAATAATTTTGGTCTTCAGCAAGCATATGAAAACAAGACATCAACTTGTAAACTATAGATCTAATATGAACATCTAATAGTTAGAAGTATGACCAACCAGTGAACTATTTTAATCCAAACTAGTAGAACTGGGTAAATAATACCCTGTACCAATTTCACTATATTACGACAAATTAAATAAAATTATACCATAACACAAAAAAAATATGAAAAATTGAAGAGTTAGAATCTAGATATTCACTTGTTCATATTGGAAGAATTAGGGGAAATTCAAAACCTCTTGGGTTGATTGGAACAAAACAATTCTTATTATCGATGGAATCAAAAGGCAAAAGCTACAAAAAATAAGAAATATTATTTATAAAAAATAGCATTAATGACTACATTAGAGGGGAAGAAGCTTACAAATTCAAATCCTAACTTTGGGATGAGTAGTAGTTGGCGCTCCTACATGTCAGATCTGAAACGTTTTGACAAATAAAGGCAGGATTTGCCCAAAAAAGACGAGGGAAGTTTTGGCGCCTCTGCCTTTGGTTAAAATGAAACATTAATTAAACAAATTTTAGACAATAAAAGCAGCAAGTTGTTGGGAAGGTAAGTTGTTTGACATAAAATAAAAATATTATAGCAACAATAAAATATATTGTTGCAAATTTATTTAATATGTTGAATTTATTATGTAACCCAAAAATATGGCAACAAAATTAAAACGAATGCCAACAAGAAAAGAATCATGGGTAAAAAGTTTATTGTATACCAACAACTAAATTAAGTTGTTGCCATTTATTGATATTTAGCAACAATATCATTATTGTTGCTAAAATATTGTTGCAAATTCTATTTTTTCTTTTGTTTTGGGCCTGGTCCATTTTCGTCCATGTATCCGATGTATACAGTTACCATGTATCAGTGTATACTGCATGCTTTTGTCAATGTATACAACATGTATTTACTTGATTTCCTGCATTTTTTTGCTTCCAAGACCTTTATATAAGCCTCCAAATTTGTATATTCGCTTCCATTCCGCTTCAATTGACCAAAGAATCGACTCGAGGGGAGAGTTTAGAGCCTCCATGGCCCCTTGTCATGTCATGCAAATAAGGAGATTTTGAGTCCAACTAGACTCTCATGGCGTTTTACAACAAAGCAAAGAGAGGAATACAAATTAGTATATGATAAGAAAATATTTGGCAATTAATAAGGCAATTAATAAGGCATACGCATAGTATTAACTCATATAATTAGTAGACATAAACCTACACACATTATAATTCATAAGCTAACAATGAAGCAAACAAATAACAACAATCTCATAAGCTAAAAATTCGCAATCCAAAGTAGGTAATCATCATGTCAATATTTAAATATTTGACAGCTTGTAAGAACAAACAAATACAACCATTTTCGAGAGGTGGGGCTTTATGCTAATCATCGTTCTATTTGACATTTACAAAAATCAAGCAATAATGATTAAACATAACTGGAAAGTATTGGAGCATGCTACTCAACCAGATATATTCTAAAACTATAACAAGACATGGCAAGATTTGATCGAAACATAGCTTAAACTAGATCAATAATGCAACAACATATTTTATCAGCAAGAGGATTAACACTTAGCTAATGTTAAAATGACAACTCGGTATCACTATTAAACAAATGATCAGAAAGGGAACAACAACAATATAATCAAAATCTAAAACTTCAAACAACAGAAATACGAGATGAAGATGAATTTAATAAAGGGAAAGGGATATTTCCTTTTTTCGAGCAGCGACTGGAACAACGAGCAAGATGAGAGCTTTCCAAGACCGAAAATTAGCTCAAATTTAACCCTAAATCTTGGTAGCCTCTTAAACTATTTTCTACGAATATTTTGTATTCATATTTTTTCTTCTGTCCCCCCTTCCCTCTGGTTTCTTTTTCTACCTTCTCCTTCGTAAATGCTTCAAAACAATAACCATAATTTGAACTAAATTGATTAAACAGAAAATTAAAAAATTTTGAGATGATTTTCAAATATTCATAAAATATACAAATTATAGACATAATTATGTAAAAATTATTAAAAGTGACAAAACTATCTAAATAACTTGCAACTTTTTTTTTTTTGAAATTTTCTAAAACTAATTTTTTTAATTATTGAAAATTGAAGAAGTTTGATTCTTAATCTATATTGTGGAGGATCAAAATTGGTTTCAACACCATATGCCTTTCTTTTTCATTGAGAATTACATTGAAGTCCCCGCCAACTGCCCAAGGTAATAGATTCTCTATGAGAAATTTCTTCAATTTGGTCTCATAATTCCAACCTCTCCAAAACATTGATGTAATGAGACATACTCTATTGTTCATGCCGAAATTCTTCTGTATTCTTTCTTTTGTCCCGTAACTCAGTATTGTTTTGTTGAGTCTTATTCGTTTTCTCTTTGTCGTTACCTATCTTCCTAAATTCTCCTTCCTCCACATTGCTATTTGCCACTTATTTGTCAACAATATCCTTCTTTGGGTATAGCTCAAGTTTTTCTACATCGCATTGTTCCTCATTATTTACTTGATATTATGTACATATTGGAATATTTTTGAACGTAATCATATTTTATCCGGATTCACTTTTCAAAATTTCTCCATTCCAATTCTTCAGTACAATTTGTGAAATTTTCCCAGTGTATCCGCTTCTACCTTCACTCTTGCATAACTTGGTATTCTTTGTTTCCTTGTCGCCATGTCTACATGAAGCAACTTACCCATAGCTACTGCCAAAACATGATTCTCTCTTCCAAAGAAATTTGGTGGTAATATCAGAAAATATATCCATACAACTGTTGACGTAGTTACATTTTTTCTTCAGCATCAAATAGAGAATCTCATTTCAATATTCTAATATGGTATGATCAATTGAGATCATGATGTAAAAGGGCGGTTTCAATAAGAATGTTCAGATAGTCTTCCGACAGTGTTGCCCTTATAAGTACATGTTTGTTACTCAACAATCCAATATATAAGCTTCTGAAATAAAACCTTTTTATAAGACATAACGAATTCAAAAAGAGTAACTTAAGTATCTCATCAAAGTAAAATCAAGTGTGCATGGTCCGTGATTTTTTTTATTTTTGAAAAAATAAAATAGGCAACCATAATTTTTTTGCTTTTTTTTTGTTACTGATTTAAATAAATAATAAGAATTCTTCTCTTCTATGTTTGTTTTATGGTTTGGTGGGGTGGGGATGGAATAATTATTTTTTGAATAAAAAATTTTAAAAACGAAAAAGGTCCTAAAATACCCTTAAAGTATTGCAAATGGTACATAACTACCCTCATCGACCTACTGGCTCCAAAATACCCTCCACATCCACCTATTGGCTCACAAATACCTCTCCATCTATCATTGGGTTCAATTTTACCCACTTTATTAATAGAGCACCATTTAAAATAATTATTTAACATTCTCTTGAAAGGATATGTCCCATACGGGCAAGTGAATGTAGTTTTATCTTGGTCCTCTGGTGCAATCACCATTTCCTTTTATCCTTAATTATCATCCAGGAAACAATAATATTTTTGCCCAGCTAACTTGTACAACATCTGATCAATAAACGGAATCGGGTAGTGATCCTTTCTGGTGGCTTCATTCAACTTCCTATAATCCATGCATATTCGCCATGCTGTCACTATCCTGATTGGAGTCAACTCATCTTTTTCATTGGTGATCACCATCATGCCTCCTTTTTTAGGCACACACTGAACTGGGCTGACCCACTTATTGTCCGAAATTGGGTATACAATACCCGCATCTAACCATTTAATCACCTCCTCGCACACCACATCTTTTATCACTAGGTTTAGCCTGCTGTGAGGTTGCACAATGGACTTGTGACCTTCTTGCATGAATATCCCGTGCATGCATAGAACTGGGCTGATGCCATTTATATCAACCATATACCAACCTATCACCTTTTCCCTCTTCCTAAATATTTTCGTAGATGCCTTAACCTGCAATTCGGACAAAGCATAAAAAAAGATTGGGTAAAGATTTATTGGCACCTATGAATGCATACCCGAGATGATAAGGGAGAGCCTTTAACTCCAACTTTTGTGCTTCCTTAATTGACGTCTTGGGAGGTGGTCCTAGGACTCTATTTAATAGCTCCACAAACTTGCAAAGCATACTCACATTCGGGACATTTAGGACTTAGCCAACTCTTTGGCTTCAACATCTCCCTCAATGTCTTGCCCAATTAACATCTCTCTAAAGGGTCTTGAGATTCAACATATCTAACTTCCATTGCCTCATCAATGATTGTGATTTCCGACAACTCCTTATATATCCCAGACAACTTCATTGCCTTGTAAACATCAAATACCTCGACCTTGTCACGATCCCTCATTGTTAGTCTATATGACACCACACCAATTAATTCACCTACCGTTGCTAGTAATGGGCGTCCCAAAATAAATAGGACCTCAGAATCAGGCTCAAAATCCAAAATGACAAAGTCCACACGGAAAATCTGTAACACCCCAGAATTTTTTTTCAAACTAAGACTCGAACCTTTAATGTTAGTGAGTGAGATTTCACCAAGGAATTAAAAGTTTCTTAAGTATTAAGGTCAGTTCACTAGATTTAGCACATTGAGTTCCAAAAAAATCAAATTGGAAATAGCAAAATCTGAAATTTTGTAAGTTGAGCTAAGTATGAATTTTGGGTCAACTTCAAATGACCATAACTCCTCTATCATGATGTTCTAGGTGATTTATATGATACCATAGGAAATATGTTTGAATTATCTTTCCAAAGCCACAAGTTTTGCTAATTTTCGAGTTTGTATGAGTGAGATATAACCTTTTGAAGTTAGGCTGTCCAGTTAAGGAAAGTTAGCCGAAAATAGTGAGGGGTATTTTCGTCCTTTCCTTAGCCAATCAGATTTAATTCGTTTTAGTCATATTTTAAGTTTATAATCCATTTAGTTTCAATTTCATAATCCTAAAATATGCTTAGGTTTTTAGTTGAGAGTTCAAGAAGAGGCAAGAAGAGAAAAGAAGAGAAAAGAAGAGGAAAGATGAAAGGATGAAGGCGTTCATCGACGTTCTTTAGTTTAGTTCCGGATTTTCTCCATGGGTCTAATACCTAAGAGGTATGTAAGCTTCGATGGTGTTGTCTTAGTTCACCCACACGCTAATCATGTTATTTTTTTCAGCAAAATTTCATGCTTAAAGTTTAAATTAGAGTTCTTGATGAGTTCTTGATAGGTGTTCTTGAGGTTCATTCGTTATATTGTTGTGTTGGGTTTTTGATGAATTTTTGAGATGAAATTGAGTAATTTGAGTGTTCCTTTCAGTATATTAGAGTGTAAATAAGTTAAGTAACTGAATCCAATTGATTGCGGAAGAAACCGTTCGATTTTAGGCGAGTTAGGGTGAGAAAATGAGCAAAAAGTGCTCGGCCTGCTAGAGAGCCCCAAACCCTTCTCTGTCCTTCAGGGGTTGGTGCCCCACGCCACCCATAGCCACAGGGTCACCTTCCCCCTCCAGTTTGCCACTGGTCGCTCCGTTTGAGCTCATTTAAAGTGTATCTTCACTCCTTTTGATTCTTAACACTTTAAACTACTTCTAAACACTTATAAATCATTCATAACATGAATCATAACCTTGAAAAAATAATTCAAATTCAAGGTAAAGTCAATATTAAATTTTTAGAGTTCTTCTGAACCATTCTAGAAAGTCCCTTTGAGTCCTTTTGAGGAGTCTTCTACAACTTCTAGTAACTTGTTTCAAGACTCAAGTAAGAGAGAACGAGAGTGAGTATAATGTATTCATAAGTGTACAATATCACCTAGATCCTTCATATCATGAATCATAACTCTTGAATTTATAATTGACATTCAAGAGAGAGTTAAGAGTAGAGTTTAAGAAAGCCTTTAAGTTCAATTGTGAATTCTTTGAGATCCATCATTAATTTGAACTAAGTTTTGATGAAGTAAATAAGGGAATGAGAAAGTCATATACATGAGTTCCATCTATTTACTTAGACCTTCAATTCGAATTGTTCATGTCCATAATTCTGCATGAACCCTATAAGTCGAACAATCTTGAGTTAAAGAGTACCTTTCAGTTCTCGAGTTGAGTAGTTCATGCTCATAATTTCTCATGAACCCTACAAGTTGAAAATTATGAAATCATCCACATGAGATCATGAACCTTGAATCCATACTTCAATTCAAGGAAGGTTAAGAGTCAAGTCTAGAAGTTAAGAATAAGTCAAGGTAAAGTTTATAAAGTTTTCTAAAGTCTTTCACAAATGTTTTCACTTTGTTTTAAAGACTTAGAGTTCAAGCCAAGAAAGAGTCAAGAGTTGAGGTAAATTCTCAATAATGGGAACTAAGAATTCCCTAAGAGTTAAGTTTTAAGTTCAGTAAAGAGCAAGAGTTGAGTTCATTTCTCAAAAGCTATAAGGGAACTAAGTATTCCCTAAATGGTTGAGTAAATTATCTCAACCCAAAGGAAGGAAGTTTTATTAAAAGTATGAGATATAATATATTTTGGGAGTAGTATTGAGCACCTAAGTGGGGATGAGAGTTAATATTATATCAATTCTCCATGTAAACCATGAAGCCATCATGGGAATTGACGGGTCATTCTTTTTAGATAATCACGTAAAGTAATCTAGTGGATCCACTAAGCTAAGTAAGGTTTTATACCGATGGCAAGGTATAGGACAGTTCTGGCAGCGTGGGCAAGACGTTGTATCACCACTTAGGCTCATAGTGATGGTTGTCGGTTAGAGAAACTTCCATAGAAACTATATTACTTTCTTATATAAGTAAAGTTGAGTTTGTTATTGCATTTTCTTTAACGAACTAAGTTGCTTTTACTGTTTTATAAAGCTTTTTATATATAGAATGTGTATTATTGCTCTATATTGAGTTGAGTATCCATAGTTGAGTATCATATCTTTGAGTTCAGTATTTAATCTCTGAGTTGAGTATCTTATTCTTGAGTATTCCTTTGAGTTTAAATTTTGAGAAGAGGTGAGTATAATTATATCTTTTATTCAAGTATCAAGCTTATGTGATGCGTTAGAATTCCCCTTACATTCTCGTACATTCCATGTACTGAGCAAATTGACCTGCATCTTCTCATGATGCAGACACAGGTATATATGATCATCAACAGGAGCTTCGTTGATACATCCGAGAGTTCAAGTTAGCTATGGTGAGCCTCCTTGCTTCCGAAGGATTTCATTTACTTTTCAGTTTAGTTAGGAGGTCGTGGATCTTGTCCCTACTTCCATATTTATCAGTAAGAGGCTTCATAGATAGTCAGTTTAGTTAAGAATTCTGTATTATTCATTTATTTATTAAATGTTTTAAAGACTAAAGTTGCCTATTTTATGGCTATTGAATATATTATTTTATTCAAAGTTGTCCATTTGAGTTTATTGAATATTATTTCAGTTTTAAGCTTTTGTATGCTTAAGTTAGTCTTCCGTTTGTAGTCAACCAAGATGGGTTCTCTTGGGGACCAAAAATGGTCTTCAAGTGCCAGCCACGTCCAGGGTGTAGACTCGGGTCCTGACAAAATCAGAGTTCCCACTTGAACGAAGACATATTCAATAACGCCATGAGGCCTAGACACCGAACGAACAGCTAACTATAACATAATGGTTGTGGGTTTGGCATTCCTAGTCCCAATTTGAGAAACATGGAAGAAGGCATCAAATTGATACTTGCACCCAAATCACACACACCTCTTGCCTCAACACATTTGCCATTTTTTATCTGAACAGTGAAAATCCCTGGATCTTTTACCTTGGTTTGAATCCTATTTTGGATCCTAAAACTGCACTGCTTAGTGAGTTCTACTGTTGCATACTCGGCCAATCTACTCTTATTGGCTACCACATCTTTCACATATTTGGCATACTTAGGAATGACCTGCAACACATTAATTAAAGGCAAATTAACATGTACCTGCTTGAGTATTTCAATTAACTTACCAAAACATTCATCTTTTTTTTTTTTTGCTTTTTGAATTAATGTGGGAATGGAGGAGGTGGTTTTGCCTTTGGTTCCTCATTTACCCTTTGTTCACTTGGTTCTGCTTCATCTTTATGTTTTCCTCTTTCTCCAACAACTTTTTCCTTTGGCGTCAACTCCTCCCATGGACGACCACTCCAAGTACTCAACATATTTTCCTGCTTCAGGTTTGGGTCGGTATTTCCCCACAAACCCCCTTGTGGTCGAGAATTTTGGGTACTAGCAACTGCCCAAACCGCTTCTCCGAATTCTGATTTGCCAATTCATTGTTTCGAACATCTGCCACTAATTTAGGTTGATCCTCCATGATTTGTTTTAGCATGTCCTCCACACTAATATCACCTTGCTTGGCAGCCTGTTGATTACCATGGTTTTGTTGATTTGCATGGCTTTGCTGATGCTACTATTTTCCACTACTCTGTGGTCTGTATTGGTTTTGTCCTTGATGTTGCTTTTGATTGCCACCCTATGAAAAGGTTGGGTGGTTTAGCCAACTTGGGTTGTAGGTGTTTCCATAACTCTTGTGATTTCCTCCTCGCTGAGCATTACCTACATAAGGAACAAATTCTGGGTTTGCTCCACATACCCAGTACCCTCCACCTCCACATATTTCACACCAAGCTTGTGGTTGATGTACCATATTAACTTGAGTTTGTTGTTGTCCCAGTGACATGTTGCTAAATTGGGCAGTCATTATATTCTGCATTGATGCAAGCTGTGCAGACAAAGTTGTCACTGCATCAATTTCCGACATTCTAGCAGTCTTCTGTACGATCGGTTTAGCTCCTCCACTATTCCACTCGGGGTTACCCTTTGAAATTTTATTAAGCAATGTAAACAACCTAGCATATGTCTTCTCCAAAGCTTGTCCCCCTGCAGCAAAATCAAGTAAATTTTAGTGTTTGGTTCCAACCCTTCAACGTAGGTATGGACCAACACTTCATTAGCTTGATGGTGATGTGGACAACTAAGTAGTAGGGACTTAAACCTATCCCAAGCTTGGTACAAAATCGCTCCTCCTTTATGTCGGAAGCTCAATATATCGCTTCTCAGCTTGGCTGTTTTACTGGTTATAAAAAACCTTATCAAAACATTCGGATAAGATCATCCCAAGTTGTTATGAAATTTACGGGCTCTGAGTTCAACTATTTGTTTGCTTCAACCAACAGAGAAGAGGGGAATAATGTGAGCCTCACATAACCAGAGTTCACTCCAGTTGGAGTGTATGTGTAACTAATCTCGAGGAAATTCTGAATATGCACTCGTGGGTCCTCATGAGATAAACTGGTGAACTCTCCATTTGTGTGCAGTAGTTGCACCATGTTCTGCTTCAATTCAAACCTCCCACCAGGTGCTGGTTTTTGAATACTTGAGATAACATTGGTTGGTCGTGGGATTCCCACATACCTCACTTTCATTTCTGCCATTTTGTTGGTAGGTCTTGATCCTCTCTTTCTTATGGAGTCTCTGCTTCACTCGACACACGAGAAACAAATCTCTCTGGTTCAGATAGAGGCTCTACCAAATCCTGGTCGTAATCCGGTGCGAAAACCTAAAACAACATGCGAAATAAAGAGTCAAGATCAAGCTGTCAACACTTGTAGAAATAATTTAGACACTTAAAAATTAGATATCTGCAGATTTAAAAGTCCCCGGCAGTGGCGTCAAAAACTTGTTGCATCCAAAAACACACGCAAGTGCACATGGCCACTGAAATAGTACAATGACTCTTTCTAGCCAAATTATCAAACCCAAAAGACTTCAAATAAGCACATAAAAATTCTTTTATGTCTAAACTAAATTTAATCAAGTGGCAAATACTTTTAGAAATTCATTTATCACTATTTACTACTAATTAGAAACTATAAAAATTTAATTACGTTTATCAAACAGTTTCAAACAGGAGAATCTCACAATTAGGAAAGGTATCCCAGGGTTGTAGCATAGATCGATTTCTGGTATAATATTGATTTATTCTAGTATTCAACGGGTTAACCCCATTATAGATTAGCAAGGTTTATTTTACGATCACGATCTTCCGACCTCTAATCGTCTACCAGCATTGACAACCTAACTACATCGTTGAGCGGGGTTAGACATGAACCAATGACGGTGCATTTAGCATTCATCTTGCATAACAACCAAGTGTGGTATATAAGCATAAAACTATCCTATATACAAAACATTCTAGATTTTACCCTAGAATTAACACACTTCTCATATTCTTTTGTTTATCCCTCTATTCATCTTGTTTGTTCAAGAGCGGATAAGATGTTTTTTCTAATGTTGATCAATCATTAAAATAGTAAAACAAGAATGCAAGCACAAATCATTAGATAACCCTTCTCATACTAGAAACAAATTGTATTAAACTATCAACCGTAGCTACAACTCTAGGATAGGGGACTTTAGATACTCATAGCATAAAATATCAAGAAATAATGTTTATCAATCATACAAGAATTTACCAAGATGAAAAATGATAAGGAAAATCGCCTAAAAATGTTGTTCTCCTGTCTTTATGGAACTTGATTCCCCCAAAAAATCAGCACAATAAGACTGTTTATAGTCTAGAATAAAAAACTCAATCTCTGGTATCCAGGTTCGCGACGCGGACCTGTTCCCTAACTAAAACCTCTCCACGACGCGCTCCCATCGTGTACTCCACTGCTAATTGGAATACCTCTTCTACATATGCGTATTAGATCCGCGATGCGGATGTGCTCCCTCGTAGTGTATTATCCAACTTCTTGGCCCCTTTTTCTCCACAACTTCATCTTCTCTTCTCCGACCTCTATCCAGATGCCCCATTTTTGCTTATTTTTCATTGCTTTTCACCCTGAAACATCTAATCATATTGTTTTGAAGAAGCGACATCAAAAGACTCTCAAAACTTAATTTCAACACTGAATATGCTCTCAAACTTAGCTCTCTATATGGGATAAATTGGTTATTAGGCGCATAAATACGCCCAAGATAAGAGGTTGGGAGTACATATCGCTTTTAGCTTGTACGCACAATTCATAAGAATAAAAGTGCATTCTTTCGAATCTCAACATAAGCTCACTCACAAGTTTCTCTCAAGCCCCTCTATAGTCTCATGACTTTTTAGAGACTTTTGCTGAGAGTTCTCATCGATAAGGATCTGGGCTTTGCTTTTCAATTATATTAAGTATGACGGGTAGTCGAAT
Organism: Solanum sitiens; assembly: GCA_016801875.1. Classification (NCBI taxonomy): domain Eukaryota; kingdom Viridiplantae; phylum Streptophyta; class Magnoliopsida; order Solanales; family Solanaceae; genus Solanum; species Solanum sitiens. Next base: position 480,570 of record JABWTJ010000073.1, on the reverse strand, counting down.
GTATTTGAGAAACAGACGAGTTTGATAAGTTTCTTATGACATAGTTCTATTGCATGATTTAGAGTATGAAAGAAGGGAATCTTTTCTTAAATGTGTGTAGTATCTCATTTATATAAGTGGGTCCCTCACAACTATAAGTATGATCCTACTGAAATGACTTCAGATCAACCCTAGGGTACTTTAACTCTGTGCTAAAATACAAACTTTGTCACGCTCTGAGCCTACATCTTGGACATGGCCGATACTCGACAACCATTTTTGATCCCCAAGCAAACCTTTGGATTGGATATCTACTTAGAGAAAAACTCATTCAAGAAAAAATATTTTTTAAACAGAAGTTTGGAAGTATAAATATTCAACTCATCTGTCTGTAAAATACTTAATAACATAAGTATAATAGTTTGCAAAAAAATCTCAAAGAAAAGTAAATATTGAAAGACTCCTCAACTTTATCTATCTATGAAGTCTCTAATGTTTAAGATATGTTTCGGGACAAGACCCACGATGCCTCAAAACAAATAATTAAAAGTAAATGTGAAGTCCGGCAAAATACAAGGAGGTTTTCTAAAAACTAACTGGAATGTAGAGTGATCTTAATGAAGCACATGTTGATGATCCTGAACACTTGTATCTGCATCATAAAAGAATACATGTCAAATGGCATATGTACATTTGAATGTACAAGTATGTAATACAACTGAAGCGAAATAACGGTATGAAAGGACTGCAATAGATATTACATAAACTCAACTAATGTAATGAATTGAAGAATTGTTTGTGATTTACAAAAATACTTACTCATCTATGAAACTCAACATAATAAGTGATATATAAAAATACACTTTAACTCTATTGGGAGGTTCTCTAACCGACAACCATCACTATGAGCTACACAATGATACAACGTCTTGTCCACGCTCCCAGATCTTTTCTATATGGGATATAGGACACCTCAAATAAGTGAACCCACTAAGCTATGCAGAAGGCACTAAGGATTCATTTAAAAAAGTATGATCTTGTACCAATGTTGGCAAGACATGATTTATGAAGGCTCCGAGTTGTTTAAATTCTCCCTCATATTGGTGCTTAATATTACTCCCTATAACATATATTCTTGCTCAAATGTATAAAAACATTTCTCTTTCTCTAGTTTGAAATAATTTCTCTAGTTAACCTTTTAAAAGAGTTATTTTCTTTGAAATACCTCTGCAACTCATTGCTCATGTAGAAACAATGTTTGTCTTTGTTCAAAGTGCAAAATACTTTCTCTTGGTTGAGATAATACTAAATAAACCTCTTTAAGAGGTAATTTCTTTGTACTTAATCTTTTAAAAACTCTTTTAACTTTTCTAAGAAAAAACGGGTATACTCTTTTCTTCATGTAAAAAAACATTTGGGACGTACTTGGTTTTCTTATACTCTTTCATAAACTCCTCTTTTTACCTTCCTAAAATTCAGTTTATACAGTAATATTATATTTAAATCATTCTCAATAAGATTTCAATGAATACTCAAGAATAAGATTCATGCTCAAATATAGACACGAATGAATCAATTCAAGGATCTGAATAACAATATAGAAAATTCAATACTCAAATTTTAAGAACTCATAACTCAACGACACTTCTCATCTCAAGAGTACTCAATTCATAGAGTTCATTGTAAAATATAGACATGAGCCAACCAACTCCATAATATCAATGCATAACATATATGAATTTAATGATTCAAAATAGAATTTCCAAAACAATCAGCAACTCTGAAGAACTCAAAATTAACTAATCTCAAGAAAACTCAAATCTAAGGATAGAATCCAAGATTACCCTTTTACTTATTCGAAAGTAGATGTAGGGAATGAAGACGAACTAGTCTAACACTATGTTTGCCTTACATACCTGGAAGGATGAATTTTTTTGGAGAAATCGACGAAACTCGAAGAACACTTAAACCCTAGTTTTGACCTTGTTCTAATATATTGAAGTGTTAATGAACGTAAAAGAATTGATTAACACTTTATAAGCCCTTAATGAGGTGTAAAACATCGTGATTTATGCTTACCATGACATAGTTTAAATACCAAATGTATAGGAGAAAGACCAAAACGACCCCAACTTTTAAAATTGTCAAGGTTCCTTGAAAGGGAGGTTTCAAAGAGAGTTTAAGGCTTCACGGTCTTCACGGGCCGTATAGAAGGCCATGAAACTTCACTTGCTCGACAATGATTCTCTAAAACAAACAGAACTTTTTCTCCAAACTCAAAATAAGGAAAATTTGGTGGTGTCGAAAAGACTAAAGACCTTTAATTTGATAGGTCATGGGTCACATAATTCATTATGTGCTGAGAGATATGATTGTTTTTAGTTGACCCAAAACTTAAAAATTGATGGGTGACTTTTGTGTACCCCCAAACGGAGCGTACAAGCCACCACAGGCGGTCTAGGGTCTCATCCAACTGATCCCCTCCTTGGGAGCCTTTGAAGGCTGGCCATATTGTCCTAATCAAGTCGTGGTCCCCTAAAAGGTCTGTATAGGGAGTCGTGAAGGGTCCATGGTCCATTTTAGGTTCGTGGACTTTCCCGTTAATCCTTTTTAGCATTTCTCAATGTTTGAGGTGCTACAGAATGGTTAAAATTTTAAGAGTAGAGTTGCGAGGTGTTATAGAATAATTCAAGTCTGAGCTTAGAAATTTTTGAGGTGTTACAGTTACATCAGGTTATAATTGATACTCAAATTGATTCAACTAGCTGACAATTTTTTATTTTGAAATTCGATTTTCAGTTTTTTTGGTCGATGGCCGATTTTCCAAAAGGATAAATCAATAATGTTTTTAAATCCTTAATTTTCCCTTTTTAATTAGAAACTAACCCCACTACATCCCTAATAATCCTATTACCTTTTAGATATCGACAAATAACTTCCCGCTTCTTCACTTCTTCCCATTTATATCTTAAATTGCTATCAATCATTAAGTCTATTAATTTTTAGTTTTATTATGTTAAACTTTCAACATTTACATAGATAATCCTCCTCTTCTCGAAGACGAGGAAAAATAAGTCTGGTGTGACGATATTGTAAGCTACTATCTGAAGATATGATTCAATATCTACTTTAAATATGGTGAAACATATAAGCAGAAATTTATCCTCTTTTTTTCATAGGCATAGACACTCAGATGCAGATCTTTCTTAAAATTTGAATTTGAATTTTCTTTTCTTTAGTTGCTACAAAATGGAAACATAAGATTGCAATTTTTTAAAATAATAGAACTCGTAAACTTAATTGTATTGAATATCTTGATATTTAAGCATTAATATAGTTTTAGTTTATCTGCACGAGCATTGCCCTTTTATGTCTAATAATATTATGCATGTTTTTATAAATAATATCAATATTATTAAATAAAGCACTATATATTAAGAAAATAATTTTATATGCGTGAAGAAATAAAGTATAAGTTTTAATGAATGATCAATGTGGATTTCCGTATGATTACTTGTTTGTTGAGGTCGAAATGATTGAATTTCATCTCAACCTATGAGTATGAATGTATTACACTAATACCCTTAATAAAATAAAGTTTTGGTTCCAATTTGATTCAGTTTATAGAGAACACCCAAAAATCCATGAACTGCCAAACATGGATAGTTTGGGGGTTATAGGAGTATGCGTAGGGTTCTAGTGTTTTAAAAAATAACTCAAAGTATTTTTTTTGCTTAAACAAATACTCCTATTTACTATTACATATAATATAACGATAAATCGTTACAAACAGAGGTGGCCACATTAATACTATCACGAAATTACTTGACTGCCTTTTTAGCCTAGCAAAAGTAATTCTTTCTTTGTCTACTTTTGAAATTCTTAAAAATAATAATATAGGGTCTATTAATTAAGAAACCAGAGAAGGCGGTGAGGGAAAATGAGGAATCCTTAATTAGGAAATTGTGTCGTAGTTAGATTTATAGGCCAGTCGAGTGGGCCTATGATGCTTTATTTGTTGTCCTTTTAAGTTGTTTTCTTTTTAAATGTTGGGCTAAGTGTGGGTTGGGCCATGCTCGCGCAAGCGTAAGGATGTGTGATTTGTTTTAGGTTTTTGAATAAAACACGAAATTTGCCAAAAAAATAAGGGGTCTCTTTATCTACTTTCAAAACATTTAGTACAAATTACGTGGGGGGTTTTATTTGCTTTCAAAGTTTTTAACACAAATATTTTGTCTTCTTACACACTTTTGGAGTTTTAACACATATACCATGGATTTTCTTTGTATGCTTCTGGAGTTTTTAATAGTAATACTTTAGGGTCTCTTTGTCTTCTATCGAATTTTTTAATACAAAGAATGTGAGATTTTTAACACAAATATTGTGGCTCTTTTCTTGCTTTCGGAGTTTTTAACACAAATAATATGAGTTCTCTTTATGTGCTTCTAGAGTCTCTAACATTAACAATGTGGGGTCTCTTTGTCTGATTTAGGAATTATTAACACGGAAATCGCTGGGTCTATCCAGTTTGGGAAAAAAGTTTATCTTCATTAGCTTTTTGTTTAAAGTTTGAGATTTCCATTGTTTATTTGTTGTAAAATGGAAACATTAAATTGCAAATTTTCAAAAAATAGATTTGCAGAATAAATTGTATTGAATATCATGACATTTTAGTATTTTATATCATACTAATTTTCTGCATGTGCATTGAATATGTATGCCTAATAATAAAATGCACAAACTTTGCATGTCATTATTTGAGCGCTTGTTTTTAATCCATAAAATAACTAAACAAGTTTACACATATTTTTTTTTACAAGGAACCACAAAGCCCTCGGGTTGTTCCATGTAAATATCTTCCTCCAAAAAAATGTTTTCACATCCATTTTGACAAATTCGCAACTAACACAATTAACATCTAAATTGATGTAATCCTAGTCATAGACTATTATATGTGAAAATAATCAAGTCTTTGTTATTGTCTAAAGCTTATGACAACAAGTCTTGCTTTGTATTTGTCAATAGTTTCATCACTTTCTTTTCCATTTGTAGATCCACTTTGAACCCAAATTTTGTGGTAAACTTGAACTTATACGTAGGACATCATCATTTCCTTCAAATTTTGGTTTTTTCCTTGTCAACAATTTCATTAGATTAAGGTGAGTATGTGTAGTAATTTAATGGATGATTACATTTTCCAAATATATTTTTGCAAAAGAATATTTATATTCATCACATCTACCACTTCTAATCGTGACAATATTTTTATCCAACTGATTTTCAACTTTAGTTTTTGTAACGAACGAGTTTTGTCGTTGTAGGTATGCCAACGAGGAAAAATTGGGTCCGGAAAAACTTTTTCGTAGTATTAGGATTTTCCCAATCTTGTCCAGATTTGGAGGAAATAGGAGTCATAAAGGTGTAGGGAAATCTTATAGCAATCGGGTGGAGTAAATAGGAATTTGATTATATAATCGTTTAGATAACTCGTTAAGGAACTTGTACAACTTTTTCGGAACTGAATTTTGATAAATAGATCTCCGAGAATCAATCGTAGCATTAAGGGTATTTTTAGAGCGTAGTGGGTTTAACATTTTGAAATATCGAGGTCATATGATAAGACTTAAATGAGCTCCTTAGGATCTAGACCAGTGTTCCTAGCCAATGAGGCATATTTAGAGTCTTTGAAGTGGTGTTGAAACCGAAACTCTTAAACGTCCGGCAAATTGGTTCAAAGAGGGCTAGAGTGTCCTTTTGATTTAACCAAGTTAAAGAGTCGGAATTTGGTAAACAGTTGTAACCATAGGTGTAAAATATTGTGTGGGATGGTATCATGCTGGAAAAGTCAGGGTACGACTCCCCAAGGACCAAACAAGGACCCTCGAGGAGGACCCTTGAAGCAGCAGGGCATGACGGACCCCATGGCGGGGCTTCACAGGCGAGACGGGGCGTCGAGGCCTCCGTCATACCAGCCTTAGCGCTCGGGGAGAAAGCCTCTGCCTGCACAAGTCTCTGACCAACGTGACGGATGTGCAGGACGGAGGGAAGCCAGTCCGTCACGGCCACGACGGTTCGTCGTCGTGGAACCGTCGTGCGCTTGGGGAGAAAGCCTCCGCCTGCACAAGTCTCTGACCAACGTGACGGTTGTGCAGGACGGAGGGATGTCAGTCCGTCACGCCCACGACGGACCGTCGTCGAGGATCCATCGTGAAAGGTCTGTGGGCAGTTTCGGAAAAGTTAGTTTTTAGTTAGTTAATTAATTAAGTGTCTTAGGGGTAATTAGGGGTTTAAGAGAGACTAATTAAGTGACTTAAGACCCTACTATAAATACCCCAACCCTCATTAGCCTAATCATTCTCTCAAAAACAAAACTCACTTTCTTCTCTCTACTTTCTCTCTCTATTGGAAGACTACATTGGATATCAACTTGGGGAGATCATTGGGGCTGGATTAGCACAAAATTCACCATCAAAACGTCATCAAACCTTAAGGTATGAGATCTAATTCACCTTTGAGATTCTTTCCTCAAAGGGTTCCTTCAAAGCTTTTTCCAAAAAGTTGAATTTCTTATGGGTTTCATCCAAATCCGAATTTGATCATGTGAATTGAGTTAATTAGGTATTCCTTGGGTTAGAATGAATAGATTATCATGAATTGTAACTTGATTATGGTGAATTGATGTAGTTGATCTAGATTGTGGGTGATGACCCCTAACCCTTAACCCTAAATGTTGATTTGATATGGATTAGGTTGAGTTTGATAGAATTGATCTCATAATTAGTTAAATGGTCTTTAATGATTGTTATTGCATTGATTATGGATCTATCATGATGAATTGAAGTTCTTCACACCTATGTTCTTGAATATTGAATCTAAGTTAAGAAGATACACTTGAGATCATGTTACTAAGCTTTGATGTAGTATTGCTTCATAGTATAGTGCTTCTCCTTGATTAGCTCTTGTGATTTATTATTGAATTACATCGATGTGATGATCTAAGATTGGTTGATCTATGGGTTGATTGTAAGGTCCTTTATTGATGGACTAGGGAGGAGTATTGGTAAGTCTTGATGATCCTAGCCTTTACTTCAAATTATGGTTAATTGTCATCAAGTAATAATGTTATGTTGAAGTATGCTTTGATTGATGTGATAAGTTGATATGATACATGAACTTATATGCTTAGGTTGGTTGTGAGGTTGCTAGGTGTAATGTTACATAGGGAAATTGTACGATGTGCCCTATTATGATGAGATGTACGAGGGTTGACTTCACCTATATGAATTGTTAATGAAAGGACTAATTCTCATACAATTCTTATTGAGCTACAATGATGGTTATGCAAAGGGCTTGACCCTACTATCTAACTGAGTTAAGATGGTTAATAAAGGTTAAAGACTCGTCTATAAAAGGGAACTTAGCTTAGCACCGAGTGAGCTTGTATGTGAGGGGTGACACTTTCTTGTAAAAAGGAAGGCAGGGTTCATTACGGTCCTCACGGGGTGGATAGCCTCATGACCCGAGTAGGGTGTAGAGTTGATATGTCCGTGGTTCTTTCCCCCAAGCTCCATTAACTATGTTGCCACCATAGGATACTAGCTAGTGGATCCACCTAGATAGCTATGTTCACGTTAGGTTCTACCTTGGCCGGTAGACCACCTTCCATCGGTGTAAGGTTTCATGACACCGGATTCCACATTCGATTATGTGGTCTATGTCGGTTAAGGCAAACGTTCCCTAAACTAAAATGAATGAATAAGATATAGGCTAATCAAAGTAACTTGAGAGGTTGGCTATAGCTTAGGTAGGGGTATGGGACTCTACCTACGCCTTGCACTAGTTTGCCTTGATAGGAACTTTGAGAGGTCAATATTATACATGTAAAGCGATGGTATGATGTAAATGGTTTGTATGTTGAGTAACATGCTTATGAATATAATGTTGTTGTCTTTGCTTGAAGAAGGATGTATCATGACATGAAGAGTATGTTGGTAAGTAAATTGCTAATTGTAGTCTTGGTAGGTTACTTGATTGAGTAGGAGACATGGTAATTTTACTTGATCATTGCACTTGTGACTTATTGAAGGTTATCATTAGTATACTTTGCTTTGCTATGGTTTAATTGCATATGTAGTCTATTATGTTTTCATAAATGTCCCTTTTTAAATATATTTGATTGGTAATTGTATATGAGATTCCATACTTAGTACATGTGGAGTACTAATCCCTTTTCTTTCCCTTTTCCCAAACATTTTAGGTTCGGGTCGTTGAGCTTGATCCAAATTGCTAGGAAGGAAGACTTGGGTATTTTGCCATCCAAGTGGTAGGTCCTCACTCTCTCGAGGACGTGGCCGACATCTCTCTTTTATGATGTGTAGTTACTATGATTCTATGTTGACTCTGTTATTCTCTTGAGACGATGTAGTAGACAGCCTATATGCGGCTTCTTTCATTTGATGTAGGGCTATGCCCAAGACTTATTGTAATCGATAGATGGTTTATGAGATGAGACGGTTTTATGACTATTATTTTCTAAATATATAAGTGTATGAAATAAAAGTAGAAGATTAAGTAATCTTCGTATATGAACAAGTCTATGTATACTTGATATATATAATTATGTGTGTGTAGAGGTCTATGTAAACCTCCGAGTAGTTTTAGATAAAAAGTTTTTAATTCTTTCTGATTTATAGTCGATGAATGCTATGACGAAGCTAAGAGGCTTGTCTTAGTCCTCCGAGGGGACGACGACGCCGGTTACGTCTGGCGGGTAAACCCGGATGTGACAAACTTGGTATCAGAGCATGAGGTTGAATATCCTTGATGTTAACGTCTCTCTCTCAACCACGTTATTTAAGTTTGTATTCATAATTGTGAAGCGCGCCACACTTATGAATAGGAACTTATTTGATGATTAGGAATCATTCTCATTGTTGGAAATCCATATCGTGCCCCTAGAATGTACGTCGTATATGCTTTCGCCTGAACCTTATGTTTTGGTTATAGGAGATGAATACTAGAAGAAATGCGGCTCGAAGGCTTGAGGAAGAGATGGCTGCTGCGGGAATTCCTCGTGACGAACCTGCTCCTCCTCTTGAAGAGGTTGCTGTTGATGACCAGGTTCCTGCTGATCCTCCAACGATGACAGAAGCTCAGATGAGAGCTATTATTGCTCAAATGGCTCAAGCCATGACTACTCAAGCTCAAGCCGCAACAATGCAAGCCCAAGCTATGACTACCCAAGCCAATAGGGATTTGGCACCTAGAGTCCATGAACATACTATGGCCTCCAGACTTAGGGATTTCACTCGAATGAATCCTCTTGTCTTTTATGGGTCGAAGGTTGATGAAGATCCTCAGGAATTTATTGATGAGGTTCACAAGATTTCGTGTGCTATGGGGCTGTCATCTAGCGAGAATGCCGAGTTGGCCTCATACCAACTCAAGGATGTCGCTCAGATATGGTATGCGCAATGGAAGGACAACAGGCCACTTGGAAGTGGGTAAGTGACGTGGGAGTTATTCAAAGGGGCCTTCATTGATAGGTTCTTCCCTAGAGAGATGAGGGAAACGAAAGTGGTGGAATTCATCAATCTCCGCCAAGGAACGATGGGTGTTCATGAGTATTCTCTGAAATTTACTCAATTGGCCAAATATGCTCCGTCTTTGGTCTCCGATCCTAGAGACGAAATGAGTCGATATGTGACAGGTATATCGGACGACTTACAAGAGGAGTGTCAATCGGCTATGCTACATGATAACATGAATATTGGTCGTCTCATGGTGCATGCAAGACGGGTGGAGGAGGCTAGAGCAAAAAGGAAGGATAAGGATAAGGACTCAAGAAGGACAAGGTCTTATGAGGGGGAAACTGCTAAGGATAGGTTGGGAATTCAAGACAGGCCTAGATTTCAGAAGAGGTTCTCAAACCACGTTCCATCCAAATTTCCCAAGACTAGGGATCTTAAAGCCCCTAGACCAAAAGTTGCAAAGGGAAAGGGTGGAAACTCATCTAATGAGAAGCCTACTTGTGTTAAGTGTGGGAAGGAACACTATGGTGAATGTTTGATAGGAACAGGAAATTGCTTTGGTTGTGGAAAGATTGGTCACAAGGTGCGGGATTGTCCAAATGCTAAGGGACAAGTGAGGGGTGGTTAGTCAAGTGGTTCAAATGATGTTCCTAAAAAGAACCGTTTTTATGCTCTTCGTTCGAGAGATGACCAAGAGGCCTCTCCCGATGTGGTGACTGGTATGTTACAAATCTTTGCCATTGATGTGTATGCATTACTTGATCCGGGTGCTACTTTGTCTTTCGTTACTCCATTAGTAGCTAAGAAGTTTAGTACATTACCCGATGTTTTGCATGAACCTATTTTGGTATCTACTCCGGTTGGTGAATCAGTGGTAGCAAAAAGAGTCTATCGAAAATTGTCCTATTTCAATACCTCATAGAGTTTCTCATATTGATCTAGTTGAGCTAGACATGTTTGATTTTGATGTCATATTAGGTATGGACTGGTTGCATGCTAGTTTCGCTTCCATCGATTGTAGGACCAAAATTGTGAGGTTTTGTTTCCCAAATGAACCCGTTATTGAGTGGATGGGTGGAAATTCTCTTCCTAGAGGTCGTTTCATAACATGCCTAAAGGCGTGTAAAATGATCTCGAAGGGGTGTCTCTACCATATTGTGAGAGTCCAAGAAGTGGATTCCGAAGTTCCTCCTATAGAGTCAGTCCCCGTGGTGAGTGAATTTACGGAGGTCTTTCCTGATGACCTTCCTAGCATTCCTCCCGAACGGGAAATCGATTTCGGTATCGATTTGCTACCGGAAACAAATCCTATCTCTATTCCTCCTTATAGAATGGCTCCGGCCGAGTTAAAGGAATTGAAGGCACAACTTAAAGATTTGCTAGACAAGGGCTTTATAAGGCCTAGCATTTCTCCATGGGGTGCTCCGGTCTTGTTCGTGAAAAAGAAGGATGGGTCCTTGAGAATGTGTATTGACTACCGACAACTCAACAAGGTTACTATCAAGAACAAGTATCCTCTTCCTCGGATTGATGATTTATTTGATCAACTCCAAGGATCGAGTTACTTCTCAAAGATTGATTTGAGGTCAGGGTACCACCAGCTTAGGGTGAGAAATAAAGATATTCCAAAGACAACTTTTCGGACTTGATATGGGCATTATGAGTTCGTGGTTATGTCCTTTGGTCTCACAAATGCTCCGGCGGCGTTTATGGATCTGATGAACAGGGTGTTTTGAAATTTCCTTGACTCATTCGTTATTGTATTTATCGATGATATCTTGGTGTATTCAAAAAATGAGGTTGACCACAAGGATCATCTAAGGGTAGTATTGCCAACCCTTAGAGAACATAAATTGTTCGCCAAGTATAGCAAGTGCGAGTTTTGGCTGAGGTCGGTGGCATTTCTTGGGCACATTATCTCTAGTGAGGGAGTTGAGGTAGACCCAAGGAAGACAGATGCGGTAAGAAACTGGCCTAGACCCTTGACCCCAACTGACATAAGGAGTTTCTTGGGTCTAGCGGGTTATTATCGAAGGTTCGTAGAAGGATTTTCATCCATTGCATCTCCTTTGACTTCATTGACTCAAAAAGGTAAAAAGTTTGAATGGTCAGAGGCATGCGAGAAGAGTTTTCAATTATTGAAGGATAGGCTTACTGCCGCTCCGGTGTTAACTTTACCGGAAGGATCTAAAGGGTTCATTGTGTTTTGTGATGCATCCCGCGTAGGTTTGGGGTGTGTGCTTATGCAAAATGGGAAGGTGATTGCCTATGCTTCGCGGCAACTTAAGGTGCATGAGAGAAATTATCCTACTCATGACCTTGAGTTAGCGGCCGTGGTGTTTGCTTTAAAAATATGGAGGCACTATTTGTATGGTGTTCATGTGGATGTTTTCACTGATCATAAGAGCCTTCAATATGTGTTTACCCAAAAAGATTTGAATCTTCGACAAAGAAGGTGGTTAGAGTTGTTGAAAGATTATGATATGAGTGTCCTATATCATCCCGGTTCTACAAAGATGTATCATGACCTTCGAGAAATATATTGGTGGGAAGGTTTGAAGAAGGATATAGCAGAATTTGTTGCTAAATGTCCGAATTGTCAACAAGTGAAAGCGGAACATCAAAAGACGGGTGGCTTACTACAGGAGATCCAAATTCCTACTTGGAAGTGGGAAGACATTAATATGGATTTCGTAGTAGGGTTGCCTCGGACTCAAAAGTCATTTGATTCTATATGGGTGATTCTTGATAGATTGACTAAGTCCGCTCACTTTATCCCCGTCAAATCTACGTTTTCGGCGGAAGATTATGCGAAGATTTTCATAGATGAGATTGTGTGTCGTCATGGTATTCCGTTATCCATCATTTCGGATAGAGGTGCACAATTCACATCTAGATTTTGGAAGTCGTTTCAAAAAGGTTTGGGTACTAAAGTGAAATTAAGTACCGCCTTCCATCCTCAAACGGATGGTCAAGCGGAACGCACGATTCAAACTCTTGAGGATATGCTTAGAGCTTGCATCACTGATTTTAAAGGGAGTTGGGATAAGCATTTGCCGTTGGTGGAGTTTGCATATAATAATAGTTTCCATTCGTCCATCTCCATGGCTCCCTATGAAGCCTTGTATGGAAGGAGGTGTAGGTCTCCTATAGGATGGTTTGAAGTAGGTGAGTCATCGATATTCGGTCCCGACTTGATTTACAAGACATTGGAGAATGTACATATCATAAGAAATAGGTTGCAAACAGCCTATAGTCGACAAAAGTCCTATGCCGATAATAGAAGAAGGGACTTGAAGTTTGAAGAGGGTGATAAGGTGTATTTAAAAATTTCACCTATGAAGGGAGTGGTAAGATTTGGCAAGAAAGGGAAGTTGAGCCCTCGATATGTAGGCCCTTATGAGATTTTGGAAAGGGTTGGTAAAGTTGCCTATAGTTTAAAATTACCTGATGAGCTAGCTTTGGTTCATCCGGTTTTCCATGTCTCCATGTTAAAGAAGTGTGTCGGGAATCCCGAGTCAATTCTTCCTCTTGAAGGCCTCGGAGTCAAGGATAACCTCTCTTATGAGGAAGTTCCGGTTCAAATCCTTGACAGACAAGTGAAAAAGTTAAGGAACAAAGAGGTAGCCTCCGTAAAGGTGTTATGGAGGAACCACCTAGTAGAGGGTGCAACATGGGAGGCGGAGGCCGACATGAAAATCCGTTATCCTCACCTTTTTGATGTTTAAGGTTAGTATCTCTCTCTAATGATATAAATGCGTTAGATATTGTGAATCTCTGTTGTTTTTGTGAAACTTAGCAAAACTCCTAGTTTTGGAGACTTCTAAAAATGGAGTCACTCTAAGGTGACCTTAGACAAATTGGGAGTTGTCTTGTTTCTTGCATATTTGAGTCAAGTTTTGTGATTTAGGTATGGTTAATCCTTGCTGATATTGTATTGAGCATATTGATAAAATGAACTTTGTACTATTTGAATTGAGTGATAAATGATTGACCTCATGCCTGTATGAAAAGGAGAAAAACCTCATGAGGAAATGTTGAGATCATGTATGGTAAATTGATGTTTTGAAGTATTTTTATGAAATAATATAGTTCATGCTACGGAATATTGTGAATTGGTTGAGCTGTTAGTCTTGATTCTACTCCCTCTTTTTAACAGTGTTTGGTGTCATTCGGGGACGAATGTTCCTAAGGGGGGGATAATGTAACATTTTGAAATATTGAGGTCATATGATAAGACTTAAATGAGCTCCTTAGGATCTAGACCAGTGTTCCTAGCCAATGAGGCATATTTAGAGTCTTTGAAGTGGTGTTGAAACCGAAACTCTTAAACGTCCGGCAAATTGGTTCATAAGAGGGCTAGAGTGTCCTTTTGATTTAACCAAGTTAAAGAGTCGGAATTTGGTAAACAGTTGTAACCATAGGTGTAAAATATTGTGTGGGATGGTATCATGCTGGAAAAGTCAGGGTACGACTCCCCAAGGACCAAACAAGGACCCTCGAGGAGGACCCTTGAAGCAGCAGGGCATGACGGACCCCATGGCGGGGCGTCACAGGCGAGACGGGGCGTCGAGGCCTCCGTCATGCCAGCCTTAGCGCTCGGGGAGAAAGCCTCCGCCTGCACAAGTCTCTGACCAACGTGACGGATGTGCAGGACGGAGGAAAGCCAGTCCGTCACGGCCACGACGGTTCATCGTCGTGGAACTATCGTGCGCTTAGGGAGAAAGCCTCCACCTGCACAAGTCTCTGACCAATGTGACAGATGTGCAGGACGGAGGGATGTCAGTCCGTCACGCCCACGACGGACCGTCGTCGGGGATCCGTCGTGGAAGGTCTGTGGCAGTTTTCGGAAAAGTTAGTTTTTAGTTAGTTAATTAATTAAGTGTCTTAGGGGTAATTAGGGGTTTAAGAGAGACTAATTAAGTGACTTAAGACCCTACTATAAATACCCCAACCCTCATTAGCCTAATCATTCTCTCAAAAACAAAACTCTCTTTCTTCTCTCTACTTTCTCTCTCTATTGGAAGACTCCATTGGAGATCAACTTGGGGAGATCATTGGGGCTGGATTAGCACAAAATTCACCATCAAAACGTCATCAAACCTTAAGGTATGGGATCTAATTCACCTTTGAGATTCTTTCCTCAAAGGGTTCCTTCAAAGCTTTTTCCAAAAAGTTGAATTTCTTATGGGTTTCATCCAAATCCGAATTTGATCATGTGAATTGAGTTAATTAGGTATTCCTTGGGTTAGAATGAATAGATTATCATGAATTGTAACTTGATTATGGTGAATTGATGTAGTTGATCTAGATTGTGGGTGATGACCCCTAACCCTTAACCCTAAATGTTGAATTGATATGGATTAGGTTGAGTTTGATAGAATTGATCTCATAATTAGTTAAATGGTCTTTAATGATTGTTATTGCATTGATTATGGATCTATCATGATGAATTGAAGTTCTTCACACCTATGTTCTTGAATATTGAATCTAAGTTAAGAAGATACACTTGAGATCATGTTATTAAGCTTTGATGTAGTATTGCTTCATAGTATAGTGCTTCTCCTTGATTAGCTCTTGTGATTTATTATTGAATTACATCGATGTGATGATCTAAGATTGGTTGATCTATGGGTTGATGGTAAGGTCCTTTATTGATGGACTAGGGAGGAGTATTGGTAAGTCTTGATGATCCTAGCCTTTATTTCAAATTATGGTTAATTGTCATCAAGTGATAATATTGTGTTGAAGTATGCTTTGATTGATGTGATAAGTTGATATGATACATGAACTTATATGCTTAGGTTGGTTGTGAGGTTGCTAGGTGTAATGTAACATAGGGAAGTTGTACGATGTGCCCTATTATGATGAGATGTACGAGGGTTGACTTCACCTATATGAATTGTTAATGAAAGGACTAATTCTCATACAATTCTTATTGAGCTACAATGATGGTTATGCAAAGGGCTTGACCCTACTATCTAACTGAGTTAAGATGGTTAATAAAGGTTAAAGACTCGTCTATAAAAGGGAACTTAGCTTAGCACCGAGTGAGCTTGTATGTGAGGGGTGACACTTTCTTGTAAAAAGGAAGGCAGGGTTCATTACGGTCCTCACGGGGTGGATAGCCTCATGACCCGAGTAGGGTGTAGAGTTGATATGTCCGTGGTTCTTTCCCCCAAGCTCCATTAACTATGTTGCCACCATAGGATACTAGCTAGTGGATCCACCTAGATAGCTATGTTCACGTTAGGTTCTACCTTGGCCGGTAGACCACCTTCCATCGGTGTAAGGTTTCATGACACCGGATTCCACATGCGATTATGTGGTCTATGTCGGTTAAGGCAAACGTTCCCTAAACTAAAATGAATGAATAAGATATAGGCTAATCAAAGTAACTTGAGAGGTTGGCTATGGCTTAGGTAGGGGTATGGGACTCTACCTACGCCTTGCACTAGTTTGCCTTGATAGGAACTTTGAGAGGTCAATATTATACATGTAAAGCGATGGTATGATGTAAATGGTTTGTATGTTGAGTAACATGCTTATGAATATAATGTTATTGTCTTTGCTTGAAGAAGGATGTATCATGACGTGAAGAGTATGTTGGTAAGTAAATTGCTAATTGTAGTCTTGGTAGGTTACTTGATTGAGTAGGAGACATGGTAATTTTACTTGATCATTGCACTTGTGACTTATTGAATGTTATCATTAGTATACTTTGCTTTGTTATGGTTTAATTGCATATGTAGTCTATTATGTTTTGATAAATGTCCCTTTTTAAATATATTTGATTGGTAATTGTATATGAGATTCCATACTTAGTACATGTGGAGTACTAATCCCTTTTCTTTCCCTTTTCCCAAACATTTTAGGTTCGGGTCGTTGAGCTTGATCCAAATTGCTAGGAAGGAAGACTTGGGTATTTTCCCATCTAAGTGGTAGGTCCTCACTCTCTCGAGGACGTGGCCGACATCTCTCTTTTATGATGTGTAGTTACTATGATTCTATGTTGACTCTGTTATTCTCTTGAGACGATGTAGTAGACAGCCTATATGCGGCTTCTTTCATTTGATGTAGGGCTATGCCCAAGACTTATTGTAATTGATAGATGGTTTATGAGATGAGACGGTTTTATGACTATTATTTTCTAAATATATAAGTGTATGAAATAAAAGTAGAAGATTAAGTAATCTTCGTATATGAACAAGTCTATGTATACTTGATATATATAATTATGTGTGTGTAGAGGTCTATGTAAACCTCCGAGTAGTTTTAGATAAAAAGTTTCTAATTCTTTCTGATTTATAGTCGATGAATGTTATGACGATGCTAAGAGGCTTGTCTTAGTCCTCCGAGAGGACGACGCCGCCGGTTACGTCTGGGGGGTAAACCCGGATGTGACAGTGGGTTAAGACTATGTTGTGAAAGGGTGAAATTGAAAATGCCTTAGGATCTCACTGCCTCGCTTGCCGCTACCGTGGGATGGGCTCTGCTGTAGCGGACGAGGCAGAGATTGATTTATAGGATTTTTGGAATTTTTCAAGATGGAACTCACTGGTTCAAAAAGTGTCGCTGGAGGGGGATTGGTGCCACTGTAGCGGGATGGGTAGCGCTCTAGCGGGATGGCGTGTTTTTAATTTTTAAATAAAAGCCTTAGTCAACCTTAGTTTACACTTTTCGACTTTTAGAGCTAAGAAACGACACTTTGGCAATTTCAACTCGTTTTCCACAATTCTAAAGGTTAAAGGTAAGCTTTTCACTCCCCATTTTTGTTTTTCAATCCGTAGAACCTTTTAGAATGGATCATATGTGACAGAAAAGGGTTTCTTTATAGAATTCATGGTGTAAATTAAACAACCCTAGTTTGGCTATTAGGGGTCATGTGTTTGACCTATGGTTCATGAATTTGTTAGAATTCCAGGAAATTAGTGATTTATTTATTGATTATCATATATTGTTGATTGTTTTTAGACCAAGAACAAGTCGATCGAATCTGAAAATGGAAGGATCAAGTTTCTTAGGGTTCCAAGCTTGTTTTGAGGTAAGTGATGGTTGTGATTCTATGATCGTGTGATATATATTTGTTCTCTCATCATTGTAATACCCGTATATGTGTGCATGTTGCAATATTGATCATAAAGGTTGGAATAAATCATGACTTAAATGTGTGATCTTGATATATTATTGTGATGTATGATTTGGATCAGATTGCCACTTTCCAGCATGCTAACTTTTGGATCGGATTGCCACATGTCGGCATGCTAACTATGGATCAGATTGCCATATTTTGGTACGCTAACATTTTGGGTTTGGGTTCCATGAGAGGACCAACTGTGTGATTAAGCATGTGAAATGTGCTGTTAACTCCTTATGATGATATTGAATATGTTGATATATATGCTTGATATTATAATGTTGTTTGACTTGTTATGTCTTAGTAGTGGGATAGCCGCGTGATCCTACCAGTACACGGTGGTTGTGTACTAATCTTGCATTTGTTCTTATTTTTGTTGAGTACATGGAATCTTCACGCGAATGTTCACAGACCTCGCTTAGAAGATCAGTGATCGCTTCGATTTCAAGGGTGAACCACTTCGTTCGGGGTTCCATGGAATTCTCCTTCTCAATGTCCAACCTTCCTGGACTAAAACTCCAGTTGAGGAACTTGCAGCGAGGGGTTGCGGTTGAGGTAGAGGTAGAGGAAGAGCTAGGGAAAGAGATCGTGGGAGAGTGGCGCCTTCTATGGAGGAGGTGTTGATTGACAATGTTCTGATAAATGGGAACCCACCGGTACACAATGACAAGATAGAAGAGGAAGTGGAGTTTGAGAATGTTGAGGAGGTTGAAAATGAGAAAGTAGTGCAGGTCGAGGCTACAAATATCCCTCCAATTCATCCGGTGTTAGCTCAACAAATCATGGCATTTTTCAAAGGGTTGTATGGTCCGGGGAAGATTCAACCTACCCAAGTCCCTGCGAATCCTCAAGTAGCTAAGACTTTGACCATGCCAGGCGAAGTGGGAGGTAATGATGCCTTCTTTCATCCTCTTTTAGGGTTTGGGATGTCCAGTAATGAGAACAATATGTTGACCAAGTTTCTAAAACTTAAGCCTCTAGTATTTCTTGGTTCTGAGACTGAAGATGCTTATGAGTTCATCATGGTTTGTTATAAGAGGTTTTATAAATTGGGTATTGTGCACCAACATGGGGCTGAATTCATGTCTTTTCAACTTCAAGGTGAGGCCAAACAATAGTGGAGATCTTATATGGAATGTAGATCCACTACATTACCTCCACTAACTTGGACCCAGTTTCATATATTGCTTTTAGAGTAGTATGTGCCCAAAAGACTTCGAGAGATCGCAAGAAGGATGAGTTCATGGCATTCGAGTAGGGTAGTATGTCTATAACTGCTTATGAGGCAAAGTTCTATACCTTATCTAGATACGCTACACAATCGGCTACCACAGAAGATGAGAAGATTCAGTTATTTGTTAAAGGTTTGGATTCTGACCTACAAGTGTTATCTGTACACATGACTTTTGCACGAAAGAGTTTTAATGAGGTGACTGATTATGTCAAGAAATTGGAGGGGGTGAAGCAAGACGGTCAAGATAAGGCATTGGCTAAAAAAGCCAAGACTTCTGGAAATTTTCAGGGCTCCTATGCCAAAGGATCCAACCTACCTACCCTCGCGGCCAAGCAAATTCAGCCTGCCATGCCCGCCTGTACTGGTAACTATTCGGGGACTATATCTAATAATTTTTAATCTAGTCAGAGCATTGTACATGTGGGGGAAGTAGACCATCTGGCGGCAACATTTGCTTTAATTGTGGGGAACTTGGAAACATAATGAAAGACTACCCACAACTATGAATGTTTGAGTCCGTACAACAGCCTTCTCGAGAAATTATGCCCACGGGGAATGATTATGATGGTAAAGGACGTCCACAAGTTGAGGTCGAGGAGGAAATTAACGAGGTCGTGGAAGTAGAGGAAATGGTAACGGATGTAGATATAACGCTCAACCAGGCAAGGACGTGGCTCGTGTGGATGATAGAGCACAATGTTATGCCTTACTGGGTAAAAATGAGGCAGAAGCATCCGATGCAATGATCACATGCACTATTATTGCCTTTGAACGGATGGCTATTGTGTCCAAAATCGCACGCAAGTGGTCTTAGTCACTCAAGTAGTAAATAGACTCTTTCGAGTCTAATGTTCGTACCCAAGGGAATTCACATCAGCGAATACCAATTTATAATGACTATCTAAATTCACTCAAGTATTAATTAAATTTAGAAATTTTCTTAATTACTAATTTAACCTTAACAAGAATTAGCTACTTTAATCAAAATATTTCAACAAAGAAACTTCACAAATTGGAAAAAACATCTCAGGGTTATAGCATAACTCGAATTCCGGTTCAATGTGCTTCTACTCCTAGGTGTAAATGGTTAACTTATTGTTGGTTGGCAAGGTTCATTTTACGATCATAATCTTCCGACTTCTAATCGCCTACCACTGTTGACAACCTAACTACATCATCGAGCGGAGTTAGGTATGAATCAACAACAGTGCACTAAGTATTCAACTTGCATTTTTAACCAAATGTGGTGCATAGTTATAAAGATATCCTATACACAAAACAATCTAGAGTTTACTCTAGATTGAACACACCTCTTGTATTCTTTGGTCTATCCCTCTATTCATCTTCTGAATTCAAAAATGGACACTAAGTATATTCTAATGTTAATCAAGCATTAAAACAACTAAATGAGAATGCAAGCACAAAATAAACACCAACCCTTTTCACACAAGGAACAAATTCACATTAAACCATCAGTCATAGCCACAACACTAGGACAAGGGATTTTAGCTACCCATAATACAAAAAAAACAAGATAAAATTTATTTGAATCATACAAGTCTTTACAAAGATGAAGAAGGAGAAGAAAAACCCTAGAATATAGAAGAAAAATCGTCCATAACTTCAGCTCCCATTTTTTAGAAAGTGTAGTGTGCAATAAGAGACACTTAAACTATTTTATAGTCCAAAAATAAACACGTGGGATGATTCTCTTGTCCAGGACCACGATGCGGAGGTGTTCCCTCGCTGAATTCTGCTCGTAGGAGGAACGCTCTCCGCGACGTGACTCCATCGCGGACTCCCCTATTATGGGGAGTTCCTTTTCTTCATCGGTGGACTGGTCTCTGCGACCCGACTCTAACACAGACTCCTTCACTGCTTGGGGGGAGTGCCTCCGTGACGCGGGGGTGCTTCTTGATAGTGCCATTTCAAACTTTTTGGTTCTTCTCTTTCGCCACTTCTTGTTCTACTTTCCAACCTGTGATACCGTTCCCATATTCAGCTCCTTTTCCAATGATATTTGGCATGAGACATCTAATCATATTGGTTAGAAGATGCGGACTCAAAATGACTCTAAATACTTGACTTAACCACCGAAAATGTCATCACTCGGCTATATGTATTGGACAAAAAATGGTTGTTAGGCATATAAATACGCCTAAGATCACCACCCCACACTTATAACTTTGTTCGTCCTCGAACACTATCACACTTATAGACATACTATAACTCTACTTCTACATCTACAAGCTTTTCAGCTTCGGCCACGACAACTACTACAACTGAATGACAATACGACATTGATGTGCGTCCCTAAGGATCGTTCTAGAAAAAAAATCTAACCTCACGAATAGACTCCTTTATATAATTGATTTGTGTGCAGCCATCTACCTACAGATAAAACAATTTCGGATCTCATCAAACATGTGCTTTCACTACAATTAAACATCCACATTCACTTCAAATTTATATTTTCACAAACGGGTGCGGGAAACACTTTATGCTCACACTCACAAAAGAATTCCTTTGCTACAACCAACGAACCATAGGCTTTCCCTTAGTGTACTGCTTTACTAGTTTTGAAGATTCGGCATTTGTAGATCAATTAGTTCTTTTAAGGGTTGTAATACAGGCTAGGGAACAGGTAGGAACATTTCGCGAATAAGAGTAGTGACTATTTTCCCAAGCGTTTTAGTGCTAACACTGCAATTTTACTTGCTCATCTAATAACCCCATCTTATTCTCTTTTCTTTGGAACCATTTTGGTCCATTTTTCAAGTCACCTCTTTTCACCCTTTTCCTTCTCAAAGCAGCCGCTTGGCCCCCACTATTTTATTTCCTTTTCATCTTAGACATCAAATATGTTCCTCCATTTTATTTATTATTTTTTTTTAATTTTTTTTCAAGACCACTTCTATTGGGGTACCCACTTTACTTCCATTTCCTTCCTTATTGCTCGCACAAAACGCTTAGGATCTTTTGGATCAAAGTTCTAGGTCAAAGAAAGAATAGTATAAGCTTCATAGTAGGTTACCAAAAAAATAGTTCATTGCTCAAGGGGGCTAACTAAGGATAAACTTTAAGGTTGGTATATAGAAGCATGAATAGGGCTGCCAAAGAAATGCCTATATCACTTCTCAAATCATGCAGGGAATGCATGATTTCTACACACTTGGCATACATTTAACTTGAAACAGATCAGTGAATACTACTTTGCGATTACTGACACACTTTAGTTCAAGCACAACTACAACAAATGAGTCATATAAATGAGCCAAGATGTCTCAACACAGAGTTACCCATATTCGCGGCTATTAGTCTATTCCCTCACAATTGTGTCACCTTAGTCGAAAAGCAACAACCCTAAAGATTCAATTGAAAAAACCAGCCCTTACGGTCGTCATCCATCTATCATAGGGCGCCTTGACTCAACTATGACACGACTCGATTATAATAAACAAAATCTACTTCTTTGTTTTTTTATGTAGGGTTCAACGGAACTGTCCTTGGCTAGAGAACCGAAAACAACTACCAAGGAACTCAAACAAAATCAGCACACATAACACAAAAAGTAACTAAATCAACAAAATAGAAACTATGTACACAGATATAACCCGCACACCACACATAGAATTTAGCATTGTCCCAGTGAAACAAGTTTCAAAAAGAAAAAGAAAACAAGGTGAGGTGGGCTTCCTTGATTAAGCATCCATATTGGCGTCACTGCTAATTTCATTGGAGACTAGCAAGTCGCCCTCGTCATCAGCAGAATCGGATTCACTATTCGAAGCGGTTATCCTTTTGTCCTCATCTGTGGGGATATCATCCCAAACCGGCCCATAGTATGTAGGACCCATTCCTAGCATAGCTATCGCATACTCATTTACGGGGTACTTTGACTCGACCTCGTCCAACTATTCCTGAGAGGAAGCTCAACCTCCATTTTTATGACGCAACTTATCCTGACCGTACATACGGGCTGTGATCATGTCATTCTTTCTATTGCATTCCGATGTCGTGAGCGTGGGTCCATGCACAACTTTCGGCCCCTTTGCCTTGGTGACATCCAGAGGTGTCATGAAGAGGGGTTCCATGTTATCTACGGTCTCCTCTGGGACGCCATCCTGCCTGCACAATTGAGTAATTATTCCACCAAAAGCATACCTTCTCCCTCAGTGAAATCTTGCCTTGCGCATTGTCGATTTCAACACTGCTCCCATGTTGATAGGTAACCATATCATTAGTGCATACACCAAGAAGACTCTATCTCGTGTCATCTCCGTATAGCGCAACCCAGGTATCAAGCAATTCATAACAATCTTCAACCACACCCTGGCTTTTTTGTTCATGTCGGCATAGGGGTAGACTGATGATACCCACGATGCCCATGTCGAATCCATTTTGCTTTGGATTGAGCCCCGCAGAGAGTATGCCTGATTGGCTGATACGGGGGACAAATGTTAATCCATGTGAGAACATCGGAAGGGGCATCACCTATCCTTAAAATTTGTTCAGCACTGCGGGGTCAACGAAACTTCCACACCTCTCACTGTAACATAATGAGAATGAGCATCGGTCTTCCAATTTTCATAAAATTCCCAAACAATGCTGACATTGCACTCAGAAGGATCCTGAAATATGAAACCCATGTGTAACTGAAGACACCGCTGCCTGATGTTTGGAAAGTCCCTTTCCAAATTCTCATCCTCAAGGACCACATCGGAGAAGTATTTGGCTTCCGTGTGTGACTTGTAACACTCATTCCTTCTGGGATGACTTCCTTGGCCCCAAACCTTTGAGTTTGTCCCCTTGGAGCTGATGGTTTCGGGGGAATTGCGGTGTCAGTCCTAACCCTCTTGCAGATGCTAGACGCCACCGCCTAGCCTGACCTTTGTGAAATCGACATGGCAACCTACAAACAAACATACTACAAAAGTGCATGACAACATCAAAAGTGCATGACAACATATTTTAAGAAAAGTAATCTAGGTTTCCGCACATGCAATCACATATTTGATTTCAAAATCATCAAATATTCAACCAATTAAACCCATTCTAAAAAAGAAAGCATTCAAACTCATCCACCTCACAAACCAAACCAAAACATCAAGAATCTCCTTCAATTGCTTCACTAACTAAGAAAAAAAGGGCAAGAACATACCTTGAGTAGTAAAAAGGAGGAAGAATTGATGAACATTGAAGGAAATCTTCAATCTACGCGACACAGACTTGATTGATGGAAGGGAAATGGTTGTTTTGGGAGAAAAATTGCAAGCATTGGGGAGAAATTAAGTGAAACCGTTAATTCTTTAGGGGTTGAAAGGGGATGGAAGTCGGGTTTTGTACAATTAGTTAGGTAAACCCTAATTTTTAATTACCAGTTCCAAAAATGTACCAGGTCCATGACGCGGAGCTCTCGCGGACAAGCCTTGGCAAAATTCTTTCTCACGATCGGTGAAAGTTGTGAATCGAGGGAACAAGTCCGCGACGCAATAGGTAGTAGACTCGCCTGTTAATTGCTCTTGAGAAAATAATTTCTCAGAAATGAGTGCACCACGCAGAGTTGTCGCAGACTTGCCTTGGGATTTTTGTTCTTAAAAACCTTGCCACCTCCAATTGGGGAACAAGTTTGCGACGCGGTCTGGTCGCAGACTCCCCTATTATCTGTTAGCCAATTTCTTCTTTGCGATGGCGCTTGTGGGAACATGTCCGTGACGCGGTGAGGTCGCGAACCCCATGTGTTCCACTGGTTCCCGCAATTTACAATACACATAAAATTCCCAAATAATTCCTAATTAAACGTACATTCCACTACCTTATTAAAATAAAATAAAATACAAAAAGCTTTAAAAACATCCCGCCTTGGGTCGCCTCCCGAGTAGTGCCTGATTTAACGTCGCGGTACGACTCAACTTCTCCTCATTCATTGCTCAACTCCAGCGTTTCGACTTCTCGATTAAACTCTTGTCCAAAATAATGTTTCAGCCTTTGTTCATTCACAATGAACGCGGATTTGTTCGTTCATTCAATAACTCCAAAGCGCCATGGTCGTTCATACGTACCACCTCAAATGGTACACTCTATTTCGACTTCAACTTGCCTAGAATAACTTTTTAATCAGGAGTTGAACAACAATACCATTTGCCCGGGCTCAAAAAGTCTAGCCACAATGTGCTTGTCATGCCATCGTTTGGTTTTCTCCTTGTAGAGCTTGGCATTTTCATAGGCATGGAGCCAGAATTCTTCCAACTCATGTAGCTGATCCATCCTTTTTCTTGCCGGCTAATTTATGATCGAGGTTTAACTTTTTCACTGCCCAGTAAGCCTGGTGTTCTAGTTCAACTGGGAGGTGACACACTTTACCAAACACCAAGTGATTGGGAGAAGTACCGATTGGTGTTTTGTAAGCGGTCCTATAAGCCCATAGTGAATCATCAAGCTTCATTTCCCAATCCTTAAATTGTACATTCATCGTTATCTGTAGAATCTGCTTCATCTCTCGATTGGACACTTCTACCTGACCACTGGTTTGAGGGTGGTATGTTGTAGCTACTTTGTGCCACACTCCATATTTAGCTAAAATGTTCCTCACCATATGATTTGTGAAGTGTGTTCCTCCATCACTGATTATTGCTCTCGGAGTTCCAAAACGAGTGAAAATATTCTTCTTAAGGAACTTCAATACCACCATAGCATCATTCGTCGGCAATGCCACTGCCTAGACCCACTTTGACACATAATCCACAACCACAAGTATATAATGATTCCCATTTGATAAAGGGAATGGCCCATGAAGTCGATCCCCAAAACGTCAAATATTTTAAATTCCAGATTGTTATGCAAAGGCATCTCATGTTGCCTAGAAATATACACTATCCTTTGGCATTGATCACAACTCTTCACATAACCTACAAAATCTCTCAACAAAGTAAGCAAGAAATAATCTGACTGAAAAACCTTATGTGCGGTGCGCTCACCAACATGATGACCTCCATATGCAGACGAGTGGCAACTATCCATCACTTGCTTCATTTCAAAATCAGGCACGCATCTCCTCATCATTTTGTCTGGCCCTTGCTTGAATGAGTATGGCTCATCCCATACGTAATATCGAGCATCGTGGGCAAGCTTCTTTCATTGATGCGAGGTTGTACCTGGTGGAAACAAACCACTAACCAAATTATTCACGATGTCAGCATACCATGGTAGCTCAGTTACCTCTAGTGACAATTGTTGCTCATCAGGGAATTCCTCCATAATCTTCCTTTGCTCTCCTACATGTGATGAACTCTCCAACCTGGACAAATGGTCAGCAATCTGGTTTTCCTACCCTTTTTGATCTTTTATCTCAATGTCAAACTCTTGCGACAATAGAATCCACCTGATCAACCGTGGCTTTGCATCTTTCTTGCTGAATAAGTACCTAATAGCTGCACGGTCAGTATAAACAACAACTTTAGTACCTACCAAGTAAGATCTGAACTTTTCAAACACATAGACCAATGTTAGCATTTCTTTTTCGGTCACTGTGTAAATGGCTAGGACTGCATCCATCGTTTTGCTTGTATAGTATATGGAGTGTAACACCTTCTCTTTTTGCTGTCCCAGCACCGCTCCAACAACCACATCACTTGCATCGCACATCATCTCAAAAGGGAGCTCCCAATTTGGGGAAGTTAATACAGGAGCTTCTATGAGCTTGTTTATCAAAACTGGGAAAGCTTGCATGCACTTTTCATCGAATACAAATTTCATCTCCATCTCCAGAAGACTGCACATAGGCCTAGCAATCTTGGAAAAATATTTGATGAATCTCCTGTAGAACCCAACATAACCCATAAAACTTCGCACCCCTTTTACAGAAATGGGAGGGGAAAGCTTTTCAATTACTTCCACTTTAGCACGATCGACTTCCAGCCCTCTCTTTGACACCTTATGCCCCAACACAATCCCTTCTTATACTTAAAAATTACATTTTTCCCAGTTAAGGACAAGATTTGTTTCTTCGTACCTAGATAAAACCCTGTCCAAATTCTCCAAGCACTTGTCAAAAGACTCCCAAACATCGAGAAATCATCCATTCATATCTCCACAAAATCCTCAACCATATCATGAAAAATATCGATCATGCATCTTTGGAATGTAGCCGGAGCATTGCATAACCCAAATGACATCCTCAGGAACGCATATGTACCATACGGGCAAGTGAAAGTGGTTTTCCCTTGATCCTCTGGTTCAGTCACAATTTGGTTGTACACTTAATACCCATCTATAAAGCAATAATATTCTTGCCCGGCCAACCGATCCAACATCTGATCAATGAAAGAGATCGGGTAATGATCCTTCCTGGTGGCTTCATTTAATTTCCTGTAATCCATGCATATTTGCCATCGTGTGACTTTCCTAGTTGGGATCAACTCATTTTATTCATTAGTGATCACCGTCATGCCTCACTCTTTTGGTACACATTACTGGACTAACCTACTTTATGTCTGAAATTGGGTAGACAATACCCGCAACTAGCCATTTGATCACCTCCTTGCGCACCACCTACTTAATTACTGGTTTTAGCCTGCGCTGAGGTTGCATAATTGACTTGTGGACCTCTTCCATGAATATCCTATGCATGCATAAAGCGGGACTAATGTCATGGATGTTTGCCAACTGCCAGCCTATCACATTTTTCCTCTACCTCAATATTATTTATGATGCTTCAACCTATATTTTAGACAAGGCAGCAGAACGTATTACAGGTAAAAAATCATTTGCACCTGAGAACGCATACCTGAGGTGAGAAGGGAGAGCCTTTAATTCAAGCTTTGGGGCTTTGAAGGTTTGGGAGGTGGGCCCAAGACTCTATTCAATGGTTCCACAAACTTGCGAAGCATACTCACGTTTGGAACATGGATGATGTTAGCCATCTCTTGGGCTTCAACATCTCCCTCAATGTCTTTCCCAATCAACACCTTTTCTAAAGGGTCCTTGGCCTCGACAAATTTGGTTGTCATTTCATCTTCAATGACTGTGATTGTCGATAACTCTTCATATATAGCATGCAACTTCATCGCTTTGTAAATATCACAGACCTCGATCTTATCATGAGCTCTCAATGTTAGCTTAACAACTGCCACATCAATTAATGCTCCTCCCGTAGCTAGAAATGGACATCCCAAAATAAATGAGACCTCGGGGTCAAGCTTAAAATACAGATGACAAAGTCAATGGGGAAAATTGGAGTTCTCACTTGAACCAAGACATCTTCGATAACACCATCTGGCCTCGAAACTGAATGATCAACTAATTTCAACATGATGGTCGTGGGTTTGGGCCTCCTTAGTCCCAATTTAAGGAACATGGAAGTAGGTATCAAATTAATACTTGCACCTAGATCGCATAAGCCCCTTGCCTCCACACATTTGCCAATTTTTATTTGTACCATGAAATTCCCCCGATCTTTCAATTTGATTGGGAGCCTATTTTGGACTCGAGAACTACACTCCTCAGTTAGTGCAATGGTTGCATACTCAGCTAATCGACTCTTATTGGACACCACATCTTTCACATACTTTGCATACTTAGGAATGCCCTGCAACACATCAATCAAAGGCAACTTAACATGTACCTGCTTCAATAATTCGATGAACTTACCAAAACACTCCTGCTCCTTTTGCTTTTTGAATTTATGTGGAAAAGGAGGCAGTGTTTTTGATTTTGGTTCCTCATTCACCCTTTGTTCGCTGGATTCTGCTTCCTCTACATACTTTTCTCTTTCTTAAACAACTCTTTCCTTAGGTGCCAACTCCTCCTATGGGATCCCACTCCGAGTGCTCACAACATTTACTTTTTTCGGGGTTGGGTCGATGTTTCCCGGCAATCCCCATTGTGGTCGGGAGTTTCGGGCACTAGCAAACTGCCCAAACTGTTTCTCCAAATTTTGTGTTGCCAATTGATTGTTTCTGACATCGGCCGCCAATTTAGGTTGATCCGCCATGATTTGTTTTAGCATACCTTCCACACTCATATCACCTTGCTTGGAAGCCTGCTGATTACCTTGATTTGTTGTTGATTGCCAAGGCTTTGTTGATGGTACTGTTTTCCGCTACTCTGTGATCTTTATTGGTTCTGTCCTTGTTATTGGTTTCGATTTCCATCCTTTGAAAAGTTCGAGTGATTTTGCCAGCTTGAGTTGTAAGCATTTCCATAGCCTTGGTGATTCCGTCTCGACGG
Source organism: Solanum sitiens (assembly GCA_016801875.1). Taxonomy (NCBI): domain Eukaryota; kingdom Viridiplantae; phylum Streptophyta; class Magnoliopsida; order Solanales; family Solanaceae; genus Solanum; species Solanum sitiens. Next base: position 451,463 of record JABWTJ010000073.1, on the reverse strand, counting down.
ACATTACTTACAAACTGAATATATTCGGGGTTTTCCACACATACCTCAGCACTATCATCTCCACCTCCACATACTTCACACCAAGTTTGTCATTAGTGAACCATATTGATTTGGGCTTGTTGTATTCCTATTGACATGTTGCTGAAATGAGTGTTAATCATGTTTTGCATTGATGCATTCTGAGCGGACAAAGTTGTGACTGCATCCTTCTCCAGAACTCCGGCAGTCTTTTATACGACTGGTTTCACTCAGCCACCATTCCACTCAGGGTTACCTTGTGAAATTCGATTTAGAAATGTAAACAACTCAGCATATGTCTTCTCCAAAGCATGTCCACCTGCAGCAGAATCAAGTAAAATTTTTGTGTTTGGTTCCAACCCCTGAATGAAGGTATCGTTAGCTTGATGATGATGTGGACAACTTAATAGTAGAGACTTAAACCTATCCCATGCTTCGTAAAAATTATCCCCTCTGTTTTGTCGAAAGCTCAATATTTCGCTTCTCAGTTTTGTTGTTTTATGGGATGGAAAAAACCGTATCAAGAGTTTTCATACTAGATCATGACAAGTTGTTATTGAATTTGCGGGCTGAGAAATCAACCATATTTTTGCTTCCCTAAGCAGAGAAAAGGGAAATAATGTGAGTCGCACATAATCAGAGTTCACTCCTGTTGGAATGTAAGTGTCACTGATCTCGAGGAAATTCTGTATATGCATTCGAGGATCCTCATGAGATAGATCAGTGAACTGCCCATTTGTGTGCAATAATTGCACCATGTTTTGCTTCAATTCAAACCTCCCACCCAGTGCGGGCTTCAGAATACTTGATGTAACATTGGTGGTTTGTGGGATTGCCACATCCCTTACTTTCATTTCTGCCATTATCATCGGTGGTTCTTGTTCTTCCATACCTTGTGGGTTTTCAGGTTCCCTGACCACATGAGGACCGGGACGATTTTGCCTTCTTCTCCTTCTCCGGTAATGAACGAATCTCTCCAGTTCAGATAAAGGCTCTACAAAACCCTGATCGTTGTCCAGTGCGAAAACCTAACACAACCTGCACAAAAGAGGATCCAAGATCAAGTTGTCAACACTTGTAGAAATAATTTAGAAACTTAGAAACTAAGTATTTGTCGATTTAGAAGTCCATGGCAGCGGCGCCAAAAACTTGTTGCATCCAAAATCGCACGCAAGTGCACGTGGACTGGTCTCCGCGACGCGACTCTAACGCGGACTCCTTCACTGTTTGGGGGAGTGCCTCCGTGACGCAAGGGTGCTTCTAGAACGTGCCATTTCAAACTTCTTGGTTCTTCTCTTTCTCCACTTCTTTTTCTCATTTCAAACCTGTGATCCGGTGCCCAAATTCAGCTCCTTTTCCAATGATCTTCGAATTGAAACATCTAATAATATTTGTTAGAAGATGCGAACTCAAAACGACTCTAAATATTTGACTTAACCACCGAAAATGTCCTCACTCGGCTATATGTATGGGATAAAAATGGTTGTTAGGCATATAATTACGCCTAAGATCAATGGCTAATGTGTAATTTCGTCCAATATCTACCTATTCTTATGTGTCTATCAGTTTTGCCTCTGATTTGAGATGTTATGTGATGTTCTTGATGCCCCTATACGTGTTTCTACCCCGGATGGAGAGTTAGCCATAGTAACCAATCTCTATCGTGCTTGCCCTATCTTATTTATGAGATTACAGACTTGGGGTAATTTGGTGATTTTCGACATGGCTGATTTTGATATTATCTTAGGCATGACTTGTTATCTCCCTATTATGATATGCGTAGTTGTAATACTAAGTCCGCGACTCTAGAATTTCCGGGAAGGGAAAAATTAGAGTTGGAAGGGGTGTACAAGCTTAAGCAAGCTAAGATTATATCCTCCATCTGTGCTAGTAAACTCGTAGAGAAAGGTTACTTAGCTTATTTTGCTCATGTTAGGGATGTTAAGATTAAAGCTCCATCCATTGGGTCTATTCATGTGGTGTTTGAGTTAAATGAAGTATTTCCAAATGATTTGTCGGGCATGCCTCCGGATAGAGACATAGATTTTTTTATTGACTTAGATAAGATCCTGGTACGCGCCCCATTTCAATTAATCCATATCGCATGGCTCCAGCAGAATTGAGGAGCTTAAGGCTCAAATCCGAGAGCTCTTTAATAAGGGTTTTATTTGTCCTAGTTCTTCCCCATGGGGTGCTCCGATTTTATTTATTAAGAAGAAAATGGTAGCATGAGTATGTGTATAGATTACCTCGAAACAAGCTTGGAACCATAAGAAACTTGATCCTTCCATTTTTGGATTTGTTCCGCTTATTCTTGGTCTACAAATAATCAACAATATACGATAATCAATAAATAAATCTCTAATTTCCCAGAATTCTAACAAATTCATGAACCCTAGGTCAAACTCATGACCCCAACTAGCCAAACTAAGGTTGTTTCCACGATGATTTCTATCAAGAAACCCTTCCCCATCAATTATTACCCATTCTAAAACATTCTACGGACTGAATAACAAAAATGTGGAGTGAAAACCTTACATTTAGCCTTAAGAATTATGGAAAACGAGTTGAAATCGCCCAAGGTTTGTTTCTTAGCTCTAAAAGTCAAAAAGTGCCAAATAAAGTCGGCTAGGGGTTTTATTTATGAATTAAAAACCCGTCATCCCTCTACAACGGCGCCCATCTCGCCGCAGTGACACTTTTCTAACCAGTGATCTTCGTCTTAATAAATCCAAAAAATCCTACAAATCAATGTCCGCCTCGTTCGTTATAGAGGCACCCATCCCGATGTAGTGGTGTCGCTACATCGACAATAATCTCGTTGCAGCGGCATGAAGTAAGGCAGTTAGATCCTAAGGGATTTTCAATTCCCCCCTTTCACAACAAACTCTAAGCCCGCTACGCTTCGAAAATACCCTGAACGCTACGATCTATTCCTAGAGATCTATTTATCTAAATTCAATTCTGTAAATTCGTACGGGTTCCTTAACGAGTTATATAATCGATTATGTAATCAAATTCCTATTTACTCCATCATATTCCTACCAGATTTCCCTACACCTAGATGACTTTGATTTTCTCAAAATGTGGACAAGGTTGGGAAAATCGTAATACTACGAAAAAGTTTATCCGCCCTTAATTTTTGCTCGTTTGTATTTCTATAATGACGAAACCCAGTCTTACAATAGATATCAATTTACCCATCACTCGTCCCCGAGTGATCAACTTAGGAAGGTAGGCTAAAAGGGAACAAGGTAGTACCTGATTCGATGAACAATTGGGGATACTTGTTTCGCATGCCCTTCTCAATCTACCAAGTAGCTTCCTTAATTGTACGATGTTTCCATTAAACCTTCACAGACTTAATCTCCTTGGTCCTGAACTTACGAACATCACTATCAAGAATAGCAATCGGTTCCTCCTCATATTGGAGATCTTTGTCTAGCACAATTGAAATTATTTTCATTTCCATTTAGAAAATACACCAACCTATAAATACTCCTTTTTTGTTCTTAGTTCTAACGCATGTAATACCATAGTCATTCCAACAACCAATCTATATTTTTTTCTATTCTTCATTTGTCTCATAATTATTATTTTTTTGCTATGATGTAATATTATTTACCTTTTTTTTTGTTTTTAAGTAATTTATTGATATATTATATTTGCATGATAAGAATTTTTTTAAATGTTCTTTCTTTATAACTTCTACGTTTGAGATTTGGTGAATGAAGTTTTATTTGAAAGATTATATATATGCTTCTTAATTTATGAGTATACATAAATATATTAATTTTTGTTATTATTTATATATGGTTAATCTTTTATTTCAAAAATTCTTTTCTTCATTTGATTTATCAAAAATAATGAAAGCATCTAAACATATTCCTGACTTATTTTTTTCTTAATAATTTATTATTTAATTGGATTTAAAAAGACCTCATACATGAAATATTCATTAACAAAATTTAACCCACATAACTTTGCAATAAAGCTTAATTAAAGCTCATGCTTTTCAATGAATACTTAATTACTGTAATAGTTATATGTCATATTGATATCCTAATTTACTTTTAATATTTTCTTGTTCTTTTTTTTGGGTATGCAATTCTCTAATTGTTGTGTCCTTCTGCATATTTCATTGTGGACTAAAAGAATATTTAATAACAAAGATATTGTGTATAAGTTTACTCTTTTAACTCCTCATTCTGTAAATTTTTTTGCTATTGTAATTATTATTTATTATTCTTTTTTTTTGTTTTTAAGTAATTTATTGATATTTTAATTTTGTTTCTTATAATTCTACATTTTGTAGTGCATCAATTTTTTTTAATGTATTAACTCCATTTGCAGAAAACATCTAAACATATTCCTGACTTATTTTTTTCTTAATAATTTATTATTTAATTGTATTTAAAAAGACCTCATACATGAAATATTCATTAACAAAATTTAACCCACATAACTTTGCAATAAAGCTTAATTAAAGCTCATGCTTTTCAATGAATACTTAATTACTGTAATAGTTATATGTACATATTGATATCCTAATTTACTTTTTATATTTTCTTGTTCTTTTTTTTGGGTATGCAATTCTCTAATTGTTGTGTCCTTCTGCATATTTCATTGTGGACTAAAAGAATATTTAATAACAAAGATATTGTGTATAAGTTTACTCTTTTAACTCCTCATTCTGTAAATTAGTTATTGATATTTTATTATTATTCTGAGCAAGAACGTAACGTGTAGAATTTTAATTTTGTTTCTTATAATTCTCATTTTGTAGTGCATCAATTTTTTTTAATGTATTAACTCCTTGCAGGAGTAAAGAGAAAAATCAAATAGTGTAAAAAACGAGAAGAAAATTAGAAAATTATTATGGAGAGGTTTGAAGTATTATAATTAATGATCACTTGACATGAATATCTTTTTAAGTAATCTATTTTTAAAAAAAAATCATTTAAATAATTCAATACTTTTAAAATTTGTTGTTTATGAATACTTAGATCAAACATATTATTTCTTAAGTTTGCATTATAAATTTTTACATAATTTTTTTTATTTCAGTTAATATATATTGATTTAAATAAATAAATTTAGATTTAATCTTGATGTTCACGTATATTGTATAAATTATATAAAGATTCCAAAATTAAAAATAATTATGAGATATATGTTTAATTAATATATATTACAAAAATTATAGTATTAATATTTGTTCATATTTTATATTTCATTCAACAGCGCGAAGTGGAATATCTTTTACAGTAAAACCTTCATAAATTAATACTCAATAAATTAATAATCTCTCTAAAATAATATTTTTCTCCGGTCCCGGCTTGGGCCAATGAAAAAAAATCACCAATTTCGATAAGATATTAAGATGATATATTTCCAGAACACCCTATGTAAATATATGGTCCCATTAATATCATAAATTAATAATTGTTCGAAAGTACAAATACATCTAAGAAAATATAGTGAAATATAACTCTGTTATGTTCTGTTTTTTCTTAAAATTTAAATCAAGTTGAAGTTCATCTCTAACTTTTCTTATTGCATCCAAGAGCTCTGATGTTGTCTTTTAAAACTGCACCATAAAATCGTGATGAATTCGAGATGCAATAAGTGCTTCCTTACGCGTACTAGTTTCAAAGATATAGTATCATCTTTCACTTCATCATCAACATTATCTTTTTCCATATGTCAAAGCTTTTGACCTTTTAACATGTATCACTTTCACCCGGATAATCCAATAGGTTATTGATATCCAGTTTATTGTGATAACCGAGATCAATCGTGACCTCAAGTTCATGAATAACGTTTTCACAAGTGGGTTCATTCAAATTCTCTGAGATTGCATCCCCCCAATGAATTTTTTAGTGTAGAAAAAAATTTGTTATTGTCTCTTGCTGAACATTTGTTGTCCAAACAAGGATTGCAAAACTGATAGAATCTAAAATATTAATCTTTGTTGGATCAATTTGTCCCACTTCATAGCCTTATAATATCCTACGATAAAATTTGTTATGATAAAACATCTTGAAAATTATTATTATCCCAGCATCACAAGGTTGAATTTTGGATGTCATGTTGGGTGGCAAGAAAAATAATTCAACATTTTGTAGTCCTTCAATATTTCTATTATCGGCTGGTCAATATCTATCATAAGCAAAACTCGCCTACCATTCATTTTGTGGCCAAACCAACGAATATATTCACCCAAAAGCACACTTGCCATCATATGTTTTTTTGGTTTGCGCGATTGGTACAATTCAATAAATATGATACATACAATGATTTTGATATAATCAAAATTAACATTCATTAAATCTCAAACTATTCTTTGAATTAATATTATTTATTTATCGATTAAATAATATCTCTATAGAATAATAAAATTTTAGAGTCCCACCTATATTAATCAATTGACTTTAAAGCTTAGATTTTTTTATTATTTTATTTTACATTTGAATTTTTTTATTTGGAAATCAAATGAGTTCAAATTTAAAATGTCTAAGGAGTCGTTTGTTGTATAAAAATAATGTTAGATTTGATAGCAAAAATAGATTCAAGAAGCAAAAATAGAGAAAGAGAGGCAGTAAACGTGGAAAGAAATTTGCTTGACTGATATACTTCAATGCTGCTACTGCAGTCTTTTTTATAGCAAAATAAAAAACAGACTTAGACTAAAAATTAGGAATTAGCTTACAAAGCTTTCTCCTGAAAACTAGACAACAACCCACGTATAAAAAACAACTTCCTAAAGACCAGGATAAACCTATCAGATAGGAGTCTTATTTACTACCAGCTATTAGTTAACTAACAGGACTCATTTAACAATAACATCCTCCCTTAAACTGAAAGCTCTCATGCTTCAGTTTAAGTTCAACTTCTTGAAATCTTCCATAGTTCCAATTCCAATCAACCTCCTCAAATTTTGGAAAGGAAACAACCTGAGAGGCTTGGTGAAGATGTATGCCAGATGGTCTTCAGTTCGGCAATATTTCAACACTATTGTTCCTTCGTCGTTGAGATCTCGCAGAAAAAAATACTTCACGTTTATGTGCTTGCTCCTTCCATGTAGCACATGATTTTTTGATAGCTTGATGGCTGAGTTGATGTCGCAGAAAATTGTAGTTGCTCTTTATTGTTTGAATTGTAGTTCTTCAGTAATTCTTCTTACCCAAACGCTTGACAAGAACAAGCTGTAGCAGCAACAAATTCTTCTTCAGTACTCGATAAAGTGACAATATTTTGCTTCTTGGAAGACCACGAAACAGCCCTCGTGCCTAGCATAAAAACATAACCAGAAGTGCTCTTTCTGTCGTCTTGATTTCCTGCATAGTCATTGTCTGTAAAGCCAATCAAATCTTTCCTGCATAGTCGCTGTCCGTAAAGCCAATCAAATCTGACTTTTCACCTTTCTGGTAGAAAATGCCAAAATCTTTCGTTCCTTATAAGTAGCGGAGAATTCTCTTTGCTGCTAACAAATGCATCTCCGTTGGACTCTCCATATATCTACTTACAAGACTTACTGCATACATAATGTCGGGTCTTGTGGCAGTTAGGTACATTAAACTGCCCACAATTTGTTTGTAAAGCGTGCTATCCACCTTCGTTCCTCTCCCAGCTTTGTTTAGTTTTAAGCCTAACTCAATTGGTGTGTTGGTGGGATTATAGTTCAGCATCTTGAACCTGTCTAAAATTTCTCGCGCATACTTCTTTTGGAAAATAAATATCCCATCATCAGATTGCACCACTTCTAATCCAAGAAAGTAATGCATTTTATCAAGATCAGACATCTCGAACTCACCCATCCTAGACTTCTTGAATTCCGCAAATATGGCACTATCGTTCCCAGTATATATAAGATCATCAACATATAAGCATACAATAAGCATTTTTGCATCATCCCCAATCTTCACAAAAAGTGTATGCTCATATGGACACTTTTGAAAACCCATTTTCAGAAAATAAGCCTCAATGCGACTATACCAAGCTCGGGGAGCTTGTTTTAGTCCATAAAGGGCCTTCTTTAAGCGATAAACTTTATGCTCATTTCCAACCTTAACATAACCAGGAGGTTGTTCGATAAATATTTCTTCCTCCAAATATCCGTGTAGGAAACCTGATTTAACATCCAACTGGAAGATAGACAATGAATTTTGCGCCGCCAATGCAATTATCATTCTGATGGTATCATGCCTTGCAACTGGAGCATAAACTTCAGTGGAGTCCACACCGTACTCCTTCTTGTATCCCTTAGCCACCAATGGCGCCTTATATTTGTCAATTTTGCCATTTTCCTTCAGTTTCGTCTTGTAGACCCAGTTGACGCCAATGGTTTTCTGCTTCTTAGGAAGATCAATAAGCTCCCAAGTATCGTTACTCTCAATAGCTTCGATTTCAGCATCCATCGCCTTTCTCCATTTTTCTTCTCTAACAGCACTCTCAAAAACTGTAGGATCGCAGTCTGCAAATAATGCAAAATGAGTAATTGTATCATCATTTACCTCAATTCCTGTTACCTCATAGTTTGACATCCATGCAGGCCTTCTTCGAGTACGTCGAAGTGACTGAGCTGCAGAATCAGTTTCTTGCAAAACTGTTAGAAAATCACCACCAGGTGTTTCTGTAATTTCAGCGGTTGTAGGAGCATAATCCTCTGAATTTCCAGGTATTAAGGCCGGATCTTCGAGTTCATTCTCAAATAGGACTGGGGTAGGCTGCTGCATATTCCAATCCCAAGTAGTTTCTTCATCAAAAACAACATCTCAACTGATCACAATCTTTTCTGTTTGTGGATTAAATAACTTATATGCCTTGAATGTTTCACTAACACCAAGAAATACACACTTTTCACTTTTATCATCGAGCTTCTTCCTTTTCTCATCTGGGACATGTGCATATGCAATGCACCCAAAAATTTGAAAGTGATCTAGCAGGCCTTCTTCCACTCCACGCCTCCTCTGGAGTCATGTTCTTAACAGAAAATGTAGGACTTCTGTTCAAGACGTGAATGCTCCAAGTTATCGCTTCTGGCCAAAAACTCTTTTTCATTTTTCCATTTGTCAGCAAACTCCGAACCATATTAAGTATGGTTCTATTTTTCCTCTCCGATACACCATTTTGTTGTGGTTTATATGTTGTTGTAAGCTCTTTTCTAATGCCATCAGATTCACAAAAATCATCAAAAGCTTTAGAGCAATACTCGCCACCACGATCCGTCCGAAGAGTCTTAATTTTTTCCTGTCTCATTTTCTACATGAACCTTGAAGCTTTTAAATGCTTTAAAAGCATCAGATTTTTCATGTAAAAAATAAACCCAAGTTTTTCGAGAAAAATCATCAGTAAACTTAATAAAGTATCTTTACCTCCATTAGAAAATGGTTTGATTGGTCCACAAATGTCTGAATGTATTAGCTCCAAAACATCATTGGCTCTCCACGACTTTCCTTTTGGAAATTGAGAACGATGTTGTTTGCTAACAACACATTTCTCACAAACTTGCGATGGAATTGTAGTTTCAGGAAGACCTATCACCATATTTTTTGTTGGAGAACTTTTAATCCCCCAAAACCCAAATGATCATATCTAAAATGCCACAACCATGACGGATCTCTAACTTCTGCTTTCAAACAACAGTAACTATTCTGTATCTTCAACGGAAACAACCTGTTTGAACTCATTTTCACAACAGAAATAACTTCTCTAGTAGGATTATAAATCTCACATGTACCTTTCTCAATAGTTATAACATATCCTTTTTCTTGCAATTGACCAACACTTAGCAGATTGCTTTGCAAAGCAGGAACATATAGCACATTTGAGATTGTTTCTTCAAAACCATTCTTGGTTCTAATCTTAATATCACCCTTTCCAATTGCACTCACACTGGAAGAATCGCCAAAACTAATTGTTGAACGGAAGTCTTCATTCAAAGAAGAAAAAGAAGACTTACTTCTACATATGTGATTGCTGCAGCCCGTATCCAAATGCCAAACGTTTTGTTCAGGTTCCTTCTCTCCTTGGACTGTCATCAACAATGTCTCAACTTCGTTACTTTCAGCAAAATTTGACTTCTCATCCTTGTCATTAGGCAGCCTGGTATAACATTCATACTTATAATGACCAAATTTATGACATCGATAGCATTCTACTTTGGATTTGTCAAAATTCATTCCTCTTCCTTTACCATGGTCATCATTGGCTCTAAAATTTCTACTGCCGTCTTTGTTGCCTTCATCTCTATATCCTCGATCCCCTCTTCCTCTTCCTCTACCTCTAAAATTTCAAAAACGAGTATTAGTAGAATCCTTCAAAGCCTGCTCTTCGGAAGTTGAACTGCGGTTCATTTTTTGCTCATGTACCAATAAAGAACTTTGCAACTCGTCAAGCGATAACTCGTCTATATCTTTGGACTCCTCAATGGAGCAAACAACATAGTCATACTTCGGCGTCAGGGAGCGCAATATTTTTTCAACAATTGTGACATCAGTCATTTTTTCACCATGAAATCGCATTTTGTTGCTAATCTCCATTGTTCTAGCGCAGTAACTTATTACAGACTCTCCTTCCTTCATCTACAACGTCTCAAAATATCTTCTCAAGGATTGAAGTTGTGCACGCTTCACTCTAGCAGTACCTTGATACTTTTTCTTCATCGAATCTCAAAAATCCTTAGAAGTTTCTTTGCAAAGAATAGTTTCTAGGATGGGACGATCGATAGCTTGAAAGAGATAGTTCTTTGCCTTCAAATCTTTCAACTTTCTTGCTTTGAACTCCGCCTTTTGAGGATTCGTTAACGCTTCGCCTTCCGTAGGAGATACAATTCCGTCCACGACAATTGGCCAATATTCCTTTTGACCGTAAGAAGTTCTCCATCAACATACTCCAATGCTCGTAGTGACCATCTAAAATGGAATAGTTGCTTGAACGTAATTGCTTTCTGAATCCATAAACTAGCAATATTTCTCTCTGTTTTTTTTCTTTTGGATCTTACTTAGCTCTGATGCCACTCATAGCAAAAACAGATTCAAGAAGCAAAAATAGAGAAAGAGAGGCAGTAAACGTGGAAAGAAATTTGCTTGACTAATATACTTCAATGCTGCTACTGCAATCTTTTTTATAGCAAAATAAAAAACAGACTTATACTAAAAATTAGGAATTAGCTTACAAAGCTTTCTCCTGAAAACTAGACAACAACCCAAGTATAAAAAACAACTTCCTAAAGACCAGGACAAACCTATCAGATAGGCGTCTTATTTACTACTAGCTCTTAGTTAACTAACATGACTCTTTTAAAACTAACAAGATTGAGTGCATTACCGATACTTGCATTAATTATGTACTGTTTGGTTTGGTGTATTGAATTGCATGCATTGCATAAAAATATTACTCTCTCCGTCCCATTTTATATGGAAAAATTTGACCGGGCACGGATTTTAAAAAATAATGAAGACTTTGAAATATTTACTAAATTGTCCTTCAAAAAAGTAAATTCACGTTTCTCTATCCTCATAAATGTATTAGGTATTATCTTTAAAATTACATGGGACCAACAAAGGTAAAGAAGGAATTGTACCTTTAAATACTTACCTTATAAGGAAATGTAACATTCTTTTTGGGACAGACCAAAAAGGAAATGATGTCACATAAAATGGAACAGAGGGCTCCACAGTTATGATGGAAAAGATGTAAATAGAGTTTTGAGGGGTACATAATTGAGTGTTTATCCATGTTAATGCACGCATTAGATCTCTTATATTACTAATACCCAAAAAAAATCATGGTATTAGTAATACACACCTTAATATACGATAGGATGTATATTAATACTGCAAGTATTACTTATATATAGGTTGGAAAAGTATATCAAACAAGATACTATTAATACATAGAGTTAGTGCATGCATTATCTCTCCTTATACTATCTACCAAACCCCCCATTATTAATAATGGATTGATATTTATCAGTTACCACTCCATCTAAAATTTTAGTAGTAATTGATGTACTTACTTTTTGAAAGACCTTCACTTGATATATGACATTGGTTTTGAGGTGCGATATTCCGGTGCACATTGAAAAGCCCTACCTTGAGGGTTAAATGTTTTTTTTTTTTTTACCAAAAACAGTTTAAGTGCCTTTTCATTATATAGGTTGCAATACAAATATATTGATCATTATAGCGATTACGTACTCTGTTCTAGTGATAAGAACGCGATGTTTGAATTAGATACACTTCAGGAGTTCGAACATAATACATCCAAAGAGGATCTGAAATCTCACACGTATGACTGAGCAGAAAAAAGACGAAGTAGATATATACCTTAAAGAGACAGTCAGGGTTAAGCACCATATTAACACTTGGATGAAACCAAATATTCTAAAGTATAATATAAAAGAATTATGTATGTATTGTTATTATTAATTTAAAAGGAGAAGGGTATAAAATGTCCCTCAAGTATTTGAATTGCTACAAAACTATCCTCCATCCACCTATGGGCCCTAAAATACCCTTGATGTCCACATTTTGGCTAAAAAATATCCTCGATGTTAATCTTCATACTCATATTTGCCCTTATTTTTAATTGCTCCTTTAAAGTAAATTTATTAAATATTTATTTATTATATTGCCTAATGTGATTTGTTCAAATTTAAACTCTTCTCAAATAAATAACAAAAATGACATTTTTGAAAATTCTATCTTTCTATAAAATCACTTATGATTCATATTTTGACTCATTTGAAAATAATATTGAAAAAATAAATTCATGATATCTATCTATTGGCCTATTTTAAATCACCCCAATATATTATAGCATAACCCAACTCATAAATGGGGATCCAACTATAATCCATGTTTACTCCGATTGATTTTCCATCTAAAAAAATTATTACTTTCATTAACATAAATTTTTCTCTCAATTATCACATTGTCTTGTTCATTTCTCTTTTATTCCTTTCTTTTTATTCTCTTATTCTTAATTAGGATATTCGTGACTCCAATTTGAAATGAACTCACATATTTATATTCTTTTAAGTAGTATTATTTTCATGATGGGATTAGGATGGGGATAGAAGAAATGATTATTTTTATTCTTTTATTTTTAATTTTGGGTACACAAAAAAATGTAATCATTGTACATATTTGCTTGATTAAGTCGTCTTTTATTGAACTAATTATTTATATATGCCTCTTTATTTTCCTCCTTTTTGTCTCTTCTTGTTTGTCATAAATATTTTAAAAAACAAACTGTGGACAATACCCAAATAGAAAAAAATGGAAGAGATACGAAGTGAAGGGTTGGGGAGGGAGCAGTTTAGAGATCTGTAGAATGCCTAAACATTTTCTAATTTTAAATTTACGATGGAATTCAAAATCAAGTCAATCACATGAGCTTATATGTTAACGAATTATTTTTTATGGAAAAGGGGCTAAAATGCCCTTAAATTATGAGATTTGATACACTATTACCCTCCAACCACCTAATGAGTGTGATACGTTGGACATAAGAGTATTTTTTGAGTCAAAAGGTGGACGTCAAGGGTATTTTAGGACCGATAGGTGGATGGAGGATAATTTTATACCAATTCAAATACTTGAGGGGCATGTTAGGCCCTTCTATGTAATATAAATTTTCTTGTTAATCTCTTACTAATTATTATGTTCATATCTTTAAAATTTTATTATTAATGTAATTATAATAAAAATAACATTTATTATAATTACATTTATTAATGTAATTATAACAAAACAAATTCTAGGTGGATGGATGGTAGAATTTATGATTACTTTTTATTTCTTAACTTGTCTAATATACTTCAATTTGAATCAATCATGTTTTAATATTGGTTTTGTAAGATTGTCTTAAATTCTATGAGATATTTCATTAAACATTTCAAGCCCAAATAATTAGATTTTCAAATAGTTAAATTTTAAAAATAGTATTGTCTCAACTTTGAATGTCTTCTAAAAGTAACAATCACTATAATATTAATTTTTTTGATTAAAAGTATTATGATATATTATATAAGTAAAAAAATAGTACTAGATCTTATTGACATATATTCAATGAAGTAAAATTTTAATTTTATTTTAAAACACTTTTAGAATAATTTTGATTGTTATGTAATGATTGGTTCTATTGAAAATGTTTTTAAAACTATATATCAATAAGAGAGATGTAAAGATTTACGTTTTTATGTAACTTACAATAATTTATAATATGTTTATTCTTTTCTTGCGAAATGTTACTAGAGATATACTAACAATTGAAAAAATAATAATTATTAAACTATAATCAATTACAATGTTTTTTTTTAGAATTAATGAGGGTAAAATATATCTAAACAATTAAATAAACATAACTCTTTTTTTTCTTAATATTGGCTTTAGACATCCCATTCTATTGAGTCTCCGATCCTAGGGTGTCACGACCCGAGAGCACCCCGAGTCGTAACACGGCTTATTCGACTTCATTCATTCATCACATAGTCTACTAAATAGTGCGAAATTAAAACATTTGAATCAAAATCATAAGACTAAAAAATCATCACCATATAAAAAATATTTATACGCATGCGGAATACTAGTCTCACATGGCCTACTTAGACCCAATTTCAAAGAACATACTAGGGACACAACCCTTTACAATAAAGTGGAATACTACAAGCCTATTACAAAGTTTTAACAAAAGAAACTACAACATAGAATCTGTGTCCTCGACATATGAGGACATACCAAAAGTCTTGAGAGAAACTCTAGTCCCGAGCTTCACTATAGAAAACACATCACTTGCAAACACCTACACTTGTAGTAAAACATAGGAAAAGAATGGGGTTAGCACAATTATGTACTAAGTATGATGATCATGCAAAAAAGGACATTTATTTGAGATATATGCTTTTCATGCTATTTTTGATAAAATCCATAATCTACATGTATAAGAGACGCATTATAAATCAATATCCACATACAAGACAATATCCACATCATAAGCATGCTCAACTATTGCCAATATTCAACACATACCTCTTTGTCAAATAGACCATTTCACCATCTTGGACCCTCCACCTAAAGTAACCTTAAGACCCACCTAAGTAAGACATGTAGGGGCAGCCATACTACCTCTTCATGCCACACCTAGGTGTTCCTCAAGGCTACAATCGATAAGAGCCCTTCTAGTCCAACATAACATGCTAGTAAACTCATTCTATCAACATAAGTTACTAGTTCAACATTTCATTTATTAGAGACATTTCAGGACACATTCATGCATTTAGAGGACTTGCACATAATAGTCATTAATACTTAGGGAACTCAATTTAGCTCCTTCTAAGCCTACTCGTGCCATGTGTAGATAGCATCTCATACTACTACCTACACATTGTAGAACCTATCAAGTAACTAGAGTGCACATCACACATGACGGGAATAAGTATTAACCGACATAGATCATACTAGCTAGGCCTGAAATCCGGTGTCATAAGACCCCACGCCATGGAAGCTGTTCCACTTGCCAAGGATATAACTAATACACAACCCATGTTGGCACATGGTTTAGGGGATTTCCAAAGATGTTCATTGGACTCTAGTCCACTAGGTCTACCGACCCATAGTACTTATACCAAGAAGGGCACCATGCTTAGGTCTAACAGATCAAGGTTCGTTAGGATATCTCATTGACTTTCTTAGAGAAGGTCTTCTACCGTTCTGGCCCAGCATATCTAAGTCTATCATTTCATCCCAAAAAGGAGGTCTTTACCCTTATGTCTACCGCTTCAAGGTTTTACATTCACTTAGGGGTCTAGACTCATCATGGATGTCACCAATCTTAGTCTACCGGTTCATGACGTAGCCTAGAGGCCTCATTCATTCATAGAAAGGTACCAATACTAGGTCTACCAATCCTAAACATTTATTCATTCATTACTCAAGAAAAAGATGCCTAATTCTTCCAAGTCAAGAGATCACATTTAACAAGTTTCATACATCAAGGAGAGGCACCAAAGTCTACCAATTCCAAGAGATCATATTCAAGAAGAGGCACCTAAATATACCAAGTTAAGATACACATCACATTATAGAAACCTTTCACATTCTAACATCAACACATATGAGCATTAAGAGAGAATATACTTCAATCACAATACCATAACACTTTATGCAAGATCTCCTTGAGACCCCATGAATACCTTCAAATTATACATTCACATATACCTTAACGTGATAATACTTCAATTAACCATGTAATGCCTTCAAGGCCAAGCTCACAATACGTACACAATAAGTAAACATCTTCACCATAAGTGGCTCAAACCATACAAGAACAATTCCAATATAGTAAGAGAATTAGGTCAACTTACCCTTCACCCAAACAATGATCACCATTACTCAAGTCTCCAACAATTCATCATAATTAGATATAGATAACAAAAGATAATAATAGTACAATACAATCTAAGAACAATTCTAGCAATATCCCATCATAATCATAAAACCCACTTTATAAGTCAAGTTTAGGATTTAGTAAAATCATGGGTTCATAGAGTTTTTCACCTTAAAATCACAAATTAACAATCAATATAATCATAGTTTATCAGTTGAAAATGTTTGATGCAAGAACCCAAGAGTTTGAGTAAGAATTGGGTTTTTTCACAAATTTTGAAATTATGAAATCTATTTTGAGATTGACTCTAGGGTGAAAATTGCCCTAGATAAAGGATCACCATGCCTTATTGGTTGAATCCTCCACGAAATTGAAGAAAAAAGAACTTGAAATCCAAACCCTAGCTTGATCCTTGACCTTGACCTTCAATGGTATTTTAGAGATAACTATTTGGGAATGAAGAGTTTTGATTTAGGTGTAGAAATCTAAATGAGGGTTTAATTATTTTAAAACACTTAGTATACCTAAAAATACATAAAATAATTTCCCATGCATATAATTGGTCAGGGGTGTAATTCGCCAAACAACCCTTGGCTTGGCCGACTTGCACTAGTGAAACAGGTGTGACCTACGAAACCTCCACCTACGGACCGTAGGTGGAGTGACGGACCGTTCTATGGGTTCGTACTTTTTGGTCATAAACTTGGCTAAGGGAGATAAGGCTCCCTAGGCTAAGTCTTGACTTACGGAGGGAGACTTACTCACCGTAAGTGGATCTACTAGCCGTAAGTCATGGTCGTAGGTCACCATTTTTTCGGCAGTTTGGGGGTTTGATTTAGGGTCCTCCTCAAGGAACCTTAGGGTGGTCCTTGGGGAGTCGTACCCGGAATTTTAACCCCTACACATGTTCATCTAGGTACTAACACTTCTACAAGTTTTAGATCTTAATCAACCCACAAACTTTAATGACAATACAAGAACACACTAACACCAAAAGACTAGTTTTTGGACGTCATGGACGTCGCTTTACGTTTGACCTATAAAACCACCAAACTAACTTCCAAAGCCACTTTTAATAATTTGTACAAGTTTACCTACTATACACTAACATGTGAGGCTCTAGTTTCACTAGTTCGCTTTTAGAGTCATTACACCTAGACACAAATTTTCATTGCATGAGACATTTCACCAGAAGTCTTGAAAGGATTTCAACGATGAGGAGTTTTTTTGTTAAAGAACGACAGATTGATTCTTGCATTGAATTTGATTTAGAACCATTTGTGGGATTGCTCCTGATAGTTTCTTATGCATTGTACATTCCATTGATGAAATTTTCCTCTGACTAAAAAAATCCAACTGAAATGTGATGAATCTTGTCAAAACCTATATATGAGCAATTCCAAAATAGTTCCAATTAAGTGCAAAATTTCGTCTTTGACAACTGATCTCACCATCGAAATCCTGTCAAAACGACCGGTGGAAAGTCTCTTGTGTTGCAAGGCTGTGTCGAAGTTATGGTTTCAATTGATCTCAGATTCTGAGTTTATCAAAACCATCTCACAGTATCTGTTAATAAGAAAGAAAATAGCAACCGGATGCTCATCTTTGATTTTCACGTAGTTCACTTCTCGATTAAAGATTCTCCTCTTTCTTCATATTTTATGCGATCCTTTGTTTCATTAGTTCAGTTAGAATATCTCAATGACTCATACATCCCTATAGATCAAAGAAGAAAGCCTCATTCTAATTAGCTTGTTGACTTGGTTAATGGATTATTATATTTTTTAATAGAAAACCATGTTATATTCCTAGGTCCAAATTAGATGTCATCTATTGAAGTTGCATTTTTTTTTTAATCAGAAGAAAATGTTTCCAATAATTTCTTTGTTGGGTTGTTTAGGGGAAATGATATAAGATTACAAGAGATTTTTATTGAATTGTAATGATTCGGAAGGTCATTTTTACAAGTTTTTATAATACTATTATTTTACCGTTGTCCAAAGGCAATTTTGATCATTCAATGTAGTTAATTTTGAACTATTCATTTAATTATAGTTAATTAATTGACGACTAACTTTTAGATTATTAATTTATTTTGTGATTAAATGGCTATGTTCGTAAATTATTTAATATCATATACCACGTATGTTAGGTATAAAACTGAATTTAAGTAGAAATGATTTTAAAAAGTTAAAGAATAATATCAAAAAGATTTCTAACAGGGTTTTTTTTAAAAAAAATATTAAATGCCAAATCTAAAAACAACTACTTGTATATTTCATCAAAGTAAAAAATCAAGTTTAGTTTTGTGTATTTGTTACTTGTCATTTGTCTATAGGAAAACTTGAATCCAAGGTAAAAAATTCTTAACTCAGTTTTAAAAATAATAAATATTATTTTCCTTGACAAATCATATTTAGGTGTCTATCTCACACTCTAAAGAGTTTAGGTGTGAAATAAAAAAAAATGAATATTTTAGATGTGTTTTTGATATTTAACTTTTTAAAAATATTTTTTTAATAATTCTTTTATTCTAATTTTCCCTATCGTATGTATAAGACCACACAATTTAAGAGAATTTGGTACATATCTTTGGTCTAAAATTTTAAAAAAAGATTATTTTAGAATTTCGTATTAAATTAAAATCAAACAAATCAATTTAAACTGAACGAATAATACAAAACTAATGTATCGAATATATAATTATTTGAAAATCAATTCTCTTTAATCATATAATTTAAAAATCAATTAAAAACAATTGACTTTGAAACTTAGCTTCTTCTTTTTTAACTTTAAATTTTATATTTGATATTTATTTTGAAGTTCGATTAATTTTTTTTTGAATCAAGAAGTTTTATCTTAGAGATTAAACACTTTCTAAAAAAGAAAATTTTATACTCATCGCTCAAATTTGAAATGTCTTAATTCATCATGGATGGATATCAATTAAAACTCCCTCCTAAACTGTAGTAGTAATTGATCCACTTACTTTTTAAAAAACTTTCACTTGATATATGATATTCGCTTTGGAGTCCGATAATTCGATTTACATTGAATAGTGCTATCTTGAGAATTAAACACTTCTTATCAAAAATAATTTTATTCTTACCATACATATCAGAAAATCTAATCAAGCATGAAAAAGTACTAACTCATTACCACCCCAACACAAATGTTGGTAGTAAGTTAGTAACTTAGCTTATTGTTTTAGTAGTCTTTAACCCTCCAAATAATAAGAAAATAAATGAAAAGAGTCAAATATATCTTCAAAAGTATGTGAAATCGAGAAAATATAACTTTAATAATAAAATTAATATTTATTTAATATGTAAAAAATTATTTCTCTCTTTTTTCAACTAGTGTTATGTTACCACTGAATGCAAACACCAATTTTAAAGTCTAGATATTAATAAGAGTGTTGTTATATTTCTTTTATATAGTAACAGTGTAAATAATATATTGATTTATACTATTAAGAGAAGGCCATTCTTCCAAATAATGTTGGAGATTTATCCCTTTACCAATTAAGAATATTTATGAGATGACCTGTCATCAAATGTTTTTCATTGGAGAAGACAAGAGATCTCAAACTTGGCGTAGTGCATCATATCTGGCATACAAGATTCTCTATTGCTAAATGCAGAGACTAGTGTGCTTAGAAAGATCTAATTTTGGTGAATAATCTAAGAGAAGGAAAAAAGAGAGGTTGTTTTGAAATTATTAGGTGGTACTATACTCTAGAAAAATAAAGATGTACACATCTACCGACAAGGTTGTGGTGGAGTTGTAAGTACTCCTTCATTCTTAACTAGAGGTCTTGAGTTTGAGTCCCTTGTATATGGAGTCGCCTTTGTTAGATAGCGGTTTACCCCTCATTAATGTGAACTTTCTGGTGTGAATTTGAATTGAATCGGACTCTAATGTGGCTACCAAACAGCAGATTAAAAAAAGAGATCTATACAACTCTTTTGTAATGGTCAAATGAGTAAATAAAATCAAGATCTTTCATTTCAAATTTAGATTTCATGAATGCTCTATATTTAAAAACAAGCATCTGTGCGGATCCAAAAAAGGCAATGTCATCAACATAAATAAGAAGTATCAAATTAGCATTTTCTTGAAAAAATATGAACATGCTATGATCGGACTTCAGAGATAGATTGCTTAAAACCAAGGTCCAAAGATTAGTTGCAAGTTATAACTTATAACTGATTAGAAAAATTAATTCAACTTTCAATTTTTGTCACGACCCAAAAATAGGTGTGATGGCACTCGTCTTATCCCACCAAGACAAGTCAACCTAAACCCCAACATCTAACAAAGTGTGGAAATAAACAACAATCCAACAACATTTTTCACTATGAAAACAAGTCAACTTAATTCAATCCCCAAAATCAGGTTGTCACGTGCACAAACCTCTAATGTAAATACTATAATTGAAATAAAAATACGAGTCTATAATGAAGTTATCTTTCAAGTAAAAACAAAGTCATAAAATGGAGTAGGAAAATTCGCTGAGATGACAAGCAGCTAACCCACAATCCTCCACAAGATTCCTCGGAAACGAAGAGAAAGGAAGGTATCATGAAGATCTGGGCTCGTAACCTACAAAAATTTGTAGAAGCAAAGGGTGAGTACCAAACCACGCTGTACCCAACAAGCAAACCTCTAAACACAAGTTAAGTGAACAAAATACGGGTACTCCTTACACCCTATCTGAACCTCCACACTACAGCCTAACATTTCAGAGTTTATCAAGCACACAACTCAACAACCACATTCTATCAGTTTACATATTCTCAATAACAACTCAATATTCAACAGTCACAAGTTTCACAGAAAAACACTCACAAGATCAGCAAAACATGTGTTCAAGTTCATTAATAATAAAAATGTGTAATGCCATGAGATGCATTGTCAAGTATAGTGATGCATGTATTCCCTAACGATACACACCCGCTGTCTCTCAGTCTGGGATCCATGGGGGACATATTTGTCCATGCATCTATTGCGGCGCACGACACGACCCTCGATAATAGTAACCATCGCGGCGGGCGATACGTCCCTCGAAATATAATATCCATCGCGATGCACGATACGACCCTCGAAATAGTACATTCTCTTATCACATAACTCTTATCACAACCATGTTTCAGATGCAATGCAATGACATGCTCAAATAAAAATGAAGAGATAACCATTTTGATAACAAAGCACAATTTACTACTATGAATACAACACCAACAAATAAGCAACAAGTCTCCAAATCATTCTCAACACCACACAAGAAAATACACGAATTTCATACGCTTAACAAGGATTTAGAAATTCACTTGCCTTAGCCAATCGAATAATCACTCCGGAATTTGAGTCTTCCCTTTCCGTTGAGCTTCCGAATCGATGCAACCTATTCAAGTATATATATTCACTATAAGTTTTCGGAACTAACAACACCCACATTATTATGTGTTTAACCTTCACCTTAAGAAATCACCCAAATTTATAATCAAGTTCCTAAGTTTCAAGTTTATGGTTATGTCCCAATTCTTTTCCAATATCATAATTCGAATGATATTTGTATGAGTCAATAGATCTAATATTTAATCACCTATTTTATATACCAAAACTTAACTCATAATGTGATAATAATAAGAATTTAACCAGTAACTAAGCATTCAGTGAGAGAACACAACTTCATAATCCCAAAAAAATTCATTTGCACCCACCGAATCTACTCTTCCTAATTTCCTAATTGCTACCCACACATGTTCATCAACCAACACCCATTACAATACATTTTAAAAAAATATTAGTCACAATAATTTTCAGGGACCCACGCAGCACACAATAAGGCCTATTTTCTTTCAACCCATTAATGACTAACATTTATTTTACTTTTTTTTTTCTTTTTCCCAATGATCCAACACTACACATAACATTAATAATAAACAAATCATTAAATTTCAAATTTATAATGTAACAATTAGAAAGCAACTAAAAATAATAATTGCCTGCTATTCTGCATCCAACAATATTTTTAATGGGTAATACTAAATGGCCAGAAAATTTTGGCCAGAATTTGGCCAGAAATGTAAAAAGACTAAAATAACCTTATTTTAAGTTTTACATTTATTTCCTCAATACTTTTCCCTCCAAACAAAATTAATTTTTGTCTATTTCCCAAATTCCTTGGACTACTAAATATTAACTATTTGGCTGCCAATGAAAATGAAAAATATTTATTTTTTTTTGTGTAGTTTATCTTTAAAAATAAGTATTGTTTAATTAATTAAAAAAAATGTACACTTTAATTAAAAAAATATTTTTGTAATTTTATTTTTATACATTTATATTTTTTTCATTATATTGCAAATTATGTTCTACATATACCCCTCCTCCAAACTCAATTATGATCCTAAGGTTTCAACTTTGAAAAATTATTTTTTCGCTTAAAATAAATTTCTTTATTGAAAAAAGACAATTAAATTTCTCATTAATAATAACTAAAAATGACTATCTTATCTACTAAAGATTATACTTAATTATTTTGTAATAAAAAAATTGTAAAATATAGTAATTAAGCATAGATTAAAAAAATTAATTAAATTATTCTTTAAATATAATCAACTAAATAGATAAGTCTATATAATGGACATATTTTGAGAGAAAAATTATATTGAAATTTCGATATTTTTAAAAATAATTGATGATAAGACATTCAAAACTATGTCATAAATAACACATTATTTTTTTATATTATAATCATTCCGTACAAGAATTAACATATATAGAAAATGGTGAAATTATTTCACTAATTTTAACAATGAATAAATAATCCAGTTATTCGAATAGTATTAATTAAGTGGATATTTCAAAACAAATGAATAAAAGATCACTCAATACCTACTTATCAATTATAATACTTTAAAATAGATGTATTTTATGTATATATTAATTTACAATATGTTTAACATGTATAAGTAAATTATAACATAACTAGGATATATATGTTTTAAAAATTATTTTCATTTATCTAAAATTTTTATATTTCAATAACGACAATCAAATCTCAAAATACTTTCGAGTTGATAGACATCGACA
The DNA here is from genome assembly GCA_016801875.1 of Solanum sitiens. NCBI lineage: Eukaryota > Viridiplantae > Streptophyta > Magnoliopsida > Solanales > Solanaceae > Solanum > Solanum sitiens. The sequence continues at coordinate 427,949 of JABWTJ010000073.1, read as the reverse complement.
CATTATAAAATCCATAATTTAATTTTCTTAAAACATAGTAATCAAATATGTAATTTAAATTTTTTAAATATGTAGTTTAATTTTTAAACATGTTGTTGTAAATATGTAGTTTAATTTTTTAAAACATAATAACCAAACATAAACTTTAAATATGTAATTTTTCAACATTAATGTGTAGTTATCTTGGGTTGTTGTTAAATAGGATCGACACTTATAAACCGTATGATTTTTAGTATTTCTTTAATGTGTTGATGTTTATCAATTCTAAAGTATTTTGATTTTTGATTGTTATTATTGAATTATTTTACATTATATATATAAAAAAAGTATTTAAAATTTAATTTAAATAATTATTTAAATAGGTAATTTAAATTTATTTATATAATAAATGCAGTAAAATTACTTAATTTTAAAAAATATTAATCCGTTCAAAACAAATATTAATTTGAAAGAAAAAAATAATATTGTGACTACAACTATGTATACTTAATATTTTTGCAGATCATTTAATAGCAAACATTTTTAATAAATAACAAATAATACTACTAAAGAAAAATATATATGTGATGAAACTTAAATCTAGTTCATGTTAAATTTGTATTGTCATTGTCATCGGAGAACTATAAAGATGTTTTTCTTTCAAATTTTTTTATAAAGTTTATTTTGAAATCACAAAAAACTCTCTATATCCTTTTTATGTTATTAAATTTTTTTAATGAAACACCATCAAAAATTTTATAAATTTTTTTTGTATATGTCTCTAGTAGTGAAATAAAAAATAAAAATTAATTTTAATGAGTCTTTTTTGTATATGACATGATTCATATGTTATCGAAAATATGAAAATAATCACATAATAGAGGAAACATGATGATAATTTTAGTTTTCTTCTTATTTCGCTCACATAATTTTGAGTATAATTGGATAAAATATATTTTTATCATTAAGTTTTTTTCTAGAAAATCGGTGTATAACAATAACTCCTTTGAATAAATAAGAGTAACTCTTTAGCCAACTCGTCTAATTTTATATTTTTATATTTTAATATTTTAATTTAGATATAAATTATCTTTTCGCGATTAAAAATTATAAATTAAAATAGATAATTTAACCTTAGTTCTGTTTTATACTTTTAAAATTTTTCTTATCATTAAGGAATAAGAAATGAAAAAAAATACACTAAAAAGAATAAGTAAAAAGGGGGAAAATTGAATTATGTTTTTTTTGGTGAATTTTTTGGTTCTTTTCCCATGTTTAATTAAGAAATGATCAATAATTAATCTCACTAATCATTTTTAATGTATTGAAAACATAATTAAATAATACATTTAATGTTTAAGTTAAAGGGCAAAAATGTCTAAAAGTAAACTAGATTACAATGTGAACATATCATTTTACCATTTTGGCCAAATTCTGGCCAAATTTTTCTGGCCAAAAGGACTTTTCCATTTTTAATTTACATTGGTTCATATCCCCAGGCAATCATTGCCCATGATTACATCTTTTTAACAACAACCAAAGTTATAAAATAACTAGTAATTCTAGAATAGGTAAATTAATTCTTCTTTCTCTTTCTACCCATCATATACTAACATTTCTATATATATATAGATATATACTTATAATATTGTGTATTCATGCAGGTAATCCATCCAAAATTTCCATTCATTGAAAGCACATACCTGCACTCGTGATCGACGCCGCCTTTGGTCGGTTTTCTTTCCGCTCCTTCTTATTTTATTTTCTAAATTACATAGGTATTAAAACTAATAATTTCCACTAACCTATTTTATTATTTTAAACTTGTCCCACAATTACTAAAAATAATTAAATTACCCACAAATTAATTAACTATAGTTAAAAGACTATTCAAAATTTCCAAAAATGATTTTTCGGGTCCCGGTCATTACATTATCCACCACTAAAAATCATGTTCGTCCTCGAACATAAGGCGAAAGAAAGTACCTGAAGCTTCAAAAAGTTGAGCATATTTGGCACGCATGTTAGACTCTGTCTCCCAAGTTGCCTCTCCCACTGATCAGTGCTTCCACTGCACCTTCACTTAAGCAATCTCCTTGGTCCTAAGCTTTCGAACCTGCTAATCTAGTATAGCTATAGGCTCCTCCTCAAATGTCAAGTCTGGACCCAACCCCACAGAATCAAGTGAAATCACATGAGATTCATCCGAAATATACTTCTGAAGCTTAGAGACATGGAAAACAGGATGAACTACCGACAAACTAGGTGGCAAGGCCAACTTATAGGCTACCTCTCCCACTCGGCTCACAATCTTGAAAGGTCCAATGAATCTAGGGCTAAGCTTTCCCTTCTTTCCGAACCTCATCACACCCTTCATGGGTGATACTCGGAGCCAAACATGATCACCCTCCATAAACGCTAAGGCTCTAACTCTACGGTCTGCATAACTCTTCTTTCGACTCTGGGCTGTCAACAGTCTATACTGAATCATACGGACTAGCTTCATAGCATCTCTAAGCAAGTCTGTACCAAAAGAGTCCATCTCCACCGAATCAAACCAACCAACCGGAGATCTACATCGTCTGCCATACAACGCCTCAAATGGGTCCATCTGGATACTAGAGTGATAACTTTTATTATAGGCAAACTCTGTTAAGGGTAAATGTCGATCCCATCTAGCTTCGAAATCGATCACACACGCGCGGAGCATGTCATCCAACACATGAATCGTCCGCTCGGACTAGCCATCTGTCTGAGGGTGAAAAGCGGTACTCATATCTAACTTAGTACCCAGACCATGTTGTAATGCCTTCTATAAGTGAGAAGTAAATAGTGAACCTCGATTTGATATAATAGAAATAAGAACCCCATGTAGTCGCACAATCTGACTGATATATAGCTCGACTAACTTCTCTGCCATATACTTCACCCGAACAGGAATGAAGTTGGTAGACTTGGTCAGCCTGTCAACAACAACCCAAATAGAGTCATAACCACCCACTGTGGTAGGCAAACCCACAACAAAGTCAATAGTAATCCGCTGAGACTTCCAAGTAGGAATAGGCATCCTCTGAGATACACCACCGCGTCGCTGGTGCTCACACTTGACCAGCTGGCAAGTCAAACACCTCGAAACAAAGTCTGAAATATACCTCTTCATCCCACACCACCAGTAATGCTGACTCAGATCATGATACATCTTTGCTGCTCTCTGATGGATGGAATATCGAGAACAATGGGCCTCCTCAAGAATCAATCTAATCAACTCGCCCGTCTTGGTCACACAAATCCTGCCTCCAATCCTCAAAACACCAGAAGAATCAAGGAAAACCTCCTTTGATTCCCTTCTCAATACTTTGTCTCAAATGAGAATTAACTTCTCATCATCAAACTGGTGCGCACGGATTTGCTCAACTAAAGAAGATCGAGCATAAATAAAAGCAATCATCACATCACTCTTCTCTAATATGCAATCGGACAAGACTGTTAGCTAACATTTGAACATCTCTAGCCAATGGTATCTCCTCAATACTAGGCTCTGCAAGGCTCCACATGCTAGGAGTCTTCCTACTCAGAGCATCGGCCACAACATTGGCCTTCCCCGAGTGATACACAATGGTCACATCATAGTCCTTCACCAACTCAAGCTATCTTTGTTGCCTCAAATTCAAATCCTTTTGACTAAAGATGTATTGATGACTTCGATGATCAGTGAAGATCTCACAATGCACCCAATACAAATAATGACGCCTTAACTTAAGTACAAATACCACAGCTGCCAACTCCAAATCATGAGTAGGGTAGTTATTCTCATGGGACTTCAACTGCCTAGAAGCATAAGGAATCACTTTCCCCTTCTGTATCAACGCACCACGCAGTCCAACTCCTGAAGCAACAAAATACATAGTAAAGTCTACACCCTCCTCAGGTAGAGTCAACACAGGAGCCGAAGTCAACAAAGTCTTGAGCTTTTGAAAGCTCTCCTCACACTCATAAGACCACTGAAAACCCACATCCTGTCGAGTCAATCTAGTCAATGGAGCTGCAATAGTAGAGAAACTCTGAACAAATCATCAATAATGGTCTACCAATCCCACAAAACTCTGAATCTCCGTAGGTGAAGTAGGTCGCGTCCAGCCTCTAACTGCCTCAATCTTGGTTGGATCTACTCTAATACCCTCCTTGGACACCACTTATCCCAAGAATGCCACAGAAGTAAGACAGAACTCGCACTTTAAGAACTTGGCATACTACCTCTCTTCTCTCAACCTCTAAAGTACAATCCTCAAGTGTCGGACATGGTCCTCCTCAGTCTTAGAGTAAACCAAGATATCATCGATTAAAACAATCACAAAAGAATCAAGGTATGGTCGAAACACCCCATTCATCAACTCCATGAATGCTGCAGGACATTAGTCATGCGAAGGACATCACTAGGAACTCATAATGCCCATATCGAGTCCGAAAAGCTATTTTAGGAATATCTGATGCCCTAATCTTCAACTGATGATATCCGAACCTCAAATCAATCTTAGAGAACAATGATGCTCCCTGTAGATGATCAAATAAGTCATCAATACGTGGAAGAGGATACTTATTCTTCACTGTTACCTTGTTCAACTGTCTGTAATCAATACACATGCTCATAGTCCCATCCTTCTTCTGCACAAACAATACAGGGGCACCCCAAGGTGACACACTAGGGCGAATAAAACCCTTGCTCAATAATATCATGTAATTGATCCTTCAACTCTGCTGGAGCCATACAGTATGGAGGGATAGAAATATGCTTAGTTCCTGGATCCAAATCAATAGCAAAATCAATATCCCTATCGAGAGAAACACCTGGAAGATCAGAAGGAAATACATCGGAAAATTCCTAAACCACGGGAACAGAGTCCATGGGAGGTGGTTCAACACTAATATCCCGAATAAAAGCTAGGTAAGACAAACACCCTCTCTCCACCAATCTCTGAGCACGGATAAAAGAGATGACCTTGATAGGATAAGAACCACTAACACCCTTCCACTCAACCCTCGGAACACCAGGCATCGCTAAAGTCACAATCTTAGCATTACAATCAAGGACAACATGATAAGGAGAAAGCCAATTCATACCCAAGATAACATCAAAGATACCATCCCCAGAATGATTAAGTCTACCCAAGTGTCATACCCAGCCAAAGAAATAAGGCATGATCGATACACTCGATCCACCACTAAGGACTTACCCACGGGTGTAGAAACACAAATAGGTACAGTCATTCTATCACATATCATATCAAATTCAGCAGCAAAATAGGTAGACACATAACAGAATGTAGACCCTGGATCAAACAATACAACTGGGATGATACCTGTAATAACAACATCAGAGGTCTCCGCCTTAGGTCTCCCTGGGAAAGCCTAACAGTGGGCCCCTCGTCCACCTCCAGCCTGGGTGGTACCTCTACCCCCACTCTGCTGAGCTGCTACACCACTACTAGAAACTCTATCACCTCTACCTGACTGAACTCTGCCACGACCTCTACTTTGTGGTGCTGGTGGTCTAGTCTGAAATGAAGAATCAGGTCGAGGCCCACCACGACCCCTTTGAGAAGTATACTGCCGCATCAAGTGATCGTGATATCCATAAGTAAAGCAAAATCTCTGACCTGGGAACTGTTGTGTGGACCCTAAAACCCCACTATAATTTCCTCGCCTTGTAGGTCGCTGCTGTGAAACGTACGAGCCCTGACCCGGGCTATAAGAACCCCTAGATGTCTGAACACCCTCAGATGTCAGTATAAATGCATGAATGGTCCCCGCTGCTGAAAGAAACCACTCCCTCTTTGTGATCCCCTACCTCCAAATGAGGCACCATGAAACTGACCTGATGTACGGGCCCTTTTAGGTCACCCAAATTCCTCACTCTCCACCAATTCTGCCTCTTTGGCGGTGCTCACAATGGACTGGAAAGAAGCCCCCTCTCTAGATGCCCGAAACACAGTTGACCTGATAGAGAAAGTCAATCCCTTCTGCAGATCATCTCTGTCTCACCTGGAATAATGGCCAATGCATGCCTAGACAACTGGAAAAAACGCGCCTCATACTCTGTAACCGATAAACCATCCTATCTCAGATTCTCAAACCTCAAGCGACTCTCCTCTCTCACGCTCCAAGGGATTAAACGATAATAGAATGCACTAGAAAACTTCTCCCAAGTCAATGGAGGAGATCCAACAGGCAAAGCCCCCGAATAAGTCCTCCACAACTCTCTTGCTGGCCCACGAAGCTGGAGTGTAGCATATCAAACCCCATGTGATTTAGCTAATCCAACCACCTCTACAACTCTCGGCATGTAGTCAGAAACTCATGAGCGTCCTCGCTCTTCCCACCCTGAACTGAGTTGGGTCCATCTTTTGAAATCTCTCATACCTACGATGCTCATCCTCTGTCAGAACAACCACCGGTGAAACTTTACCCCCAACTGCTGGTGCAACATCATTTTGAACCGCGGGATTCACTGGTAGCTGCCCCACAGCATCCTGAACAACTGGAGCTTGCTGCTGCTCTTGGGTCTGAGTAAAGCCCTCCAACACACTTAACACCCTCAATAATGTATCCTGAAGCAACGGTGTGACTGCAGGCTCTGGAGGAACCTGGTCCTCTCTGTCATCAATCTGAGGCTCTAGAGAGACCTCTCTAGCACGACCTCCCACTGGTGCTGCTCCATGGCCACGACCTCTGGCTAGTGCTGTACCATGAGCACGACCCCTAGCTCGAGATATACCCTTACCCCTAGCTGGGGCCTCAACAGCTGCCTCGGGAAGTCCCTTGCCTCTACCACCAGTAACATTAGCTATAGTCCTCGTCATCTGTCAAAAGAGTATACAACAACTTAGTGATAAAGAAGATAACCACGTACGATGAGAAAGAATTAACAAAAGGAAGTTTCCTAATAGTCTCTATAGCCTCTCAAAGATAAGTACAGACGTCTCCGTACTGATCCTTGAGACTCTACATAGACTCAGCTTGTATACACCTGAGACTTATGAACCTGCACTCTGATACCATTTTGTCACGACCCATAAATGGGTGTGATGACACTCGTCTTATCTCACCAAGACAAGTCAACCTAAAACCCAACATCTAACAAAGTGCGGAAATAAACAATAATCCAACAACAGTTTTCACTATGAAAACAAGTCAACTTAATTCAATCCCCAAAACCAGGTTGTCACGTGCACAAGCCTCTAATGTAAATACTATAATTGAAATAAAAATATGATTCTAAAATGAAGTTGTCTTTCAAGTAAAAACAAAGTCATAAACTTGAGTAGAAAAGTTCGATGAGATGACAAGCAGCTACCTCACAATTCTCCACAAGATGCCTCGAAAATGAAGAGAATGGAAGGTATCACGAAGATCCGGGCTCGTAACCTACAAAAATTTGTAGAAGCAAGGGGTGAGTATCAAACCACGCGGTACACAACAAGCAAAGCTCTAAACACAAGTTAAGTGAACAAAATATGGGTACTCCTTACACCCTATATGAACCTCCACACTATAGCCTAACAGTTCACAGTTTATCAAGAACACAACTCAACAACCACACTCTATCAGCTTACATATTCTCAATAACAACTCAATATTCAACAGTCACAAGTTTCACTGAAAAACACTCACAAGATCAGCAAAACACATGCTCAATTTCATCAATAATAAAAATGTGTAATGCCATGAGATGCAATGTCAAGTATAGTGATGCATGTCTTCCTTAACGATACACAGCCGTTGTCTCTCAGTCTGGGACCCATGGGGGACATATTTATCCATGCATCTATCGCGGTGCACGACACGACCCTCGTAATAGTAACCATAGCGGCGCGCGATACGTCACTCAAAATATAATATCCATCGCGGCGCAAGATACGACCCTCGAAATGGTACATCCTCTTATCACATAACTATTATAACAATCATGTTTCAGATGCAATGCAATGACATGCTCAAATAAAAATGAGGAGATAACTATTTTGATAACAAAGCACAATTTACAACAATGAATACAAAACCAACAAATAAGCAACAAGTCTCCAAATCATTCTCAACACCACATAAGAAAATACACGAATTTCATATGCTTAACAAGGGTTTAGAAATCCACTTGCCTTAGCCAATCGAATAATCACTCCAGAATTTGAGCCTTCCCTTTCCGTTGATCTTCCGAATTGATGCAACCTAATCAAGTATATATATTCACTAAAAGTTTTCGAAACTAATAACACCCACATTATTATGTGTTTAACCTTGATCTTAAGAAATCACCCAAATTTATAATCAAGTTCCTAAGTTTCAAGTTTATGGTGATGTCGCAATACTTTTCCAATATCATAATTCGAATGATATTTTTATGAGTCAATAGATCTAATATTTAATCACCTATTTTATATACCAAAACTTAACTCATAATGTGATAATTATAAGAATTTAAACCAGTAACTAAGCATTTACAGAGAGAACACAACTTCATAATCCCCAAAAAATTCATTTGCACCCACCGGATCTACTCTTCCTAATTTCCTAATTGCTACCCACGCATGTACATCAACCAACACCCATTATAATACTCTTGAAAAAAAACTAGTCACAATAATTTCCAGGGACCCACGCAGCACACAATAAGGCCTATTTCCTTTCAACCCATTAATGACTAACATTTATTTTACCTTTTTTGTTTCTTTCCCAATGATCCAACACTGCACATAACATTAATAATAAACAAATCCTTAAATTTCCAATTTATAATGTAACAATTAGAAATCAACTAAAAAAAAAATTCCCTACTACTGGGCATCCAACAATATTTTTAATTTACATTGGTTCATATCTCCAGACAATCATTGCCCATGATTACATTTTTTTAACAACAACCAAATAGTTATAAAATAACTAATAATTCTAGAATATGTAAATTTATTCTTCTTTCTCTTTCTACCCATTATTTACTAACATTCCTATATATATATATATATATATATATATATATATATACTAGATGGGGCTGCCCGTGCTCCGCACAGGCAAAGTTCAAGAGAGGCAAGAAACCAAATTTTTTTAATCTAAAATAAATAATTTCAATTTTCAATTATAAAAATTTATGAAATTACATATTGTTTGAGTCTAAATTTATCAAACAATGAGAAAGTAAAAGTTGCTACACCCTATCTTATAAGATGAAAAAAATGAAAAAGATGTTTCGTAATGCAAGGAGGAACACACAACAACTGCAACATGTGTTTGCAATGACTTTGAGTAAAATGAATCATTTCGTGACTTTGGCTTCAATCGAGCTGAGAAATGAGCATAAACTTAGGAAGACTACATGTGGTTTAAGTTTGGTAATTCAAAAATAAATTTAATTTGGTAGTTTGACTAATTATTTAGTAATTCAAAAACAAATATAAACACTCAAATGATGTGCCTTCACAAGAGAGTAACTGCTCATGGCAAAGTATTTAGAATAAATTGAAATTATTTTCATTTCTATTTGGAAAATACACTAACCTATAAATACTACTTTTTTGTTCTTAATTCAGGCTCATATAATACCATAGTCATTCCAACAACCAATCTACAATTTTATCTATTCTTCATTTGTCTCATCTTTTTTTGCTATGATGTAATATTATTTACCTTATTTTTGCTTTTAAGTAATTTATTGATGTATTATATTTGCATAATAAGAATTTGTTTAAAATGTGTTTTGTTTTCTTCTTATTTAGAAATGGGAGTTTGGAGGACGAGCAACGGCAAAATGGTAATTTTATGTTTTCCTGGGTTTGCATTGTTCCTCCATCTCAATACACCTTTTTGGTGATTGAATGTTAAATTTTTCATGTGCTTCCTACATTTCTAGCTCAAATTTCTCTATTTTTAGAAGACTTTCTCCTAGTCTACTTCTTTTGTAGGGGTCAATATTTGTACATGTTTTGGCAAAGGAATTTCATATTTCACTTCTTCTCTATGCTATGACACTTTGCGCGCTCAAGATATTCGATAATATGCCTAATAACACTAAAAATATTTTGTTGTGTTTCTTTCTTCGTAGATTTTCAATATATTTCTATATATTTTGCAATTACCGGATGATGCATCATCATGATAAATTAGAGAGATATAATTCCTTTGATAATAATATGTCTACTAGAAGTTTTATGTGTATGTTAGCACTTGTTTCTGTTTTCGACATGCATTATGCCTTTTTGATGTATTTTGTGTGGATTAACAACTAATTTGAAGCGGATAATGCACCTAAAATTTTGTATTATGCTGATATTGAATGAAACATGTAAGACAATTAAAGTGTGCACTTTTCAGGTTCTTAATTAGCTAAGATCTGTTTATGACCTTTTTAAATACTCAAGTATATCCATTATACTCATGTAAAGATATATAATATTTTTAATATATTTGGAACTTACAATGATGCTTTAAAATAAAGCTTACTTTTATATTACCCTCTCTTACGATAAGACCACAGAAGAATCACACAACAACACTTAAAGTACGAATAACCGATTGAAGTAGTAGCATGTTTTTGACGCTTTTTTTAATAACACTGTCACTTCAAAAAAATATACTCCAGTGTCAGATCTTGATGGATGGAGAAACAAGTGATAGCACAATACTTTAAATAAAATACTATTTCTCAATTTTCAACTAATTTTTCAGGTATGCGTATTGATGTGTTCTTCATATAAAAGTCACTGATTTATATCCCTTTTTTATTAATCCAAAAATACAGGAAATGGATTACTTTTGTTCAAAAAGTTGATGGAATTGTGGTCCCTTAAAATTTATTAAAGAAGATTCTCTACATGAGAGATTTTATTCAAGCTACCATAGTTAGCACTTGGTTTGTACTGGATCTTGTGATCCTAGAATATGGATTCTCAAATGACGTGACAACCTACTTATGATATATGAGTATTCACAATCTTTTCATTGGGCAAGTTTTCTCAATTGGCTCTTTCCCATCTTAGTGTGTAATCTTGAGCTTAAAGTTATCTAATACTCATATTTTTAGATTCTAATTGAGGATTCTCAATAGTTCTTGAGATTCTCTTTTGCTAAGTTAGGAGAATGATAACAAATATATATATGTTTACTCTCTATTCCTTACTTCAGTAGTATTATTAAGTAGTCGTGTGTTCTCTTATTTTTAATGTATATTACTCGTTGTTGCTTCCTTGAATTATCTCTTGCTCTTTTGCTGACATATTTTTCTAGCAGTTCTACTTCAGAAACATCTCTTTTGAGTGAAGGGTCTATAGGAAATCATCTCTTTATTTGGATGTGTTTCACTAATTTTTGCTAGCATGTTATGCCATTTAAGCATTCACGCCTCTTTTTGTGATTTTTGGTAAATAAAGAAAGGAGACGCTGAAAGGTGACGGTCTTAAGTTACTAGGTTGTGATGAGACCAAGAGAAGGCAAATAACAGATCAAGTAAACAATCTCTTCATTTATAGTGTTCTAACTCTGTTTTGCCATATTTTTTTATAATACCTTTTTGTTGTCACTCAAGCGCATGGTCTGCTGCATAGTGTATTTAAATGATCTACTAGATAGTGTTTTGTGGATCTCTCATACTAAGTGAGATAAAAAGTACTCTATAATAATATGTGGGCTACTCATATTATGCGAGGTATATAAGAATAAGCTTTTCAGTTCCTTGATAAACCATAGGGAACTTATTTCAGTTTCTCTATCAAAAGTTACTTTAATTATGATATCAAATGGTCATGAATATAGTAGTTTATGATCTTACCAAAAGAAGAATATGGTAATTTATGATTAGGCATTTCTCCTATATAAATTTTTAAAAGTGAGAGTCTACGTAAATGCTTCCCTCCAAGTGCACAACACATGAAGAAACTGAAGCCTCAACGTTTGACTTATTAGGGAGTTCGATATCAATTATCCCCTCTCGAAGACATCCCCCCCTTCTCAGATACATTCATCCCATTAAGTAATGTACTATATAAAATCCGTCGTCGATATATCCGCAGGTTTCCTGATGTATCCGAAATCTTATCATTTTAAGGGACTTTTGTAGAATTTTTGTAAAGTTCTGATATACATTTCTGTGGCAGTAGATGAATCCCAATAGTATTGTGAACCCTTACCAAAATAAAAGATGAGACATATGGGAGGTTGAATGTTGAATTTACAACGTATGTTTTGGAACAAAATAATCATCCTTTTATTTCTTGAAAGGAATGCGAAAACTAAAATTTTTTTATGAAGTACATAAATCACATGCAAATAAGGGCTAATTACATCTTATTCGGGAAGTTCAGCAATCACGAAATTTTTAATTTTTTTATTGTTCTCAAATTCATTATTTAAGGTTATATTGCTTTTACAAAAAAGGAAAATAATGGAAAATTAATTAATCCTCCCATAATTCACCCAAACACATTTAAATCATGGCTAATAAATCCATCATAACTCGTAACAAATTCAAAATTATAAAATAGTTCAAGCTAATCGTTCAATAGTGATAAAATCATTGTTGGAGACAATATTTTCTTTTCAGATACATAGCCCGATACATAACCCTTTTAGATAAATAGCAGTGGGTATATGTATCGATCGGTTACTAAAATATAATTAATTTTTTCAAATTTATGTATTAGATAAATAATTATGAATGTGATTAATAATGATTTATGCTTGACATAATTGGAGTAATGTATCAATAATAAGATTTGTACATGATACATAGAAGATTTGAACCATCGTTGGACCCAAGACAACTTGTATATGGGTTTTGTAAAACTCATCTAGATAAGGAATAACTTGGCGAGTCGCCAACTTGTTTGGAGACCACGATCCAACCCGCCTTTTGGACCTTCACAATATTTGGAGGTCCTGTAAAACTCTGCGAGGTAAGTGACTACACGGCATGTTGCCGAGTGGTTCGGTGAGCATGACAAATATCACTGAATGAACGAAAATTGGACGGTTTTAAAGGCCAAAAGGTTTAAAAGTTTCCAATCTTTCACTTTCCCTCACTTTTTATCTTCTGAAACTCAGACCCGCGCTTTAATGTATATATTTTAGCATTCTAGTCATCAATTTCTGCTCTAATTTGGATTACATTGCCCCCTAGTATTTCAATATTATCATAATTGGCATAAAGGTTTATTTTCTGAACCATAAATTTATTTTTATATTCTTGTACTCCTAGGCAAATGATTATATCATGTTGATGTGTATTGGGCCTCTTTGGTCTTATTTGCTTTGAATATGCCTTTGTTTAAATTCAAAACTCCTATCTTTATTGCTCTGATTGTGAAATCACGTGCTTTTTGTTCTTCGTAATGATTTTAAAAAAAGTGATGGGGGTTGTGCTTGTGTGTTACTTAGTCTAGATGGGAAAATTCTGAGTATCCCAAGGTAATGAGTGTTATGGGTCTTAGATTAATTTGAGTTGTCCATGTTTTCATTTTGATTTCGGGGTTTGGGGTTTAATTCAAGATGTTGGATTATAGTAGGCATGTTGAGTCATTTGGCAAGCTAGGTCAAGCTCGCCAAACCACTTGGCAATTCGCCGAAGTTCCCTACCTGGCCTTTAATTTCAGGCTTTATTTGATGTTGGTTTCTTTAAATTTCGGTGAGAAGCTTGAGATCGCCAAGGTCACTCGGTGACTCGCTGAAAGCCTTCTTGTTTGCCCTTTGTTTGCACCCTTGAACCCTTTTTGTACTATAACTTTTGGCGGGTTCATTCTTGCTCGCCAAATGGTGTTGGCAATTCACCAAAAGGCTTGTGCATTGCCAACTTGCCAAAACTTTTAAGCCGGTCTTTTCATTGAGCCTGATCTAGCTCACCAAATTGTTTAGGCGACTCACCGAGTGGATCGGCGAGTCTATCTGCAACTGTTTTTCTCTGAACTTGATCAAGATGCTTATAACTTTTTTTGATAATTTGCAGAGATGGCTAGACCCAAGGTCGCGGGAAGAAACATGCCACCCCGTCGGAAAGCAAAGAGGACTACAATCAACGAGGATGCAGCTACATCCAGAGCTAAAGAAGCCAAATGTCATGACCGGGGAGCACACCCTAGAAGTAACATGGCGTACTTGACCTCTTGGAGGTCTTATACAAGCCCATAGTTATCATTCATCGCATTGTCAAAGGTAAATTTAGCGGAAAATTTAAAATTTATTAGCACATCATATGCTAGAACATCACTTCCAATATATATATAAAATATCATATTTACATAGTTAGACTCTACGTATCTTCACCATCTTAGACTCAACATCATTAGAGAACATTAGGGACACGGCCCTTACAACATAAATCATAACTATACTTATTACATAACTTTACAGTAAACCATGACTTAGGAAATCCTTGGACTTAAGGATTCCTTTCCTTGAGCTTGGGGATTACATATCAAGTTCCTCACCATTAAAGAAATCCTTTAAGCATCCATAACCTACAATTTGTGTAAAAAGGTAGAGAAGAATGGTGTTAGTACAATAATGCACTAAGTGTGGCAACCATGAAAAAACATGCATTTAAAAGGGACATTTTACTTGAAATCATGCATCATGCCTTTTTGTGAAAACTTCATAAAAATTTGATACAATAAGCATTATTCCATTTACATACTTCATATAGGCATATTTAATGGTCAAGCATCATATAATATCACACATTGTATTTAAGTCATTTTAGGGCCACTTTACAGTAACTTACAGTGACCTATTGTTTCCTTTACAGTGAACTCCTTTTTCTTTAACTCCTTTACTTCTTAACTTCCCAAGTAACCCTTTAGTGATACTTGGTGCAATGCCTCACCTTAAGGCCACAAGGTACTCATACACTAACCTTACTAATCCAATACATATATTCATAGAAGTGTAACATACCATAAGACACATTTAGTCAAGACTTACAACATCATTACAGTGAACCATAACCTACTTGCACATGTGCTAACTTCACTTCACATAGCAAAATTATAATACCTTACTCATAATCTCAATCTAAGTCTGCTAGTGCAATGTACATGCGAAGCCCTATAACCTCACACATACTTAGTAAACCTATCATGAGACCACAATCCTTAACATTCACTTCATAAATTAACATGACAAGCATAGACAACTTCATTCATGCCAAGCAAGACCTTCATAATATAGTAATTAAGACCAAGATTATGCATGTAGGAACAAGACCACATCATATAGATCATACATGCATTTCATCACAACAAGTAGACAACACTAAAATGTCATGCATAAGGAACACAAACATAGTCATATACATTAGAACACCTTTCTAGGATTTCCTTTAAGAGCTACTTGTGCAATGCATAGGTTAAGTCTCATACCCCCACCTACACTAACCAACTACCCTTAGGTTATCCTAGTTAGGGTCCTTACTTTACTTCCATTGTCCATTTTACTTTAGGGAAACTATAGCCTTAACCGACACTAAGACCATAGGTGCTAAACATGGAATTTGGTGTTGTAGATCCTTACACCAAGGGAAGGTGCTCTACTTAGCCAAAGTAGAACGTTAACACATGCTAGCATACTAAGTGATATCACTTTCTAGATCTTATGGGGCAAGCATAGTTTATGAAACTTGGAGGTATATGTGGAAACCCTCTTTATGCCAAATGGGTCATTGTAGTTATTAACTTATGGAAACCCTCTTTATTCCTATTGAGGCATTGTAGTTATCCACCTCATAAGGACTATGGTTAACAAGCCTTCCCACATTGGAAAGGGTCACCCCTCATCTAAGTTCACTCGGTACTAAGCTAAGTTCCCTTTATTGAAAAGCCATTATTATCTTTACTTTATAAAATGTAGGCTTAGGAGATTGACTCCTCATATGCTTAGCTCATAGGTCATAGATGAGAGTTCATCAACCTATATCATGTGAGAAACCCTTTCACATGGATATAGCATATTCAAGCACCATCTAGTTTAGGGTACTCTTGGGAACACCCTCCAAGCGCCCCTCTATTGACTAGATCATCATACATGTGTTTGTATACATATATGTGAGCAATCCTTTCACATAACACATTAAGGCCACACATGTTCATACATTAATGCATAAGTGTATTTATGAGAAATCCTTTCATATAAACACATTCAGACACTATGCACATTCATAGCATAATTATGCATTCATATTCATGAACATAGAAAACCAAACCTAGGAGCTATCCTATCAAGGCACACATGTGCAATGCATAGACAAGGTGACATACCCTTGTCCATACTAGTACACCTATCAAGTAATCCTAGTTAATGATACATCACATACTTCATAGATACATATACTTTACATGCATAGTAGTAGACATTAGTGCATATGAGAATACCCTTTCATTAAACACCATGAACCTATACTACTTGAAAGTATGCATGAAGTGTGATTGTGTGTACATTGGTCAACATGATCACCTAATGGCTATCAACAATACGTTGAGGTATCCACCCTCTTAGGACCACAATGCACAATCAATCATAGACCACACAACACAGAATAGCATATGAGACACGCTAACTTGACATTACACTTAAGACTCCTAACCTTAGCTATTTACATATTCATATAAGGGAACATAGGTAAGGTTCACCAATCATTATTACTTCATCAAAGGCAGCACCTATGCATAACCATTCACATGCTCATAACATTAGCAATACAACCTAGATCATAGATAGAATAGGAAACAAGGCATAGGCTTCACATAGTGTGATCATCATAACCACACACTCATATAACATCAAGTTGTCTTCAAGCCAATAATCCACACACACACATATATATATATATATATATATATATATATATATATATATATATATATATATATATATTGAAAAGAAGTAAACACCGCCACCATAAGTGGACCATACCACACAATGCCATCTTATGCCAATTCTATCCACAATATTATAGAAAAGTAAAGAAAGTAGGAAATCTTACCAATTCCTCAACCTTTGATCATCATTGATCAATACTCCTTTTTCATCAAAAATTCAAGTATAGGGAAGTAGCTAAATGTACTTTAAAATAAACGAAATCATGCATGAGCCACTACAAGATCATGCTACTAACAAGTACACTACATCAACAATTCACTAGAAAGTAGAGAAACATAGATCACTCACCAATTTCCCTTCCTTTGATCATCAATCATAATTCATCAACAATATACATTTAGGGCAGTAGCTAAAGAGATAACAACCTAAACTAAATCATGCTTCATCTACCCTAGAATTGAGATCACATCATGTACATTAAATTATAATCCTCCTGACATCAAGATCATAATAACCAATACATAGGCTAAAATGAGATTAGGAGGGATCATGGCTTCAACATGGAATTGGATTGAAATTCACTTCAAACTCAACATATAATCAAAAATTCATCATAAGCATGTTTTTGATATCAATTTGAGAAAGAATCTATTGCTAGATTGAAAGATAGGAAGTTTGATCATAATTTCTCTTTGAATACTTTGAGAAGAACTCTCTAGCTGAAAGTTTATCTAGAGATGAAGGATCACCATACCTCATTGTAGAAGAAAACCACTGAAACTTGATGAAGAAATCTTGAGAATCCATCACCATGGCTATTCTTGAGCTTCATCTCCAATGGAGTTTCTAAGAGGATATTTTGGGAGAGGGAAGTCTAATTTTGAATCATGGATTAGGAATGGGGTGGTCACGTTTTTAACCAACATAATATACCAAAAAATAACCAAATAAATCACCTAGGGTCAGGTTAGGACGTAGGGTGAATTTCCCATTCACCCCTTAATGAAAACAGTCACCTGATAGTGATGTTGCAGCCTGCATCGACGGCTAGTAGACCCATCGACGAGCCGTCGATGGCCACCGTCGTTTGGGTCTGTGGCTGTTCCTTGGCTTGAGACTCCTCCAGGCTAAGTCTTGAATGATGCCCCCCTATCGACGAGGAGTCAAAACACCTATGAGGCTTCGATTGAGGGTCGTAGGTAGACACTGCAAAGGCAGTGTCTAGGTAGACTTTGGGTCCTCCTTGAGGGCCTTTGGGGAGTCGTAATCGTACGTTTTCAACGTAAATATGAACCTTAACATGTCAAAGAC
Organism: Solanum sitiens; assembly: GCA_016801875.1. Lineage (NCBI taxonomy): Eukaryota > Viridiplantae > Streptophyta > Magnoliopsida > Solanales > Solanaceae > Solanum > Solanum sitiens. The sequence continues at coordinate 409,808 of JABWTJ010000073.1, read as the reverse complement.
CTTCCACATCAGTTTAAGAATCAAACAACAGTCGAAACACATCTAAACATACTAGTCACACTCAACTCACACATGCACGTCTCAAGGGCTAACTTTCGAATGTCTTGGACGTTCTTGGACGTTTTATTTACAAATGACTTCAAACCAATCAAACATGCTTTAAAACACTTAATCAACATGTTAACAATCTTATAGGTGCATGGGAGGCTCTAGACATCCTAACTCATTTGGAAGGTCTTACACCAAACTTCCCACATCTAGTGGGAAAAGGAAAGGCAAGGAAAAAGCACCTGCATCACCAGAGCACAAATTCCACGGTGATTGCATCTACGCTACACCTCACTATTATTTAGAGTGAGGATGAGGAACAAGAGCCTCAAATTGCAGTTGTTGTTGATGATGATGATGATTTAATAGCAGCACAAAGGGAAAAGCTACGATCCAAAAGGATGAATGATCCGTCTAGGATCAGGAATCTTCAGCATACCATTTATCCTCCTCCAGTTCCAGAATTAGCAGTGGTGATTGGACCACAAGTAAAGAGGTCTCCTCAAAAATCAACAAATTCAAAACAGAGAGGCTGAGGATGATTATCGAGGATATGCATTTGTCGACTGACGGTGTGATTAATTGGTACCCCAAAATTATGAGATGTATGAAGTCTCATAAGTTCAAAATCTTCACAAAGCCCCATGGATCGTATATTCCAAGATGGGTTAGGGAGTTCTAAAGTGCATACAGTTCCATAATTCAATAGACAAAGAAGCAAGCATTTGCGTTCAAACCAGTCGATCGTGTGATAGTCCGAGGCAAGAAGGTGTCACATGATAGCACCACTAAAATGTGATCTTAGAATGAACAAACAACATTGCAGACTTTCACTAGTACAGGATGAAGACTAAGTTATTTAAAGGAATAAAATGATGGTTAGCTCATTTTATTTGTGATGGAACTTTGAATTGGTTAGAGGCGAGGATGTGAATAGTAAAGAGGGACCTATATATAGTTGCATGGTATTGGTTCGGTTTTATTAGCAACACTATCATGCCATCTCAAAATGAGTTTGTTCTTCGTTGTTCTAATGTGGCTTGTCTTGGAACAGTTATTGCTGATGTACCGTGGTCACACGGTATTTTCAATGCATTTTGCTTAAGAGTTGTGTGTGTCTAGAGCCTTTTTGTAGTAGTTTTAATATGTTTTTATGTTTGTTTTGCAAGAAATATGTTCAGTTTAAAAACGCAGAAGGCAGCTGAAAAAGTGCAGAAGATGGCCTACGAAGGCCATCGACGACCCATCATTCGATCGATCGTCCGTAAATGGTGACCGTCGATGTGAAGTTTTAGCTAAGGGAGAAGATCATGGAAATCTGACTAAGTGTGGAACCACGAGAGAAAAAGACGGTGCGTCAATCGATCGACAGATCGTACCGGTGAACCGTCGATTGGTTTAGAGAAGGTTCCAGTACCTGACTTTTCAAGATTCTAAGTGTGGAGCGACGGAGGAGCATCGACGGACCTAACTGTAGGTCCGTCGTTTGATTTAGAAAATTTGCTGAGCTGATAAAGAAAATAATTCTAAGTTAGAATTGTCGTTCCATCGACGGTCCGTCAGTAGGGTCATCGACTGAAGCCGCGTCAACTGAACAAGCTTTTCTTATTTTTATTCATTTTTCTTTAGGACAATGTTTTCTATAAATGGGGGATTAAAACCTCATTTTTTAGGTTAGATAGTCTTGGTTTTGTTCTATTTTATGTTGGAGATTATTTGTTGCAAACTTTTAGCAATTAATTAATTTCCTGATTCGTATTGAAGAATTTTCATGCAATTTCAAGTTGAATTTCTGGGGTTTCTTCTTATTGTTAAGTAAGTTCATGAATTCTTCATTTAAAACTATGAATAGTAATCTTGCTTGCATGGGTAACTAAATTCACAACTAGGGTTGTGAGAACCATGGGTAAGTAACAAAGTAAACCTAGCAAATAGGCATTTCTCAAATAGGTTCTGCATGTATTGATAATTCTTTCGCCTAGAAGTCTTTTTAACGAGTGCACGTGTTAGAACTCACCTTGTTGCTACTTTCTGGGCCAAGGAGGTAGTTAATAAGATAAGATTTATCAACATAGATTTAGTGGGATAATATCTAATAGGCTAGTATCGATTGGTGAGAAGTAATAACTAAGTTATGCATCGATTATAATGTCTAATATGATGTAAAGGTAAGGGTTAGTAAAGTATACAAATGTAGCCGGACCAAGGTACGGGGTGAAATTCTCTAAATGTCGGACCAAGGATTTAGGGATAATAACTTACCACTTTACATGCAAAACACTAGGGAAGAATTGGTATTGCTAGGAATACGGCTTTATGAACCTATAGGGAAGACATATACCTTAGTTAGTCTTAGAACTTGATAAAAACTCAATCTTTTACTATTGCTCACTTTTTAACTTAGGATTGTTTAAGAAACTTGTTTCATAAACCCCCCCCCCCCTTTAATTACTTGTTTTCAAAAAGATCTTGACTAAATAGACGTGATTGTGAATTGAAGTTAAGTCTAAACCATTTTCCTCGTGGGATCAACCCCAACCTACTATTTGCGTTCTCTACTTGATTATGACCGCATATACTTCTTTAGGGAGGTGTAATTTGAGCGTATCAAATTTTGGTGCCGCTGCCGGGGACTCTGGCTTTTAGATTAACTTTAATTACATTATTGACATTGAGTCAACGATATCCTGATTTTACCTTTTCTTTTTGTTTTTTTTTCTTTTAGGTCTAGCTCTAATGTATGCCAAGTACATGGAGCGAGGAGAACCACTCATTTCATTTGATCCCAAACTTAACCGCACACTTAGAAGGATTGAAAATCAACATATCCTAGAAATCTAGCTGATGGGGAAATTTTTCAACCTCCATTACCAGTTGAGGCACACAACAAAGTTCGTAATGATAATCAATTGGATAAATGTTTGAGGTTACAGCCTCCAGCCCCACGACCTCAAGATTTCTATCGAGGCAATGTGAACATCGCACATTTTGATGGGCCTCTTGTCCTACCTCCTCTACCCCATGGGCACAAATTTGTGGTGACGAGTAGCTTGATGTAGATGCTCACCGCGAGGGGCTTGTTTGCAGGATTCCATCAGAGGATCCACATGCTCACATAGTCAAACTATGGTGTGTGTAAGAGTTGTGTGGGTAGGATAGACATGGATATGAATGTCATCGAGCTGCGAGTGTTTCCTCTATCACTAACAGGAGATGCCGCGATATGGTTGGCTAAGCTTCCCTACAACTCCATCTATACTTGGGATCAGTTGACAAATGTGTTCTTAGCAAGGTACTGTCCAGTGTCCAAGAAGCTCAACCACAAAGATAAGGTGAACAACTTTGTGTCATTACCTAGAAAGTCTGTGAGTAGATCTTGGGATAGTTTTACTGAGTTTATGAGAGGAGTCCCAAACCACCGCATTGATGATGAGTCGCTAAAAGAGTACTTGTACAGAGGTCAAGATGATAACAACAAGGCAGTGCTCTATACTATTGCGGGTGGTTCCTATGGAGAGTGCACATATGTAGAGATCGCACATAAGTTGGAGAAGATATCTCGCAACAACAAAGCTTAGAGCACTAGAAAACCGGACACTGGAGAAATACCTTTGCAGTACAACTACAAACAACCCAACAGTAGATGACATGCGTGAAGAGTTGGCACAGATGAGAAATGAGCTAGGGTTGGTTTTGAAACATGTGAGCGGAGGTGCATAGAAGGTAAATACGATGAACTACTTGACTAAACCACCACCATCGGTAGAGGATTACCATTATGAAGAATATGTCTATGCAGTGAATGATTAGACGGGGGTTTCCAACCAAATGCCAAGGTCATTAAAACCAAGGTCGGAACTATGGTAACTACAATCATGAGGGTCAATATGTACGAGATGGGAACTACAACCGCGACAACAACTTTAACCGGAATAATTATAGTAACAGGAATGATCGAAGTGGGCCCTATGTTCCCCCACAAAATTGGGAACTTAGTCCTAGGGACAGTGGAGGTAGTATGGCACGAGTTGTGTATATGCTACAGAAGATGATTAGGAGATTTGATACTAGTGATGAACATGCCAAGGAGATGAGAGGTACTTATCTAACATTGGGAAAAAGTTGGATGCACATGCGGTTTCGATTAAGCATCTTGAGTTACAAATGGCTCAATTGTCCACTACGGTGAACCCATGCCAACCTAGCACTCTTCCTAGCAACACTATCACAAATCCTAAAAATGATGGGAATTGCATGGCAGTCACTACTCGAGGGGGTAGAAGATGATATGAGAAAAGACAAAGAGGTAGTAGAAGCTAGTGAAGAATTGGTGGATAACACGGTGAAAGAAGCAGAGGTATCTCAGAAATATTGGTCCCCATTCCTAGACCTCCACCACCATTCCCTCATATATTCGTGAAGAAGACTGAGGATGGTAAATACCGGCGATTTATCACTATGTTAAAACAGCTTTCCATCAATGTCGCTTTGATAGAAGCTTTGGAAAAAATGCCCGGTTATGCTAAGTTTATGAAGGATACGATGACTAAGAAGATATCGTTGAGTTTTGAGAATGATGAAAGAATACAACATTGTAGTGCTATTGCTACAAGATCTCTTGTGCAGAAGAAGGAAGATCCTGGCGCTTTCACTATTCCATGTACAATCAGGTTGATCCACTTTGCTAAAGCACTATGTGATTTTGGTGCAAGCATAAATCTCATGCCTCTTTCCATTTATAAGAAGTTAGTATTGGGTGACCCAAAACCTACTATGATGCGGTTACTGATGGCCGATCGAACGGTGAAGAGGCCCATTGGTATTCTCCATGATGTTCTTGTGAAAGTGAAGTCATTTATATTTCCGGCCGAGTTTGTGATTCTTGACTGTGAGGTTGATTTTGAGGTTCCTATTATTCTAAGAAGGCCATTCATTGCCACCAGGCATGCATTGGCGGATATGGAGAAAGGTCAGATGAAGTTTAGGTTAAACAATGAACAAGCAACTTTCAACATATATAGGTCTATGAAGAAGAGTGGTGAGCTCCAAACGGTATCTGCTATATCCTACAGGGTTGAAAGTGTATCTAAGGTACAAATTGAAGAGAGACAAGGTATCGAGACACTAGTGGCAATGATCATGAATTTTGACAGTGATGGTATTAAAGAGTATGAGTCTTTGGTGGCTGCACTCGAACAAAATGAATATCGGTCAAAACCAAAGAGATTGGAGTAAGATATGAAGCATCATGAGTCTCCACCCGCGAAACCATCTATTGAGGAGGCCCCAAAATTAGAGCGAGTGATAATTGCAGCTGATTTGAATGAACGTCAAGTAGAGGGCTTAGTGGCGGTATTGAAGAGGTTCAAATGAGCCATTGCTTGGACTATTGCGGAAATTATTAGGATTCCCCCTGGTATTTGTTCCCATAAAATCCAACTCATGCCTGATCACAAACCAAGTATTAAGCACCAAAGAAGGTTGAATCCACCTATGCAAGAGGTAGTGAAAAAGGAGATCATCAAGTGGTTAGTTGTCAGAGTCATTAATCCTATTGCAGACAGTAGTTGGGTATGTCATGTTCAGTGCGCACCTAAAAAGGGTGGAATGACAGTGGTGCCTAATGAGAGGAACGAGCTAGTTCCAATGTGGCCAATGATTGGATGGAGAGTTTGTATGGACTACAGGAAGTTGACTAATTGGACTGAAAAAGACCATTTCCCCATTCCCTTAATGGATCAGATGTTAGACAGACTCGCAGGCAAAGGGTGGTATTGGTTTCTTGATGGCTATTCGGGCTACAATAAAATCTCTATTTCCATTGAGGATCAAAAAAATACCACTTTAACTTGCCCTTATGCGACATTTGCCTTCAAAAGGATGTCTTTTGGGTTGTGTAATGCACCGGCCACCTTCCAGCGTTGTATGATGTCGATATTCTCTAATATGGTGGAGGACACTATTGAGGTGTTCATGGATGATTTTTCTGTGGCTGGAGACTCTTTTGATTAGTGTTTGATTAATTTGGTTGAGGTGCTCAAAAGGTGTGAAGATTATAATTTGGTGCTTAATTGGGAGAAGTGCCACTTTATGGGAAAGAAGGTATAGTGTTGGGCCATCGCATCTCGGAGAAGGGGATAGAGGTTGATCGAGATAAAGAGGAAGTGCTAGAGAGGCTTACTCCAACCATCTCTATAAAAGGTGTGAGAAGTTTTCTTGGACATTCTGGATTTTACCGAAGGTTTATTAAGGATTTTTTAACAATTGCACATCCTTTGTGCAAACTACTCGAGAAGGAATGTAAGTTCTATTTCAATGAATCCTGTCTAAAAGCATTTGGAGAGTTGACGGAGAAGTTGGTGTCCGCGCCAATTATTATTTCACCAAATTGGAGTCAGCCATTTGAGGTGATGTGTGATGCTAGTGGGGTTGCACTTGGTGTGGTGTTTGGACAGAGAAGGGATAAAATCCTTCACCCCATTTACTATGCAAGCAAAGCCCTGAATAAAGCTCAGAAGAACTACACAGTAACTGAACAGGAGCTTCTTGTGGTGGTGTTTGCATTCGAAAAATTTCGTTCATATTTGCTTGGTACAAGGGTTATAGTGCATACTGACCACTCTGCTTTGAGGTACTTGATGGCAAAGAAGGATGCGAAGCCAAGGTTGATTAGATGGGTATTATTGCTGCAAGAATTCGATTTCGAGGTAAAAGATAGAAAGGGGAATGAGAATCAAGTGGCCTACCATTTGTCTAGATTAGAGGATGAAGCTTTGCGAGAATTGGGTGAAAATGCTGAAATTGATGATGCATTCCCAGATGAACATATATTGGCCGCTTCTCAGGATTTGATCCCATGGTTCGCAGACTTTGCGAACTATCTGGAAAGTGATGTAGTTCCATCGGAGTTGTCCTTCCACCAGAGAAAAAAGTTCATGCATGATATGAATAAGTTCTTTTGGGATGAGCCTTTTTTATACCGGAGTTGTGCCGATGGGATTATTCGTCGTTGTGTACCGGTGGTTGAGATGTTGAGCATTTTGAAGGCATGTCACTCCTCACCTATAGGGGGGAACCATAGTGGTATTCGGACTACGCATAAGATATTGCAGTGTGGGTACTATTGGCCAACCATTCACCAAGATGCTCATGATTTTGCCAAGTCATGTGATCGGTGCCAACGAGATATAGGAATTTCGAGGAGACAAGAACTCCCCTTAAATCCTATTCTGGTGATTGAGTTGTTTGATTTATTGGGAATTGATTTTATGGTCCCATTTGTGAGTTATCATGGGATCAAGTATATACTTGTGGAGGTGGACTATGTATCAAAATGGGTGGAAGCAACGCTTCCTAACAATGAAGTAAAGATTGTCACCACGTTCTTGAAAAAGAATATATTCTCCAGATTTGGCACACTTAGGGCTATTATTAGCGATGGTAGCTCTCACTTTTGTAACAAGTTTTTCAAAGGGATATTGGAGAAATATGGGGTTCTCCATAATGTGGCTACCCCTTACCATCCACAGACTAGCGGGCAAGTTGAGGTGTCCAATCGAGAGATCAATCAAATTCTGGCAAAAACAGTGAATGCTAATAGAGTTGATTGGTCAAGGAGGCTTGATGATGCTATTTGGGCCTACCGAACTACATACAAGACTCCCATAGGTATGTCTCCAAACCAACTTGTATATGGTAAGGATTGTCACTTGTCGGTCGAGTTAGAGCACAAAGCAATGTGGGCAATGAAAAAACTGAAGATGCATTGGACTGAAGCGGAAGAACAAAGACTAAATGGGTTGAATGAGCTTGATGAGTTTCGCCTCAAAGCCTATGAAAGTTCAGCCATTTACAAAGAGAAGATGAAGAAGTGTCACGACCAAAGGATTGAAAGCGAGAATTTTTTATTAGTGATTTGGTGCTTCTATTCAACTCTAGGCTACGCTTGTATCCGGGCAAACTCAAGTCCAAATGGACAGGTCCATTCCTCATCACTAAAGTGATTTCACATAGAGCGGTTGAGTTGGAGAATAAGGAGGGCACAAAGTTCACAGTCAACGGGCCAAGGATAGAGATCTACATGGGGCATGCGGAGAGTGTCCATGAAGTGGTTGAGGCCTATCATCTTGATGAAGTCTGAGTAACCAAGTAGCCTGCGTTGTGCAGCGAAGTTAAATAAAGTAATTTTTGGGAGGCAACCTAAGGTGTATCCTCTAGCCAACAATAGGTTCTATTTTCTTTATAGGAATAGTCGGGGGTTTTTTTGTCGTTTTGTTTTTAGTTTTATTTCATTCTTGTTTGTGTACTAGTGTTGGTAGAGATTAGTATAGGGTTCATGTCTCAATATTTTCCAGAAAAACACAAAAAGAATAGCCTAATGGGTGTTACATTTGCAGGGAAAAAAACAAAAAAATATGTACAAAATGGTCTGGTGCAGAGGTCTATGGACCACATCGACGGCCTATCGTTCCATTGACGGAACGTCGATGGTGTCGGTAGATCCCAGGTATGTCTCTTATTGTTTATAAGTGTAGAAGTAATCGACAACCCATCGATTGACCTACGGACCATCGACGGGGTTTCGTCGATCTAAATTGCCAGCGATTCAACCCGACCCCGCCGGTAATATTAAAAGACATAATGGTTCACATTTATTCCCACCTTCAAATTCTTTTAAAATTCCCTTCCACAACCATTTTTCTTCCTTTATTTCTTTCCTTTATCACCAAAACTCAAACTCCCATATCCTATTTCACTCCCAAATCAGAATCTTTCCAATTCCCCAAACTCTCTCTTCCCTAAATTCTCCTTTCTTTCAATTGTTCTTCGGCCGGTGATCGAGTTCGGGCGCGTAGTCTACTCCTTAAAATTTTATCTCACAACCACACCACTCCAACGTAAAGTTATTTCAATTTCCTTTAACTTTGAATTCTCGTTCATAGTCATTTACAAAAATTCGGATGTGGGTCTTGACTGTAGGGACTAAATTAACAGAAATTGCATGCTATAACTTGTGTAGGATGATACAGTGTGGTTGTGTCGCCTTGTAGTCTGTATAAAATGTGGGTAATCTTTGTAATTTTGGGAAAGGGTTTTTACTGTGGACGAATTCGAACAAAAATGGTTTGAAAACAAAACCCTAGGAATGACGAATTCGTCTTTTGGGTGTTGAAATTGCATGTCTAAACTTGAGTGTGTCAAAAGTTGTCTAAAATTTGGGCCTTGAAAAGAAGGCCTGAAATCTGTCTCAGGCCAACAATACAAGACCCCGTCGACGGACCATCGATTGATTGACGGGCCGTCGATGGGGTCCGTCGACTGCTCTAACCTAAAAATTATCTAAGTCTTAAACGATGGAAGTGGACTACGGTCCGTCGACCTGCACGTCCACCATTTCCATCCAAGAACCTATTTTCAGTAACTTTCAAAAATAATCTAAGTGTCAGACGATTGAAGTGGACTAATCGACGGACCATTCAGCAAATCCGTCGTTTCTATCATAGAAGTATGAAATTGTTTTTCTTAATTAAATAATTCCAAGTGTGAGACGACGGACCCCATCGATAAACTGTGATTGTGCATGTCGATCTAAATCAGCAGAAAAGAACTATATTGTTTATTTTTCAAATTGTCTTCGCCCGCTGTGTTTCGAGTGTGTATTAATGCTGAGTTGAGACTAACAACTGATCTACAGGTACAAATGGCTCCCAAGAAGAATATCGTCTATTCAAGGGGCAAATCCAAGTCTGTGGCCCCATATCGTCGGATGATTGTCGACTCCGACAACTAGCAAGACCTAGCATATGTCTCTTCGCGTGCCACAACCCCAACTGCAGCTGCACGACCACTATGGGTACCCACTGTAAGGTGGTTCCCGGCGTAGTCACTGTCTCCCACTCTGATGAGGAGCACACACACATCGGCTCACCATATGGGGCTGCTAGTAGTTCTAAAAGAGTATCAGGCTCCGAATCTGTTTCTGCATCAGGGTCGGCCCAATCTTCTGGTCAAAGGCATCCACTGCCTCCGATTACGTCTCTTGGGGAGCCACTCGGTCGGAGGTCCACGACCACCAAGCGTCGTCTGATGAGGATACCATCTTGGAGTATGCCCCTACACCCCAAGCAGATGTCCCTGCACCTGTTGCTGAGGAACCTAACCGTTGGTGCGTCGATGGACAATATCAGGTATACAGGAAAGCCAAAATTATGAATAAAAAGGGGGTAATGACCTGGCTAGTTATAGTGGAGCGCCGAGTCTTCACGGGGAGTTTGCACACAGTCCCCCGGGTGCATAGGTTGTTCAACCTACGAAATCTTGAGTGGATGGCTCCGAGTTTGGGATCCTACAGCGAGGAGGTAGTCAGGGAGTTCTACGCTTCGTATATGGCTACTCTCAGAGGCTCTCTCGATAGGCATGAGAAACCTGCCAAACAGGACCCACTAACCTTTGTACTAGTCCGGGGCTGTCGGGTTGTCATCTCTGAGGCCACCATTCGTCGGTTTCTGTACGGCCCTACTACGGGCTCACAATGGACCCCGACCACTCAGGAATTCGACTACAGGTGGGAGACTGGCATGAGTGGAGCATTTCATAGGACCATAGAGCAGTGAGAGCCGGTCAAGAAATGGCTTGCGCAGTATCTGTCAATCGATGGTGAGACGGTCGACTGGGTGTTAGATCCCCGAGGGTTAATTAAGAAGGCGAACCTCACAATTATGGCCAATTTTTTCGGGTTTCTGGTCCCACACCACATATCGCCCATAAATGCTGATAATGTTCTTACATGGGATAGAGAGGTGTTGGTAGCAGCTATGGTAGCCGGGTTGGAGATAGACTATGCTAGCGTGTTGATCACGGTGATCCATGAGAGGTCTTTCAACACCTCTACCACTTACCCCTTTGCTTCTCTTATTTTCCAATTGTACAGGGAAGCTGCAGTTCCAATTTGACACTGTGACACATTTCGTAGTCTGGTAGGGACTGTTTATATATTCCTCATTAAGGATGAGGCTAACGTAGCGGCACTAGGAGAGAGCCCCGGATTGAGATTCCTCCATTGAGCGAGAACTTGGCGGATACGGTGGAGTTAGCCCAAACGAATGACCCTGCTACTTCAAAGACTGCTGACACCACCCCGACTGATTCCACCCATGCCGCTAATCGGACCCAAGCTCATCCCGATCCACACCCCCTTCTGCAGCATTGATCCCTCTAGCACGGGTCCAGAGATTAGAGGCCCAGATGGTCACCCTGCTTCACCAAATACAGCCTTAGATACAGAAATCCATTGTTGAGGCTGAGGACCGAATAGAAAAGAGGATGGCCCAGCAGATCGAGCAGAAAATTCAGGCGGTTCACCATCACCTTGACGCCTTCGAGTTGCGGTGCTAGCACAACCATCCCCTATCATAGACCTCACTACTCTTCAACTGCAGTGGCTAGTTTGCAAGCGGATATGGACGCCATTCTAGAGATGAGGGGGACTGAGCCGAAGAGTGCACCCATCGAGCTAGCAGAGGACACAGTGCTATATGCCTTGTTCAAAGTCTCTGCTGAGCCTCAGCCTGAGCCACGTGGTCGTGCCAAAAGGCATCGATCCTTCTGCACTACTGAGGCCGGTGATGAGGCCCGTGCGGAAAAAAAAGAGCAGACAGAGTTAGAGACGGCTAGTAGGGCATCTTTGGTGGATGAAGAAGCCCGCCTAATTAGGGCACGAGAGATGGTTGCTGGGGCATCTAGTTCCATACCAGTGACCAGTGAGAGGAGCACTACTGATAGTGCAGAGATTGATGTGCGAACCACAAAGGGTGACCCAAGTGCTGATCTAGGTGGTTCTGGGAAACCGAACCCACCCACATGTTGATAGTTATTCAGTGCTTTGCGCCACAGATTTGCTTCACCTAACATCCTATCCTTTTGATTTTATTGCATTGGGGACAATTGCAAGTTTGAAAAAAAAGGCAGCTAAAAAAGTGTAGAAGACGACCTACGAAGGTCATCAACAGTCTGTCATTCAATCGACGGTATGTAGGTGGTGAACCGTCGATAGGTTCAGAGAAGGTTGCAGCTTTTCAAGATTCTAAGTGTGGAGCGACGGAGGAGCATCGACGGACTGTAGATGAGTCGATGGACCGTACTGCAGGTCCGTCGTTTGATTCAGAAAAGATGTTGAGCTGATGAAGAAAAATAATTCTAAGTCTGGATTGACTAAGGCAGTCGACGGACCTTCGTTCCATTGACGGTACGTCAATAAGGTCGTCGATTGAAGCCCCGTCAACTGAACAAACTTTCCTTATTTTAATTCCTTTTTCTTTAGGACAATTTTTCTATAAATAGGGGATTAAAACCTCTTTTTTGAGGTTAGATACTCTTGGTCTTTTTCTATTTTGTGTTGAAGATTATTGGTTGCAAACTTTTAGCAATTAATTAATTTCCGGATTCGTGTTGAAGAATTTTCGTGCAATTTCAAGTTGAATTTCTAGGTTTCTTCTATTGTCAAGTAAGTTCATGAATTCTTCATTAAAAACCATGAATTGTGATCTTGCTTGCATGGGTAACTAAATCCGCAACTAGGGTTGTGGGAACCATGGTTAATTAACAAAGTAAACCTAGCAAATAAGCAATTCTCAAATAGGTTCTTGCATATATTGATAATTCTTTCTCCTACAAGTCTTTTTAACGAGTGCACGCGTTAGAACTCGTCTTTTAGCTACTTTCCGGACCAAGGAGGTAGTTAATAAGAAAAGATTTATAAAGATAGATTAGCCAGATACTATCTAATAGGCTAGTGTCGATTGGTGCGAAGTAGTAACTAAGCCGTACATCGATTATGATGTCTAATATGAGATAAAGGAAAGGGTGAGTAAAGTATACACACGTAGTCGGACCAAGGTACGGGGTGAAATTCTCTAGATGTTGGACCAAGGATTTAGGGATAAATAACTTACCACTTTACATGCAAAACACTAGGGAAGAATCGATATTACTAGGAATACGGCGTTATGAACCTATGGGGAACACATATACCCTAGTTAGTCTAACAACTTGATAAAAACTTAATCTTTTACTTTTGGTCACTTGTTAACTTAAGATTGTTTAATAAACTTGTGTCATAACCCCCCCCCCCTTTACTTGCTTTTGGAAAGACCTTGACTAAATAGACGTGATTGTGAATTGAAGTTAAGTCTAAACCATTTTTCTCGTGGGATCGACCCCAACCTACTAGTTGGGTTATCTATGTGATTACGACTGCTTTACTTCTTTAGGGAGGTGTAATTTGAGCGTATCAATTGCACGGGAGAGAATAAACTTGGGTATGATCATTGAGCAAGAGATGGTCGTGAGGGCCAAAATGCGATAGACCTCCATTCCCTTCGCGATATTGATCACCGAACTATGCCAATTGGCACGGGTACCTAGAGATGCTAAGAAGGATCTGGAAGTTATACCCACATCCTCAATTGATATTCGGAGGATCGAGGCAGAATATTTAAAGGATGAGGCGGCGGAGAAGAAGAAGAACGCATCCTTAGTGGATCCTTCCCCGAGCGGGACACAGATTCACCACCTGCAGAGGCATCTTTGCCTACTCTGCCCCTGGGACTTTAGGTACCTCTGTTGTTGTCCTTTTTTTATACTTCGGGTTTTTCTACTTCTGCACTACCTCCTAGACCTGTTGTTCTTGTTTCCCGAACGCCGCTAACTAAGGTTCATTACACCACATGGGATAGATGGCCCATTTTGCTGATCATCCGGATGCCAGACTTCAGTCCTCGCTTTCAAGCATGATTCAGAATGCCCTGGCAGATATTGTGACACTATTGAGTGCTACTATTGATGCCTTCTCCACCAGGATAGCGATGTGTCAACGTTTCCAGGGAACCACTGAGAGGGGGACGGCCTTAAAGGCCACTATTGTTGACCTACGGAGAGATGTGGATCATCTATAGTCCACTGATATGCCCATGATTTATTAGGCGGTGGAGATTCCATATGTGCCAGAAATGCCTCCGTCTACCACCAGAGATGATGTTAGAGTTGAGGACACAGTTGAACCCAAGTCTGATGCAGAGACGGATGAACGGATGATGGAGGTAACTGAGGAGGTTGCATATGAGGGCCTTACTGAGACTGAGGAGGCCATGGTAGATGCAGTTGTGCAGGCTTCATTGGCGCTTATACCATTATCTAATCCTATTACAATTGTTTCTCCTTCTAAGGTGACTACGGGTATTGAGGCCTGTCATGCACTGGGCACTGATTCCCAGACAGATGAAGCAATTGTGTAGACAAGATCTTTTCTCACCTCCCTCTTTGTCTCTCTTTAATTTGATTTCTTGATAATTGTTATTTGCATTTGAGGACAAATGATTTTTATTTGTGGTGGGGTGAGGCCTACTTTTGTGACTTCTTTGAGTATATGTTTTGTTTATTTATTTTGGTTGTGAGATTTACTTCTGTTTTAATTCCATATTGTGGATGTTTGAGCTTGTGGCTCTGTGTTTAAATTGAAAATGATTTTTGACCCTTTCAAAAAAAAATTACCAACTCTCGTTTAGAGATGAATGTGGTTGTTCTTTCGAAAATTTGAATCTCGGTTTTAATTAATACCGATGACTTGGAAAGTGTTCAAAATGAAATGAATATGAATGTGCGGCTACGGTGAGGCCAAATGAAGTTGCACAGACAATATGTGAACTTTTTGTATCTCACTACGATTAGCCAAGTATCACATTGAGTTTCTTGCGATGAACACTTCACACTAGCAAAAGTGTAGAGTCTTGTTTGACTTTTGTGTCAATGCTTTGTGTGATAACGTGAACCATGCATGATGACACCTAGAATATTACCTGTTGGTCCGGTTGACTAAGTGATGTGATCTCATGATATGATCTTAGACAACTTTGAATAGTGTGAAACAATTTGACACATACCTCTTTTGTGGCCTACCTTGTGAGTGTGTGATCCTTGCTTGAACACCCCAAAAAGCCTTGACATAACACCCCAAAAAGCCTTGACATCTTCTTTAGAACAAACTTGATGAAAACATGACTTTTATTAATCCACTACCTTTAATCCTCTTGATTTGTGGTTGATTTAATAGCCAACTTAGGCCAAAAACCTAAGTTGGGAGTGTGGTGAAAAGAGAAGGTAAATCAATAAGTGCAAGAAAAGTCTCCTCTAACCCATGGTGTTGAGAAAAATGGAACCCCTCCATATAAAAAATGAAAAAGAGTGAAAACGTTATGGAATAAAGACATGAAAGTGAAAAAGAAAATGGGATATTCGAACAATCCATGGAGAACTTAATAATGGGATGACTTGTGAACATGAAAGAAAATGATGAAAAAAGATGAAAGAAAGTAATCTGAGCACCACATTTCATGAGTATTGAAGTCACTGAGCCTAAATGACCATACGTATACACTCAACCCATTACAATCCTTGAAAAGACCTTTTTGATCTTAAGTGAGCTGAAACAAAGGTTGATTGGAAAATATGGGCAAACCTATAGGTTTATTCATGCATATGTTAATCTTTGTGAATGTGAACATTGCGTTTGATTTTGGATCTTAAAATGCTTGAAACATTGTGTGTGGAAATGGAATCATTCTTTGTGTGAGGGAATTAGATCACTTTCGTTGAGCTTGACTTGCATTTAAAGCAAGTATCGTGAGATTGAAATCTTTGATAATGGTGTGTCACAACTTGAGTCTTTGAGTGCACAATTGGTCCTTACATGAGTAGTTGAGTCATAATGTGTATATGCATGATTGAGTCTTGTGTAGCACTATTGGAGACATCATTTTTAACTGTTGAACTTGAGTTTTACTTGAGGACAAGCAATATTTTAAGTGTGTGTGTTGATGAGTCCACGATTTGGACTCATTTAGGGGTATATTTTAATAGATTTAGTGTCCTCAAATGCATATTTTGTCTCAATAGCTGATGAAAAGCCTTGAGTTTAAGGTAGTTGGGTGTACAGACAAAGAATGGACACTATTGACAAAATGGAATAAGGCAGCAAGCCTAAAGATCACCTAATCCATTTGGCGAGTCGCCGAATGGCCTTAATCTCGCGTAACGTTCCAGAGTGCTAACCCCTGAAGGATAAAGTTGACTCGGCGATGACAGGAGAAGTTGGCGTGTCGCCAAACGGTTTTGCGATGCAGTGTGATATAGCCCAAAGTTATAGAAAGTTAAAGATGTTGAAGGTAAACGCAAAACGACGATGCAAATAACAAAGGGCAGATCATCGATTTTACTGGCAGTCCCGACTAACTAGACCGGGTGATCATTTGCAGCATAATTTTTGACAAATATAATACATTTTTAAATTCTTCTTATAATATTTAGACATTTTGGGAGTATCTAGACTTTTTGTAAACAAATAGATAATTCTTTTTTTAGTTCTTAAAGTGTTTGGGAGACATTGTTCTTGAGTTTTTGAAGATTCGAAGATTTCCAATTCCAAGAAATTGGAAGTGGGTGTTGAAGATTTTTCATCTTAGACTTGTGTAAAGACATTATCAATCGTACCCAGTTCACGAAAACACCTGTTGGTATCAATTTTTTACTTTTTACTATGTCTAGCTAAGCCCCCAATTCTTGGGGTGTGATTATGTGAATTTAGGTTGAATTTACTGCTGGGTCTTGCTAATTAATAGTTAGTTTGTTGTTTAAATGTGATTTCGTTTATCAGTTGTGTATGAACTTAATGGGATTATAGTAGATATAATTTCATTTTCATGTTTTTGGCTTGCTCGAGAGAAAATTTTTAAAACCAAGACCACTAAATTGATAGCCTATTATTGTTGGGTTATCGTGATTCAGGTCGAGAGAGTAAGTCCTAAACCCTCTCCCACATATTCAGCTTGAGAGAGTGAATAGGCTAAGGCGAAGGCTGGGTGTAATTGCGGCTATCGGTGTTCGAGAGAAATCAATTTGATTTGGGGTAAATTGCTAGAGAGAGAATTAACCACCACTAAAGTCTAGCTTAGTCACAAATTTACAATAATTTACTATCAATAGCATGTACCCGGTTGTTTATTTTAGCTCATATTCCTATAACCTCCAAATAATCTCGTCTCCTTATTCGTATCTCTATTTCTACTATTTTATTTGATAATTAGCTATAAAAACCCCTTCGATATTTGACACTTGTGTCCCCCCTTGAATATATAATGTTTTTACTCATTGATGTCTTTAGCTATAACTAATTTGAATTTATTTACACTTGACTATAAATTCTTGAAACCACTCCCTGTGGAATTTGACCCCAACTCACTTAGTTGGGTTATATTATTGACAACCATCGACACTTAGAATTGAATGAAGTGTCCTGATGTGTTAATGAACTAACAACATTGATGACGCTCATCACTACAAGAATCTCATATGTGATGGCACTCCAAGGTGGTTACAGGTAGGGGGGCCGATAGAAAAAAGGGACCTACATGTAGCTGCTAAATACTAGTTTGAATTTATCAGTAGTACAGTGATGGCATCCCATAATGAGTGCGTTCTTCGCCACTCAAAGACGGATTGTATTAGTGCTAACATTGCACGAAAGAGAACTAATTTGGGGAGGATCGTTGGGAATGAGATGGTCATGAGGGCCACGCAGCGCCAGAACTCTCTCCTCTTCCCGGCTTTGATCACCGAGCTATACAAACGGGCTTGGGGTCCTAGAGATGCAAAGAAGGATGTGGAAGTGATTCCCACATCCTTTACCGATGTCCAGAGGATTAACGCAGAGTACCTAAAATATGAGGCAGAAAAGAAGAAGAAGAAGAAGAAGAAGAAGAAGAAGAAGAAGAAGGAAGCCCTAGTGGACTCTTCACCGGTTGTGAAGACAGACTCATTACCTGGAGAGGCACCTATTCCTATTCTGGCCCATATGCCTTTAGTTACCTTTATTGTTGTTCCCTCTGACACTCTAGAATCTTCTGCTGCTGCACTACGTCCTAGACTTGTTGTTGCTATTTCCCAGCCTCTACTTACTCAGGCCACATTACTCCGGATAGGAAAGCATTCCAAATCTGACAATCGTTGTGCATCCAAAATCAAGGCCTCCATTACGAGCATAATTAAGACTGCCCTGGCTGATGCTGTGACGACATTAAGTGCTGCCATTGATGCACTTGCGGCTAGGATAGAGGTCTGTGAGTGTGGTCAAGGAGCCACCGAGGAGGTGACGGCTTTAAAGGCCGTTATTGTTGTGCTGATGGGTGGTTGGATCTGCTGAAGTACACCGACATGTCCATGATTTTTGGGACGCTAGAGATTTAAGATATGCCAGAGATGCCTCTGGCTATCACCAGAGTTGAGGTTAGAGTTCAAGAGACAGTTGATCCCGAGTCTGAGGTGGAGACGGATGAGGAGATTCTTGAGGTTGCTCAGGAAGATTTATATGAGGGCTTTACTGAGATTGAGGAGACTATGGTAAACGCAGTTGTGCAGGATTCTTTGGTAGATACACCCTTGGTTGACCCAAGTGTAGTTGTTGTTCCTTTTGAGGTGACTCTAGGCACTGATGCCCAGATAGATGGAGCAACTTCTTAGACAGGATCCCTCTTTACCTGTCTCTCTGTCTTACTTTTTGACTTTTGGATATTATTCTTATTGCATTTGAGGACAAATGGTTTTTATTTGTTGTGGGGTAAGGCCCACCTTCTATGATCTTTTGTGGTTATTTTTTGTTTATATATTACACCGAATATATATATAAACTTTTCTTTTTAATTCCCCTTTTATCGTAACCGTTCGATCAAACGATCAGACGGCCAAAATTAAATAAGACTTTTTCCCAAAATATTTTTCTTTCTTTTGCAAAAACATAGTACATGAGAGCTTGCTTTTACTCTTCTTTTCCCTATAATGCGCCATAGTCTAAGGAAATAAAGAAAACGTTTTCCCTTCCCCAGAACTCTCACGCTCAAATCCTTCTCCTCTCCCATTAACTTTGGACCACCGGAAAATGGCAATTTCCGGTGGTCATCTCTTCCACCCCGTCCGCTGTCCATGAATCAACTCCGCTATCGCCTCACAACTTCTCCTCCTTTCCCAGGAGTTCCTCTTCCCCATGCCCCTTCACTCTTTCTTCCCATCAAAGAATGGCTATGAGCCGCCGGAACACAAAAATATCCGGCGGTCTCTTGCTTTATGTCTTCCCCATCACCTTTTTCTGATGAAAAACAGACCCCCTACGATGCTACACCTCTGCTCTGGCCGAGTTTTGTATAAAATATTTTCAAAATTTGTGGTCTGAAAGGGTCCAACATATCAAAATCTAAAAAGTGATGATTGATTTCGATATCAAGTTGCAACTCTCTGTTTTCCATCTATTTTAATTTTCAAATTTGAATTTTGGACTCTGTTTTTCACCTATAAAAGGATGGCGTTTTCCCATCCAAAACCAGAGGGAGAAAGGGACAGAGACAGATAAAAAAACGAAGGAGAATTGATTATCATCTAGAAATCATTCATCGACATCCGAAAATCATCTTGAGGAACAGATTTTAGAGGTTATTCTCTTTTGTTCTCTGTTTTCCTTCCTTTTTCGAGTTGAAGCACGAGGTCAAATTCGAAATCACTTGACGTCAAAGCTTTTAGTTTGCTGCTCTAGACAAGGTTAGTAATCTCTTTCTATTGACTGTTTGTTCACTGCTTTGTTTTGATTATGTTTGTAGTATGTAATTAGACATGATTTAGCTTCTCTCGTGTGTTCAATTAGTTGTTAAGTTAGCATTCATATTTTTAGTAGTTTCAGTTTCCTGGCGATTTTTCCCCGAGCCTTGAGCTCGCCTCATATGCCTTTGGTGTGATGCCTTTGAGTCAAAATAGCTTATATGTCCAGTTGATTTTTTTCATTTTTTGTAAATAGTAAAATCTATATATTTAGCTAAGACATGATTAGTTAGTTTCTTATTACTGCCCTACAGCTGATCACTTGTTTCAGATGCTAGAGGGAATGTTTAGTTTTAAGCCCAAAAAAATTATTTGAACAATGTTGTCGCAATTTCCTTCATCTTTTCTTTTCAGCACTATGTTTCTTTATTCCGATTTAAGTTTGAGGAAGGCAGCTGGTGTGCTTTAAATTCTGCATTTTGGTTATGTAGATTCTACATTGCATGTTATCCCGTGTGTATATAAGTTTTGTACAGCTTGTATAGGTTTCATTTTTTTATATAGTTTGTGCTTTAAAGCTCATGTTTCCTTAAGTATGAACATTATCGCTTTATTTTTGTATTCCAAACTAGCTCTGTGATTAAATTCCGACTACTACTTGATCACTCTGTTAATAATTTTAGAGCTACGTTAAAAATATGGACTGCCTTAGAGTGTCGAATAGAAGGCGAGCACCTAACAGTGATCTTCATCTTCATTTTTCCTATATTAATCATATCTATTTGTCTTGACGGTTCTACTTCATGATCGTGATTTTTCCTAAAAAATATTTCTGGGTGGACTGTCATGACATACTGCCTCTATTAGATATTTAAATTTGTTATGCCGAAAATATGTAAGTCTCTTGACTAAAGTTCTGTTAGCCCTCCTTTCGGTATCTTGTCTACATATATAACGCATAGTTGTTTCTGTTGCTTGGCATAAGAAGTTCTCTTCTTATCTTTGGCTACATATGATATACTTGGTCTGAATATATATTGGTATTTCCTTTCCTTTGGATGGTTCTTAAATGACAATAGTGTTATACAAAGTGAAATTCCTACACATCGTTATACAACTACAACTGAAGCCTTGTCTCAAATTGTTTCTCTGTTTAGCCTAAATTTAATATCGATTTGGTTAGTGAGCTTAATATTGTTTTGAGTTAGTAACTTAGTATGGCTTGCCCTTTAACTGGTTGTTTTTCTTTAAGTTTGTGATCCTTTAAACATCCTTTTTTGTATCTGTCAAGTTTTAGCTTCTATGTTTACTCGTCTTAGTTCAATCTCGTCTCTACTGATGCCTAGTTTGAATACTTCTTTCTGGTTGGTAACTGAAGAGTAATGCTACATGATCAAATCTAGAACAACTTGACATGAATATATTTGGATTCAAAAGTGGTACCCCTTCGTTCCATCCCCCTCCCTGTTTGCGAGTTTATAGTTAAGATAGTACCTTATAGTACACAATAAATAAATAATTGAATTGATCAGCTTTCCAATGTCTCTAACTGTATGCTAAGATCAAAAATAATATAAGTGTTCACCTCACGCCCCAAATCTTCTTGTGATGTTTCTCTCTAGATTGATTAAAGTCTTGGTAAACTAATTGCTTAAATTTCATCAAGAAAGAGCAAGAATAGTATGATGTTGTTGCTCTGAGTATATTCTCCAGCATGCCTATGACTACATGTTACTGATTTTTACATGTCTTTGATGAATCTAATATCCAGTTGTTAATTCTACTTCTTCTTTGTTCGTCACATGTACACTCGGGAGCGCGTTTGAAGTTAGTAAATGACTCCATCTCTGTCCAAACCAAAGAAGAGACTAATAGCCTGCATTATCGCCCGTGTCTAGCAGCCCTTTTTCGCGTCAATAGTGTCCAACGCTTCCTTCTCGCTTCAATGTTTCATGTGCTTTATATACATATATGTGATGTTGCTTTGACTAACATATATATATTAGTATTTAACATTGATATTTGATTGTTTCTATTTGTGTTTGGATTTGTACAAACCAACTAAAAACGATGTCTAAAGTGCAGATTTTTGCAAGTCCAAAGTGCAGATTCTAAAGTTGAAGGAAGTGCAGATTTTCTTAGACAAAAATGCAGATTTTTAGTTTTCAAATTGCAGATTCTCAAGCTTAATAGTTCAGATTTTTTTTAGTGTGAAAATGTTGCTTTAAACATGCTCTACTAAGCAGATTTTTAGTGTAAAACTGCAGTGTTTTTTTTTGTCCAATACACAACCCTTTTGTGGGCTTTAAGGTGTACGATTTCAGCTTAAAATGCAGATTTTAAGATGTAAAAACTGCTTCTTTAAACAGTCCATCAGTGCAGATTTTTCTAGTGTGAAAAATGCAAATTTAACATGCTCTGCCGAGCAGATTATAACGTAAAAAGGTTCAGATTTTAAACTTGAAAAAATGCAGGTTTTGAGAGGTAAAACGTATAGATTTTAATAGCCCAACTGGGCAATTTTTTTTGGCATAAGAATGTCGTCTTTTCCTTAGTTCTCGAACACCATTTTTGGGATCTAAAAGTACAATTTTTTTGGAACTAACCACTATATTTTGAGAGTTTAAAAGTTGTAGTAGTTCGAGTCTAAAAGTTCTTGAAAATACTACTTTCAAAAGGAAGAAGAAATGTTATTTTAAAAAATATTTAATAGTTATACTTATCAATATTTACTTAGATCTTTATGTTAAGAAAAGCTTATTATTTAAAACTCCCAAATAAATTTGAAACTAGTTTAAAGGCTAAAATATTTACCCTTTGAAAATACTTATTGTTTTAAGAAAACAAATAAGAAAGTAGGCTCATATATCTAACAAAAAATATATATAACTATAGAATAAGTCTCAATAGTTAGACCCATTTTATATTCTTGACATCACCCCTTTATGAATATATTTACTATTTTTTTTTTTTTTAGATAATACTAAAACATTTGGTTTCTTAACCTGCTATTTTCAAGGATTTTAGATATGTCAACGGTTCAAAATACAAGGTACATACACATATATGTCATACGCAAAAAGGTATAAATTCTATATTTTAGTTTTCTCTATACACAACTTATTATTTTCACATTATTTTTCTCATATTTATTATCGCTTTTACAAATGATACTTATTTTATTTTTTATAAATTTCTACACTCTAATATACACATTATTTTATTATATATTCACAGCCGACAATTATCTTATATGTTTTATTTTCCTTTACATCTCAATTCTATATATAAATAAAACAACAAAGTTTCATATCTTTTAAACTCAACATTTATTTTGGATACATTAATATTGGACACCTCTATATTTTTCAATATATAAAATTATCATACATTTTAATACATTTTTTTATTTTTTTATTTTACAGTGTGATAAGCATACTAATATTAATTTTTCTATAATGGACGTATATATATCGTACCTTGTGTTTTACTCTTTTTCTTAAAACTAATAAAATTTACTCACCATTGATTTTAAAGCAAATAAATAAACAAGTTTTCCTAATTATATTTTCCTAAATTGAGCCTAAGGACTATCATCGGATAGGCTCTGAGGGGTGCTTAACACCTTACCCTTGAGTAACCAAAACCCTTACTCAGAATCTCACTTGTTTTGCAAATCAAAACAGAGTTTACATTTGCATAAAAATGGTTTTTCTAATATTTTCCTTAAAATTTAGGTGGCGACTCTAACACAAAACATTTTTCAAAAAATCATAGTGTCAGTCATATTATGTTGTGAACTGTTTTCGGCCGGTTCAAAAATAGGGTGTGTCACTTATGAGGCGTTATATGGGCATAAGTGCATATCTTTAGTTGGTTAGTTTGAAGTATGTGAAGCAGCCTTGATGGGGCCATATTCAGTTCATGATGATATAGAAAAAGTTTAGATCATCAGAGATAGACTTAAGACAACCTAAAGTCGTCTGAAGTCCTATACATATATAACGAGAAGGGACTTTGAATTTGAGATTAATGCTTGGTTTGCTTGAAAGTGTCACCTATAAAGGGGGCAATGAGATTTGGCTAGAAAGGGAAGCTCAGTCCTAGAT
Organism: Solanum sitiens; assembly: GCA_016801875.1. NCBI lineage: Eukaryota > Viridiplantae > Streptophyta > Magnoliopsida > Solanales > Solanaceae > Solanum > Solanum sitiens. Next base: position 386,019 of record JABWTJ010000073.1, on the reverse strand, counting down.
ATGTAGGCCCTTACAAGATCTTCAAAAGAGTTGGTAAAGTCACTTATGAGTTAGAGCAGCCAGCAGAACTAGCAGTAGTCCATCCGGTTTTCATATTTTCTTGTTGAAGAAGTGTGTGGATGATCCAACAGCTATAGTACCATTAGAAAATGTGGCTGTGAAGGATAGTATCACTTATGAAGAGGTAGCAGTTGAAATTCTTGATCGCCAGGTTCGAAGGTTGAGAAACATATGAGCCGCATCACTCAAGGTGTTGTGGAGGAGTCAATCCATAGAGGGAGCTACTTGGGAAAGAAAAGTAGCCATGAAGTCCAAGTATACTCATCTCTTTCCTTTTGATTCTATTCCAGCATGAGGTAATAGTTCCTCTCCAGTCTTTCAATTATCTTACATAAAATTTAGCCTTAGTATCATGTTCCTTTATATATACTTGCATTTTCAGCATATTTGCATGTTCATGAAACTTGGTTCAGTCAGATTTTAGTTTCGAGTACTTAGTGGTAGGGGTTGCACCTCCTTCCCTCCATATTCAGCTAGTTTAGTATACTTTTGGGGATGAATGTTTCAAAGGGGCAGATATTGTAACAACTCAAAAAATCAGCTTTTTGACTTAGCATAAAATTTGTGAACCACGGCAGGGTTCACAGACAGTGAAAGGAACCATGAACTGTAGACCTGCTTGTGGCTCATGCCCTCCCAGAAGAGGTGGACAACGAGACCCTTCACCGGTCGTAGACCACCCAACGATCTATAGTGAGGCTTGTATATGTCAAGCAGAACCCACCAAGCTCAAGTGTCAGACCACGGAGCCCTCAACGGGTTGTGGTCTCACGAAAGGTCTTGGTCTTAATGACGGGCCATTGTGGCATATGTGAACTTGAGCCATTAGACCACAGCCCAAGTGAAGAACCAACACGACCTTCATGGTCCATGGTCCTTCACATGTGCTCTGGTAGGGCTCGTGGTTTGACCACCTAATAACAACTAGTAACTGGCCCAAGAACCACGACCCATACGACGGACCATGGTCCTTGTGATGGTCCGTCATTGCGTCCATGGTCGAGCCACGTGTGAATTTAAGGGGGGCATTTTGGTCTTTTCACCTATATATTGGACACCTAAACTACGTAATTTTGGTCAATTTGAGCCTAGTAACTTAATTAGAACTTACCCTAATCGATCATTCACCTAATTTCACAAAAATTAGACCAAAAATAAGAAATTCAGGCGTTAGCATCCTCAAGAATAGCAGCAAGGTTTTCTTCAATTCTAGTCAAAAAAATTCTTTCTGAAATTCGTGATGAATCATTATTTTACACGAATAGCTAATATTACTTGAGTTGTTGGTAATTTTGTAACTAGGTATGTGGGATTTCACTAGTGGATTCCTTTCACCCATTAAGTCCTTAGAATTCAATCAGATTCTTAATTCTCTATATCATGTTTAGACCTAGGGTTTCTAGAACTTCATAAAATTGCTATGATTTAGTTGTTGTAACGTTCTTAATCATATTATCATGTCTTTGTAATGCCTTTGCATAGATTCTTTCATGAAACTCAGAATCCTAGTTGTGTAGTTCTTTTTGTTCATAAATTAAACTATCTAGGATAGATAAACAGATATACATGTCTCAGTTTTCAAATGTTTCATTATCAATACTCAATGTTGCATTTTCAGTTAGTATGTCTTAATACTGAGCTATCCAGTTTATATTTAGTATGTTATTGTACACATTCTAGTTGGGACTAGGATTAACACAGAGTTATACTAGGGTCAATCAAGCTCAAAGTCCCAGAACTATGTGCCCCATAGGTTAAGTCCTTTTTGTGGGCATCATATTTAGTGATCACGCTAGTCATGCCTTTATACCCCTAGTAAGGTATATTGGGTCCCCTCAATGGGGCATATACATCGGACTCCACATTTAGCTCACGTGTTTCTATGTCACTTATTAGTAGCTCCCACAGTCAGATTCTATTACATTGAGTCGGTTATGAGTTTCAGTTCAGTATTCAGTTTTAGCCTGTTTTGAATTTGGTCATTACATTCAGTTTAATTGATATTCGGTATTTTTAGTACATTTATCATGTTCAACTTATATCGTTGCTCTGTATGCTTTGTACAGTTATGTATATTTTTCAGCTTTATCCTATCCTGCATGCTCAGTCCCTTTCAAGTATTGACGTATTGACAAGTCCGAGATTTGGACTCATTGAGGGATTTGTTTATATAGCTTTGGTGTTCTCAAATCCTTATTTTTTGCCAATAACTAATGTGGAACCCTTAATTTTGAGATATATGGGTTGAGGAACAAAGTAAGGATACTAATTTGCAAAAAGGAACAAAATAGGCTGAAAGAATAAGGAAAGGCAAGCCTCGTGATAGCCAAGTCTACTTGGCGAGTCACCAAATGGCTACTTGACCGCCTAAAATTCGAGTAGGCCAAGCCCTGAAGGAAAGAACCAAGTTGGCGGATCTCCGAGTTATTCAATAATGCACTGTTAGATCGACCAAAATTACAGACCTTTGAGATTGTTGAATGCCAAGGCAGAAGGGCGATGGAAATGACCAAAGGGCGGCTCGCCGAGTGGTTCGGTGAGCCCGACTTACTTCGCCAAGTGTCTCTTTGCAACATATTTTTGACAACTATAAATACATTTTTGAACATTGAGTTTAGTATCTAATGTCATAATATATGAGTCTATTACTAAGTTTTCAGCTCTTAAGAAAAATTTTCTCTAGTTTTTCCTAAGCTTTGGAGAATTGATGTTTTCAATTATGAGAAATTGAAAGTGGGTTTCGACTTGGAACATATTAAAGACAAAAGCAATCTTATCCAGTTAATGGAAACTCAACTTGGTAACGATTTTTATCTTTTTATGATGTCTATCTAAAACACCCAATTCTTGGGGTATGATTATTTGATTTTGGGTTGATTTAGTTTATAGTTATTGCTAATTGTTAGTTATAATGCTATTTAGAAGTGAGTTCAATCATTCATTGTCATTTAATTTAAGAATTGTAGTTGTAAAATGCAATTCTACCATTGTATTTTTTGCTTGCTCGAGAGAGAGGTTTTGAAATTAAAATTATTGATTGATGGTTTGTGGGTATTGAGTTGACGTAGGTTCAGCTCGAGAGAGTAAATCCTAAGCCCAATCCCACACATTCATCTCGAGAGAGTGAATCGACTAAGGTGTGGGTTGTTCTTATTTTGCTTGCTTGTTGATGTTCGAGAGAAATAAACTTGATTCGGGATAAACTATTCGAGAGAAAGTTCTCTATAGTCTAGCTTACTCACTAATATCTAGATATTTTGTAATAGTTGCAATCACTCATTTATCTAATATCAAGAACCCTTCTCAATATTTTTATTTTCATATTGTTTACCACTGTTCGTTGTTGATAATTCTAAACCAAAACCCCCATTTGACATTCGTGTCACCCCCTGATTAGCATAATGTCTTAATTCAGAAATTTCTATTCCTATGACTGATTTGAACACGTTCATACTTTCCATATAACTCTCAAACAAGTACCGTTCCCTGTGGGATTCGACTCCAACTCATTTAGTTGGGTTATATAGTGATTAATGACCATTGGCGCTTAGTATTAGATAAAGTATCTTTGATAACGTTAATCAAAATAGCGTCGCTACCCGGAGTGGTGTTGTTTGAGAATCTTTTGGTGCAGATGAATTTTGTTTTTTTAGTCATAGTTGAATCTACTTATTTTCTAGTTTTGGATTGTGTGTTGTGGTTTAAAACAAAAGGAATGAGTGTCAACAAAAGCAATGGTAGCCAAACTGGCTACCAAGATGACATCGACAATCTCAATAATATTAATGAGACGAATGCTAATGACCCTAACCTTGTGGGTGGAGTTGGTGGCATTCGTTTGTCTCTGGCTGAAGGGAACGCAGTGTTCCACATTACAAGCACCATATTGCAGCTCTTGAAATTGAAAGGGTTGTTTGGTGGGTTGGCTCATGAGGATCGCCATGAGCATATAAGAAATTTTATTGATGTTTGCGGGTCATTCTCTTTCAAAAACATATCCCAAGAGTCTGTCTAAATTGAGTTTGTTCCCATTTTTTTTAATGGGAGAAACATATAAGTGGTTAGGTAAATTGCCAAGATACTCTATCACTTCGTGGGAAGAGTTTGTCACCGCATTTCAAGTGCAATCTTTCCCTCCTTCGAAGATGATGACACTTAGGGACAACATCCAGAACTTCAAGCGTTTGGAGGGTGAGAAAAATCATGAAACTTGGCTATGATTTAAGAATTTGGTGCTGCAATGCTTAACTCATGGTTCTCCCGACAATATTTTGCTACAATACTTTTACCGAAGCCTTGATCCAGTGAATAAGGGAGTAGCTGACCAACTTTCTCCGGGAGGTTTGATACAACAACCTTACATCATAGCAGCCCAACTCTTGGATAGTATGATCAAAATTAACATAACGGTTTGTACACCCTTGAAGATTAGGTCTCCCCTTTCACTTTTAATTTACATAGGATCAGCTTGACAAAAACCAAGAGAGGGACCAAAACATGTTAAAGATGATGAACCAACTTGATATTTTGGCCAAAAATGTCATGAGAGATGGTGCTAGGAGTGTCAATGTTGTGGTGTGGGTTGTGAAAACCCTAAGAGGCCAAGTTTGAAGCATTGTACAATGAGGAATTGAACTTCCTAGCAAACCAAGGAGGTGGTTATCATGCTAACTACCCAAGGCAGAGTGGTAACCAAGGTTGGAATAGGGATGAAGGTCGGAGAGACCATGATAGAGAGTGGAGGGATCGTAATACCACTTGGAAGGAAAGGGATGGGGAGAAGGATAGGTATATTCATCCCCACGAGCGTCAAAAGCCCAAAGATTCTAAGGGTGGCCAGTCTAAGGATATTCTCTCTCGTATTCTCAACAAGGTTGAGGGTTCTGATTAAAGTTTGAAAGAGATGAAGGAAGATGTATCAACCTTTAACCAGATGGTGACTTCTCATTTTGTCTCTATCAAGCAGTTGGAGAGTCAAATGGGTTAAATTGCTTCTCACTTAAACCCAAGAAAACAAGGAGGGTTGTCTAGTGATACTATTGCAAACCCCAAGAATGAAGTTTGAGCGAGGACTTGCATCGTGCCACCACGTTAATTAAGGCACTGCTTGGGAGGAAACCCAAGTTTTTATTTCTTTCTTTCTATTTTTGAAATAATCGTGTGTTGATTATGCATGTTAAAGTGTGGAACGTGTTTGAAATATGTAGTTTGGCAGGCCAAAGTTCAAGTCGGTGACTCGCCGAAGAGGTCGGGCAGCCTAACTTAGACCATTGCTGGACTCAAGAAATTATGAAATTGGAGTCTTTAAAACTCGGCAGTCCCATGAAAAAGTTAGTGAATCACCGAACAGGTCGGCGATCCCGACTTTGTTTGACCCCCAGGTTGACAGGAGGTCTTGTAAGACTCGATGAGGTAAGTAACCACTGGGTGTGTCGCCGAGTGGTTTGGAAAAGAGAATTAATGTCACCGAAAGGGCACGAACTAGACATATTTTAAAAGGCCAAAGGTTTAAAAGTTTAAAATATTTCACATTCCGTCACTTTTTAACTTCATACAATCACACCCACACTACATTTACCGGTTTCTAGTCATTGATTCTGTGTTTGAAGTGGGATACTTTGCCGCCTAGATTTACAACTTCTTACATTCGACATTAAAGGTTGGTTTTCCGAACCCCAAACTCTTAATCAGTGTTTAAATGCATTTGCAATCGTATTATTCGTTTTGATGTATGGTGAGTCTCTCTGAATTTGCTTATGTGTGCTTACCTGCCTCATTTAATTTCGATTGCGAACCTAAATTGCCTAAGTGTTGATTTCCCAAATTGCATGCTTTAAAATTGATCAAAATATTTTGGGTTGTGCTTAATTGTTGTGGAGTCTATTCGGTGAAGTTTGAGTAACCCAAATTGTGCTAAATGATGTGCTTTGCCCAAAGATGGAGCGTTTGACGTCATTTTTAAGGTTAAAGTCATCAATTGGCCATTTTTTGTCAAACCGAGGGAAGTTTGAGTACCCCCGTGGCATGGGTCTACTGGATCTAGGATAAGCATATGGTTTGATTTTGTTTTCGGGGATTGTGGGGTTGATTTTGGAATTTCGGGTAGAAAGTAGGCACGTTGGGCAGTTTGGCAAGCTGAGTCGAGCTTGCCGAACCGCTCGGCGGATTGTGGAACCCCCCTTGACCATCTTAAATTTGATTGGATTTTTGAGTTTTGTTCTATAAATTTCGACGAGAAGCTTGGATTCACCAAGTGCACTCCGAATGTCTTTTTTGATCGCCTTTTCTGCATCCCCAACCCCTAAGTACACAGCGATATTCGGTGGGATAATTTGTGCTCGCCGAATAGACTTTCTCATCGCCGATAGGCCATTTTCTGGAAAAAAATAATTGAGTCAATCCTTTCGGCAAGCCCGATTTAGCTCGCCAAATTGATTCAATGACTCGGCGATTGGTTCGGCGAGTCTGTCCGCAATATATTTTCTGCATTTTTCTTGAACTATTTCTAACAGTTTCCAAGTTGTGTTGCAGATATGGATAGATCAAAAGTAGAAGGTCGAGACATCTCACCCCGCAAGAGGGTAAAGGGAATTATTATCAATGAGGATGCAGTTGCATCCGGGGCAAGGGCGACAAAACTTCCTACCACTGGTGGGAAAGGAAAGGAAAAGAAAGGAGCCTGCACCGGAATCACCATAGGCAAACTCCGTTAGTAAGGGGATTTATGTCACTCACCTCACCACCTCTAAGAGTGAGGGTAAGCACCAAGATCCTCAGGCTGCATGAGTTATTGTCAGCCCAAAGAGCTGATCTACGTTCCAAGAGGTTGAATGATTCATCTAGGATTAGGATTCCCCAAGCCACTACTCTTTCTCATGTTCGAGATCAGGCTGTGGTCCCACCACCACTGGCACAGGAACCTCCTCTCCGGTCTATGAACAGACCAAATACTGAGGAATTGAGGACCATCATTGAGGTGAAGAGGCTATCTAGTGATGAGTAATAGACAGACACATGGATATTATGAGCTGCTTGAGGTCCCACAAGTTTCATATATTCACTAGACCCCGTGGCCCTTACGTTCCAAATTGGGTCCAGGAGTTTTACACTTCTTATGGAGCATTAGTGCTACGAGGGAAGAAGCATGCACTAAATTCAAATCGGTAGATTATGTGATTGTCAGGTATAAAAAGGTGAAGTGTGATAGGGATGTTATCAATGCAGTTCTGGAGTGTACAAAAAGTATTGAGAATAACTATTAATACATGATCAAGACAAAGTCATTGGAGATGCTGAAGAAGTGGTTGGCCCCTTTGATAATTGATGGCACTCCTCGGTGGTTGCAGGCAGGAGCCGAATAGAGAAGAAAGACCTCAATGTAACAGTGAGGTACTAGTTTGGATTTATCAGCACCACTATCATGTTATCCCAGAATGAGTCTATTATCCGTCATACGAAGGCATCCTGTCTTGGTTGCATTATTGATGGGCGCAGTCTCAACTTGGGTATGATTCTAGGATAGGACATGGCCATGAAGGCCAAGCAGCGCCAAACCTCTCTTCCTTTTGCGGTGTTGATCACGGAGTTGTGCAGACGGGCTTAGGTGTCTCCAGATGAGAAGAAGGATGTCAAAGTGATTCGCACATGTTATACTAATATTCTGACGCATTGAGGTGGGGTACTTGAAGGATGATGCAGAGAAGAAGAAGGCAGCCCTGGTGGATTCCTCCCCGGTTGTTGATAGTCACATTACCTACATGGGCAGTTTTCCTACTTCTTCCCCTATGCCTTTAGGTATATATAGTGATGTCCCTTCTATGACTCTTAGTTCTTCTACAGATCTCATGCCTCCTAGATATGGTGTTATTGTTGCTGCTACTTCCCGACCTCCACTCACCCAGGTTGCGATACTACAGATGGGGCAGCTAGCCCATTCTGAAGATAAGTGTGCCCTTAGACTTGAGGCCACCATTCCCCGGGTGATTGAGAGAGCCCTCACTGCTGCTATGACACCTCTTAGCGTGTCCATTGATGCCCTTGCGACAAATATAGCGGTGTCTGAGCGAGGCCAAGGGACCACTGAGGAGGTTACGACTCTAAACGCCGCCATTGCTAAGCTGAGACGTAGACCTGTTGGATTCATCATATCTTTCTTTCCTTTTCATTCTATTTTAGTATTTTGTGTTTATTTTATAACATTATATATGTTTTCATCAAATTTGGTTATAATTTATTTATGAAAGTAAAAAAAATTCAAGACAAAACATGTATCATTGTAGTTTCATGTATATGAGTGTCTATGACAGTTTTTGGTGTAGGAATGTCATTATTTCTTCTTTTTCTAGGTCAAAGTTGTGAATTTTGAGGGTTTGTTCACAGTAAATGCAGTGACCAAAAGTTTTATAGTGTCAACTGTCCTAACAATTTTTCTCTTTGAATTAAATGTTATTGTTTTCCTTTCAAATGAATTGTTTCTTTTATTTTTGTGTGCGACTTATAAATCATAACAATCAAATCGATAATGTATATTATATTTGATCTTATTTGATTTTAATAATTTAGAAATCAATTAGAATGATTTGATTTTAATTTTAACGTTTGATCAATAACTGACTCAAATTGATTGTAAATCTCTATGCCCTATTTGTTTCATAGGATGATAGGAAGAAACACATGTGCTCTACGTATTTTTTTCATTGGTGATTAGAGATAGTAATATGAGAAAATTCAAATCTTTACTTGTTATTTTGATTCTTTATTTGTGTATGCTTTCGATAAAACTTTATAATTCACTTATTATACAAGAGAGAGTTGTAAGTTAAAGCAGATATGTCTTTATTGATGTATTTATTTCAGTAAGCGCGCATTTTTGAAAGAAATCTTTCAAATATTTTTTTGTTCAACTTTAATTTAATTAGTGTACAATTTCTTCAAAATATTGCATCCACTTTACTTATCTTTAGTTATAGCTTTATTATTTTGGATGGCTGTAATAATCAACTATCAATAATCAAAAATATTTTAATTATAGATCTCTACACACAAAAAATGAGGCGATTTACTATCATACAAATATTTATCATAACTTCTTTCAGATTAAATTTAAAATCATTTAATCAATACCACTTAAAAATTTATAAAAATTAATAATATTTATCAAATATTTATGTTACACTTAATGAGATGATTTCATATCATTTATTTAATACAATTAAAAATAAATTTGTGAACAAATATGGAGTGTATGCATAACACCGGATTTTCGTAACTAGTTTAATAATAGGAAAAATGCACAAGTACCCCCCAACCTATGCCCGAAATTTCAGAGACACACTTATACTATATTAAGGTCCTATTACCCCCTGAACCTATTTTATAAAGAATTTCTACCCCTTTTCGGCCTACGTGGCACTAGCTTGAAAAAAAATGTCAACACGCGCTGGACCCACAAGATAGTGCCACGTAGGCCGAAAAGGAGTAGAAAATTATTTACTAAATAATTCAACGGAGTAATAGGACCTTAGTATAATATAAGTATATCTCTGAGATTTCGGGCATAGGTTAGGGGGTATTTATGTATTTTCTAAATAGATTGATTTTTTCTCTAAGTAAATCTTCTTATCCTTTGAAATTCTAATCACTCTTCCTATAAATTTTCAATCCATATGAGTTTGTTTCTCTCAATATAATAGGAATCAACATTCCTTCAAAAAGCTTCTGCTTTGAAGAGAGTTTTTTTATATAATTTTTCTCTTTACATCAATATCTTTAGAAGGTTGCTGAGATATCATTTCTTTTTTTTTTCTTGATAAAATCACAAGGCCTGGAATTTCGTTGTATATCTCAATGAAGAAATTTGATATCTGTATATTCATCATTAGCAATATTTTTAGAAGTTTCATCATCACCGATATTTTTAGAAGTTTCATCATCACCAATATCTTTAGAAGGATTATGAGATACTCTCTTTTTCTTTTTGTTGAAAAAATCACAAGGGCTAGAAATTTGTTGCACATTTTAATATCAAAATTTTATACTCATATTCATAATCATTAGAAAAAGAGAGAAAGTGAAGAATTTCACTATTGTTGATTACTATACTCAAAACTTTTTATTTTATAGGCTAAATACTTATAAACAGTTATGAAAAATGAAAAGATTTTGGTTTTTTCATCTCCCATTTACTTAAATATGCGTTAGTATGATGGAAGTTTTAAAGCAGCTTAATGTAATGCATTAAAAGATTTTTCAGTTTTTTTTTAAATTAAAAAAAAAATATCAAAAAAGGAGATAAAGGACAAATAGAAATGCTGATGATTAAGATGTGCCACGTCAGATTTAGTCAGCATTATGTCATAATGTCAAAACTGTCATTTAATTATCTGTACAATATACAGTATGAAGAAATTACTATTTTAATATTATTTTCTAAAAATGTGTTTGTCGTTATCAATTCAGATTTTTTAACTAAAATCTGTTACACTACTAATTTACTTCAAAGAATAAACTATAGTATTTTATATCAATTTTAGAAATATGAAATTGAGTGTAATACTGCTGAGATTGACACTTAGGCCACTTTGACAAAACATTAGTCCTGTACATGATTACTGTTCTGTAACTATAATCATTTTGAGAAAATAGTCCAATGCCACCTTAACCTATTATACAATTTCCAACTACACACTTATTCTTCACGGGAGTCTTATCACCCCCCTAAATTATTTTAAAATGAAATAATTACACCCTTAGATGCTGACATGGCATAAAGAGTGTTCTCACTCTCTTGGAGGCATGTGGAAGTCAGCAAAATTAATAAATAATATTATAATAATATTTTTAAATTTGACTTTTTGTTAGGTATATATTTTTTTGCTTTTCTCTTTAAGTATTTTGTTTCTTTTTCTTTTTTCCCCTCTCTTCCACCTTAGCTTGAACCACCACTTCACTAACCACATTTTTTTGTCATCTTCTAATATTTTGTTATAATATGCTTCACCAGTTTCTACAAACTAACACTGCAAATCATCATTAAAATCATAAAAAACAAAACCAAAATAAAAATAGAATTATTAAACACCTTCCATCATAAAAATTCATTCTATTATTAGATTATTTTTTTTTAAAATTATTGGAGAAATTAAGTCAGTTAAAACAATTGTGACTATATAATAGATTTTTTTTTATCATGAATTCCATAAACCAACCAAACACGAGTTTTGCATATATAATGTGGGTCATCATCCAATTTTTTTTCATTTTTATCAATCACAAGTTAGTTCAAAATATCAACACCATTAATCTACCTTCTCACCGATTTTAGGTTAGTAACATACATCAACCATCAAATCTTATATTCAATCTCTATTTTGTTTGGTAAGACCCAAGAATTTAAACATCGACAATCCGTAAATAAAATATTACAAATTTGGTGTCATGGAGACAAAGAAATAACATAATAAAAAATTAAAAAAAGAAAAAGAAAAAGAGATGAATTATCAATCTTGTGAAGGTGCCTAAAGGATGCTATGAAATGATGAAAATGATAATAAAAATAACTTCGATTTTTTTCATGGATGGGTGATTTGAAAGAAACGAATGAAAAACAAAAAAGAAAAGAAAAAGAAAGAAAGAGGAACAAAAAAGTATACATATTTTTGTAATTAAAGGAAAAAATGATAAAGAGAAAAAATATAAATAATAAAAAATAGCAGTTGGCGCGAGTGTGCATTACTACATATTGAAAATGTGGTTGTCTAGTTTCAGGGTGGTATATATTTTGTTTTTAAAAAACTCAGGGGGTAATAGGACTCCCGCAAAGTATAAGTGTAGTCGAGAATTCGATAATAGATTAGGGAGGCAATTGTCTATTTTCTCTTTTGCAAAACTGCAATATCAACAAGATTAATTCATGAATCTATAGTTGCAGAAAAATAACCATGTAAAGGGCATTCTCCAGAACTTAAATATAAACACATAATTACATGCTGAAGCAGACTATTCATATGGATTTCTAGTAATTTTGTATAATATTCTCCTATTCATTACTAATATTTGGGGAGAGAGAAATTAAACATCGTGTCAATACATGATATCTTACAGTATTCACACATGAATGTGACATTATGGAGCAGTTCTTTGAGTCTTCTCTCTTCAGTCTAATGACAGTGAGATACTACATATACTTAGTAACTTGATTAACTTTCCTTTAACTAGACAAAATTTTTGTTATCGGTACTGGGATTTGAACATAAAAATAAGCAGTTGGACATCAGGAGTGCGTTTGCATGCATGTATACTAAGTATAGGTAATATAGTATCTTTCAATTTAGCGGCTGGAGCTCTTTTTCATCTGTCATAGTTTCAACGCTTCCAAGAGGATCATATGGGGTAGGAGTTTGTCTTCGTCTCCAAATGAACCATCCCAGGGAAGCTGATAATCCTAGTATCAAGATAACTAAAAGTGCTACCACCACAACCATGTAACTTTGCTTCCATCGCGTCCTAAATCATTGTAATACAACCATATCAAATCAACAATTTTTATCATATGAATCCATCATTTGTATCAGATGTTCACAATGCACACTTTAGAACCATACCTTTTTCCACTCCAGACAATAAAAAAGATAGCCCATTAAAAAACAGAACCCATAACAATAATATGTATAAGAGGATCTCCAAAGGACATGTATGTACGTTAAACAAGCACATAACCTGTCTTGAGTGATGCTTACTACTGGTGTAATTCAAAACCGGAGTATGTTTTGACGATTCCCTAAATCCATTAGTCACACCCCAAACACAAGTTATATGATTGAAAGAAAAATCATTACCTACCAATCATTATCGTTGAAAGCAGTTGACCCATGCCATCCAATGCAGAATAACTCATGTTCCACAATTTCATAAACTTAGATATTATATAAATGTATTTTTTGGCTAGATAAAAAGATGAAACTTTTTGAGTTGTATATATCAGAAACACAAGCAAGTATTTCCCATCAGAACTCCACTGTGGTGATTTGTTTTGCCTTGTGATTCAGAAGGCATATTTTTTGACAAATCAGGATAATTTCATTAATGATGCACCGAAATGATGCTAACAAAATATACAGCATAGCTATGCAATAGCTATGAAGATGCAAAGAAACATATTTTGCTTATACCTTTTCGGAAAGGGTTCAATGTCCCATTTGACTAATTTGTAGCTTCCAAATGTATCTGGAAGATGAAGACGATCACCAGCTAATCGGCTTGTTATTTCCTGCATATAGATATGCATTATGCAAAAGGTCTTCGATTCAAGATATAGTCCTTACACATTCTAAAGTTAAAAGTTACCATTGCAGTGGTATGTGACATGTAATCAGCAGATCCTGCAGGAAAGATGGCCCATCTAATGAGGGAATCATTTCCTTTTGTTGAAAAGTTCATCAAGTGAACCTGCAAGGCATCATAAGTGACATCATCACATTGAACAAAATTAACACACTAGATCAGTTAAGTAACTTAAAAAGAGGGGATGTTCAGTTTTAGATGACATCAGCCTTGGACAGCTCTGGATCGTGCAAAAAAAAAAAAAAGTTGTAAAAGTAATTTGGGTTATGCAAAATTGTCATTATTAAAACAATCTACCTGTGAAACGTAAACATCCAACTCTTGTGCAATGAAATGGGCAAGTTCTGGAACACGAGGCTTCAATTCCGAGTAATCAATGCTCAGTAACATATCAAATGATATTAGCCCAATTTTGATTTCCCCTGCCAAGTGAGATAAAAGATGAAGGTGATAACAATCAAAAGTATCTGCACCGAAAATAACTTGGCTTAGTACTCACTGAATCTTGCACAGGACCCTTCCTAAATATGAGGGAAAACGTGTAATTTGATGGGAAAAAGTGCCAGTACACGTCAACTTGCTATGCATCTAGTAAATTGTTTCCAATTTATGGGAAGGAGTCAAATTATAAGAGGGATATGCCAAGCGATGATCAAAATGAGGACACCATGTTCTCTGTTTCTGGCAAAGAAGTAGAGAGAAGAATATGAGGGCTCATATGATTGGTGTTGTAGATTTGATCAACCAGTTGCAACAACAAAAATAGTAGCAATATCGCGAGAGAAAAAATGGAGGGCCACAGCAAGCGTCAAAATGTTTCTTCTTGGAGAAGCCAGGGAGAGTCCCTGAAGGTGGAACAAGTGGCTAACAGAGTATTTTCTTCTGATGGAACAATGGCTATTGAAGGCTCACTTGAGAAGATGGAACAATGGCTATTGAAGGCTCACTTGAAGCATACTTAAACCTCAAAGTTGGGTTTTAGTCCAAGAACCAAGTGTGTGCCTCACATATGCACTCTGCTGTTAATGGGGTAGCAACAACAACAACCAACATACCAAGTGAAATCCCACAAGTGGGGTCTGGGGAGGGTCCAGTGTAGGCCTTACCACTACCTCGTGGAGATAGAGAGGCTGTTTCTAGAAAACCCGGGTCAAGTGTAACAATTTCAGGTATAAAGAAGAAGAAAACATTACAACTAATAGCAGAACCAATGCAAAGCCTACAACAAAAGAATATGAACAACAACAGAATAGTGTAGTAGCCGAAACCCAATACACAAATGAGATAGATATCAAAAACTAAAACTAACAAGAATATGGCTATTACAACGACAGACATCAACAAGCTTGAACCCTCAAAAGCAAGGCAATGTTAATGGGGTAGCACTAAACAATAAATATAGTTGGCATAGAATGTAGCAATTATTAAGAAAACAATATTTTATGTACAAGTATCAGTTATTAGAAATAGGAAATTAAAATATTTAGCATAAGAAAGCTAATCATTAATCCTAATTCAAAAATCTGTTTCTATATCAAGAAATATAATGTGATTTGAACTTGATTGACACTCCGTAGGGATGTGGACATAATTTCAAACCAAATATTATTTGAAAATCAGTATTTGTTTAACTATTTAGTCTATCATTTCAGCCTCAACTTGAAATAGAAAATTCAGATTAATTTTTTTTTATCTTTCAAGAGTTTGGAAGGCAGTTGTAAACACGAAGCCTATTGCCTACTTTGGCTAATCCGAATTGAAAGGTGATGTAAAATCAGTCTATTTCTGGCATAGGAAGAAAGGCCGACTTCGAAACTCAGCTTAGCCAGGACTTCAGAATAGAGCGAAGGAAAGACACCTTGAACCTCTTGATCTAGAACTACTAGGAGGGGAGGGAGAACCCTTTCCAACCACTCACTTTTGTCATGGAGGGCAGGCAAGAAAACTCACTCCGCCTTTATACTAGTGTTCATAGCTCGATTGGAGGTCAAGACTGTGGTCCGGCGGAAAAGCAGAGGTTGAAAGAATCAGAAATAGACTCGAAAATGGAACCCTTTCTCTAGCGCCCTGAGTATTTCTAGTGAAATAAATGGTTTTCGCTAAAAAGTTCAAATGTGAAATTCACATACATATATAGCTTCAACTTTGGAGGATATTTTTCAACTTCAACCAAATATTGTCTCTAGGCTATTTCATTAAATTGCATTTTGTCCCATAATTGTTATTTTTGCGTTTTACGGTTATTTTTGCGTTTTATGGTTATTTTTCTTACATTACGTTTGTACTTTTACACCTACGCCTTCTTTAACAAAAGTGCATGTTAATTTGCATTTTGCACTTAAAGCTCCAACAACACTTGGTGGCAATGCTTTTCACTTTAGACAACACTATGCTTGAGGGGTGGTCATAAGATTTGGAATGTTATTATCTGTTTAAAAATGCTCCCGGGCACTAATCCCAAGACCCTCTTTCCTACTTCCAAGGATAGAAGAATTTCCCTTTTCCGGTGCCTTTACTGGAATTTGACCCTCTTCCCTCAAACATTCAGTTCTCGCCCACAGTGTTACTGTTTTGTTATTTCTTTTCCATTCCCATAGCCTTGTTTTATGCTATCATGGGGGAAAACAGAACACATTTTAGTACAGGTTTTAAGTCCTATGACATCACCAGATGGACCTCAGGCAATGTTGACTGGTTTGAGTTGAAAGAAGCTGGAACATGATGAGAAGATTAATAGTCAACAAGAAGATCATGGAGTGGATATGTTGTCCTTAAAGAAACCTCAACTGACCAAAGAATCTGGTGAGAAGATGGATAAACAAGGTTCTGGCTGCAGAATATTTTGGTACCAGGAAGTACAATACACATGGAAGATACATGAGTATCTTACCATTGGAGGGACAGATTATATTAGTCATTATTCTTCCTGAGGGATCCATTAATGCAGGGTGTGGAAACATAGCATTTAAAATAGAAAGTTTTATTAAATAGTTTCCTAAGCTCGCCATAAAGGCTACACACAGAATTGTTGACATTACTGACCCTTTTGTAAATGTGGTAGAGGATAGTAAATGGCGTCCAGGATACGTTGTGAAGTCCATATTAGTAATAAAATTATAGGAAAACCCTCTGTTGTTCCAGCAGAAACTAGGACGAGGTCTATTGGAAGGTGTATTGTTGGTTCCTTTGGAAAGCCAACATCTTAAAGACCTACTTTATTAGATATGAGAAGATGGCCCTTGTTAAGAATTCCCACGTCCGAAAAGGGATGAGAATTTGGTTTCCTTATATGGAAACTTGGACAATCCTCCCCACATAAGCTAGCTTTTGGGATTGAGTTAGGACCAACATCCATCTTTACATGGTATCAGTACCTCTACAATCTTGGTAGAGAATCAAAGAGTTTCCGTTGCCGGCGGGTGGCCATTACTCATATATGCCGCTCATCTGGCCAATGATTATGTTAACAAAAGTGTGGCCAATGACATACATATTCATGAACCCCATATTCAGGAAAAGAAAATATAGACAGGTCATTATAATCAATTTTTGGCGACTTCAAGGAATGTTTTGTGTCAACGCTATATCCATCAGCATTTGTATAGCACCGTGTCATTTTTCCGGTTACTAATTTTTTTTTCATATTTAATTTGTGTAGCACCATGCCATCTTTCCGGTGACTACTTTTTCATATTTAATTTGTGTAACACCATGTCATCTTTTCCGTGACTACTTTTTCATGTTTAATTTGTGTAGCACTGTGTCATCTTTCTGGTGATTACTTTTTTCATATTTGATTCGCGTAGCACTGTGCCATCTTTTCGGTGACTACTTTTTCATATTTAATTTGCGCAGCACCATTCCATCTTAATGGTGACTTTTTCTCCATAGTTTATTTGCATAGCACCATGCATCTCTCTGGACTACTTTTCATATGTAATTTGCGTAGAACCGTGAATTTTTCTGAACTACTTTCTCACATATAAGTTATATAGCACCATGTGCATATTCGGTGACTCCTCAGATTTGATTTGCGTAGTTCCATTCGTCTTTCCAGTGACTCCTCAAATCTTATTTGCATAGAATTGTGCCATCATCCGACCCTACCCATTTAATTTCTCCTTTTCACTAGGGTCATGCCATCAATCCGACCCTACCCATATAATTTTCTTTCTCAATAGGGTTGTGTCATCATTCTGACCCTACCCATATAATTCTTTCTCAGTAGGGTCATGCCATCATTCTGACCCTACCCATATAAAAATAAAAAATTAAAAAGGGTGATCTAGAGGAAGAAGTCTATATGGAGCAACTACTTGTTTTGTTGCTCACGGGGAGTATGGTAGCCTTGTATGTTGATTGTGTAAGTCACTCTATAGTGTGAAACAACATTCTCAAGCTTGGTTCGGGAAGTTAAGCACAGTAGTTTAGGAATTTGGCATGACTCATAATAGGGCTGACCACTCTGTGTTTTATCAACATTCTACATCAAATCTACTATTTCATGAGAAGACTAAGCACATTGAGATTGACTGCAATTTTGTGAAGCCAAGTGATCAACTTGCAAGTATCTCCACCAAGCCCTTCATCGATCCTCATATTAATTACATCTGTAATAAGTCAGGTACATATGGCTTGTATGCATCAGTTTGAGGAGGAGTGTTAAGAATTGGAATAGGTATATACAATCCTACTTAGAAGTTAGAACAGTAATAGGAATAAGAATAGTAATAGGAATAAGAATAATATATAGTTTTCCACATGGTCAAGGATTGTATGGTAGTGTCTATAAATAGGGTCTTCATGTAATAATGTAGATACAACAATTCAATAATATTTTTCTCCTATCTTTCTCACACCTCCTCAGTTTGGAAGAAAGTTTTCGAAGTGAACATCAATGAGATGGCAGGAAACCTTTATTTGTTTGAATTTTTAAACAGATACATGGCACTTGGCACATCAGACCCTTCAAGACAGTGTTTTGGACGGGGAAAGGCAAGCGGCTCGCCTTTTTGAAATGTGATACCAATTAATACCAAAAAGTTAAAATATTTAATTGCATATGTAAATAATCAAATTCTCAATAGCAATAACATATTAGCAAATATTTCAATTCAAAAATTGAAATAGATAGTACATACTAAAAGTCTAGAACTTGAATGAGAAAAAAACATAACAAAAGTCAAAACAGAGTAGAAGTGACTATGAAATCTGGTGAAGAAGAAGGAAAAAGAAACTGAGGAAGAACAAATATGCATTGGTTGGACTTTGGAGTAGCCGGAAAAGTATGTCTGGTCTTCGGAGGTTTCTAGTCGAAAACCCTAAAATAACCTTTTTACTATTAAAACCCCAAATTGGTCGCATTTTTTTAAGATAATACAAAAAGTGACGTCTTTCCCACCTTTCTTGCCTCTCGCCTCTCACATTTTGTCACCATGGCGTCCACTTTTGGAGATCTCCTCGCCACAAAGCTAAAAGGCGATGAAGGTCGCGGGTCGTCTTGCCTCGCCTCTCGCCATTGGCGACGAGGTGATCGCCTTTTACAACACTGCTTCAAGGTGTGGACCTGGAACTTGGAAGAAGAGCAAGATTAATCTACAACAGTCAACAGTGGAGCCCTTTCACAGGATATTAACCAATAGCATAGAAGGCAAAAATGACATGGATTAGGGCGATGGGTTTGCCTTTACATATGTGATTGAATGATGTTCTTCATCAAATTGGGCATTTATGTGGCGGCAGGAAGGCTACCGAGGAAGAAATAAAATTGAAGAATCACCTAAAGTGGGACAGAAGTGAAGTAGAAGGTGATGGTCATAGTATTCCAAATGAAGCAACCATTTCAAGAGATGGTTTCAACTGTTCCATTCCGATATGGGCTGAAAGTGAAACTTGTTTTGAGAAAGCGCCAGTAACCACGAGCAAAAACTTCAGAGAAGATGAGGCTTAGCAAGGTCTCAGTTCATGCGAGAAAACAATGGGTAATGGAATCCTACAAGATAGTAAAGAGGAACTTTCATGGGAAAACAAAGGGTGCAGCATTTAAACTTCAAACGTAATTTTAAGGTTTTTTCGACTTAGCTCTTTTCGATCGACTGAGTTCTCTTCTTCTCCTGGTTCTCTTCAGTTGCAAAGTACGTCTTTTTCTTCTTCTTTCTCCACTGTTTCCCGCAGATTCTTTCTCTTCCTTTCTTCTTCTTCTTCTTCTTCTTCTTCTTCTTCTTCTTCTTTCTTCTTTCTCCTCTATTTCCAGATTCTTTCTTTTTCTTTCTTCTTCTTGAACAAATTCTTCCTCTGTTTTCAAGTTTCTGCTCAGTTCTTTTTCATTCATTGTTCAGTCCATTCATTTTTATCTTCAGCCCAATTCAGTTTAGGTTGTATACTAATTAATACATTTAATTTTTTTGCCTACATATAGTAATATTCAATGCCATCAGCTGATGGTAGAAAAGAGGAGTGAACAAAAAGAAAGACATAGGTTTGAATTATAGTATAGAGGAAGAAGATGAGAAACAATATAATGCAGAGAATCTTGGACTTAAAGAATTTGAAAATCTTGAAGAAGATTAGACTTTTAGTATTGCTTGTCTTATGAACTATTGAGTCATTCAAGTTCAAAACTTTTGCATCTACTATCTATATTTAGTTTTTGAATTGAAATATTTGCTAATATGTTGCTGCTTTTGAGATTTTGGTTATACTTATTTATATATGCAATTAAATATTTTATGTTTGGTATTACTTGGCGCCTCACTTCAAAAAGACGTGCGCCTCGCCACTCACCTTAGAGAGGCAGACCTTTGTCGCCTCATGAATATAAAAACACTGGTTCTCGGTAAGCTAAGGCTTTCCATGTCCTTCTGGATCACTTCTCCCGAATACTTCTTTCGACTATCTCCAGCTCTCCTCAGGTCCTCCAGTGTCAACCTCTCACACCTGCACACTGGACGTATGTGAATCTCCTCTTGAAATATAGAAATCATCTCAGTCTCGCCTGCTGCATCTTTTCCTCTACAGAGGCTACTTCCACCTTTCTCCTAATATCTTTATTTCTGACCATATCTCTCGTAGTAAGCCCACACATCCATGTCAACATCCTCATTTCCACAACTTTCATCTTCTGGACACGAGAGTTTTTGTCTGGCAACACTCTGCCCCGTAATAACGCAGTCGGTAACCACTACTCTGTGGAACCTACCTTTATTTTTAGAGGCATCTACTTATCACATAAGACACCAGATGATAGCGTCCATCATATCAATAAAAAATTTAATTTCCTAAATGCTTCAGCTATGCAGGAGGACATTTTGCACCAAACAAGTACAAAAGTTCTTAATTTCAACCGTTAGGGCTCGTTTGGTGTGAGGGATTAAAAATAATAGTGATGGGATGAAATTTTTTTATCTTGTTTGGTTGCCATATTTGGGATAACTTATCCCACCATTTATATCATAGTGATGGGATAAGTTCCAAGGATAGTTAACCCCCGCATAACTTATCCTGGGATAACTTGTTTCCAATCAAACGACCCCTTGAGGTCTTAAGACAGCAAGTTCTCATGCATGTAATTTGTCAAAGTTATACCAGTATTTGGCTCAAGACAAAACATAATTATCACCCTCGATTGCAACACTTACAATCGCCATTCCTTTTTCCCTTTTCTGTGATAAGTCAAATTTTGCATTTGATACACCTAGATGGTGTTGACTGAAAAAATTGTTGCAGTACGGTTACGCCTCCCAAAAATCTAACCATCTTTGCAAGAAGGAATTTCCTGTCTACACCAAATCAGTAAATGAACAAAGTGAACGCTCTTGACAAATAACAAGGAATTATCAATTGAGAGGATATTGAAGATGGTTGCATAATGTAACACATGTTATCTTGCAGTAACTGTTGTACTCCATGAAACTGTAATTTCCGTCAATAAAGAATGTTTAGTTGGGTCCAAAAAGGTTAAGACACTTCTATTCTAGAAGGTACCTCCCAGGAAGTTCGGAGCACTAAGGAAATAGATGAATACAAGACATTAATAACACAATACAGAAACTCATGCTCAAATGTCATTCTGAAAGCTGACATTTGTAAATACAGGAACCAAAGGGAGCATATGAAATCTTGAAAGATGACCTAATCTTAGGTGACATAGAAAAACACCAACATGGTACAATTCTAAGTTTGATTCTCCATTTCCACTATTAAAATAATAATCAGAAACCCTATTGCATTCAAAAGTTAGGGGGAAAAGATCTGAATCGCCCTAGTGGAATTACTTAAATAAAGCCAGACCCACTGCTAAACTGGATAAAAGCATGAAAGAAAAGCATAATAACAGTGACAAAGATATTAGTCTGGAGAACAGTTTCTTACCAGGTGCATAATTTTCCGAAGGTACACTAGGTGCCAGTGCTGGAGTCATATGTGCAGTGGAGTTTGTGTTGTCCATGCCCGAGGGTGGTGATGGAGGTGGAGGTGATGAAGATACATTAAGTGTGTCCCATAACATAGAACAATTAGTTTTCCAAAAACCAATCCTTTCATTTTCACGATCGTAGCTTACAAGAGTGTTGCGGACAATAATTCCTAGTGCAATATAAGCAAAAAGCACACACGTTAATGTCTTAAAGAGTATATAACTAAAAAGATTCTGGCAGAAGAACTTCTCCAAGATGCTAAAAGATATATATCCTTAATAAAAATAAAGGGATATACATACCTCCAAGAAGAGTAGTTGGGTCCTTCCCATTCTGGAAAATTCCAAAGCAGTATGCCCCACGCACCTTTGAGTGCTACAATCATGAAGTTATAGCATTTGCAATACAATTGAGAGAAGAGGAAAAGTTAGTCAATGTATAGAAACACAGAACAAAAATGGAGTTACAGCCACTATCGTTGAGTGCTACAATCAAAAAAATGGAGTGGCTAGGAGAGATGAAGCCAAAAGGAGATACAGATTGTACAGCCAAGGTTATGTGAATAAGATGCCTACCCTGAATAAGTAGTTTTCAGGTGTGAGAGATAGTTTCTTTCCATTACTGAATACCATGTCAACAGAGGGAAATGATTTTGAAAGTTGTGACACGTCACTGAAATATACAAGACACTTGGTTCAACTTGTGACACCAAAAATAAAATAAAAGAAAGAATAATGATATAACATTTTTATACTAATTTATTACCTTCCAGCACCAGAAAAGCATATATCTTTATAGTTCGGGTCAGGCCCTTCGATCTCTCTTAAGGAATGAAGTTCTTTCATGACCTAAAATAATATTTTCAGCACTTCATTTCAGAAAGAAAATAAATTGTCTTAACTACAAAGTTCGACAATGCATCCACCACCCACTGGTAGTACATTGTAGGAGTCCATAACTCCATTTTTTACATTTACATGAAGTAACAAATCGAATAAGAATGATGAGGAACTAAAATAATCAATGATTTTGAGGAACTTTCAAATATATATTAAAAGAAGGTTTCAAAAGTTCTTTCTAGTGAGCTGATTGGAAGAAAAAGTTGCATGTTCTGGGGGAAAACAACTACAATAAGTAGTTACAAACATAAACTAAGACCCATACGATGCTGCACTGGAAGAAAAATTATATGGATAAATGAGTTTTCTGAATTTTAGGATCAAAAAACTCCTGGATGCTTTATTTTTTTCCCTTCAAAGTTATGTCGTAAGCATTGAAGCCTTAGCCTAATACTTGTGTAACTATGAGGTTTTAGTTTGAATACCACATATTAACAGGTATACACTAACTATGCTGACCCTGTTCAGGCTATTATGCAATTGTTTGTTCTACCAATCGTGGTGTAACTTGTACTCAAGAAAAGTTGACACAAAAACGGACATCAACAATCAAAAAGGCATTAAGCATAAGCACGTCATACAAATGAAACTCAGCTTTCACAGATTTGATTTCTTCACTCCATTCTTCTAGCCACAAGCATGCAATATTTCACCACTACTTGTCTCTGGCAGAGTGCATCATGAAAATGATAGATGTAATAGCATGTAATTTAGAAAACATACAGCACTCTTGAAGGCCACAAATGCAGCTTCTGGAAGGTAAACGTATGTGGTACCACTATCAAGCACAGTCCCATGTTTTCCATCAAAAATCTGTGGATTAAGATTCAGTGCCTTCCCAGCGACATGTATCCCCTTCAGCTCAATATTGTAATATGGACTGTTGCCATCCGAGACTAGAGTAAATGCATAAGATTTATCGAGTGTATTTGTTATAACACCTAAATTCCTGTCTTAAGACAATTATTATAAATACATACCTGCGTAGAGGATCTGAATGGGTAAAAACCATCTCAGAAGGAGGGTTTATTCCTCCAAGAACCATTGCACCACCACCGAAATCCATTCCGCCATAACACAAGGAGAAGGAATCACTAATCACATGTTTCTCAACGAGTTGATCCACTATACTTAGATCCCCTCGACCTAAGCCCATTATACCATCAGCGTGTTGGCTGTAAAGATCACCGGTTTCTAGATTTTCACATCCAAAAACAGCTCGCTGGGGTGCCAGCTCACTTTGGTTCCCAAAGGACACAATGTCCTCTCCAAGCACTCCACTACTAGAGCTCATCTCAGCATATTGCCTTTCATAAATACATTGCTCTCTCTCATTGTCGCAAGTACAATCAACATTGCACTTCACAGGTTGATAGGTACTTGACATTTCTGGCTGAAACTTAGGATCCTAATTCAAAGAACAACAATGAAAGAAGTGCCACTGATCAAAACAGGGAAAGAATACCTGATCCAATCTATGGTAAATTAAGCATGTATCAACAAGATAGAGGCAACATATTGGCTAAAAGGTCAAGATTTTCTCAACCAAAAAAAACGGTGTAACAAGTGCCAAATGGCTATATACTTAAGAGCAAGCACCAGTTACTGTACATTTCACAATAACAAGAAAAAATACTTAAGGAACATGATACTAAATAACTCTTTTTTTTTTTTGATGAAGTAAGTTGTTTCATTACCGGCATCAAGAAGATGCAAAGAGAACAAAAGAAGATATGCTAGCTCCGTTACATGATAGCAGTTAAGACACGGGAGCCAGCCACCAATTCAAAAAATCTAGTGAAGGCTTAAAACATGACTATGTCTGGCCTAGAGTTAAAGAGCTAATGAAATCTAAGAAAGCAGTGTAACTACTAACATAAGACGGGTTGGACCAACAAAATAGACTGAACAAACATTTAGCTTTGAGTGAGTGATTAGGAGTTGAAATTCCATCAAAACACCGTTGATTCCTTTCTGTCCATAGGCACAAAAAATACATGCTGGAATCATTCTCCAGGTGTTCCTGATGGCCCCATCAACTGTCAAGTGGCCCCAACTCACAACAACTTCTCTGATAGTTTGAGGCATCACCCAGTTCAAATTGAATAGGGAAAGGAACATATGCCATATGCCTGCAGCCACCGCACAATGCAAGAAAAGATGATTTACTGATTCTGCACTTTCCTGACACAAATAACACCTGCTGACCAGCTGGAAGTTTCTTCTACAAAGATTGTCCACTGTCAAACAAGCATTCTTTAATGCCAACCAGCTGAAGCATATTACCTTTGGTGGTAGCTTTGTTTTCCAGATTAGTTTCCATGGCCATAAATCTGTAATATCATTCTGGGCGTGCAACAATTTATACCCCTTCTTTACAGTGTATTCCTTTGCCTTAGGACCCCAACAGATGATATCCGTAGCTTGCAGATTCATGTTGTAACCTTCCAGTCTACCCATTAATTCAACCAGACTGCCAAGCTCCCAATCGTTGAAGTTTCTCATGAAAAGTAGATTCCATTGGTTGTCCTCTCTGTTCTGCGCAACTGTAGAGTCAGGATCACGTGCTATTAGGAAGAGAGTTGGGTAAAGCTCTTTCAAGATGAAATTCCCAAGCCACCTATCTTTCCAGAATTTCACGTTCAGGCCATTCCCAACTTTGAAAGAAATTTGTTGAACAAAATCTTCCCAATATTTGCGTATATGTTTCCATGCCCCTACCCCGTGTGGAGAATTGCTTTGCTTAGTACACCAGTGGTTTAGTTCACCATGCTTAGCTGCAACCACTTTCTTCCATAAGCTATTTCCCTCTATTCCATATCTCCATAGCCATTTTAGCAACATGCTTTTGTTATGCTTGGCTAGGTCCCTGATTCCCAAACCCCCTTGCAGCTTTGGTCTGATCACATTACACCATTTAACTAAGTGAAACTTGTGCCCTTCACTGTTACCCTCCCAAAGGAAGTTCCTCCTGACTTTATCCAGCTGCTTCAAGACCTTGCCGGGCAATGGGAATAGTGACATGAGATACGTAGGGATACTATCCATGACACTATTGATGAGAGTTAGTCTACCACCCATAGAAAGATATTGCCTCTGCCAAGTAGCCAGCCTTTTCTCCACCTTCTCAATAACACTGCTCCAAATATCAATGGACTTATATTTTGCCCCCAAAGGGAGACCCAAGTAGGTTGTCGGGAATAACCCAACACTGCAACATAATTGTTCAGCTAAATCATGAAGAACAGGAACTGTATTCACAGGGTATATCACACTCTTGAGCATATTGATATGGAGACCTGAAATAGCTTCAAATATAAGAAGGGTCAGATTAAGATGCTCTACTTGGGATCTTTCAGCACCACAAAATATCAAGGTATCATCTGCATAAAGCAAATGAGAAACTGATACTGAGGTTTCTATGTTGTTTCCCACTGTGAACCCCTCAATCCACTGCAACTGCTTGGCTCTGTCCAACATCTTGCTGAGGCCTTCCATGGCAAGAATAAAAAGGAAGGGTGAGAGAGGATCACCCTGTCTGATGCCTTTTTGAGGAGAAAAAAATCCGACTGGGCTTCTGTTAACTAAAACAGAGAATTTGACTGTAGTGATGCTGTATTTGATCCATTTAATCCACCTATCTCCAAAACCCATCATCCTCAGCATATGCAATAGGTAAGTCCAGCTGACTTGATCAAAGGCTTTTTCAATATCCAGTTTACACAAAATGCCTGGCTGTCCACTTTTGAGCCTCCAGTCTAGAACTTCATTAGCTATTAAAACAGCATCTGCAATTTGCCTGGACTTGATGAAAGCATTTTGTTGTACCGAAATCAGCTGCCCAATCACAGTTTTAAGTCTTTCCGCCAGGACTTTGGCAAGGATTTTGTAAACACTGCCTATAAGGCTTATCGGCCTATAGTCTCGGAGTTCAATGGCACCCTTCTTTTTTGGAACCAGTGCTATGAAAGAGGTATTGTTGGACCTGACCATGTAACAACGCTGATGGAAGTGATGCATTGCCCCCAAAACATCAGTTTTAATAAAATACCATGTCTTCTGGTAAAAAGCCATAGTATAGCCATCGGGACCCGGAGCTTTATCGGGAGCACAAGAGTTAATTCTTGCTAGTATTTCATCTTCCTCAAAAGCTCTTTCTAACCATTCCTTTTGCTCCATCGTAAGGCTGGCTAAATCTTCAAAGGTTGCAGTAGGCCTCCACTGTTCTTTTTCAGTGTACAGATTTTGATAGAAGTCAAGAATTTCATTCTTGATTTGATCTTTATCATCGATAATCTCATCTCCCACCTTCAGTGTATCAATCTGATTGTTCCTCCTGTGGGAGTTCGCAATCCTTTGGAAATATTTGGTGTTTCTATCACCCTCCTTAAGCCATAGACACCTGGATTTTTGCCTCCAAGACACTTCTTCCGCCTTAGCGATCTGTTGTAGTTCCATTTTTAGGACCATCATTTGTTCTTTTTCTGCTTGGGATGGGAGCCTGTTTTCGATTGCCTGCTCAATAGCCATAAGTTCATCCAGTGCTTTGCTCTTTCTGATTTCCATCTTGCCAAAGATTTCTCTGTTCCAGTCGGTGATATCTTTTTTAAGACACCTCAATTTCTGAGATAAAATAAAATCTGGACTACCCCTGAAAGAGTAGCTCTGCCACCATTCTTTAATTTTATCTAAGAACCCTTCCTCTTGCAACCACATGTTTTCAAATTTAAAATAGGAAGGATTGTCTTCCCAGTCACCATTTACCAGAAGTACAGGCCTGTGGTCTGACATAACTTTTGGAAGAGCAATTTGTTTTACAGATTTAAAGGTGTCACTCCATTCAGGTGATATCAAAAACCTGTCTATTCTAGAAGCTTGAATAGAATCTTCTCCTCGGGACCAAGTATAGAAGGCACCCTGTAAAGGGAGGTCAATTAAGTTCAGATCTTGGATGGTATCTGAGAAGCTTTTCATGGCTTTCGATCTTCTGATGCAGTTATACCTTTCACTTTCAAATCTGCATACATTGAAATCACCACCAATGACCCACTGTTCGTTCCAGATACCTCTAATAGCTGCAAGTTCGAGCCATAGATCCTCCCTTTCTGGATTAGAATGAGGGCCATAAACACCTGTGAAACACCATCGGAATTCTTCTTGAGAACTCTCTAACATACACGAGAGAGTGTATGAACCTTGTTGCACATCAATGCAACTCCACAACCTTTTATCCCAGAGAATTATTATCCCACCCCTACTACCACTTGCTTTGAGCTCAGTCCAACCAGCCCATCTATTGCCCCATATTTGTTGAATCATCTGTGACGACCAATCTACTATTTTTGTCTCCTGCAGGCAAATTATGTCTGCCTTCCATTTACCCATTAAAGATTTCACTGAACTTCGCTTAGCTGCTTCATTCAGCCCCCGCACGTTCCAACTGATAATTTTTACTTTCATTCAGAAAGAGCTTTGTGAAACCTGCCCCTATCCTCCTTTGCCATGCCATCATAATTTAAACCACATTTCAGCCTTTCTAGCTCGAGTTCACCTTTTCTCCGAGACTTTTTTGCTGAACCACCTTCTGATTTTTGTTTATTCAATTGCAGTTGCCTCTTATGTTCCATGCGCAAGATCATGTCCAGGATTTCATGCTCGAATCCTGTTATATTAACCCCAAAAGCCTTGCATGCCTTGACCATCACTGTTTTGGTCCACCTGGAGGTTTCAATTACCGTAGGGTTCTGAATTTCAAACACTCTGTTAGATTCTTTTCCAACCCATGGGAGAGAAAGTGTTTCACTTTGAGAAAAAAAAATTCCTTCTGAGCCACTCATCAGAACCAGCTCTGGTGAAGGGTGGAATCGGCGAAGAAAATTTGTGATGGCAGTTGAAGTGTCAGCTTCATCGTCTGCATCTGTACTGGGGTGGGAGAAATCCTCCGGAGTGATTTTGCTTTGTGATACGAGTTGAGCTTCAATAGGAGGGGGGATAATAAGAGGAGTTGGGCTAATGATATTTTTATTGTTGACAGATTGGGCTTTTAAAAGCCCAACAGCTTTCCAGATTCTTTTTCCTCTTTTAACACCTTTTTTCTTTGGGCCTTTGTTATAATAAACCCGGTCCAAATTATGATCCGCTAAGACCCCTGGTGTTTTACATTGTACCCTAGTCATAGAGGGTAACTTCTGTAGCGATGAATTTGAATTAAAGTTCATACCCACGTGGTCACTGACTGATTTGACGACTGGATCCTTCTCGTGGCTCGATGAGGATATGACAGAGATCGTCTCTTTCCCTTTTCCGGTAACAACAGCTTCTACTCCGGTGGAGATGGTGGAGAGTACATCTTCTAAAATTGAAATTACAAATTTTAGATCTCCAATCAACAATTCAACTTTGTTGGGTGTGACTGTATCTGTATGAGCGACACAGATCCGAGCCCAGTAAAAGTGTGTCCTATTCTTCGTGTCCTCATCAGTTCCGACAAACCCCCCACAAAAATCACCTATCTTACGAAAGGTTTCTGAAGACCAAGCATGCAAAGGAATTCCAAAAGCTTTTACCCATTTGTGCTCCAACTTCACAGGGGAGTTTCCGATCGTCGGAGACCACCAGGCGAGTGATAGACGCCTACCATTCCAGAACCAATCACCAGGTTTGATGCGGGCTGCTTCTTGCCTCGAAGGGAATTCGAACAAAAATTGATTGTGAGCTAAGGGAATGACTTTGAGGCCTGCAGTGATTTTCCACCTATTGATGAACCATTTCTGGATCACTTCGGAGTTAGGGCTCTGGTTGAAGGGATCGTTGAAGACGCCAACAAGGCATCTGCTCAGAGGATGGGAGTTATCAACATCGATGTTTGAACTCGATACTGGCCAACTCGATAACTTTGCTGCATCGGAGTACGTTCTCAACTGAGGTGCCGGTGGAGTAAGAATTTTGGGGAACCTCCGCTTACCCAAAAAGTTAAGAATCTTATCTGCAATGTCTGTCCAACCCCAGTTATATCCAGCTTCTGGAATTATCACAGACGATTTCTTCTGGCCCAACCAAGTCTCGATTCTTACAAATCTGCCGTAAACATTGTAATTCTGATACACTCTAAGAAGATGTGCTTGTTGTTTTCGCCCCCATCTCCTATAAAGATCCCCTGCACCCCTGGAAGCTTGTTTGAGATTGTCGCAGACCCACCTTAGGTTATCTTCATCTATTTTGATGTTGCTTGAGAAACGCCTGCTGCGTTCTATAAAGGAAAACCATCTGGGAAAATCATCACTAATAATTGTAACTTCAAAAGACTTATCTTCTGAGACAAAGAAAATCTTATCTCCCATGCTTCCAGTTGTGCATTTGGACTTCTTCTGTATTATTTTATGAGCAAAATGTTAAAGGTAAGAGAATACAATGACAACTACACTTGCGAGCACAAATATTCAAGCAAACATTAGATTGTAGCAGTGGAAGTTCTCCTAATGGAAGAGAATATTAAAGTGGAGGTTGAAAAAACAAGCAAACATCACATCAAAAATCCTAAATAACTCTTTATGATATAGGAGCATATCCCCATGACAAAGAGAAGCCTAGAAAAATATATTATTATGATGGTAAGGTATTATGATGAGCAAAAGCACTACGAACGTGCTATAAGGTCTACAGGCTGTGTAGGAGGCTAAGAGTGTCTAGCGGAGCATTTTAATCATTTACAATAGACTGTACAACAAGAAAATAGCATGAGAATAGACCTACATTTAAGGCTGGTTATATTTTCTTTTTTGCCGTTAAATATTTTAAAGTTTCCTTTTTAACCAAACGGTGCACCAAATGGCGGTGAACTTACTTTAAGATTGTTTTCTTCTTCTCAGGGGCAGATCTGGGGCACGTGAACCCGTTCTCCTAGCAATTAAAATGGGATCTCCCTGATAACTTTGTTCAGATTTTGCCATATAGTGCAGTAGGCACCCATGTTCATAATTTGCATTTGGTGTGAGTTCGAGCCCCTGTAGCCCACTTTGATATTTAGTTTTTAGTTCTCTACTTTTTTTCTCTGTTAGTATTGTTTCTATTACTCTCTTTTGCCATTTCTTGTTTTAATCATTATTTTCTTTTTCTCTCCTTAACTACTTAATTTCCAAGGTTTCATGTCAAACAACAAATTAAGGATTTTAAGTCTAATTGATGTTCATCCACCTACAAAAGGTTTATGACAAAGTCCCCCACGAGATTCTACAGAGGTGCTTGGGGGCTAGATATGTACCTGAGGCATACACTAGGGTGATTAAGAACATGTACGATGGAGCCAAACCCGAGTAAATATAGTGGAAAGAGACTCGGAGCACTTCTCAGTTTAAGGGGGTTGTACCAAAGGATCAAACTTAGGCCCATTTTATTTTGCCTTGTGATGGATGCATTGACACATCACATCCAACACGAGGTGTTATGGTGTATTTTATTTGCAGATGACATATTTTGACTAACGAGACTCGTAGTGGAATTAACACTATGTTAGAGGTTTGGAGACAGACCCTGAAATCTGAAGGGTTCAGGTTGAGCATGACCAAGAAAATGTACTTGGAGTGCAAGCTCAATGAAGTAAAACATGAGCCTGACGTGGAGTGAGCCTTGAGACATATGTTACCAAAAATAAAGGAAGTCTCAAGTCTCTTCAATCTATTATACAGGAAAATGGGGAGATTTATGAGGATATCACTCCCCATATTGGTGCTGGGTGGATGAAATGGAGGCTCGCGTCCGGAATCTTGTGTGATAAGAATATGCACCAAAACTTGAAAGGCAAGTTCTACAGAGTGGTGGTTAGACCAACTATGTTGTATGGGGAAAATGCTGGTGAATCAAGAATTCTCAGGTGCAAAAGATGAAAGTGACAGAGATGAGAAAGTTGTGATTGATGTGTGGGCATACTAGGAGAGATAGGATTTGAAATGAGGATATCCAACAAAAGGTGAAGGTGGCTCGGTAGGAGACAAGATGCGGGAAGCAAGGTGAGATGGTTCAGGCATTGATGAAAAAATGCACCAATGCCCCTATGCAGAGGTGTGAGAGGTTGACTATGGATGGCTTCAAGAGAAGTAAAGGTAGAAAAAAAAAGTATTGAGGAGAGGTGATTAGACAAGACATGACACAGTTTTAGCTTATCGAGCCATAACCTTTAGATGAAAGGTTGTGGAGGATAAGAATTAGGGTAGAAGGTTAATAGGTAAGAGTGCATTGTCTTGCTATTCGTTTGTACTAATAGTCGTAGTATTACTCTAGTAGTTTCGTATCCTTTAAATATTGTTTCTATTTGTTGTTTCTTGTACTTCGACTATGTATAGTCTTGTTGTAGTATTGTTTTGTTACTACCTATTGTTTTATTACTATGTGTTGTTTCTTGTACTTTCATTATCTCTTTTTATGGATTGTTTTTCTTGAGCCGAAAGTCTATCGAAAACAGCCTCTCTCTACCTCTTAGGTAAGGGTAAGGCCTGCATACACTCTACCCTTTCCTTGACCCCACTTTGTGAGCATACATTGGGTAAGTTGTTGTTTAAATAATGCATGCAACTATAAATCTAAGTTATACGAGCTTAAATATATTTATTCCAATCAAACATTTCTCTCTAAATTTTTAGTATAAATATAGTTTCTTTTATGGCAAGTAATTTGCATTTAAAGAATTAGCCATATGCTGTAAGGTTTTTTGATATTTTCGTGCTTTTTCTTTCACTAAAACTTGTACAGATTTCAGTGATACAGTATTAAATTGTCATTAACATTCGACTTCCAGTCTTTTTCCTGAATCGTGATCGTAAAAATTGAATTGTAATGCTAATGAAAACATTAATTTCAATTAACAGAGTATAGTTTATCTCTTTGGATAATGTGCAAAACAAATAATAAGACATAAAACAGTACACTTAAATACTTTCACATTCATTTAAAATAATTACAAGCATCCATTTTACATAAAATGCTACCCATGATCTTACAATATGCTTCTTCTTTGTTTTGTTTTCTTAATTTACGTCTGTGGAAATGAGGAAATTCAGTAATGAGCTAACCTGATGGTTGCCACACTGTTCACAAGTAGAGCAAGGAACATAGGTAACAGTACTCCCAGTATCTACTATAAGGGCAAACCTCTGAGGAGGAGTTCCAATCCAAAGGCGAGTCGTATAGTATCTGCATCCTCTCAAGTTAGCCAGAATGGAAAGAGTAGAGATACGCATTCATTTTAAGTCAATTGTATACAAGTTCTAACCCGTTAAGGAGGAGATCGTCGTGGAGAGGCATCCGAGCACTTGAAGGGCTTTTCTGGAGGTGTCGACGGGAGAGTTCATCGCGTGGTGGAGAGATTTCTTTAGGAGGAAAGAGAGGGAGAAACATTGTAGTGTGGTTGTTTCTGTGATTCCCTTCGCCAATGCCATTCGATGAGGAGAGAAAAACGAAGCTTTCATTTGAAGCATCTGAAATCCGCAAACAGGAAACGACGACGTAATTGATCAACAGAACGATGACGGTAAGAAAAAGAAGTTTGTTAGAGAACAGCGCCGTCGACATTTGAGGTCAGTTATAGCTCCGGCGACACAAGGATTACGGCCAGATCGGAAGGACGATCGCTCGAAGATCAGCCGTTCCAGAGGAAGGGGAAGGTGTAACGGCAGTGAACAAAAAAATGAACTTCACAGAGGCGCATACCAAAAAATTATGAGCAAATTACGCGCTACCAAATTGTACCTAACTTTTGGTTACGGTCTCATGGATATCAAATATTTTTAGGTTATGGTCCATCGATATCTAATATTTTTGAAAAATCAAAGGGTGAAAATTATTTACATAATCCAAGATTATTTTTAAAAAAAATGAACTCTACCTTCAACTATGAGAAATAACCATTCGTTATAAAATATTAATTATTAACAATATAGAATAATATAAAGCAATATATATACATAAAAGATATGGGGAGAATGTTTGGTTATCTCTTTTTTCTATACTTTTGGATTGTATTTCTATAGAATAATTCTTGCATAATTATAACCGAAAAGCTCTTCTCAAGTTACAAGAATTAAATGACAATCTTTCATTTAGTACATGAACTTCAAAAAAAAAAGGATGAGACAATCACATTAATGCATTTATAACACTCACTTTGGAATATCCATAGATAATGTATCTGGTTAAAACCTTACTAGGAAAAATTCATTGGAAAAGCTAAGTGAAGGAAAAAGAATATACTTATCTTGTTATAAGCCTTGAGTGTTGCCTCATAAAAATCTTCCTAGGAAAACCCAATTGAACAAAATCTTGGTCAACAAAAAAACAGTATAACGCGTATTTACACACCCCAGGATGAAAACTTATTTGATATTATATATTATTTCTCAAATGTTGACATTAATAGTGTCATAGTAAATAAATCTGCAAGATTATCACTCGAACGAATTTGTTGAACATATATTTTATTATTTTATTAAAGATCATGTGCGAAAGAAAAAAAAATTAGGTGAAATATGTTTTGTCCGGTCTCCTTTGATATATCCTCATTTCAATTGAGTTATGCAAGAAGCATTATCTTCATACAATATTGTTGGAATCTTTGTTTCCATAGAAAGACCACATAATTGCAAAATGTGTCATTGATCTCAACCAAACACACTCTCAACTAGCATTATAAATGATCATTATGTAACACCTCATAAATTGGAAAGTCAAAAAGAAAAGGAAAGGTTCAGTTTTTGGAACTGAAGCTATGAACTATGAGTCTCATGTATGGGTTGTAGAAGGTGAGTCGTAGTTTTGGAAAATATCAAGTCCCAATAAATCGACCTACGAATAAAAAGGACGAAAATTAGGGCATTCTACGGGCTGTAGAAAGTCCCCTAGAGTTGATTCAGAGATTTGAATTGAGACCTCAGAACTATGGAAGAAATTGACGGGTCGTAGGAAACTCCCGTAAAAGGGATCCACGCTTAATGTTTGGACATAAACTTGGGTTCTACGGAAGGGGTCTACGAATCGAAGACCAAAGACGAGTAGTAGAAAGGTCACGTGGGTAGTTGATTGAATTTTGGGTTTCTAGAGTTGGTTCTACGATCGACTAGTACGGGCCATAGAAAGTTCTACGGACTGTAGGTCCCTCCGACAGTTATTTCTTAAGGATATTTAAGTCTTTTTGTACGCATTTAATACATATACTATGTCGTTTTGACCCTAATTTTAATTCCTATAACTACCTTTCACCCCAATTCCTATCCAAGTTCATCATTACCAATTTCTCTCAAGCTCAAGGAAGAAAGGTAGGGTTCCAAGCTTCAAGTCTCCTTTTTATTCTTGCTTTGCTAACCTTTGATAATCAAGGTATGTGAAAATTCACTAATGGATTTCCTCCATCAATTGGGTCCCAAGAAATCTCATTCTCCAAAAGTCAATTTCACCAAATTATTTAGGATTTCATGTAATTCTCCATGGATCCTATTTGTTATGATTCAATTGTTTAAATTCAATTTTATTAGGCATGATTTGAATTAAAAGGTTTTCAATTGATTCCATATAGAACTGATTAGTGGTAGATTTACACTCATTTGAGGTCTATTTAGATCAACAATTAGTATCCTCAATGCCTAAATGTGTTCAATTTTAATGATATTTCGATTATTTGCAACTATGAAGGATAAAGGACAAGCCATGGATGAATGTTTGAGAGAATGACAAAAAATATAAAAACAAGTGTAAACTCCATATTATCACATAGCAAGAACGACAATTGAGGTTGCCGGTGAAATCCAAACAGAAAGGTGACTCGCCGAATGAGAAACACGAATATGTTGACCATCTCCAACAGTGACAGTATATGGAGAAAAATTGAAGGCTTGAAAATTGAACAAAGTTGGTACTTAGTAATAAGCCAAATGTGAAAGGAAGACTCGAATGAACTCTCCAATTGAGGTTCAACCACCTGATGCCTAGAGCAAGAGAAAGGCGAGCTAAAGAGCAATAGGCGATCCGCCCATCCGCCCATTATGATCGACGAGCTTTATTAATATTTCCCAATAAGTCATGCATTGATTTTTGGGACAAATTTTGGAGAAATTATAAATATCCTAAAGGAGAAAGGAAGGGAGAGAGTCCGGAAATTTTGAATCTTGAACAATAGCTAGAGAGAGAAACACTTCACTTTGTGAAGAACACCTTCTAGTTTTTGGAATTTTTCAACTTTGTCCTTAAAATTAATAAATTGAAGTTGAATTCAAAGTAGGTTTTTTTGTGATTGCTTAATTTCATGTTACTCTTGGCTTCTTTCATGAAAGGTATAATTTCTTTACTCTTAGTGATGGTGGCTAAATGTCCAAGATCTAGGGGTGCAATTATGGAGTTGGGTGTTGATTTAATGGAGTGCGTATTGTGTTATGCTCTGTTTGTTTTTTGTTCATTGGCTAATTAGAATGTGATTAACTTATGAGTTAAGGTGACAGACTTAATTCCTACTTTCGATCTATGATTTATGCTTGAAAGAGATTGATTGGAGTGGGTAATTAGTCTAATACTTGTAATGTAGATGTGATGTCTGTAACTACTTGAAAATAAAGGTTATGAATCGAATCTATTTAACCTATTGTTGCATCGGGGGAGAGACTAATGTAAGGTATTGGGTTGTTTAATATAACACATAGACAAGATCAAAAGGATATCTATGAAATGATGTTATGAGATCAAAAGAAGATTAATGTCATTAAATATGACCCAACTTATCCATGAATATTCATCACTATAGAGAAACACAATTACCCCCATATGACATCGATTCCAATTCCCGCACCCTTAAATTACTTGTTACTTATTTTAATTTATGAAATCTTAGCTTAATTGTGACTTTTGATAACCAATATTTTTATTAAATTCGATGGAATCACCACCCACTTGATTTATTGGTACAAATGAATGAATTTACATTACAAATTTCCTGATAGAATTCATAGCCTTGTATCATTCTCTGTGGGATTCGATCCCAACTCTTAATTGGGTATTTTTCTTGACGACGATAGCTTAGTATTTTAATTGGTTTTGAAGAGTAGTTTGAGAATTATCAAAAATGGTGTCGTTGAAGGGGACTGATAGCTAGAAATTCCATTTTGACAAATTAGTCTGCAAAATTTGTTTAGTTCTAATAGATTGTTGATTGTTGTTTGGTAGTAGATTGTTTCTTCATGTTGTGGTTTGCTGATTTGCAAGTTTAGAACATGAGTGACCATGATAGTAACAATGATAGTCTCGACAGGTGAAGGAATAACATGGGTGATTTGTATGATATGCATTTGAACATCATTCAAACTACGGGAGCCATGCGTACCTCCCACGGTTGGGAGGACAGTTTTTCATGTAACTGGAATAATGCTACAATTGCTTCAACTACGAGGAATGTTTGGGGGTATAGCTTATGAGGATCCCCATGAACACCCTCAGAATTTTGTGGAGGTGTATGGACCGCTTCTGTTCAAAAACATCTCAAAAAAGCCCGTGATATTGAGGTTATTCCCGTTCTCTTTGACAGATAAAGCTACAAGATGGTTGACAGAATTACCAAATGATATCACTTCTTGATAGGAGTGGAATGAAGCTTTCATAGAGAGATCCCCCCCCCCTAAAAGATAGTTAAACCTCAAACCTAAAACTTCAAGCGAAATGGAGGTGAACCTCTACATGAGACTTGGTTGTGGTTCAAGAAACTGTTACACCCTCAAAATGAGCTAGGTTGAGCTAGAGCCTAACACTTTTGTCATGATGTTTTAAAGTCATAAAATGGTTAATAATAATGTTCTTAGGCAGTATATAAAGTTTGGAAGTGTTTGGAGGTCAAACGTACAAGAACGTCCAAGACGTTTGGAAACTAGTCGAAGTTGAACTAG
The DNA here is from genome assembly GCA_016801875.1 of Solanum sitiens. Lineage (NCBI taxonomy): Eukaryota > Viridiplantae > Streptophyta > Magnoliopsida > Solanales > Solanaceae > Solanum > Solanum sitiens. Next base: position 348,396 of record JABWTJ010000073.1, on the reverse strand, counting down.
TGTGTCGTAGTGTTTTGTAGTGATGTTTTGGGGGATGGTTTGAAGGTGAAATTCAGTACCGACAGTTCCTACGCTTAGTCTAACTTTCAAAGGGTCTAAACATCCGAGAACGACGCCTCGGGGACCATCTAAAGGGTCCCCAAGGAGGACCCAAACTTGGACTGCCAAGATGTAGCGCCAGCCTGTTTTAGGCAGTGGCTGCGCGTCGCGCAGTAGGAAAAAGTTTTTCCTTGCAACGCGGGGCTGTCTCGAACCATTCTGTCCAATAATGTTTGAAAAAATAAGATTTGGAAGTGTCTCCGCGACGCGCAGTAAAGTCCAGATTTCGTTGTATCGTTTTTAAGTCAAATTTGAGTTGGTTAATTTGTCCAACAAATGTAGGGGTCTTTTGGGTAATTTAGGTGTGACTTATGGACGGTCATAGGACTTATTTAAACCCCTAACCTCACCAATTAAAGCTAAAACCTCAACTCAAAACAAAGCCTCTCCATTCACTCTCTCCAAAACTCCATTGTTGAAGATTTGAAACTCCAAGGAAGAAGATAGGTCTCTCAGGTTTTTCTCCACCAATATTGTGGGCTTTTCATCACAATTAAGGTATGGTTATTCATCCTTGAAATCTATTTCTTCAAGGAGTCAATTCCAATGATTTTCAAAGATGATCAAAAACATGAATTATCCAATTTCATAATCTAGCCATGGGTTCTTGCATAAATGGTTTTGAATCAATGTTTTAGGATTGAATTGATGTTAATGCAATGTTTTAAATCTATAATTCCTATGAACCCATGCAAACCATGCACTTCTAGTTTTGACTACTTTATGGGTTAATTGATCTTGTTTCAATGCTTATGAATTCTAGTGTAGTTTTCTATAGGCTATTGAATGATGTAATAATTGTATTGGATTAATGTATAGATTGTCTTAGATTGATAAATCTATATTAAATTAACCTAGATTCATTGAGTATTATGATTTATGTATTGAATTGATGATCATGACCATGGGTAAGGGCCTTTGAGTATTGTATTGGACGAGTTAGATATGGATTGAAGTGGTGAGAATGGATTGGTGGTACTCTGCCCTGATTCTCTTTACTTTATGTTATGTAGGTCTTGAATTATGTTGTGATTGGTATGGTCCACCTATGGTGGCAGTGTTATGTGCTTTACTTGTGAATTATGTGGCTTCGTCGGTGTTACTTTATGTATTATGATGATCATGGCCTTGTCGGAAACTACTTGAAGTATTATGATGATGTGTATAGTTGATTATGTGAAGTATGATCATATCTATCTACATGCTAGTAATGTGAAAGTTTGATGTTGTTAGGTGATCATGTTAGACTATTACTATGTGTTCATGTGTGCAGTCTTAGAGTTGATGCATGATTGTTACTACTTGACTATATGAGTCTACAATGGTTATATTGATGATGTTATAGTAATGTATAGGATGACATAAAAGATGATAAGGGTCATTCCTAAGTGCTTCAACGAACGATATGCTATATGTGATAAAGTGAAGTCAATGGTGTGTCTTATGTGGTAGACTTGTGTCCCTTACTTGATACATGTACGTTATAAATATGAACATCTTGACTTAGTAGGCTTAGGCACCTTTGTCTTGTATGCGTATGGATGAATGTTGAATGAAAGTCTGGGATCGGTAGACCTAAGATGGTGCCCTTCTAAGCATGACTAATATGTGGAACCTTCTATATAGAGAGAAGGTTAAGAATGAGCTATCCTTATTAGACCATTGAGTGGCAGCCCTAGTGGACCCATCTTTGGTAGGTGCATTATGACTAGGTAATTACTAAGAGATGGTACTTTTTCATATGTCCCTTTATATTGAACTTACTCTATGAGAACAAAGTCTAGCACCGAGTGAATATGTTATGATTTTTAGCTCTACTTAAGAAGGAGACTAGAGTACAATGTATCTCTACTTGAGGATGAGACTAGAGTGCATAAAAGACCTTGATATTCCTTAACCATGTGCCTACATGGGATGTGTCCTAGTTCTACCTTTGGCAAGTAGAACACTCTCCATCGGAGTAGGTTTATGACTCCGGATTCCATGCCTAGCTAGTATGGTCTATGTCGGTTATTGCCTATTCTCATCATGTGGGATACATGCTAGTGTTGGATAAGTAGTAGGAAGTTTAGGTAGTGGAATGGGACGATATCTAGGCATTGCATGACTAGACTTTGAAGATGTTAGTATGTGAGTCCCTAGGTCTTTTTAAGACCATTATGTGAAGTCTTTAATGAATGAAATGTCTTCTAATTGACTTAATGAACGATCATGACTTTAGCTAATGTATGTTTAATAGAATGTGCTCTATCTAGGGTAGCTTTGAGGGTTGCTTAGGTAAGATTGAAGAGGGTGTATGGGCGATCTCTTCTTGTCCTACTTAGGTGAATCTTAGAGTAACCTTAGATGTGGAGTTAATGAAAGGAAAAGGGAAAAATCTTATCTTAGGTAGTCTTAAGGATCATTTAGGTGTTCTTAGAGAGGGTGTATGGGCGGTCTCTCTTCGTCTCACTTAAGTGAGTCGTAGGATAACCTTTGGTGAGAGGGTTTCAAGCTAAAAGAGGTCACTGTTAAGTGACATAGTTCACTGTAACATTCTTAAATATTTTATCAAATGCTTATGTGATATCTTGTATGTTTCTAAGGTGTTAAATGTTGTTCTTATGCTTATACTATGATGTTTTAATCAAAAAGAGCATGTTTTATACAAAAGTCCATTTATCATGATTTTATGCATTATTCCATACTTAGTACAAGTGTTTGTACTAATTCCATACATTTTGCCTATCTCTAAAGGTGTAGGTGGCATTTGAGAGGAGTCTCGAAGTTGAAGCTTGAATTAGTGTTCATTCAAGTAAAGAGTTGGTATGTTCTCACTATTTTGAGGACATGTTGATGTTTAGATCTTCTTATTGAAAGTATTGTAATAGACTTAGCTATTTTCTGTATGTTGAAGTATGGGTCGTGTTCCAATATATTCGTATGTCTAAGATGACAACTTTGAGACTTAGCCTTTCATGATGCTTTTCTATAAAAGAGATATTTTGAAGGATTATTATTTTGTGTGAAAAGTTTTAATTCCGCACTATTTTTCATACATGTATGCAATGAATGGTACGAAAGGGCTTGTATAAGACCTCCGAGAGGTCGAGTACGCCGTATTTCGATTCGGGAATGCCCTCACTTCTAGGGGGTACTCTCGAGTCGTGACAAACTTGGTATCAGGGCATAAGGTTATGAAGTAGTACTTAGGAATCGAAGAGTCTCAAAAAGCCACGTCTAGTAGAGTCTTGACCATCGATGTGGGTCGCGACACATCTATGAGCGAGAGGTTATAAGACGATAGAGTTTCCCTTCTTTTCTACTCCTATGTCGTACCGTAGAGATTAAAAGTTATGAGTGTCCTTTTCTTATGGTTTTCCTTGTGTTTCTAGAAAGATGAATACGAGGAAGACACCGACTAGGAGGGTTGAGAAGAATGATGTGAATGAGGGACTTCCTCCCCGAGATGGACATATGCCACAAGTTGAGCAAGTTCCTCAAGGTGTTCAAGGTGCTCAAGATGATCAAGTCCCTATTGTGGAAGGAGGTAATGAGGTTCCGGTGGTTCCCCCGGTTATGGCTAATGGGGAGATTAGAGAGGGTCTCCTTACCCTAGCTCGAGCTATGAAAAATCAAGCGAATACAGACATTGGGCCTAGGGTGAATGCTATGGAGAGTACTATGACTTCTAGATTGAGGGACTTTGTGAGGATGAATCCTCCTATCTTGTTTGGTTCTAAAGTGGGAGAAGATCCCCAAGCTTTCTTGGATGAGTTGTATAATATAGTGCATGTTATGGGAGTGACTTCTAGGGAGAAAGCGGAGCTAGCTTCGTATCAATTGAAAGATGTTGCTCAAGTATGGTTTACTCAATGGAAGGATAGTAGACCGGTTGAATCGGGTCCCTTAGAATGGGAAGAGTTTAAGAAAGCATTCTTAGAAAGGTACTTTCCCCGATAAGTCTCATACTAGTCTCTCGTATCAATCATTTCATAAAATATTCAAAATAAGTAAGAATTTAAAACTTTCTTCACACACGAAGAACATTTTCATTAACTAGCAAGGGGAAGACTTTTCTAAAAACATTCTACCTTTACAATGTCTAATTAAACCATCTATACTTTAGAATACAACATTTGGGACTAAGCCCATACAAGACTTGAAATAAGACTAAAAGACATAAAAGGAACAGGTGGGTCTTGTCCTCAAATCTATGAGGACTCACCAAAGCTTCATCTTTAATCCTTAGAAACCTATCAATCATCCATGGCATATCAATACTTCCAATCCCTACACTTTAGTCAAAAATGGAAAAGAGGGGGTTAGCACATTGAATGCACTAAGTATGGAAGCCATGCAAAAACCATATTTAGTGAAAAAGGGACACTGAGTATAGAAACATGCCTTCATGATATTTTGATAAAACCTTCATAATAAGAGTTTCAGAGACATAATACAAGTCAACAATCACATATAAGACAAAACTCAAGTAATCCACAATGTATGAACATAATCACTTAGATTCTATTAAAGCATTTAGATCCCCTACTAAGGTTATCCTAAGACCCACCTAAGTAAGATATGAAGCAGCCGCCCAGACAACCCCTTCACACACACCTAGATGATCTTCAAGACTACCTAAAGTAAAAATATTCTTTTCCATTAGATAACGCTTAGTTCCATATTTATCAAGTAAGCCTTTTCATCATTTACACTCTCTACCTAAGGTTACTAAGACTCACTTGAGTAAGACATGAAGAGACCGCCAATACACCCTCTTCAATCACACCTAAGCAATCCTCAAAGCTACCTTAGATAAGAACCTTTTTATACAACATGCTTTTACTAAGTCAACATTATTCATTAAGACATTTAAAAGACAACTAAAAAATTAGAGGACTTCACATAATGGTCTTGAAAGACCTAGGAAACTCACCTAGCATCTTCAAAGCCTACTCATGCAATGTATAGGTAGCGTACCATTCCACTACCTACACGTTGTAGAACCTATCCAATAACTACAGTGTATATCCCATATAATTAGAATAAGCACTAACCGACATAGACCATTGTCACATCCGGGGAGCACCCCCTAGACGTAACCGGCGTCGTCGTCCTCTTTGAGAACTAAGACTAGCCTCTTAGCATTCATCATTACATTCATATGTCAAAAATACGGAAAATTTAAAACTTTTTAAATTAATTCTACTAAGAGGTTACATAGACCTCTACATACACATAATATATTCATATCGAGTATACATAGATCCTTCGTATAGGAAGATTACATAGTCTTCTACTTTTATTGCACATACATATATATAAGATAGACCATAGTCTTTAAAGATTGTCTCATCTCATACCATCTATCAAGATTATAGAAAATTGGGCATAGCCCATACATCAATGTGAAAGAGCCACATATAGGCTTATACAATTCGTACTCCAATGAAAATAGAAAGAACATAAGAGTCTTAAAACTAAAACAACTTCATAAGCTCGATATTGGCATGTCCCTCAGAAAGTGAGAACCTACCCTTTTGGATGATTGAGAATGTCCAAGTCTTCTTCAAGTCATCTCAAAGAGCCTTTCAACGACCGGAACCTAAAATATTTGGGAAAAGGGAGAAAATTGGGTTAGTACACCACTTGTACTAAGTATGAGACCATATGCACATATAATATCAAATCATGCTAAAAAGGGACATTTAGGTAAAGCATGCTATTTTATCTTTTGAAAGTCTTATGTATAATCAATGCAAACCATACCAATCAACAAGACATGTTCATTAAGTCAAATCAAGTGACATCCATACCAACATACTTGAACCCATAATCTAATACATCCCTATCATCAAGTAATAACATCACAAACATGAATACGAGTTCATCATATCATAATAAAGCAAGACAACTACTCATGAATCCTCATAAAGTCAACAAGTGCAATGACCAAGAAAAGCCCCATAACTTACTCAATCAAGTAACTCAACAAGAACCATAACCAATGTACACTTCACATAGCATAACCTTTAAGGATACATAACACCATACTTTAGCAATATAGACCAAATACATGTTCATAAGAATAACCAATACCACATAAATGTCATCTACATGTGAGACCATCATATACATATCATTTACATTTATAAGCATATATATATATATACATAAGAAAAACCTCTTAAGACTTCCGTCAAGGTTAACTAGTGCAATGTTTAGGTAGAGTCCCATACCCCTACCTATACTAAGTTAAAACCCCTTAGGTCATCCTAGTTAGAGTTCATTCAAAGTTCATTTTACCTTTTGGGAACACCTTGCCTTAACCGACATAGACAACATGATCTAATGTGGAGTCCGGTGTCATGGAACCCTACACCGAAAGAAGGTGGACTACTTGCCAAAGTAGTACCTACAACATGAACATAGCAACTACGGGGATCCACTAGCTAGTATTCCTATGGGGGCAACATAGTTCAAGAACTAGGAGATATAATTGGGACCCTCTTTATGCTACACGCATTATAGTCTATAATCTGAAGAGTTCATTAGTGACCCTACCTTCCCTATGTGGGAAGGGACACTCCTCAATCTAGTTCACTCGGTGCTAAGCTAGAGTCCCTTTTTAAAATGTCTTTAAGCGTTTATTAATAATCATAGCTTATTGTAGGACATAGGGTCTAGCCCTTGTATAATCATCATCATCATAGCTCAATAAGAATTGCATGATTATAGTACTTTCATTACAATTCATATAAGTGAGGTTAGCACATTTACATATTCATTCATGATAAGGCACATTGGTAGTCATCACCATCCTTATAAACTTTACATCTTAATCAACCTCACAACCATAGTCAAGACATTTCAATTCAACATCATACCATCCTATCAATCCTAATACAAGGCATACTCCAACACAATATCATGACTTAATCACAATTAACCATAATTTGAAGTAAAGAATAGGGATCATAAGACTTACCAAGTCTCCTTCATCATCCATCATAAAGTCCTTACCATAAGCCCTTAGATCAACCCAATTAGGGCATAAAATCATTGTAATTCAATGACCAACATGATAATAAGGCTAAGAGAATCACTACATCACAATTCAATACTAGATCAAAACTTAAGACAAGATACTTAGGATAATTCACTTCATAACCTAGATCACTTCTCAAGAACTAGCATGAAAAGACTACAATTTACCTTAATTCATTCATGATTAGTATAACAACATCATCTAGTAGTAAGTCAACCAATAATCAAGTCAATTGAACCAATACAACCTAATTCATATCAAGATCATAACCTAGGGTTAAGGGGTGAAGGTCATCTTCTACAAACTAGACCAAACCATCAATATATATCATAATTAAGTTAGAATACATGTTAAACTATTCAATTTATCCATAAGAAATCATAAACAAATCAATTCATAACATTAATTTCGAGATTGGATAAAACCCACTTTAAAACTCAACTTTTGAAAATACGTTGAAGGAACCCTTTGAGGAAAGAGGTCTCAAAGGTGAATTAGATACCATACCTTAACGTTTGATGAAGATTTGATGGTGAAACATTCCCTTTTACAGCCCCTAAAACCCTCCCCTAACTTGGTCTTCAATGGAGTTCTTCACTAGAGAGAAAAAGAAGAGAGAAGCAAGAGAGTTTTGTTTTGTGAGTTGTGTTTAGTCTAATGGGGTTGGGTCTTTATATGGGGGGTTAAATAACTTAATTAGGTTTCCCTAATCCCATAAATAACGACCTAACCCCTTAATTAATTAATTGGAGTTAAGTGAAAACGTGCAGCAAGTTGGACCCCTCATAGACGAAACCCCGATCGATGGTCCGTCTATGAGTTGACGGTTCCTACCCCCTTCCGTGCTGCACATCCATGGTTTTGGTCAGAGACTGTGCAGGTGAGGACCTCCAAAAAATTGGATAAGTGTTGGTCGATGGTTGGCATTGACGCCCCGTTGATCCACACATGTTCCGTCTGTGCCCTCTCGTGGGTGCACACTGCCCAGGCAGTGTTTGACTCCACGTGCAAGAGTCCTCCTCAAGGGCCCTTGGTTGATCCTTGGGAGTCGTACCCGGATGTTTCAACCATGAATCATCTTAAACACATGTTATACACCCTTTCACCAAATTGCATGAATTTCCGACTCATAAAAGCTAGTCAAATAGGCTAAGGCATGCTAGTACCTCCATGAGCTAGTTTCCGGACGTCATGGACATTCTTGGACGTTTTGGTTTCTAAACTTCCTAAATGTCTTATATTCATTAAATGACTCTTAAACAGTGTCTAGTCTCATGACACTTATGTTAGGCTTTAAGACAAGTCTTGGATTTTTGAAGTGTTACAACCATACTAGCTTGGTATGGAATCCGGTATCATAAGACCCCACACCATGGAAGGTGTTCTACTTGACAAAGGTAGAACTAGGACTTATCCCATGTTGTCACATGGTTCAAGTATATCAAGGGCTTCTTTGTACTCTAGTCTCATACTCAAGTAGAGTTACTACCACAAGAATATTTACTTGGTGCTTTGCCTTGGTTCTTATAGAGTAAGTTCATTCATATATAGGTATATGAGAAGGGACCATTTCTTAGTCCTACCAACTCATAATACCCCTACCAAGAATGGGTCCATTAGGGCTGCCTCCTAGGTCTATTAGGATAGCTCATTCATATGAATTTCTTAGAGATGGTTTCATGCCGTTCCAGTCAACCTACCTCTAAGTTAATTATTCCGCTCAAGAAGAACACCATTATGGTATTTCCTTCAAGGCTTAAACATTAACCTTCTTTTCATATTCAAGGTTCTATATAGTCATCCTTAGAAGGGCACCTACTATAGGTTTACCGATCCTAGAATTTCATTCATTTTTTCATTCTTTCATTCAATCATACACGTACATGACAAGGGTGCCTAAGCCTACCAAGTCAAGATATCACATATTCACATAACTTTCATGTATCAATAAGAGGGACCTAAGTCTACCAATCAAGACACAACATTCATCATATGCTTTATTCAATATCATTCAAGTACCAAGTAGGAACAACTAAGTCTACCATCACAAGATACATCACCATTCTATAAGGACCCTTCTTAGTCCTCCATTATCATATAACATCAATTAGAGAAGAATAATAACATTATAGCAGCAATACAAGATCATATAGACATCACATCATCCTTCACTTTATACATTCATCTAAGCCATAACACCTTGCATATAATCACATTACTTCACATAAGCCCTAAATGATACTATTACAATTAACATAATAATGCCGATCATCATCATATACAACAAATAAGCACCGGTACCATAAGTGGAACAATCAATCAATAGCAATCCTATATCAATTCTACATTAACTAAGGGAAATTAGGTCAACTTACCTTCTTCCAATAGGCAAGATCACCATTCCTTAACATCTACAACAATTCACAATATAATATCATAATTAACAATAGAAATCAACATTACAACATAATCTAAACTCAATTCTACCATCATTAAATCATAAGCAATTAACCCATTCATAAGCCAAATTTAGAGATTTGAGAAGATCAAGGGTTCATGGAATTTTCATCGGAGAACATCAATTATAAATAAATAATATCATATCTAATCATTTGAAAATGTTTCATGCAAAAACCCGATACTTAGAGTTAAAATTGGATTTTTTCATAAACTTTGAGATCATTGAAAATCACTTTGAAGTTGGATCTAAGTTAATAGAAAGCCTTAGAGAAAGAACTCTTATACCTTTTTAGAAGAACTCTAAGGAGAATTGAAGAAGAACTTCATTAGAGTCTACCATCCTAGCTCCATCTTGACCTTAAGCTTCCATGGTGTTTTTTTGGAGAGAAGTTGGGAGGGAAATGGTTTTGATTTAAAAAGTGAAGTCAATTTAAGATATTAGTGCTTAAACACTCTTAATATACCTAAATAACATAAAATAACCGTACATACCTTTTAAAAGACTTGGGGTGAATTTACCATATCACCCCAAGCTTGGCCGAGTTGCAGCAGGAATTATTGGCCCAAACGATGCCCCACCATCTACTGGTCGTAGATGGAATGATGCCCCGTTATTGGGGGTCCGTCGTTTGGGATAGAGACCAAACATTTGCAGGTCTTGCAGGTTCAGTTGATGCCCAAGGTTGACTGGTCGTCGTTTAAAGATTGGTCGTCCCTTGTGGTCTTCGTTTGACACTGCCTTGCAGCACCTTGGTTTAGAGATGGGGTCCTCCTCTAGGGCCTCTTGCGGGTCCTTGGTGGAGTCGTAACCGGATTTTAAACCTCTAAGCATGCTCATCTAGGTCTTAGGGTCCCCACCAATCAATTTAGACATCAAACAACTCATGCAACATGCAAAGGCACACTAGAATCCATACAAGCACATAAATGACTAATCGTCGAACGTCTTGGTCGTTCCTTAATGTTTGACTTCAAACTCACCTGGACTGACCTAAAAACTCATTTACACATTAATTTAGCTAGCTAACATACCTTAAAATACAAGTGAAGCTCTAGTTCAACCTAATTCATTTTGAGGGTAGTTACAACTATTGTGTAGGCCTCCATTTTTTTATAGTTGCTGCAAAAGTGTATTCTATGTCATTAATTTGGAATTGTAATTTTGATATGAGAACGTAATGAAGCATACATTTAAAAATGGTCTGGAGAGCTAATCACTCTATTAGTGAGCTTTAAATTGCTATGTTGACTCTGACGTGTTAATATTCTGCCTGTAATGGTTGTGTGACATGATTTTCTGTAGATTACATACTCTAAGGAAGGGTTAAAATCTATATTAATACAACAAGACCAAGAATTTAGGTAATTTAAGGCAAAGCACCGTACTTCCTTTGAGCATGAATTTTTATATCCTAAATCGTCAAATATCATTTTATTACTCTATTACTAGAGAGACTTTTGTGGAAGGCATTAATATTGCAGCTGGCATATTTTTCTGACTCCATTATGTTTCTATTCCACCCATTTGGTTAGATAGGGTATTCAACGTCTTTATGTTATTTTGTGGATCCTCTTGACTATAGGTCCATGTATACAAGTTCTATTATTCTATAGGTGTAATAACTTAAAAAAGATTAGGGATGAATAATATGAATTCGAAGTCAGTCTTCCTTCCTCGCTAAATTATATTTTTGAAAAACTTTAAAATAATATGTGTATCTCCAAAACTCTTAAATTCAAATTGTATGTTTAGACTACTAAAGTACGGGTTTTTTTGAAATACTTTCTTTTACAAACTATTAAGGAACACATATAGATACAAAGTGATGAACTTTAAGCTCCTAATGAATATCCTCGGGTTTAAGTTATCGTTCTTAACTTGATTTAAGTGTTCTAGTTTAATCTACAAGTGTATGGTTATATGAGATATTTAGATGTGATTACAAAAATGATTACGAGAATATGAGGACAAGTGTACTAACAAGCCAATATTGGCAACATGATTCAGGTAACCAAGTGCATTACAAATCCATGACATTACTTGCTATGCATTCTACTTCCGAGCTATAATCGGGAGGTATGAGGACTATTGCCTATATTTATATGTTTGAGACACAAATGGCCACAAGTTGGCGAATATATGTTGGTTCACTACCGAAAGTTACCACCATTGCTAGCATTTGGTTGGGTATGTCATGCATTTGACGATTATATGAGCATATCATGCATATTTAATTACTAAGAGGTCAGATGACTAGTAGGGGGGAAAATATCAGTGAAGGAGGCTACTAGAGTTTCAGTTTCAAGTGGTATCTCTATTACCCTTTTACTGTAAATATTTGGAACTCTACTTTCTGCTTTACATACCAGTACATTTTAATTCTTACTAACGTCCCTTTGCCTGGGGAGGATGCTTTTTGTTTCATGCGAGCAGGTACATGCTTGTACTCTAAAAGATCTACCCGTTAAAATTCAGATTCAACTATGGGTTAGTAAGCTCCATCTTATCCTGGGGTTATCAGAAGATGTTTAATTTTATTGTATAGTTTGGGTATAGTCGGGGCCTTGTCTCGACAGTGCTTATGTCACTCATAGAGGCTATTGTGGATATAGTATTTTAGGTTTCTTTTTGCAGCTTTTAGTGTCTAACCACATAGACTTGTCATGTATAGATATGTATGTATGTGTGTGTGTCCTCAAGTGTGGACTCGTCGACCAACTAGTAGTTTATTTATTTTGTCTTGTCTACCTTTTTCTATATGAGTTGTTATTCATGTTATGACCCTATGGTCCAGGTTTAATATTTTAGATGTTATGCTGCCCAACTTTCTAGGCTCTTAGGGGAGTCAATTGGTATGTTTCATGGTCCAGGTTTAATATTTTAGATGTTATGCTGCCCAACTTTCTAGGCTCTTAGGGGAGTCAATTGGAAAGTGTTTGGAAAATGCAGATTGGCGAGCTAAAGGTCTAGTTGCAGAATCGTTTAAGAAGTTGGCGATCCCGACCTATAACGTCATTTGACTCAAGAACACTTCAAAATAATGTTTGTAAAACTCAACGAGCCCAAGATATTGTTGGCGAATAGCCGACCGGGTCGGTGATCCTGATATTGTCCACCATTTGGACCCCACATCAACTGGAGGTCTTTAAAATTTAGGGAGGTAATTGACTACTCAGCGTGTCGCCCAGTAGATCGGCGAGCATGACTAATGTCGCAGAATAGGTGAGAACTGAATGGTTTTTCAAAGGCCAAAGGCTTAAAAGTTTCAACCTCTTTCACTTTCCCTCACTTTTTATCTTTACAAACTCACAGCCACACTTTAGTTTATATATTTTTGAATTTCTATAGTATTTTAGTCATTGATTTGAGCTTGGAGTTGGAATACTTTGCCGCCTAGCGTTATAATCTTTATTAATCACCATTAAAAGGTTTATCTCCCAAACCTCGCGTTTCTTTTTGCATTTTGTAATCATTTGCAGTGGTCTTGTCTTAGTGGTGCGTGTTAGATCTCTCTTATCTAAATTGTTTTTTTATTGCTTGTTAATTTCATAATCTTGTCTATAATGCCTTTAATGATGGATTCCCATAATTTGTACCTTAAAGCGAATAAAATTTTGTGGGGTTGTGAATGTTTTTTGTTGGGTCTACGCTTAATTTGAGTTATGCATACTTTGATTTTGTTTTTGAGGGTTGCAGGATTGAATTCGAGAAGTTGGGTTGAAAGTAAGCACGTTGGGTCATTTGGAGAGCTGGGTCGAGCTTGCCAAACCTCTCGGCGGTTCGCCGAAGCGCCCCATCTCCTCTTTAATTTTAGGTTGTATTTGATGTTTTATTTAATTTTAGCTCCCCATGTATCTTCTTTGCTTTTGGCGGATTAGTCCTTGCTTGCCAAAGTAATTTGGCGACACGCCGATTGTTTCGGCTAGTCTTTCTGCAACTTATTTTCTACACTGTTGTTGAATATTTTCTAACACTTTCTCGATGCTTTGCAAATATGGATAGACCGAAAGAAGCTAGGAGAATCATGTCAAACCAACATATAAGAGCACAAAATTTCAAAATAAATGAAGGAAGCCAAATCCTCCAAAGAAGGGAAGACAAGAACTTTCACCTAGAGACAAAGGCAAGAGCAAGAGGTCTAGTTCTGACAAGAAGACTACTTCCCGAGGCCCCCTCTATTTGTTCATGGTCTCGGGGATTTTACGTATCTATATGGACTTTTCTGGCAGAGAGGCCCGTGGAAGACTCCAGTACAACACCATTGTCCCAAATGAAGCGACACCGGGCACTGCTGCTCAACGGATGGGTCAAATATGTAGACAGGAGCTCCTCTTTACCCCCCCTCCCCCCTCTCTATCTTACTTTAATTTGGATTTTGGATATTTATTATTTGCATTGGAGGACAAATGATTATATTTGTGGTGGGGTGAGACCCTCCTTTTGTGTGAATCTTGATGCTTTGTTCATGTATTTGGGTTGTAAGTTTTAGGTTTAGTTTTTAATTGCATCGTGTGGATTAAGAGCTTATGGCTCATGTTTTAATTTGCAAATGATTTTGACCCTTCCAAAAATATTTCCAGCTCTCATTTTTTATGAATGTGGTTCTTCTCTTGAAAATTTGAGTATCAGTTTCGATCAATACTGATGACTTGAATAGTGCTTTAAATCAAACAAACATGAATGTGCTGCTATGATGAGGCCAAATAAAGTTTCATAGAGAATATGTGACTCTTTGTATCTCATTGTGACTAGCCAAGTATCGAATTGAGTATCTTGCTATGACATTGCACAGAAGCAAAAGTGTGGAGTCTTGTTTGACTTTAGTGTAAATGTCTTGTTCGATGAGCTTATCATGAATCATGCACGTGACGCCTAGAATTTGCCGCGTTGGTCCGGTTGACTAAGTGATGCAATCTTTTGACATGATCTTGGACAACTTTGAAGTGTGAGATATAATTTGACATATACCTCTTTTGTGGCCAACCTTGTGAGTGTGTGTGATCCTTTCTTTAACACCCCTTGAGCCTTAACCCTTTTCTTGGAAGAAACTTGATGGAACTATAACCCTTATTGACCCATTACCCATAATTCTCATGAAATTGTGGTTAGTTTTAATAGCCAACTTAGGTCAAAAGCTTAAGTTGGGGTGTGGTGATAAGACAAGTTACATTAAGAAGTGCAAGAAAGCCGCTTTAACCCATGGTTTTGAGAAAGATTGAACCCCTCCATATAAAAAAATAAGGGGAAATGAAAAGAAAAAGCATGAAAAAGTTGCAGAAAAAAATATGAAAGTGAAAAAGAAAATGGTGTTTCCAACCATCCATGGAAGATGAAAAATGGGAAGGCTTGTGAGCACAATAAAAAATGATGAAAGAAGAGGAAGGAAGTGTTGTTCGCACCACATTTCATAAGGATAAAAGTCACTAAGCATAAATGACTATACATTTACACACAACACCATTACAAGCCTTAAAAAGACCTTTGTGATCTTGAGTGTGCTGAAACGAAAGGTTGATTGGAAAATACGGTCAAACCTATGGGTGAAATTATGCATTGTTTTCATCTTTATGAGTGTGAGTAGTGAAATTGATTTCGAAGCTTTATATTAATGAACCATTATGTATGAAAGTGGAATCATTCTTTATGTGAGGGCATTTGAACACTTTTGTTGAGCTTGACTTGCATTTGAAGCAAGTATAGTGAGCTTGAGATTCTTTGGTAATGGTGAGTCACAACTTGAATCTTAGGGTGCACAATTGATCCTTTCATGAGCAAGTTGTGTCTTTTTTGTGTGCATTCATTATTTAATCTTGTGTAGAACTATTTGAGACATCTTTTTTCAACTGTTCTACTTGAGTTTACTCGAGGATAAGCAAATGTTTAAGTTGGGGGTGTTGATGAGTCCACGATTTGGACTTATTTAGGGCTTTATTTTAATAGATTTATTGTCTTCAAATGCATATTTTGTTCCAATAACTGATGTAAACCCTTGAGTTTCAAGTATTTAAACTTAGGGACAAGTCATGGACACTATTGAAGAAAAACGAACAAGAAACCTAAAGTAACGAAGAAAAGAAGGCCTGAGGATCGCCTATACCATTGGGCGAGTCGCCGAATGGACTTGATCTTGTCTAATGTTCCAGTATGCCAAGCTATGAAGGATAAAAATCAAGTAGGCGATATGAAAGAGCAGTCGGCGAGTAGCTGAACAATTCCGCGATGCAAAGCCTTATCGCCCTAAGTTATAGAACTCAGAGATGATTAAGGCCAAAGAAGAAAGGCGATTAAACTTACCAAAGGGCGGATCGCCGAGTTGATCGGCAATCCCAAATTATTCCGTTGAATGATCCTTCGGAGTATAACTTTTGACAACTACAAATACATTTTTTAATTCTTAGGTTACTATCGAACAACCTAAGGATCTTTCAATCTAGACATTGAGTAATAAATTCTAGTTTGAACATTTTCTTAAGTTTTTTCCTTAGCTTCTGAAGATTTGAAGATTTCCAATTCCAAGAAATTAGATCTGGGTGTTGAAGATTCTTCTTTTTAGACCTATGTAAAGACAATATCAATCGTACCTAGTTGATGGAAACACCAGTTGGTATCAATTTCTTGTTTTTTACTATGTCTAGCTAAAACTCCAATTCTTGGGGTGTGATGATATGATAATGGGTTGATACAATTATTGGGTATTGCTAATTAATAGTTTATTTGTTGTGTAAGGGTGATTTCATTCAGTAGTAGTGGTTGAATTTAATGCGGTTGTAGTTTCAAATGAAATATTAGCTTAGCATTTTGGGCTTGCTCTAGAGAGAGGTTTGAAAATCAAAACTATTGAATCGATGGTCTGTGGATAGTGGGTTGTCATTGGTTCAGCTCGAGAGAATGAATCCTAAACCCTCTTCCACAAATTAAACTCGAGAGAGTGAATGTACTTAAGGGAAGGTTGGGATTCATTGAGGCTTATTGGTGTTCTAGAGAAACCAATTTTATTTGGGATAAATTACTAGAGAGAGAGAGAGAGAGAGTTAACTCTACTAAAGTCTAGATTAATCACTAATACACAGTTGTGTACTACTAATTGCAATTACCCAGTTGTTTGTCTTAGTCCATAATCCCATCACATCCCAAGAATCCCGTCTCTATATTTGTATTTTCTTGTATTTTCTGTTTTAGTTGATACTTGATTACAACCCCCCTTGATAATTGATACTTGTGTCACCCCCTTTAATTTGATATGTTTTTACTCGTTAACATATTTAGCTATTACTAATTTGAACTAATTCATATTTTGTTGTTGATTCTCGAAATCACTCCCTATGCGAATGATCCCTACCCTTGGTTGGGTTATTATACTAACTGACGATCATTGGCACGTGAACTGGATGTAGTGCTTGATACGTCAAATCAACCATGAGCATGACTCTCTGAAGGGATGGTTAGCACCATTGATATTTTGATATTTCTCCACCTTGGATAGCTGCTGATGTGAAAATTTAAAGAAATATCTGAATATAGGTAATCGTTATTGGTTCGGGCTCATAAGCAGCAACATCATGTCTTTCCAAAATGAGTGTATCATATTTCATACAAGGCGGTGTTAGTGGGAACTATAATAACAGGCAGCATATCATGTGGTTCCATCATTGTTGAGGAGGTTGTAGTTCTATTTTGAGGGAAAACTGATGTGCGGATCACCCTGGCCTCCTCCAATGATATCTGGAGATTTAGTCCAATTACCTAAGGGATGATACAGGTTGGAGGAAGCCGCCACCACCATAAAATACTCTAGTTGTTGATCTGCTACCTTGTCTTCTAAGGCTACCACATCCGCTCCTTCTATGGAGTCGTCAGGTATATCTCACTCCCCTATAGTGCCTTCTATTTCTGCCACTACTGTTGTTGCTACACGTGCCACTGTTACTATTTATAGTCCCTTTTGACCCAAGCCATGATCTACCAAATAAGAAATCTTGCTCGGTCTGTGGATGTATGGATGGTGAGGGTTGAGGCTAAGTTTATCAAATTTTTAGAGACAATCATTGAGAAGGTTTTAGCTCCTATGAGAGATAAGGTGAAACGGTTTGAGGGGCTGATTAGAGACCCGAGAGAAGATGAGGGTAGCTCAGGTGTGTTTGATACTATGAGAAGTGATCTTGATACCTTGAGGGCAGATGTAGACCACCTGAGGTCTAAAACTATTTCTATGTTTTGGGGCGATATTCCCTACCTGATGCACCTACCTCTATGCCACCGACTATGCCTAACAGTGAGCCATCTTAGAGTGTGCAATCGAGTGGGGTAGCTGATATAGTTGAAGATGTTATTTTTTTGATGATGTTGATGAGTAGGATAAGAGGGATAATGATTATTTGGCTCAGGAGAGTGACGAGGATGAGTTGAGGAGAGAGGAGGATGAATACAGGACTGCACCAACACTCATGGAGTTTTTGGACACTAAGATGGTTATAGTCCAGGCTAGGTTGAAGAGATCCCTTCCAGAAACCTTTGTACTTGCCACCAGTGGAGTCTCTTCAGACTCCACCCATTCCTCCAGTAATGTGCCGGGCATTAGTGCCACACATGATGCTACATTGTTGCCTCCTATGATCTTACTGTCAGGCATTGATACCCCAAATGATCTAACTCCTTTAGAGACTCCACGGGCATAGCCTATTAGTGGACCATTTCACTTTTCCTCCCATACTCTTTGGTTTGATATTCGCATTATGCACATTGATGTTGACTTTTTGGTGGGGTGGGGGCACTTGTGCCAATATTCCCATTTTATTGTATTTTGGTATTTTGTTATTTTCAATTTTTGGATGATTGTAGTATTTTCTTTTTGTTTATATTATAGTGTTTCATTTGGTGTGTCTCTTTTCCTCTTTCTCTCAATATCTTATCACCTCTTGAGTTGTGGAAATAGTGAAATTCTATAGTTTTCATTGATAAAAAAATTGAGGATTTGTTGTGTTTAGTCTCGATGTCTTGAATAATACTCATGATGAGCATGGTGTAAAGTGTCGTGTTGCAAGAAATAAATCGATGTGGTTGTATTTTTACGATCTTTTTGAATCTTTTTATTGACTAGCTACATTTGATGTGAGCTTTGTAATGGACATCACGCACAACTTTTAAATCTTTTCGGGTTGTGCTAAATTAGTGTATTTCAAATGCCATGTGTGGTGAGGTCTTACTTGAAAACAAGTGTGTGAAATCGTAGAATTTACCTTGTTAGTCTAATTGCTTAAACCTTAGTAAGTGTAAATGATGATCTTGGACAAAAATTATGAGGGGGAACCCAAACTTCCAATCCTTTATGACTACCTTGTGATGGTGTGCATCCACTTTGGCACCATTTGAGCTTGAACCATTTTTTAGAATCATATAAAACCTCTTGAGTCAAATCGACCCTAACTTCTCATCAAAAATATTTCTTGAAGCATTGATTTGTTTAAATAGCCTACTTAGGCCAAAACCCCATGTTGTGGGTGTGGAAATGAAGGTGGAGGAAAAGCCAAGTGAAAGGCGAAGAAAGATTAAATGAGGCTTAACTTAGAAGTTTGTTAAGAAAAAAAAACCACTTCTTATTTAAAAGAAGGGAGAAATTTTTGTCATAAACAATTTTGAAAATTTGAAATAAAAAGGAGAGTCGGTGGAATAAAAGAGGGTTCCCAATTAAATGATTGATAATTTAAAGTTTGAGTTCTCAAATGAAAAAGAATGAAATAAACTTGAGAAAGATGAATATGATTACATTCACTAAGACAAATTGACCATACCTTAACCCTCATCCCAATAACAAGCCCAAGAGATCCTTGAGATCTTGCATAAACTAGGTTGTGTGTTGATTGAAAAATATGGGCAAACCTATAGAATAAGGCTTGCAGGTATTTCTCTTTTGAGAGAGTGACAGTTGTATTTATTTCTTATTTCATTTTGATTTGCTTTTATAAGAGCATTGAATCATTTTTTATGTGAGATCACTTGAATGCATTTATTGAAACATGGTCTTGCATTAGAAAAGAAGCTATAATGAGCTTAAGCTTGTGTTGAGACTGGATAGTTCATTTGAAGCTTCTAGATCGTGATTGAGTGTAGCATGTTGTTAAGAGTAGTCTTGTAGTGGCACTTTAGTTCTCATTGAGTACTATTGTAGACACCCATGTTGAGCTGATTGTGTTCTTGATTTACTTTAGGACAAGCAAAATTTTAAGTTGGTTGTTGATGAAGGGTAAATTTACACTCATTTAAGACTTATTTAGCCCAAAAATTAGTGTCTAGGATGCCTAAATATGTCCTATTCTAATGATATATTGATTATTTGCAACTATGAAGGCTTAAGGATAAGGCAATGATGAAATGTTTAAAACAATGGCCAAAAATATAAAAAGAAATATGAACTCCATATTGTTGATCGCCTAGCAAGAAGAGCAGATCGCCCAATGAGTATGACCTCGCCTAAATTGACAGTGCACAACACTTAAATTAATCGAGTCATTTCAGTGAACTCAAAACGGAAAGGTGATCCACCAAATAATATTGGAGAACATGTTGACCCCCACCGAAGGTGACAGTAGAAGGAAAAAATTGAAGGCTTGAAAGGCGAATAAAGGTAGTACTCGGCGATACGCCGAATGTGAGATTTCAAAAGTTATTAGTTCTGAACAATAGTTAGAGAGAAAAATATTTTACCTTGTGAAGAACACTTTCTAGTGTTTGGTGGTTTTCCAACCTTGTTCTTGAAATTGATAAATTGAAGTTGAATGCAGAGTGGGTTTACTTGTGATTGCTTAATTTATGTTACCCATAATGACTTTTATAAAATGTATAATTTCTTACTCTTTGTAATGGGTGGGTAATACCCCAAGCTCTTATGGTGCATTTATCGAGTTGGTTGTTAATCTAATGTAGTGGATACTATGTTATGCTCTGTGTTGTTGTTGTTCATACTTGGATTTGGGCTAATTATCTTGGGGTTAACTTATGGGTTAAGGTTATAAACTTAATTCCCACTTCATATCTCTGACTGATACTCCAAACAGATCGACCAGGGTGAGTAATTAGTCCGATACTTGCAATTTGGGTTTAAGGTTTGCAACTTGCTTGAAAAATAAAAGGGTATGGGTAAGATATATTTACCCTACTACTGCATGAAAAGAGAGAAAAGTGTAAGGTATTGAGTTGTTTGATATAGTACATAGATGAGACCAAAAAGATATCCTACGATATGATGTTATGAGATCGAAAGAAGATTAATGTCATTTAAGATGACTCAGCCTGGATGTTCATTACTATTGAGCAACACAATTACCCATATGTGACATCAATTTCCAATCCCCGCAGCCCTAGATTACTTGTTACTTATTTGAACATATGAAATCTTAGCTTAATATCGAATTTTGATAGCTAAATCTTTTTTATTAAATTTGATGGTATCATCAACCCACTTGTTTATTGCTGCATATGAATGATTTTACATAGAAAATATACTCAAGGAATTCCTAGCCCTGTATCATTCTTTTTGGAATTTGACCCTGAATCTTAGTTGTGCATTTTTATTAACGATGACCGCTTACTCTTTTAATTGTTTTGAAGAGTAGTTTGAGCTTTATCAGGACCCATGTATTTTACTTGATTATGGTAAATGAATTTAACAAACTTTTTCTTTTATGACTTTATGAAAGTTATGCATATTTTATTAAGACAATATTTTATGAATTAAGTTTTCTTACAAGACAAGTATAAAGGAATTGTGAAAGGTTTTCTCACATATTATGAAATCATGGTGTGAAAGAGTTTTTAACATATGTATGAATCATGATTTGAAGGGGCTACTTTATAATGACTTTATGATTGGATTGGTAGTTTAATTTTGTCTTACTAAGTTTGATGATATGAATATGTTTATGACTAATTCCTTTGGGATTTTACCTAGTACCCAGAGAACTTTGAGTTGGAGACTCAACCAGGGTAGTCTCTAGTAGTAATCCCTAGTTTCAAACTATGTGGCCCCGCTACTATGAGTGAGGATTTTGTGCCTCCCACCAAATGTGAAAATGTGAGCTCAATTCTATCACTGAAAGTGACAGACTACTAAGTTAAAATGAGGACTAAACTAGGTGAATAAGGTGGTCATTGTTGCTCCCCAATATACATGCAAGTGTACGTCGTAGCGCAAGTAATATGGACTCTTTTTAGAAACGAGTTATCATTCCCAAGGGACTTGTGATCAATTTATATTCAAACTTAATTCCACAACTGAAGTAAAAGTAACTGTTTCAAGAGTTGATGGTTTGTTGTTAACACGACTACTTTTAGCAATGAATTAAAATAACTAAGATTTAACGAGTTAAAGATGGTGTTTCAAACAAGAAAAAGACAATTCCAAGGCGGCAGCGTATGTTGAATCTCATGCATCATAGTTTTGGCTTAAAACAAATTCTGGTTGCCAAGTTACTGGTTTATAGGGTTAATTATATGAGTCGGTCTACACACCTCTCGTCGCCTTCCCCAATTAGATACCTAACTACATCGTTGAGTGAGGGATAAGTAGGCTAATTGGCGAGCATTTATATTTCATCCTATTTCGTAACCAAGCAAGTTGTTCGTCTGGGCGTCACTCCTGAACACAAATCACCTCAATCTAATGGGTCGATCGACCTCTCTAGATCCTCTGGTCTATCTAATCTTTCCTCTCTTGATTTTAAGATTAGACACTAAGTTTATCTTATGGTGATCAAGCATAAAATAGTAAAACAAGAATATAGAAGTAACTTGAGTTGACAACCAAGAATTAAATCAAAAGCAAATAACATTCAACATTCAATTCATAGCTGCAGCCCAAAAACTAGGGTGTTTAGCTACTCATACTATTAAAAAACCACAAAAGACGATTGTTCATGTGATTTCTGAAAAATAAAAGAGTTAGAAGATTAAAACCTATTACAAACTTGAATTCTTTCTCTTGCACACCAATCAAAAAGTCGAATCCCAACATTGAAGCCCTAAGGGTCTATTTATAGTAAATAGGAAAATAAAGTTGAATTTTACTTCAACTAGGAGTCCTTTTAAATTCAACTTTCTTCACAAACTCCACAAAAGGTTGGGCGCGCCGCACTGCCAATATGCTTGAAATAGGCTGCAGTCAAATGGTCCTGACGAGTCGCGCTCGTGCTGCGCCAGGGTTGCTAGGGCACCGCGCTCGTGCTGCGCCAGAGTGCCTCATATCGCCTTCAACTCCTTTTCCTTCCAACACTTGATCATTTCCCTTAGAAACCTTAAAAATCACTAATTATGTATATTAATGTGCAATCATCGCAATCTTGAGCCAAAACAAGCTTGTTAGATTAGATAGTGTCCTAAACTAACGTGAAAAGATGGGTAATTTTCCGTAATTGGGCATATAAATATGCACAACGTCAGTCATCAACAATTCACCAAAAATGAAAAACTTACTCCATCGAGTTTACCAACTGAGGTTAAAATAACTGAAGCCTGAAGCAAAGAAAGGTGAGATGAACAAGTAGGTGTATTTTTCATTAACTAGATTCTTCTATTTTTATCTTTCTATCTCTAGAAAATAGTTTTTTTTGAATATTTCTTAGCTACATTTTGGTGGTTTTTGAACAACTTGTAATTGATAGTTGAGGGTTCAAATCCAAGTGAATGTTGAATATTGTTGCTTATTATCAACATTTAATGGCTCAAACTTAATTAGTATAATTTAGTTCCCTTTCATGATGCTTGGCTAAAACCCCTATTCTAGGGATTTTATTATGGAGTTGGATGTTAACTAATTTTAGTATGTCTAACGTCTTGCTCAATTTTAGATGGTTATTCAAGCTACAATCAAACTTCTATAGCACCATAAGACCAAGAAAGACCACATTAACTTGTCTTTATGGGACATTTTCTTTCAAGCGGATGCCCTTTAGGTTGTGCAATGCACTGACCACTTTCCAAAAGTGCATATTGTCTATATTTATGGTGGATAAGTATTTGGAGGTTTTTATTGATGATTTCTCCATTGTTGGAGACTTGTTTGATGAATTCTTAAACCATTTAGGGAAGGTATTGAAATAATTTGTTGAATCAAGTTTGGTTTTCAATTGGAAAAGTTTAACTTCATGGTGAAGGAAGGCATAGTCCTTGGGCATAAGACTTATAAAAAAGGGATTTAGGTTGACCAATCTAAAATCAATGTTAATGCTAAGTTGACTCCTCTAATTTTGGTGAAAGGTATAATGAGTTTCCTAGGCCATGCCAGATTCTACCAGTGATTCATAAATATTTCTCTGAGGTGACTATTCCTTTGTATCAGTTGCTTGAAAAAGATTGTGATTTCGATGTCAATTGTATGAAAGCCTATTTGAGTTTAAAAGAAAAACTTGTTTCAGCTCCAAATGTCATTGCACTTGATTGGAGTCTTCGATTCAGATGATGTGTGATGCAAGTAGGCTAGCGCTTGGCGTTTTTTCTAGCAGCACAAGAATAAGTGTTTCCATCCCAATTACAAGGATAGTAAGACATTTAATTTCGCTCAAAAAAGTAAATGAACAAGAATTGTTAGTCGTTGTTATGGTTTTTAAAAGTTTTGAGCGTATTTGTTGGTACTAAAGTTGTAGTGCATACTAATCACGCAACCCTCATGTATTTGATGACATAGAAGGAAGTCAAACCTAGATTGATTTGATGGGTGTTTCTTCTCCAAGAATTTGAAGTTGAAGTAAAAGATATTAATAGTTGTGAGAATCAAATGACAAACCATCTATTAGGGTTGCATCCCAGTGTTGTATTAGCTGAGGAAATGGACATATTTTTCACGACCGGGGAGCACTCCCTAGAAGTAACCGGTGTCTTCGTCCTCAAAGAGGCTTAGACTAGCCCTTAGCACACATCATGGCATATCATAGGTAGAGAAAATGTGGAAAATTAAAACTTTTACATGTGAAGTATACTTAGACTTCACACTTATCGTATATGGAGTTTACATAGACCCCTCGTTTATGAAGTGTACATAGACTTCTCATTTAGCATAGTCAATTCATTTAAGTAGTCTAATATTGTCTCACATTTAACCATCTACTAGAGAACTACAAAGCTGGGCATAACCCTTACACTAGTAAAATATGCCACATATAGGCGTACAACAATAGTCTCAAAGATAAGAAAAGAACAATCGTCTTAGACATATCCAATACTAATAAAGCTAGAAAAGTGGCACCATCCTCAGACTTGAGGAATAGCCAACAACTTGGGAAAAGATCCAAGTCTTCTTGCAAATGGCCTAGAAGCTCATCAATGGCCGAAACCTACATTGTTGGGGGAAAAGGGGAAGAAATATCGGTTAGTACAAACCACATGTACTAAGTATGGCTTCTATGCATAAAAATCATCAATGCATGAGAAAAGGGGCAATTTAGTCAAAACCATGCTTAGTATCAATTAACCTTAACATGCACATATAAAGAAACACCACAAGTCAATCCAACATATAAATAACCCAAGAAACACTTATTCAATGCCAAGAATAGGATCCCATAATTCTATCCAAGCTAAGTATCACATTAAGTCACCTACTTCATACATACAACATAACCTCGTATTTCATCATAACATGCTTTATTCATAAAGATCATATATAACTTATCAACATAGTACATAATCATCTTAATCATACAAGAACACTACTAGAACTATCCCCTTAGAATCCCACAAGTGCAATGTGTAAGAGAAGTCTCACACCCTACCTAAAACTATGTAGAAACCTTTAAGAAAAGCCCTAATAAGAGTTCATACACTTAACTTGTTCATTTACCTTTACATTTGGGAAAGAAGTGTAATAGCCGACACTGTTTTAAGGCTTAGTTCATCAAGTGAGGCTCTAGACTAAGTCATGGAATTTCCAGAGTGTTAAATTATCCCCCCCCCCCCTTAGGAACATTCGTCCCCGAATGACACCTACAAATTTTTATTGGGAGAGGAAAGACTCAATACTAGCAGCCCAACCAACAACAACATCCACAACATAAAATCATCATGAGTCACAACTCATAGGAGGATTTCTCAACTCCATTTAACACATAATCATGGCATTACACATAGCAACTCAATTCACAAGTTACCACATATAAGAGCTCAATATTTCATATTTCATAATGAGGAACTAACTTGTCAATATCAACATGAGCCCAACATGGACATCAAGAGTTACCATGCAACTAACATGCTCACTAAAAATATCATAAAGACAACTATACATATACAAATAAGTGCAAGTTAACAAGAGAGCATTTTTCATGAAAACTCATTTTAGCATGAACCTTTACCAAGATATGCACATACTCAGATAAACAAGTTAATTTCACCTCATTCATAATTTTATTTTCAAGAGGAACTATTAACCTTAACTTTGGCTAGGAGTAAGAGGAAAGAGATAAGGATAGCGGGACTTCATGTCGGCCTCGGCCTCCAATGTTGCTCCCTCAACTAGATGGTTTCTCTATAGGACTTTTACGGGGGACACCTCTTTGTTCCTCAACCTTTTGACTTGACGATCTATGATCTCAACCGAAAATCTTCGTAAGAAAGGTTCTCATTCACCCATAATCCTTCAATAGGGAGAATAGACACTGGGTCGCCTATATATTTCTTGAGCATGGAGACATGAAATACCGAATGAACTGGGGCCAATTCACTTGGTAATTTCAACTCATAAGCAACTTTCCCAACCCGTTTCAATATCTCATAAGGACCCACATACCGGGGACTAAGATTTCCCTTTTTACCAAACCTCATCACCCCTTTCATGGTTAAAATCTTCAAGTAGACTCAATCACCTATTTCAAACTCAAGGTCTCTTCTCCTATTGCCAGCATAATATTTTTGCCGACTATAGGCTGTTTTCAACCTATTTCTTATCAGTCAAACTTTTTCCAAGGACTCATGAATTATCTCGGGACAAAGAAGTGAAGACTCTCCGACATCAAACCACCCAATCGGAGACCTATACCTCATACCATAGAGTGCTTCAAAAGGTTCCATAGAACTACTCGAATGGTAGCTATTATTGAAGGAGAACTCTATCAACGGTAGGTGATCGTCCCAATTACCCTTGAAGTCAATAACACGAGCTCTCAACATATATTCTAGCATTTGGATGGTACACTCCGCTTGACCATACGTTTGAGGATGAAAAGAGATACTAAGTTTCGCTTGAGTACCTAGCCCCTTTTGGAAAGACCTCCAAAAACGAGAAGTGAATTGGGCACCTCTATCCGAGATGATGGACAAAGGAATCCCATGCAAACTCACAATCTCATTAAGGTACAACCTAGCATACTCCTGCGGTGAATAAGTAAATTTGATGGTGATAAAGTGGGCAGATTTTGTCAATCTATCAATAATCACCCATATGAATCATTATGCCTACGTGTCCGAGGCAAACCCACTACAAAATCCATATTGGTATCTTCTCACTTCCAAGTAGGAACATCCATCACTTGAGTTAAACCTCCCAGTCTTTGAAGTTCGGCCTTTACTTTTTTACAATTAGGACACTTAGCCACAAACTCCTCTATATCCCTTTTCAAATCATCCCACCAATAGACCTCTTGAAGATCACGATACATTTTGGTGGCACCCGGATAAATGGAATATCGGGAACCATGAGCTTCTTCAAAAATTTGTCTTCTTAGGTCATCAACATCCGGCACACACAATCTACCTTGGTACCAAAGTACCCCATCCCCCCTTCAGAGAATGACTCATTGAACTTGCTAAGAACCGATTCCTTCAATTCCATCAATAAAGGATCAAGATGTTGCTTAGACTTCACCTCAACCACTAAAGATGATCGGAATTATGATGAACCATAGCACCTCCGTTTGGGTAATCTTATAACAAACACCCAACCGAGCCAATCTATGTACCTCTTTCATAAAATCTTTCTTATCCTCGGGAACATGGGCTACACTACCCATTTATATTCGACTTAGAGAGTCCGCAACCACATTGGCCTTGACGGGGTGGTAGAGAACACTCATGTCATAGTCCTTCATAAGTTTTAACCACCTACTTTGTCAGAGATTCAACTCCTTTTGAGTGAACACATATTGAAGACTCTTGTGGTCGGTAAATACATCCACATGGACCCCATAAAGATAATGTCTCTATATTTTCAAGGCAAAACACTACAGCCGCTAATTCAAAGTCATGAGTTGGATAGTTCTTCTAGTGCACCTTGAGTTGTGTAGAGGCATAAGCTATCACCTTACCATGTTTCATGAGGACACAACCCAAACCTACTCAAGAAGCATCACAATACACCACAAACCCTTTGGTACCCTCCGGTAAGGTCAACACAGGAGCGGAGGTAAGCTTATCTTTCAACTGTTGGAAACTTCTTTCACAAGCTTCTGACCACTCAAACTTTAATTTATTTTGGGTTAAGGTTGTCAAAGGAGAAGCGATAGATGCAAAAAAATCAACAAATCTCATATAATACCCCGCTAAACCCAAGAAACTTCGAATATCGGAGTCAAAGGTCTAGTCTAATTCTTAGACGCTTCCATTTTCTTCGGATCGACCTCTATACCCTCACTTGAAATAATGTGACCAAGAAAAACAACCGATCTCAACCAAAATTCACATTTACTATATTTAGCAAAGAGTTGATGTTCCCTGAGTACTTGGAACACTACCCTCTAATGGTCCATATGCTCATCCTCACTCTTAGAATATACCAAGATATCATCAATCAAGACAATTACAAAACAATCAAGATAATTCTGGAACACTCTATTCATAAGGTCTATGAAAGCCGCCGAGGCATTTGTTAGACCAAAGGACATTAGTAGGATCTCATAATGACCATACCTAGTTTGGAAAGCCGTTTTGGGAATGTCTTCACCGCTTACCCTAAGTTGGTGATATCCCGACCTCAAATCAGTTTTTTAAAAAATAGCTTTCCCCTTGGAGTTGATCAAACAAGTCATCAATCCTAGGGAGAGGATACTTGTTCTTTATGGTGACCTTATTTAGTTGACGGTAATCAATGCACATACTAAGGGATACATCCTTCTTTTTCACAACCAACACCGGAGCGCCCCATGACGAAATACTAGGTTGTATGAAACCTTTGTCTAGTAAATCTTTAAGTTGAAGATTTATTTCCTTCCACTTGGTCGGAGACATCCGGTAAGGAGGGATTGAAATAGGTCTATTTCCCATTCTAGAGGAATTCTAGGCAAGTCATCGGGAAAGACTTCCGAAAAATCCTTCACTAAGGGGATCGCCTCTAAATGGAGGAGTCTTAGATTCGAGGTCCTTGACCCTTACTACATGATAGAGACATCCCTTAGAAATCATTTTACAAGCTTTTAGACACGAAATGATTCGACCTCTAGGGATTGAGTTGCTCCCCCTTCCATTCTATGACGGGTTCATTAGGAAATCGGAACTTCCCTTGTTCTACAATCAATAGAAGCAAAAAAAGTATGTAACCAATGCATCCCCAATATGACATCAAAGTCTAACATATCAAGTTCTACCAAATCGACCAGTGTAACTTTATTGGGACATAATATGGGACAACTCGTACAGACTTTTTTAGCAACAACGGAATCACCCACCGGGAAAATAACAAAAAAAGGTTCAATTAAAACATCGGGTATACATCAAACTTCATGGCCACTAAAGAAGTTACAAAATATAAAGTGGCACCGGGATATAGAAAAGCATACACATTAATGGAAAACACTTGTAAAATACCAATGACAACATCGGGAGACTCCTCTTGATCACCCATAGAGCAGAGAGCATACAAGCAATTCTTCTTAGGAGCATCGGGATTGGGAGCACTTGCTTGTGCTTGAGCCTTCATCTTAGGGAAATCATTCTTCATGTGGCCACTCTTACCACAACTATAGCAATTACCCGTGCTAACTAGATACATGCTTAATGTTTTCTACAACACTTAGCACAAATAGGCTTCTCAACATAGGGACCACTACTTTTCCCCTCTTGATGCTTGGGTGTAGAACTTTTACCTTTGTTGACCTTTGGGGTGTTAGAAGAGCCTTGGTATGAAAACCTCTTCTTGAACCTTGGCTTCTCTTGAACCTCAAATCTAGTCTTAGAAGAATTTCCATCTTCGGATCTTGTCTTCTTCAATTCCCTACCAACTTGCTTAAGTTTTTGCTCCTCAATTTGTTCGACACGAACCATAAGGAGAGACATGTCCGTGCTAGGAATCAACATAGTCGACCTACATTCATTAACCATAAGATCGGATATCCACATAACAAATTTGTTCATCTTAGCCCTAGAATCCGCCACCATAGTAGGAGCATACTTGGATAGTTTAGTGAACTTGAGGCTATAATCCTTCACACTCATACCCCCTTGGCGAAGATTGATTAATTCTTGCATTTTTCTCTCCCTTAGTTCCAAGGGAAAGACCCTATTAAGTAAAGTCATCTTGAAAGCCCCCTAAGTAATCCGACCTTCTCTAACCGGCCTCTCATCCTTCTATTGTTCATACCAAACTTGAGCTACATCTTTGAGTTGATAGGCGGCTAGTTCTGCCTTTTCTTGAGAAGACACTCCCATAACATCTAGCACCTTGAACACTTCATGAATGAACCCTTGGGGGTCCTCCTCCACTTTGGAGCCAAAGAAAGTAGGGGGATTCATCCTTGTGAAATCCCCTATACTTGATGCGGTGGTGGTAGAATTGGGGTTCACTTGTACCCTAGCATCCCTAGCAATTTGAGTAGACAACACTTGAGTCAAGCTATGAATGGTCTCCCTTATCTCAACATTAGACATAGCCCCTTCATAAATAGGAACTTGAGGGTTTTGAGGATCTTGAGGGGGAACCGCCTCATTCACATTCTCCTCTTAAACCCTTCGAGCGTTGATCCTTCTTGTATTCATTTCCTATAAGCACAAGAAGGGCATTAGAAGATAAGGACATATAGAGTTAAGACTCTTGAGGCACGACTTCAAAAATACCAAGAAGATGAGAATTTCCTAAGCATCACATAGCCTCTCATTCATAAATTGGCGCGCTTTAAAATTATGAACAAGACTCTACGTAGACGTGATTTAGTGAGACATCAATCCTAAGATTACTCAACCTCATGCACAGATACCAAGTTTGTCACAACCGGGGAGCACCCCCTAGACCTAACTGGCATCTTCGTCCTTGAAGAGGCCTTAGACTATCCCTTAGCATACATCATGGCATATCATAGGTAGAGAAAATGCAGAAAATTAAAACTTTTACATATGAAGTACACTTAGACTTCTCGGTTATCGTTTATGGAGTTAACATAGACCCCTCGTTTATGAAGTGTACATAGACGTCTCATTTTGAATAGTCAATGCATTTAAGTAGTCTAATATCGTCTCACATTTAACCATCTACTAGAGGATTACAAAGTTAGGAATAACCCTTACACATATAGGCTTACAACAATAGTCTTAAAGATAAGAAAAGAAAAATCGTGTTAGACATATCCAATACTAATAAATCTAGAAAAGTGGCACCATCCTCAGACTTGAGGACTCACCAACAACTTGGAAAAAAATCCAGGTCTTCCTTCCAAAGGGCCTAGAAGCTCTTCAATGGCCGGAACTCACATTGTTGGGAAAAAGAAGAAGAAATATGGGTTAGTACAAACCACATGTACTAAGTGTGGATGCTATGAATAAAATCATCAATGCATGAGAAAAGGGGCAATTTAGTCAAAACCATGCTTAGTATTAATTAACCTTAACATGCACATATAATGAAACACCACAACTTAACTTAACATATAAGCAACCCATGCAACACTTGTGCAATGGAAAGAATAGGATCCCATAATCCTATACAAGCTAAGTATAACATTAAGTCACCTACTTCATACATATAACATAACCTCATATTTCATCATCACATGCTTTATTCATAAAGATCATATATAACTTATTAACATAGTACATTGTAATACCTCTAAAACGAATTAGGTGAAGCTAGAGCCTAACACGTGTGTCATGAGGTTTTGAAGTCCTAAAATGGTTTATAATAGTATTTTGAGGCAGTATCTAAAGTTTGGTAGTGTTTGGAGGTCAAAGTTCCAAAAATGTCCAAGACGTTTAGAAGTTTTGCCTTGAGACGTGCTTGTGTGTTTTAGTGTGCCTTTACATGTTTTATGTGTTTGTTTTGGTTGAAATTGATGTGAGGGGTTCCTAACATGTATACGAATGTATTTGGATTGGAAATGTCCGAGCAAGACTCCCCAAGGACCAACTTAGGGGTCCTTGAGGAGTGTCACGACCGGGAGGCACCCCCTAGACGTAACTGGCGTCTTCGTCCTCGAAGAAGACTTAGACTAGCCCTTAACAACCATCATTACACATCATAGGTATAAAATGCGGAAAAATTTGAAACTTATTACATATTGAGGTATACATAGCTCTCTCACATACTATATATGGTGTTTACTTAGATTCATCGCATATGAAGCTTACATAGGCTTCTCGTTTGATCAACATAATCAATACATACCAATTAGTCTAATGTTTTGTCTCACATTAAACCATCTAAATCAAAGTACAACATCCGTCATAGCCCTTATACAAATACATATTGCAACATAGGTCTTACAACAAATGTCTTCAAGAATAAGGAAGAAAGGAATGTCTTTAGACAATAGCAATACTACAAAGGTAGATCAAAAGGCACCATCCTCGAACTTGGAGGACTCACCACTACTTGGACGAAGAAGTCCAAGTATCCTTGCAAAGTGGCCATGAAGCTCTTCAATGGCCGGATCCTACAATGTTGGCGAAAAAGGGAAGAAATATGGGTTAGTACAAAACATATGTACTAAGTATGGCTCCTATGCATAAAAATCATCAATGCATGAGAAAAAGCACAATTTAGTCAAAACCATGCATTATGTTCAATAACTCAACATGCACATATATGGAACATTATAAGTCAACCCAACATGATATTAACCCAACATATAAGTAACCCAAAGCAATACTTGTGCAATGCCAAGAATAGAACTCCATAACCTATCCAAAGCTAAGCATCACATTAAGTCACTTACTACATGCATACAACATAACTACATTCTCTACCATAACATACTCGATTCATAAGTTCATATAAAACTTGACATACATAACATGTAATCAACTTAATCATACAAGAACACTACTAAGACCCTCCCTTAGGATCCCACATGTGCAATGAGTGAGAGAAGTCCATACCCTCACTCACCCTATGTAGTAACATTTAACACAAGCCCTAATAATAGTTCACACACTTGACTTATTCATTTACCTTATTACATTAGGGAAAGAAGTGCAATAACCAACATTAGACCATGTGAACTACATGGAATTCGGTATTCTCCTCCCACACTGAAAAGGGAGGGTTAACACTTGCTTAAGGTGTAACCATTCTTACATAGCTATCTAGGTGGATCCACTAAGCTATAGTCCTATGTGGGCACATATTTAAGGGTCAAGGAGATTGCTACTAGAAACCTTGACTTTCTAGACGTGGAGGTTTCCATCTTTTGAGACAGCACATATCTTTGGAATACGGACTTACTAAACGTCAAGAAACCCATGTGGGAGGCCGGACTTACTACGCGTGAGACATCCATTTCATTTACATGACCTTTCGGTGCTAAGCATTTATTCCCTTTAGCAGTCATCGTTCTCTTCATACAAGATCACATTAGTCTCTTCTAGACCCCTATGTGAACATTTCATCATAATAGCTCATAGGTATTCATAAGTGAGAACTGCCCTTTCACTTTAGAAAACCAAATACAAGTGAGTAAACCTTTCACTCAACACTTAATCATAATCATGAGAAGTTACTTTCAATCATATAATAATCATATCTCATCATACTTGCATACTTCATAGACAATTCAATATTCTAGGTTTAGGGATGAGGAATACTTGCTATCAACATTACAACCACACATTAGACATAGAAGCATTACGATCTAAGTAAATCATACTTCATAATTGGATTCAAGAAGAATCAACCTTCATACCTTATTGTCCTTTTATTGCCTTCATACTTCAATTGCCAAAGAATAAATAGCCAATGCATAAACAAGTTAAATTAAAGAAGTAATACAAAGCAATTACTATTCTACATATTCATATAGTCATCATCTTCCACAATTACCATAGAACTTTAAGGCATAATGAGTGTAGGGAAGAACAAGGGTTCAAAGGGACAATCTTGAGTGATTACCAACAATTGACCATCAATACTTAGTTAAACAATGATAAAACACTATAATTCATCACAATTGACTAACAAATTCGTTTTGAAAAGAGAACCCATGTCTAGATTGAAACCTTAACTTTGGGGAAGTTGAAAATCATCTTTGAAAGGGACTCTTGGAGAAAGGAATCCCAAGAGTGAAAGAAATCATACCTTAGTGATGATCTTGCCACGAATTTGGGATGAATAACCTTGGTGAATTCGTCCTTGACTTGGAGCTCTAGTGTTTTTCAATGGAGGTTGAGGTTTGGGGAGAGAGAAAGTAACGAGAAGTTAGAGCTAAGTGAGGTTTGGGAATTTTAGAGGAGTTAGGTTACTTTAATGAGTTGTAACCCTTATATAGTCCCTAACTAATGTAAGTAACCACCCTGTAACCCTAATTAAATAATTAACTAATTAATTGATTTTTCTAACCTTGACCAAAACTTGGCAGTGAACCAAGCCCTCAATTGACGACTCCCCATCGACGGGGCATCGACCCAACCACGTACCATCCTGGTCATCCGTGTTTTGGATCATAGACTTGGTTTTGAGTCCTTTTTGGTAATAATCTAATTCTTGGCAAACGACCACCATCGATTGGCTCGTCGTTTGGCTAATGTCAATTTGACAGTTTTGGATCTAGATGTAGGGTCCTCTCCAAGGACCCTTAGGGTGGTCCTTGTGGGGTCGTACCCGGACGTTTCAACCATAGAAACACTCTAATATGTGTTTAACACATTTTCACCAAATTTCATTAAATTTTGACTCCTAAAACCCATTGAAACATGCCAAGGCACACTAGCACATATTTCACAATTCTCTGGACGTCATGTCGTTTCTTGACGTTTTGACTCTAACACTTTCTATCTAGTTTAGTTACATTATTTTAGTCTTAGAAACAGTATTTTAAGTTTTAGTTCATATAGTGAGGCTCTATATCAAGTCATAGACTTTCGGGATATTACAAGGAGGACCCAACTTCTGGTTCAAAACTGCCAAAAAGTAGTCCCAACCAACGAGGCAAATCAATGAACTGTAGGTCCATCGATGCCTCATCAATTGGGGCATAGGTATATACTTAGTCTGATGAGATAAGGCACCAATTTGGTGAGCCTATGATCCAAACCACGGACCAACAGGATGGTCCGCTGGTGGATCTGCGAGGCATAGCTTGCTCCGTCGTTTGGAGACCTATAGATTTTCTGCAGGGTCTCGGCCAAGGCAAGAGCAAAGTGGGGATTTCACCAAATGTTGTAAAAATTATATGGGCGGTTACTTAAGTATATTTTGGGTATTTTAAGTAGTTTTATAAGTCTAGAACCCCAAGTCTAGTTCATTATTCAAAATCAAAACCCAAACACCAAAGAAGAACTCTCAAAAATTCCATTGGAGCTTGAAGCAAGGTGTGAGCTTGGCGCTTGATTTCTCCATCAATTCTCCTTTAATTTAGTGTCTAATCATCAATCAAGGTATGATGTTTCATCCTTGAATCTTCTTTTGTCAAGGAGACAATCTTCAAAGTGTTTTCCAAGACTTTTCTAAAGATGAATTCTCCTATTTTTTTATATCTAACCATGGGTTCTTGCATAAAACGTTTTGAATCAATGGTTTATGATTGAATTGATATTAATTGAATGATTTTAGACCAAAAACTTCATGAACCCATGCAAATCGTGATTTCCTTAATTTGGCTATATTAGGGGTGATTTGATCATGTCTCTAGTGTAATGATTTATTGTGTAGTTGACTTTGGGCTATTGAATTATGTAAGAAGTATGTTAGGATTGTATGAAGGTTGTCCTAAATTGGTAAATTTCATATTGTATTATCTTGGATCATTGTATATTGTGATTATTGGGTTGAATTGGTGACTATGGCTATTGGTAAGAGCCTTTGTGGATTGAATCGGTTGAATTGGCTACGGAGTGGAGTTTTTGAGATTGGAATGGTGGTATGTTGACTTAACCTTATCTATATTGTGTAGGTATAGGTATTGAATTGTGATGATTGGTATGGTCCACTTATAGTGGCAGTGCTCATGTGATATAATTGTGAAAAATGTGGCCTTGTCGGCATTACTTTATGAATTATGATGCAATCATGTCATAACTTGAATATGTGATTATTGTGAAGGTCTATATGACTTATGTGTAAATGTGAAGTCCAAGCATGTGTTCCTCTAAGTGATTATATGTGATCATTCTAGGCTACTATAATGCCTTATATGTGTATACTTGATATTGGAGTGTGAATCTTCCTAGTTGACTATATGAGTCTTGTGATGGATTATAATGGTGTTTCTATAAGAAGTGCGTAGGGTGACTTGTAAGTATACTTAGTTGACCCTATGTGCTACTTGAATGTGATTGTACATGTGATAAGATGATAATGAAGTGTGTCTTGTTTTGGTAGACCTATGTACCTTACTTGATACTTGAAGAATGTGAATATGATCCTTGACTTAGTAGGGTAAAGCACCTTTGTCATGTATGTATATGTGTGATTTAAATATGACTTTGACATAGTTAAGAGGTTCGTTAACTTGGAACCTTCTAAAAAGGAGGTTATGATATCCTTGAAGTTGAAAGTCATAATGGTATCCTTCTTGTGTGAATGATGGACTTAGGGGTTGGTTGGCTGGAACGGCATGAAATCATCCTTAGAAAAGTCATGAAGCTATCATATTTTACCATTGTGTGGTAGCCCTAGTGGACCCCCTTTGGTAAGGTGTACTATGATTTGGTTGTGACTTCTAATGGTACCTCTTCATATGCCCTTATATTGAATTACTCTATGAGAACAAAGGGTAGCACCGAGAGAGTATGCTTGGGGAGTGACTCTTCTTAAGATGAGACTAGAGTACAAAGAAACCCTTGATATTCCTTAACCATGTGCCTACATGGGATGTGTCCTAGTTCTACCATTGGCAAGTAGAACACCCTCCATCGGAGTTGGGTAGACTTTGGATTCCATGCCTAGCTAGTATGGTCTATGTCGGTTATTGACTATTCTCATAATGTGGGATACATTTTCGTGTTTGATAGGTTCTACAAAGTTTAGGTAGTGGAATGAGACGTTATCTAGACATTGCACGAGTAGGCTTTGATGCTAGTGTGTAGGTTCCCTAGGTCTTATCCAAGACCATTAGGTGAAAGTCCTTAATTGTTGAATGTCTCTTAAATGGCTTAATGAACATAGGGACTTAAGTTAAATGCACGTAAATGGACAAGTACTTATCTAGAGTAGCTTTAAGGATTGCTTAGGTAAGCTTGGAGAGGGTGTATGGGCGGTCTCTTCATGTTTTACTGAGGTGAGTCTTAGAGTAACTTTAGGTTTGGATTTAATTGAATATAGTCAATAATCTTATCTTAGGAATCCTTGAGGATCTCTTAGGTGTGTGTAAAGGGGTTGTATGGGCGTCCACTTTATCTCCCACCTTTGGTAGGAGAGTCTTATGCTTTTATTATTTGAGGTGATGATATGCTATATTGTGTTATGTGACTTATATGTGTTTATGTTGACTTGTAGTGACTCTTATACTTGTCTAATGAGGATTTCTCCAAAAAGAGCATATTTTATACAAATGTCCTTTAAGCATGGTTTTAATTGCATGTCACCATACTTAGTGCATTCTAATGTACTAATTACATATATTTTGTCTTTTCTCAAAAGGTGTAGGTGGCATTTGAGAGGAGTCTTTGAAGTGGAAGCTTGGATTAGTATTCATTCAAGCAAAGTTGGGGTATGTCCTCAATAGATCTAAGGACATAACTATGTTTAGTTTTCTTGTTAAAGACATTGTAATAGACTTAGATATTCCTATATTGTTAATGTATAGGTCGTGACCCAAGATATTCGTGTTTCTAAGATGGCGACTTTGAAACTTAGTCTATCCTAATGATTTTCTATAAAAGAGATATTTTGAAGTATTATTATTTCGTGTGAAAAGTTTTAATTCGCACTACTTTTCATACATGTATGCAATGAATGATGTCAAAGGGCTTGTATAAGACCTCCGAGAGTTTGAATATGTAGTGTTCCAATTTGAGAACCATTTCTTCTAGGGTATACTCTCGGGTCGTGACATACATAATCAACTAAATCATACAAGAACACTACTATAACTATCCCCTTAGAATCCCACAAGTGCAATGTGTAAGAGAAGTCTCATACCCTCCCTCACACTATGTATAAACCTTTACGAAAAGCTCTAATAAGAGTTCATACACTTAACTTGTTCATTTACCTTTACATTAGGGAAAGAAGTGCAATAACCGATATTATACCATGTGTACTACATGGAATATGGTGTCTACTCCCACACCGAAAAGAGAGGG
Organism: Solanum sitiens; assembly: GCA_016801875.1. Lineage (NCBI taxonomy): Eukaryota > Viridiplantae > Streptophyta > Magnoliopsida > Solanales > Solanaceae > Solanum > Solanum sitiens. Next base: position 310,168 of record JABWTJ010000073.1, on the reverse strand, counting down.
TTAACACTTGCCTAAGGTGTAACCTTTCGTACATAGCTATCTAGGTGGATCCACTAAGCTAGAGTCCTATGTGGGCACATAGTTAAGGGTCAAGGATATTGTTACTAGATACCTTGACTTGCTAGACGTGGAGGTTTCCATCTTATGAGATAACACATAACTTGGGAATTTGGACTTGCTAAACGTGAGGAAACCCATGTGGGGAGTCGGAATTACTAAACGTGAGACCCTCATCACATTTACATGCCCTTTTGGTGCTAAGCATTTATTCCCTTTAGTAATCATCTTTATTCATCATACAAGTTGGCATTAGTCTCTACTAGACCCCTATGTAAACATCTTATCATAATAGCTCATAGGTATTCATAAGTGAGAACAACCCTTTCACTTTAGAAAGCCCATACAAGTGAGTAAACCTTTCACTTAACAATTTATTATAATCATAAGAATTACTTCAAATCATATAATAATCATAACATGACATGCACACATACATCATAGCTAATTCAATTGTTTAGGGTTAAAAATGAGGAATACTTGTTATCAACATCACAACCACACATTAAACATAGGAACGTTACTATCTAAGTAACTCATCTTTCATAATTGAATTCAAGAAGATCCAACTGTAACAACCCGAAAATGACTATGCTAAGTAATGCCTATTACCTAGAATGCCTAGATTAGACCGGGTTCACACGGCTTGATGCGCGTGGAACCAGACCTCGGAACCTATTCACCAGCCAAGCCAACCAACTTGGTCAGTTAGTTGAGCTAGGCAAGGTTGGGTCCAGCCATGTAGGGCACCCGAATATTAAGATTCACCCGGATGAGTCTTAACCGGACTTGAAAGGGGTAATCTTAGGTTTGGAGGGTCTAGGGGTTAAATGGTCTTTTCCAGGCTAAGGGTAGTATTGTAATTACCCTAAATATTTAATTAATTAATTAATTAATATAAAAAGTGGACAATTCGGGTAGGGTTGACCCGAGTTGACCCATTTTCGCGAGATGAGCTCCACTCGGGTTTGATCCTTGGTGGAAGCAATATTTAAGTTGAATTAATTGGTATTTAATTATCTGATTTAAGTAGGGGAATTTTATTCTTGTAACTTAAGCCTTAGAAAATTAGATTTTTATTTAAAAATAACAAAGAGTCCTAGTTTGACTAAGTCCTTACCTAAAACTCCTACTACTAAGCTTACTCTCACCTCTCTCCACTCTCATAATCACGTCTCTCCACTCTCATTCTCACGCTTTCTTCATCAGTAAAAGAACAAAAAAATCAAAAGTTCATCACTCTTGAAGAACTTGTACGCTAAAACTCAAAAGAAAAACTAAACTAAAAACGAAAAGCATAAACATTATTCCTGACGGATTGTGCTTGAAGTTTCGGTGGGGAGGCTTTGGTGTCATGGGAGTTGGCTATCCATTGGAGCAGGTTTGGAAGGTGTTGAACGACAGAAAAGGTATGGGTTTTCTTCCTCTTGGTCCCTTTCCCAAGAGACCCCTAAGTTTCAGTCTATTCTAATCCGAAAACTAGGAATGTTTCCCCGTTGCATGTCCTTGTCACTAGCTCCCATCGATTATTATAGGTTGGGTATGTTGCTGGTAGAAATTAGGGATGTAACGTGTTTTCGTGATGATTATGTTCATGTATGTATGTTCGGATTTATGTGACTGATAATTATGTCTTTCCGAAATTATGTGGTAAGTATGTGTGTACATTGTGTAGGCCGTAACCCTTGGTCACAAACTGAAGTGTTAAAAAGGCATGTTGAATCCTTGTATCTTATGTGCAAATGCTTGTAAAAATCGTGATGTTCATATGAGGTGTGATGTTGTTGAATTGAGTGAAACTCTTGGCTAAATGTAACCACGAAAATGCACCAAATAGTGTACGAAATATTCTTCGAGTTGTCCTAAAATCTAATGTATAAATGATGAGAAAAGGTGGATTGAAAGGATGACCAAATTTCCAGAAATCTAGAAATTTGGTCTCGGCATAGGCAGTGTTGAGGAATTTGGATTTTTAAATTTTTTTTAAGATGTGACGTCATTAGGGATTGAACCCAAGACCTCACCATATGTAAGCTACTGAAAAATTCAATAATAAAAATGAGCTACGAGGGATTCGAAATGGGGTAATGCTCAAGTGAATAAACAAAGGAAAAAGGGAAAATAAATAAAATAGGGAGTGTGGGGATCGAACCCACAACCCCTCGGATAGGTGAGAAAAGTAGCATAAAAACTAAAGGAAAATAAAATGAGGTTGTGGGGGTTCGATCCCACATCCTCTTGGTTTCAAACGAAAAAGAGAGGAAAGAAAAGAAAGAAAAAAAGAAGTGTAGGCATTGGGGATCGACCTCGGGTCCCCAGGCCAAAAATATAAATCAAACAAATTAAATATGAGACTAAGTGTTGCTCAAGGGATTTGAAATCGGGTTCCCTTGCCCAATTCCGTATTGATACATAAGTCTTACGTGAATAAATATTTAATGAATGCTGCCCATAGGGATCGACCTCGAGACCTTGGCATACTTACAAGATGCATAAGTCTTGTTCCACATAATCTTGGGTAAGTATGAGTCACTCAGAAGAATTATGAATGAAGCCCCATGGCTTGTACGTATGGGTTCATAAGTCCAGCGTTCATTTAAAAATAAGTGAACCTAAAATGTATATGATGAAACGATGTGATCCCAAGAGGGTTAAGTAAGAGTGTGAAATACACTAAAAGGCCAAGTGCATTGGCATATGATGAAATTAACATTCACGTAATGGGGTGAGTAATTGTGAAGAGATAATTTACTAAATTTAATGAATGTGGTGACAACATGATAAGAGGCTAATATGAAAGACGAGATCAATCTCAAATTAGCCTAATAAGTGTTACCAAATATCGTACTCACCTATGAGAGTGTAAAACTAATAAAGAGACCAGTCTCTAAGAAACACTCTAATGAAAGTATTGAGATTAACACACACTTAATACTAATGATGAGATGAGAAATCATCTAATGAGCAATGATGCCCTCATGCTAGAAGCCAACTTCTATGATGTGTGAGATGAATGTAATGGAACTTTATACGAAGCACCGATAGGCTAGTTATGAGTCGCGATTCCTTCTTTTGAGAAGGCAGAAGTTCGTGTAAATCTCATGAGATGAGACTGTCCGTTTAGGTGGGTATGGGTCTCCTTATATCTTCTAGTCTTTGAACCTATGCAGCCAACATAGGGTTCTAGCAGGGTTCAATTCCCTATATACGCTAGCATGTTTTGGTTTCACTTTGGCCGGTGATTCCACTTCTTTTCGGTGTGGGGTAGACACTGGATTTCATGGAGCTCACATGATCTATGTCGGTTAAAGTTAAAGTTCCCAAGAAAGAATGAGGTCAGCCTCAAATAATGCACACAATGAAATGAATGACACCAAAGTTGTTTGGATAGGATAATCAAGAGGTGAACTAGACTCAAGTAATGACACTAGGTCATTCTTAGTCATTGCACAGTGAACTCGAAGAGAGTCCTAAACAACATCCTAGGTATATAAATGAATGGAAAAAAAAAAGTACGTATGAATGAGTGAAGCAGACAAAGAAGGCTCCCTAGTTGAGGTCCCATATGTTGAGCCCTCATTTGGGAAGTCCTAATGTTAAGTCCGTGATTCCAAGGTCTCACGGCATACGAACAAATGATATATGATATATGTATGTGCTAAATGAAGTATGTTATGTGCTGTTTGTAATATGAAAAGAATGATGATGCATGTTACTCTCATAGCATGACTTTCCTAATCTGATTTGGCAAGTCCAACTGACTTGGCTTTCCATAACTCATATAGTTAGGAGAGAGCTCTTCTTAATCATGCATGTCCTTGGTGTGTACTTGCATACACCCATACTTAGTACAAGTGTGTACTAATCCCATACAACCCTTTACTTTTAGGTGCAGGTGCAGGTGGACGCTAGAGCTTATGAGACTACGTTGAAGCTATGCGGACGTGGAGCATTCATACGGACTTGGTAGGCCCTCATGCTTTCGAGGATGCTTATCTCTTATATTCTAGCTTAGACTTAGGCATGAGCTAGTGGAGGATGTTCCACTAGCGTTTCTTTCTTACTTATTCTCAGACGTTGTATTGGTGCCATTTTGGAAACTTTATATTAATGCAGTTATGAACTATTTCCTTCATTTGAATATCTTATTATTAGATGGTTGTTGTGAACTGATATGATATAATGAAATTCTTACTATGATGTCTATGTATACTTCAAAGCAAACAAATTTTTAAATTTTTCGCTAAAATTAACCTATACAATGTAATGATGACGTATGTAGGCTTGTCTGCGACCTCTGAGAGGTCAACGATGCCGGTTTCGGCTAGGATCTAGACCCCAGTCGTGACAAATGTGGTATCAGAACCTTAGGTTAAATTCCAAGTATAATAAGTTCACATCAACCACATCGAGTAGTTTCTAAGTTATGGTAGTGAAGTGCACCACTATCATGAATTAGAGACTGCATGATACGTAGGAAAATTTCCCTTCTTCTGATCTTATCGTGCTTCCCTTAATGTCTGATTTCTTGGTGTTATGAGCGTATCTAACATAAATTCTTTTTTTTTTCCAGAAAATGAACACAAGGGGGAACGCTAGTCGGGGAAGAGTAGGAGCAGCTGCTGGGGGCAACCAAGTTCCACCCCAGGCTCCAGCTGCTGGAGTGGCCATGCCAGTTAACCCAGCTGGGTTGACTGATGCGGAGGTGCGGATAGCTTTGGGACAGATGGTTTAATCCATCACTGTGCATGCTCAGGCTATGACGGCCTAGGACAACAGACAAGAGGTTCAGCGGGAGAACCCACCAGCCCACAACATGGCGAACAGGTTGCGAGATTTTACGAGGATGAATCCTCCAATCTTTACAGGATCTAAGACTGTAGAGGATCCTCAGGAGTTTGTGGAGGAGGTCCAGAAGATTCTGGTGGCAATGGGGGCCACGGAGATTGAGAAAGCAGAGCTGGACTCATACCAGCTGAAGGATGTTGCACAGGCTTGGTGCAAGATGTGGTAGGATAGCAGGGCGTTGGGCGGAGGTCCGATCACATGGGAGCTGTTTAAGACAGCCTTTCTAGAGAGGTTCTTCCCCAGAGAGATGAGAGATGCTAAGGTTGAGAAGTTCATCAACCTTAAGCAGGGCTCGATGACTGTCAGGGAGTATTCCCTGAAATTCGTAAAGTTGCCCAATATGCCACTTCCCTTGTGTCGAACAGTAGAAATGAGATGAGCAGGTTTCTTACAGGAATCTCAGAGGACTTGGAGGAGGAATGTCGGGCTATGATGCTCCATGACAGCATGGACTTGTCCAGGCTGATGGTGCATGTCCAGCAGGTTGAGGATAGCAAGAAGAAGAGGAGAGTCCGTGAGGTCAGGAGGCCTAACCCTTCTTACCAGACAGGTTCCAGCAGCGGTGGTGGCAGGAGCACTTTTGGAGTTCGTGATCAGCCCAAATTTAAGAAAGGGCATCAGAGTTCAGGGAACTCTAACTCTCAGAAGAGTGCAACACCCAGAGGAGACAGACCCGAGCCCAAGAAGGGCAATGGAGGTGATGTGCAGCGTCCCAGAAAGGAATGCGGCAAGTGTGGCTGTATTCATAGTGGAGAGTGCAGACTAGGCACAAATGCATGTTTCGGTTGCGGGAAGAGTGGACATATGTTCAGGGACTGTCCACAGAATACGGGTCAGGCTGGAGGTAATGCTCAGCCTATGCCTAATCCCCAGAATGCTATTGCAGTCGAGCCTCCTAAGAGGAACAGATTCTACGCCTTAAAGGGCAGGGAGGAGCAGGAGAAGTCTGCTGATGTGGTCACAGGTATGCTGCAAGTCTTCTCAACCTCTGTTTATGCTTTACTTGATCCAGGGTCTACGCTTTCTATTGTGACTCCCTTGCTTGCTCTTACTTTTAGAACACTACCTGAGGTTTTGCATGATCCTATCGTAGTTAGTACTCCCTTAGGAGAAAATGTAAGAGATGATAGGGTTCATAAAGACTGCCCAATAGTAGTATGTGGAAAGACTATGTGTGCAGACCTTGTTGAGTTACCCATGAATGACTTCGATATTATACTTGGTATGGAATGGCTCCATAAATGTTATGCCTTCATAGATTACCGTAGTAGGGTTGTGAGATTCTGTTTCCCTAATGAAGTAGAGCTGGTCTGGGAGGGGTACAATTTGAGTCGTTCAAGTCCCTTGTTTCGAACCTAAAAGCTAATAAAATGATGTCCAAGGGATTGTTATGCCATCTTGTGAGTGTCAATGATCTGGATCATGACATTCCTCCCATAGACTCTGTGCCTGTAGTGAATGAGTTCCAAGATGTTTTCCCCGATGATTTGCCTGGAGTCCCTCCCCCTCGAGAGATTGAATTTGGTATCGACCTAGATCCCGATACCAAACCGATTTCAATTCCTCCCTATAGAATGGCTCCAGCTGAACTCAAAGAGTTAAAGCTATAGTTAAAAGATCTCACTGATAAGGGCTTCATCCAGCCGAGCATATCCCCTTGGGGCGCTCTAGTGTTGTTTGTGAAAAAGAAGGATGAAACCCTTAGAGTGTGTATCGATTATCGGCAGCTTAACAAAGTCACTATAAAGAGTATCCACTTCCCAGAATAGATGACTTATTCGATCAGCTCCAAGGGTCTAGTTTCTTCTCGAAGATTGATCTTCGTTTCGGGTATCATCAGCTTAGGGTTAGGGATGAAGATATCCCAAAGACAGTCTTTCGTACCCGTTATGGTCATTATGAGCTCCTAGTCATTTCATTTGGTCTCACTAATGCACCAGCTGCATTTATGGACCTCATAAACCGAGTCTTCCATGAATACCTTGATTCTTTCGTCATAGTATTCATTGATGACATCCTCATCTACTCTAAGACCAAGGAAGAGCATGAACAACATTTGAGACTAACCTTGCAAGTACTTAGACAACATCAGCTGTATGCCAAATTCAGCAAGTGTGAATTCTGGCTTAGATCAGTGACTTTCCTGGGTCATGTTGTGTCCGATCAGGGTGTGGAGGTGGACCCCAGGAAGACTGAGGCTGTTAAGAACTGGCCAAGACCTCTTACTCCCACTGATATTCGTAGCTTTCTAGGATTGGCTGGTTACTACCGCAGGTTTGTGGAGGGTTTTTCTTCCATTGATGCCCTACTGACAGCTTTGACTAAGAAGAAATCTAAGTTCGAATGGGAGAAGACTTGTGAGAAGAGTTTCCATGAGCTCAAGGACAGACTCACTTCAGCCCCAGTACTTATGTTGCCTAAATATGGTGAGAGTTACACTGTTTATTATGACGCATCTAGGGTTTGTTTGGATTGTGTTCTTATGCAGGGTAGTAAGGTGATAGCCTATGTGTCCAGACAGCTCAAGGTTCATGAGAAGAATTATCCCACTCATGACTTGGAGTTGGAAGCTGTGGTGTTTGCATTGAAGCTGTGGAGGCACTACTTGCACGGGGTGCATGTGGATGTGTTCACACACCACAAGAGTCTCCAATACATGTTCACACAGAGGGAGTTGAATCTACAGCAGCGGAGATGGTTGTAGCTGTTGAAGGACTATGACATGAGTGTCCACTACCATCCAGGGAAGGCAAATGTTGTAGCTGATGCTTTGAGCAGGTTGAGCATGGGGAGTACAACTCACGTTGATGATGGCAAGAAGGAGTTGGTGAAGGATGTACACAGACTGGCCAGACTGGGTGTGCGGTTGATGGCTTCTACTAGTGGGGGTGTTTCAATTCATCCCAGTTCTGAATCATCCTTGGTAGTTGAAGTCAAGAAGGGCCAGCATCTTGATCCTGTGTTGATGGAGTTGAAGGACTCAGTGCTGATAAAGATGAATGAGTCATTTGCTTTGGGAGGTGACGGCATACTTAGGTACCAGGACAGGCTGTGTATACGAGATGTGGATGATTTGCGGACCAAGATTGTTGCAGAGGCCCATGGTTCCACGTATTCGATATATCCAGGTTCCACCAAGATGTATCATGACCTCAAGCAGATCTATTGGTGGGATGGCATGAAGAAGGACATTGCTGCATATGTGGCCAGGTGTCCTAATTGTCAGCAGGTTAAGGCGGAGCACCTTAAGCCTGGTGGTCTCACTCAGATGATTGAGGTTCCGACTTAGAAATGGGAGGCCACTAACATGGACTTTGTGGTTGGTCTTCCGAGGACTAGGAGACAGCATGACTCCATATGGGTTATTGTGGACAGGATGACTAAGTCTGCCCACTTTATCCCTGTGAAGTCTACTTACAAGGCCGAGGATTATGCGAGACTCTACATTGATGAGATTGTGAGGTGCCATGGGATTCCTTTGTCTATTATTTCAGATAGAGGAGCTCAGTTCACTTCGCATTTCTGGAGATCATTCCAGAAGAGCTTAGGCACGCAGGTAAAGCTCAGTACTGCTTTCCATCCTCAGACAGATGGGCAGGCAGAGCGCACCATTCAGACATTGGAGGACATGTTGAGGGCGTGTGTGATCAACTTCAGAGGTAGTTGGGATGACCATCTGCGATTGATAGAGTTCTCGTATAATAACAACTATCACTCCAGCATTGGGATCGCACCATTTGAGGCACTGTATGGTAGGAGGTGTAGGTCTCCAGTTGGGTGGTTCGAGGTTCGAGAGTCATCCATTTTGGGTCCAGAGATTATTCTTGAGGCCTTAGACAAGGTCAGGGTGATTAGGGACAGGTTGGGTACTGCTTACAGTCGGCAGAAGTCTTATGCAGATAACAGAAAGCGGCCCTTAGAGTTTGTTGTTGGTGACCTGGTCTACTTGAAGATATCACCCATGAAGGGGGTGATGAGGTTTGGCAGGAAGGGGAAGTTGAGTCCGAGGTACGTTGGGCCATACGAGATTCTAAAGCGTGTCGTAGAGGTGGCTTATGAGTTGGCGTTGCCTGCGGAGCTAGCTTCTGTTCATCCAGTCTTTCATGTCTCTATGTTAAAGAAGTTCCTTGGTGATCCAGCATCGATTCTGCCTGTTGAATGTTTTGGGGTTGATGAAGACTTGTCCTATGAGGAGGTTCCTGTTCAGATTTTAGACCTGCAGGTAAAACGACTGAGAAACAAGGAGGTTGCCACAGTGAAAGTATTGTGGAGGAACCATCTTGTTGAGGGTGCTACGTGGGAGGCCGAGGCCGAGGCCGATATGAGATCCCGCTACCCTCATCTTATCAGCTCTTGAGGTTAGACTTCCTACTCTTAAGTCTAAGTTTCCTTATCTCCTCTATTCCTTGTCGCTATTGCTTGACTGTGTAAAGTACTTATGTTATGATATAACTGGCTTTGTACTAGATAATTAGAAGTGTCATTCGGGGACGAATGTTTCCAAGGGGGGGACCTGAAAATGACTAAGCTAAGTAATGCCTAAACGTACCTAGAATGCCTAGATTAGACCGGGTTCACACGGCTTGATGCGCGTGGAACCAGACCTCAGAACCTATGCACCAGCCAAGCCAACCAACTTGGTGAGTTAGTTGAGCTAGGCAAGGTTGGGTCCAGCCGTGTAGGGCACCCGAATATTAAGATTCACCCGGATGAGTCTTAACCGGACTTGAAAGGGGTAATCTTAGGTTTGGAGGGTCTAGGGGTAAAATGGTATTTTCTAGGCTAAGGGTAATATTTTAATTACCCTAAATATTTAATTAATTAATTAATTAATATAAAAAGTGGACAATTCGGGTAGGGTTGACCCAAATTGACCCATTTTCGCGAGATGAGCTCCACCCGAGTTCGATCCTTGGTGGAAGCAATATTTAAGTTGAATTAATTGGTATTTAATTATCTGATTTAAGTAAGGGTATTTTAGTCTTGTCACTTAAGTCTCAGAAAATCAGATTTTTATTTAAAAATAATAAAGAGTCCTAGTTTGACTAAGTCCTTACCTAAAACTCCTACTACTAAGCTTACTCTCACCTCTCTCCACTCTCATAATCACGTCTCTCCACTCTCATTCTCACGCTTTCTTCATCAGTAAAAGAACAAAAAATCAAAAGTTCATCACTCTTGAAGAACTTGTACGTTAAAACTCAAAAGAAAAACTAAACTAAAAACGAAAAGCAAAAACATTATTCTTGACGGATTGTGCTTGAAGTTTCGGTGGGGAGGCTTTGATGTCGTGGGAGTTGGCTGTCCATTGGAGCAGGTTTGGAAGGTGTTGAACGACAGAAAAGGTATGGGTTTTCTAACTCTTGGTCCCTTTCCCAAGAGACCCCTAAGTTTCAGTCTATTCTAATCCGAAAACTAGGAATGTTTCCCCATTGCATGTCCTTGTCACTAGCTCCCATCGATTATTGTAGGTTGGGTATGTTTGCTGGTAGAAATTAGGGATGTAACATGTTTTCGTGATGATTATGTTCATGTATGTATGTTCAGATTTATGTGACTGATAATTATGTCTTTCTGAAATTATGTGATAAGTATGTGTGTGCATTGTGTAGGCCGTAACCCTTGGTCACAAATTGAAGTGTGAAAAAAGCATGTTGAATCCTTGTATTTTATGTGCAAATGCTTGTAAAAATCGTTTGTTCATATGAGGTGTGATGTTGTTGAATTGAGTGAAAACTCTTGGCTAAATGTAACCACGAAAATGCACCTAATAATGTACGAAATGTTCTTCTAGTTGTCCTAAAATCTAACATATAAATGATGAGAAAAGGTGGATTGAAAGGATGACCAAATTTCCAGAAATCTAGAAATTTGGTCTCGGCAAAGGCAGTGTTGAGGAATTTGGATTTTTAATTTTTTTTAAGATGTGAGGTCATTAGGGATTGAACCCAAGACCTCACCATATGTAAGCTGCTGAAAAATTCAATAATAAAAATGAGCTAAGGGAGATTCGAAAAGGGGTAATGATCAAGTGAAGAAACAAAGGAAAAAGGGAAAATAAAAAACATGGGGAGTGTGGGGATCGAACCCACAACACCTCGCATAGGTGAGAAAAGTAGGATAAAAACTAAATGAAAATATAATGAGGTTCTGGGGTTCGATCCCACATCTTCTTGGTTTCAAACGAAAAAGAGAGGAAAGAAAAGAAAGAAAAAAAGAAGTGTAGGCATTGGGGATCGACCTCGGGTCCCCAAGCCAAAAATATAAATCAAACAAATTAAATATGAGACTAAGTGTTGCTCAAGGGATTTGAAATCGGGTTCCCTTGCCCAATTTCGTATTGATACATAAGTCTTACGTGAATAAATATTTAATGAATGCTGCCCATAGGGATCGACCTCGAGACCTTGGCATACTTACAAGATGCATAAGTCTTGTACCACATAATCTTGGGTAAGTATGACTCACTCAGATGAATTATGAATGAAGCCCCATGGCTTGTACGTATGGGTTCATAAGTCCAACGTATATTTAAAAATAAGTGAACCTAAGATGTATATGATGAAACGATGTGATCCCAAGAGGGTTAAGTAAGAGTGTGAAATACACTAAAAGGCCAAGTGCATTGGCATATGATAAAATTAACATTCACGTAATGGGGTGAGTAATTATGAAGAGCTAATTTGCTAAAGTTAATGAATGTGGTGACAACATGATAAGAGGCTAATATGAAAGACGGGATCAATCTCAAATGAACCTAATAAGTGTTACCAAATATCGTACTCACCTATGAGAGTGTAAAACTAATAAAGAGACCAGTCTCTAAGAAACACTCTAATGAAAGTATTGAGATTAATACACACTTAATACTAATGATGAGATGAGAAATCATCTAATGAGCAATGATGCCCTCATGCTAGAAGCCAGCTTCTATGATGTGTGAGATGAATGTAATGAAACTTTATACGGAGTACCGATAGGCTAATTATGAGTCGCGATTCCTTTTTTTGGGAAGGCAGAGGTTCGTGTGAATCTCATGAGATGAGACTGTCCGTTTAGGCGGGTATGGGTCTAATTATATCTCCTAATCTTTGAAACTGTGCAGCCAATATAGGGTTCTACCAGGGTTCAATTCCCTATATACGCTAGCATGTTTTGGTTTCACTTTGGGTGGTAATTCCATCTCTTTTCAGTGTGGGGTAGACAATGGATTTCATGGAGCTCACATGATCTATGTCGGTTAAAGTTAAAGTTCCCAAAGAAAGAATGAGGCCAGCCTCAAGTAATGCACACAATGAAATGAATGATACCAAATGTGCTTGGATAGGATAATAAAGAGGTGAACTAGACTCAAGTAATGACATTAGGTCATTCTTAGTCATTGCACAGTGAACCCGAAGAGAGTCCTAAACAACATCCTAGGTATATAAATGAATGAAAAATAAAGTACGTATGAATGAATGAAGCAGACTCTGTGTTTGTTAAAGAAGGCTCCCTAGTTGAGGTCCCATATGTTGAGCCCTCATTTGGGAAGTCCTAATGTTAAGTCCGTGATTCCAAGGTCTCACGGCATACAAACAAATGATATATGATATATGTATGTGCATAATGAAGTATGTTATGTGATGTTTGCAATATGAAAAGAATGATGATGCATGTTACTCTCATAGCATGACTTTCCTAATTTGATTTGGCAAGTCCAACTGACTTGGCTTTCCATAACTCATATAGTTAGGAGAGAGCTCTTCTTAATCATGCATGTCCTTGGTGTGTACTTGCATACACCCATACTTAGTACAAGTGTGTACTAATCCCATACAACCCTTTACTTTTAGGTGGAGGTGCAGGTGGACGATAGAGCTTACGAGACTACGCTGAAGCTATCCGGACATGGAGCATTCATCCAGACTTGGTAGGCCCTCATGCTTTCGAGGATGCTTATCTCTTATATTCTAGCTTAGACGTAGGCATGAGCTAGTGGAGGATGTTCCACTAGCGTTTCTTTCTTACTTATTCTCAGACGTTGTATTGGTGCCATTTTGGCAACTTTATATTAATACAATTATGAACTATTTCCTTCATTTGAATATCTTATCATTAGATGGTTGTTGTAAACTGATATGATATAATGCAATTCTTACTATGAAGTCTATGTATACTTCAAAGCAAACAAAAATTTTAAATTTTCCGCTAAAATTAACCTATACGATGTATGATGACGTATGTAGGCTTGTCTGCGACCTCTGAGAGGTCAACAACGCCGGTTTAGCTAGGGTCTAGACCCTAGTCGTGACACCAACCTTCATACCTTCTTGCCCTTTCATAGTTTTCTTACTTCCATTACCAAATATACATAACCAATATATAAAACAGGTAAATTCAAGAAGTAATACATAGCAATTATCATTCTGCATAATCATATACTCATCATCATCCACAATTACCATAGAAATTTCAAGGTATAATGAGTTTAGGGAAGAACAAGGGTCCAAGGGGAAATCTCAAGTGATTAAAAATAATTATCCATAATTACATAGTTAATCAACAATAAAAGATCAAAATTCATCACAATTGAATAACAATTTCATTTTGAAAGGAGGACCCGTGTATAGATAGAAACCCTAGTCTTGAGAAAGTTTGAAAAACTCTTTGAAAGAACCTCCTGGGGAAAGAAATCCCAAGAGTGAAAGAAACCATACCTCAAGGATGATTTGCCACGAATTTGAGTTGGATTCCTTGGTGAATTCGCCCTCTTCTTGAAGCTCTAGTGTTCTTTCAATGGAGGTTTGAGTTTGCGGGGAGAGAAACTATAGAGAAGTTAAAGCTAAGTGGGTTTTGGGAATTTAGAGGAATTAGGTTAGTTTAATGAATTGGAATCCTTTTATAGTCCCCAAATAACTAATTTAACCACCCCTTAAACCCTAATTAATTAATTAACTAATTAATTTAACTCTCTCACCTTAGCTGATTTAAGACAGTGCACCAGGACCCAATCGACGACTCCACGTCGACGCTACGTCGACCAAACCACGGACCGTGCTGGTCATCCGTGGTTATGGTCAGAGAATCCTTTTTAGAGGTTCTTGGTGCTGAGGCTAAGTTTCAAACAATGACACCATCGACGGAGTGTCAACCAAACGACGGCTCGTCGTTTGGTCTCCTGGTTGCACACTGCCAAGAGACAATTTTGAAGGTCAATGGATGGGTCCTCCTTAAAGACCCTTAGGGTGGTCCTTGAGGATTCTTACCCAACGTTTCAACCCTAAACACATATTAATATGTATTCTAAGCCTTTTTACCAAACTTGACTTAATTTCGACTCTTAAAACCCCTTGAAACACACCAAGGCACACTAGCTCAATTTCACTAGTGTCCGAAAGTCGTGGTCGTTTCTTGACGTTTTGACTCTAACACTTCCTAATTGAGTTTAATACCTTTGTTCAAGCTTATAAACACTGTTTTAAAGCTTAGTTCATCAAGTGAGGCTCTAGACTAAGTCATGGAACTTCTAGAGTGTTACATATATGATACTTTCCCCAATGAGCTAGTGAAGATGATTTTTCAACTTCAATGTCATGGTATGTCATAGTATGCGGATTGAAGACCAATGTATTGAGAAACTATCAAAATAATAAGTTCCTCTTTGATGTCAAGAAATATGTTTATAATGAGCCTCATCTTTTTAAGGGGTGCACTAATCACATTATCACGCACTGCATTCCAGAAGTGTAGGTAAAAGAGATCTTTAAGGCTTTTCATACATCACATATGTGTAGGCACCATGGAGGAATCTGTATCGCATCCAAGGTGATGACATATGTATACTATTGTCCTACATTGTATCGATATACATGTGTTTTTTTGTAAAGTATGTGTGCAATGCCAAAAAAGTATCTCAATGAGGCATTATGTGCCTCTTCCGCAAATTCTTGAAGTTGAACTCTTTGATGTGTGAGGGATTGATTTCATGGGTCCATTCGTTACCTCCTTTGGCAAAAAAAAACATCCTAGTGGCGGTTGATTATGTTTGAAAGTTGGTAGAAGTGGTAGTTCTACCTAATAACGAAGGAAAGTGTGTCACTAAGTTTCTAAAGAGGTACATTTTTACAAGGTATGGTACACCAAAGGCTATTATAAGTGATAGAGGTTCCACTTCTATAATCATCAATTTGAAACACTTTTGTCCAAGTATGAGATAAAGCACAAGGTTGCTACACCATAACACCCGCAATGGAGTGGATAAGTTAAGACATCTAATAAGGAAATCAAGAATACCTTGGCAAAAATGTAAATGTCAACCACACCGATTGGGACTATGTGCCTATAGTAAAACTTGCAAGTCTCCCATTGGCATGTCCACATATCAGTTAGTGTTTGGAAAAGCCTGCCACTTTCCCATTGAATTGGATCACAAAACATTGAAGGTGAATCTAAATTGGGAGATTGCTTAAAAGAATCATGTTGAATCAATGAGTTTGATGAATTTCTCATAAATGAATAAGAGAGTTCTGTACTTTACAAGGAGAAGGTCAAGCGATAGCATGATGTTAAATCCTATATCGATATTTTTGGGTAGGTGAACAAGTTTTACTCTTCTATTCTAGACTAAAACTCTTCCCATGAAAGCTCAAAATGAAATGGTCTAGTTTTTACAGGGTGACTAGTGTGTATAGCAGTTGGAATTAAAGATGTTAAGGGTGTTAGATTCAAGGTCAACAAGCAAAGGTTGAAAGTTTACTTTGCGAAAGATTGTAACGTGGGAGTTATTAAAGTGATGTACTTGAACAATACGTGATAGCATGTCCACATCACATTGTAATGTTAAATCAAGTGCTTCTTTGGATGAAACCCAAGTTTTAGTTGATTTTAATAATGTTTGTTACTTGTGCAGTAGAAGAGGAAATATTAGGTGGACCAAGACCCACTTCGGTGAATCGCCCAACTCAATAAATGAACCTCCTTAGGGTGGTTCAAATTTTTGGAGATTTTGTCTACTTTGGCGATCGTAAAAATGTTCGGTGAACCCGATTAAGTTCGTCATCTTCGAAAAAAATTCCTAAGTGGAGTACTATCAATTTAGGCGGTCAACAACATAATTTGGAGACTCTCCATTCTCTCCCGGTGAACATCATCAAGTTCGCCAAAATAGATAAGGAATTTCATAATTTTTATAGGCACATATGGTGAGATGAACTCTTTTCGTGATTTGTAGACCCGATAAGCAATCTCAGGCTTCACCTACAAGGATACACTCAACCTATTTTTCTTTTTCTTCACTTTTTGAACTTAGGATACTACATTATTTATTTTTGGTGGGGTGAGGGGCACTTGTAGTCCTTACCCTTTTCAGGTGCTTTGCATTTAGTGTTATATTTTTATTTGATTTTTGATTTGATAATTTTCTTCTCTCTATCAACTACCTTGTGATTTTTGGATTGATGAAACAATTTATGAGCTTGAGTATTCACGATTGATATTCAACGATCGATCTTGTCTAATATCAATGTTTTGGATAGTGGTCTTGATGAAATGTGTTTTATGTTGGTGTTGCAAAAGGAAATCTATGTTGTTTTACTTTTGAATGCTCGTTTGGAATATTATATTGACCAGTTGTGTATTTATTTGATACTTGCAATGAACATTGCACGCAAGCTTCTTAGTTTTGTATAGCTGTGTAAAATGATTGTTTTTGAAGTCCGCCTGTGGTGAGATTCTGTTTGAAAGCATGCTTGTAGGTTCCTACAATTTGCCTTGTTCTTCTATTTTTTTAGCTTCATTGAATGCAAGAAATGATCATCGGAATGATTTTGAGAGGGAACCTATATTCTTCTACCTTTTGTGACTACCTTATGAGGGTGTGCAACCAACTTGACACCATTTGAGCATATACAATTTATTGTCAGCATCATTGAAGCCTCTTAAACCAAGTGGGTCCTTACCATCTCATCCATAAATCATTTTCTAAGCATTAGTTTGTATGAATAACGAACTAAGGACAAAAGCCTAAGTTGGGAGTGTGGAAAGGAAGGAGGAAAGAAAGTCAAGTGAAAAGGAAGAAAAAAAAGTGAGACTCGACCTCGATGTTTGTAGCAAAAAAAAGTAACCCCTCCTTATTAAAAAAATATGAGAAAAAGTATGAAAATGGAATCAAACAGAAAGTCTTGATGAAATAAAAGGGGTTTCCAAAAAGTTGAATTAAGAATGTGAGGATTGAGTCTCCTAATTAGAAAGTATACAAAAAATTTGAGATGAGGTGAAGATTAGTACAATAATGCTTTTTTTAAGGTTAATTCACTAAGCCAAATTGACCATATATTTTCCCTCATCCACATTACAATCCTGAAAAGACCTTGATATCTTGCTTAAACCGGGTTGTGTGATGTGGTTTCACATGTCAGGACACTACTTCCAGTTCAAGTGCCACGATTGTGAGTGGTAATATAACCCAACCAAGGGTTGGGATCGTTCCTACAGGGAGTAGTGCTTTTGAGAATCAATAGTCAAGTGCGAATATGTTCAAGTCAATCATAGTTAAAAACATTTACGAATAAAAGCAAAACTCAAGTTTGGGGTGACACAAGTGTCAAATAATGTACGGGGGAGTTTTGATTGTAATTAACAACTACAACAACAAATAATACGAATAAACAAGCATAGAGACAGAATTCTTGGGATGTGATAGGAATATGGGATAAGGTAGACAACTGGGTAATTGCAATTGATAGTAAATTTCTTGTAAATCAGTGAGTAATAAGCTAGACTTTAGTTGGAAAAATCTTTCTCTCGAACAATTTACCCCGAATCAAATTGGTTTCTTTCGAAAACCAATAATCCACAATTAAGAACAACATTCGCTTTAGTCCATTCACTCTCAAGATGAATGTATGGAAAAGGATTTGGGATTCACTCTCTCGAGATGAACCAATGATAACCCAATACCGACAGAGCATCAATTCAGACGAAGGTAGAGTTGCATTTGCAACTACAACCCTTTAGATTAAGCCACAATTACGGAATGTAATCACTTTAAAATAACATTTAAACTATCAAATAGCAATACCCAACATCTAAATCAACCCATAATCACACCCCAAGAATTGGGGTTTTAGATAGACATAGTAATACGTAAGAAATCGTTACCAAATTGTGTTTTCATCAACTAGGTAAGATTAATATTGTCTTTACAGAGGTCTAAGATGAAGAATCTTCAACACCCACTTCCAATTTCTCAGAAATGGAAATCTTCAAATCTTCAAAGATAAGGAAAAATATTGTCTTAATACTTAGTTCTCACTCTCTAACTTGAAAATTGAATAATGTTTAAATTCAACAAAAGATTCGATACTAAGCTAAAAATTTAAACAAGTATTTATAGTCGCCAAAAATTGTGTTGTGTAGACCATTTGGCGTAGTTATTCGGGATCACAGATCCGCCCTTTTGTCAATTCCATGGCCTTTTTGCTTTGGCTTCAACATCTTGAGGTTCTGTAACTTTGGGCGATATAACACTACATCACAGAATCGTTCGGCGACTACTCTTTTCTATTGCCTACTTGATTTTTTCCTTTAGGACTTAGCACACTCGAACATTGGGATAGATCACAGGTCATTCGTCGACTCACCCAATGGGTTAGGTGATCCTCAGACCTTCTTTTTTTCGTTCTTTCAACTGCCTTGTTCCTTTTTGCTCATTAGTGTCCATGCTTAGTTCCTCAATCTAAATACCCAAATATCAAGGATTTATATCAGTTAATGGCACAAAATATACATTCAAAGACACTAAATCAATAAAATAAATCCCTAAATAAGTCCGAAACATGGACTCATTATGATGATAAAAAATATGGGCAAACTTGTAGGATGAAGCTTGCACGTATTTC
Source organism: Solanum sitiens (assembly GCA_016801875.1). Lineage (NCBI taxonomy): Eukaryota > Viridiplantae > Streptophyta > Magnoliopsida > Solanales > Solanaceae > Solanum > Solanum sitiens. The sequence continues at coordinate 291,383 of JABWTJ010000073.1, read as the reverse complement.
TCTTTGAAAGAGTGAGAGTTATGGTGATTCCTAAAGATATTGTTGATATTCTTTGTGAGAGAACATAGCCATTTTTTATGTGAGGACATTTGAATATATTTTTTGAAGCATGATTTTGTATTATAAGGGAGCATAAGTGATTTTGAGCTTGGATTGATACCGGCTACGCATGAAAAGAATCTTTGTGAGCATGATTGAAATATTGTGTATACTTTTGAGTAGTCTTGTGATGACACTTTCTTTTTAACTCGCATTGAACACTGTTGTAGACACCCTTGTTAAACTAATTGTGTTCTTGATTTACTTTAGAACAAGTAAAGTTTAAGTTGAGATGCTGATGAGTCTGAGATTTTGACTCATTTAGGGGCTTTTAGTTCAACAAATAGTGTCCTCGTTATCTATTTATGTCCTTGTCAGATGATATTTTGATATTTTGTAGATATGAAGGCCAATGGACAAGTCAAGGATTAAATCACGAAAAAAGAGGCTTAAAATGTTAAAATTGAATGAAAACTCAAAGTTGAAGATCGCTAAAGACAATTAGAAAATCATTCATTGTACATGACTCCGCTAAAGTTTACAATGTTAGATGATTAAATTTCAAGGTGATTCAGCACACAAAGAAGATATCAATTATTTGTCAAATGTGAAAAGGCAAGCTCAATTTTATTGCCGAAAGTGAAAGACTTCTAAGTTAAAAATGAGGGTTAAACTAGGCGAACAACATGGTCATCGGTGATTCACTGAACATGAAAGTTTGACTCCATCAAGTTTCCCAACTGATGTTCAAATACCTGAAACATGAAGCCAATTAAGGGTGAGCTAAACAATAAAACAGTGATCCACTGATCAAGTAGGCGAACTCGACTAACGTCGCGAATCAGGTCACGCATAAAATTTTGGACTAAATTTTAGGGAAATTATAAATAAATCAAAGGAGAGAGAAACATATCTTTCATTAACTAGACTCTTTTATGTTTATCTTCTATATCTAGAAAATAGTTTTTAGTTTTGGGGTTTTGAACGATTTGTAATTGACAGTTGAGGGTTCAAATCAAAGTTGGTGTTGAAGACTATTACTGATTTTCAATAATTAAATGGTTGAAAGCATTATTTGGTATAACTTTTTTTTTTATGATGTTTGTCTAAAACCCCAATTTTAGGGGTGTGATTATGGAGTTGGGTGTAACTAATTTTAGTGGGTCTAGTGTCTTGCTATGTTTTTTTGTTAGTTGTTCATGGATTTGAGCTATTTAGCATGGGTTCAATTATGGGCTAAGGTTGAAAACTTAGTCCTATTTTAGATCTTTGGTTATGCTTGAAACAGATAAATTAAAGTGTATATTTAGTTTGCTCGAAAGAGAAAATGTATTTCCCTTTCTAATTGACCATGCTCAAAAGAGAGATTTTAGTGAGGTATTGGGTTGATTTGTATTTTAGCATGGATGAATATGAAAGGATATTTTATGATATGATATATTGAAATTGAAAGAAGGCTTGTGTCGTTTATGATTACTCATCCTATCCATAATTATTTAGTATTATTAAGCAAGCACTTGTCACGACCCAATGTAGACCTTTGGCATGTCATGGAGTATAAGACCTTGAGAGGCCCAACACAATCCACTTGACATACACACAACACAATATAATAAAAATATGTGAAATTAAGAAATAGGTCTCATATCATAAAAGAATTTGACATAAAAGCAAAAGGCTAATGATAGTCTTGACAAGTAAATCTAATACATAAACAGAGTGGCTGAGACGTAACCCATACACCACATACAATATCTAAAAACTAAAGATATAAGAAAATCGTAGTAAAAGTGACATGATCCTTAGAACATGAGGACTCACCAAGTCTTTTATGATCAACCAATCAACTAACCACGAGCAGGAGGAGCAAAAATATCTATTCCTACATTATGATACAATGTAGGCACAAGTATGTATTAGTGCATGGAATGTATTAAGTATAAGGAATATGCATAAAAACATACAACATGTTATAATGGAACATAAAGGAAAATATGATATGCATGTCCAAGCTAAAACATAGTAAAACCTTTAAAGAAGAGTCATAAATCATGAACATAGTCAATGCATCTTAATGAAAGCTTTATAAAAATTGTTAGAGAAACATAGATCAGTTTGTGGGATATTTACTATTAACCGAAATAGACTATATGAGCTATAACGTGAAATTTGGTGTCTTGCTCCCACACCAAAAGGAAATATCCTTGTTTGCCAAGTAAAAAACCTTACTTCTAGCTTAGGTGGATCCATTATCTATGTCACTTAAGACAATCCTATAAGGGATACATATTTAGGGATAAGGAGATTGCTACTAAAGACCCGACCTTACTAACGGGAGAACCTCCATCTCAATATGCTCTCGGTGCTAAGTATAATTTCAACAAAATAATCATAAAAATAAGCATCTAATCATACATAAAAGCACAATTATGTCACTAATCCAAGCTAAAACATCATGGAGTAGTTTATTAAATCATGTGTGAGAAAACCTTTCACAAATCATGATTTCTTAATTTGAGAAAACCTTTTTATAATTTCAGTGATGCTCATCGTAAAGTAACCAAAACATAAAACATCTTTTTCATAAATAATGCATATAACTTTATGAGTTCATAGTCAAAAAATAATGATCAATGCATGGGTTCATGTGAAATCAATTGAAAAACATGTAATTGAGTCAAAAAATCATAATAAGATCAAAATCAAATAATTAAATCAACACAATTTGAATCCATGAAGAATTGAATGAAAACATAATCAATTTTGATGACAATGAACTTGGAGAAATTTAGAAATATTGGGGCTCAATGGGTGAATGAAACCATTGATGAAACTCTACATGGTTAAAATGAGACTTGATTTGGAAATTCGAGTTTCCTATTCCTTGATGTTAAGAGAGAATTGGGGAATATGAATGTGGATGGGATTAGTGGATTTGAGTGATAGGTCTTAGAAATAGGGGTAAAACAATATAGTATTGCATTTAATGCATAGGAAAAGAACCATATACCCTTAATAATAATTGTTGTATGGTTCCTATGGTTTGGACCTACAATCTATATTGGTCAACAGTAGAATCATTTTGAGAAACCCAAAATTCACCTTACTTACCATGAGATATTTCTACGGTCTGTAGAACCCATCTATAGAACCCAAGTTCAAGCCCAAAATTTTACAAATTGTGGAACCTTTTTACCAAACCAATCTAGGACTCGTCAACCATCATTAGTGGACCTTATTCATTCGTAAGTCAAACTTTAGAAACTTGAATTTCCCAAATGTCATCCTTATTCCTACGAGTTCCATCTACGACCCGTGGATCCTTCTACAAACCGTAGATAGGTCTCTTAGGACACAACTAGTAGCCTAAAATGAGATATTTCATTTTCAATTCGACTTTCCAACTTCCAAGGTGTTACAGTAACACATTGCTTAGAGTCACAAGCATTCTCAAGCTAACCCATGACCTGATACAAAACTATGATTACTATATAAATTGAGACGTCTCTAACTAAAAATCTGAAACTAAATTCTAAAATAAGTACAAAACAAACTTGATAGTAAAAGGGAAATCATCTGAATAAATTCCTAAGGTGAAACTACTGTTTGATTGATTGGAAGCCTACACTAAGATGAGTTGTTGGGATATACCCTAGCTAACTCTAACTATGCAAAATAAAAATGATTGAAATATAGAAATTTTTCACGACCCAAGACTATCTCCTAGACATGACATGTTGCCTAGTGTGTGATCCCGAGCTAACTACATGGCATAGATAACACACATGACTGAAACAATCATGAAAAGTGCAATAAAGTCTCAAATGACTAACATATTGTAAAAGAAAATTTTGAATACAACGACAACATATGTGGAATCCTTATGTTTGAAAAGCCTCTACTCATAAGTGAGTTGATAGGACAAGTCCCTAAATAACTCGAATAATCTAAAAACTGAAAGTAAAGTATAAAATGAATATAAGAATGCATATCCCCGAACCATGACGACTCACCAAATGTAGTACAGGTTGATAGAATCTTGTACTAACCATGAGCCTAATGAGATGTGACAAAACCTATATTATGAAACAATATAGGTGTAAAACTATGTTGTCTTTACTCAAAATATTCTAGGCATGAGGAACTGCATAAACATGACATGATAACATGATAAGTCAATAAAAGAAGTTAATGAAATGACCAAGTAAATATAACATGAAAATTTATGATCTAATCTAAAAACATAGTACAAGGTCATGCAATATCTGAGAATCATATCATATGTGGGAGACTACGGATAACCAACATAAACTATGTGAGCTACAACATGGAGTTCAATGTACTACTCCTACAATAAAAAAATATTATCCTACTTGTCAGGGAGCTAATATAAATCCCCTAACTAAAGTTTACTAAGACTAAGTTCTATGGGGGCACCTAGTCCTAAGACAATAGAATTTCTACTAAAGGTCTCATGCCTCTTCTAATGGGTGAGCCTTCATCCTTAGGTTTACTCGGTGATAAGTAAACTCCCAATGAAAAACATGCATCATAAGTCAAGAAATAGTAAGAATCTACAACAGTGAATCATTCATGAAAAATATGATAATTTGAGTAGCTCCTTAAATCATGATAACATAGCATAATCTGAGAGACATGTTATCTAAAAGCAACTAAATCTCGCTAATCATATAAATTGAATGATACTTCATCTAAAAGCATTCTCAATTCATAAGATCCTTAATTCATAAAACTTGCATTGGAAAATAACATAATTGTGATCATTAAAATACTTGCATGACATGGGTTCAATAAAATATCATTGAAATCATTGAATTACAATAAATTCATGCATAATAAGATCAATCACAAAGATTAAATTGAAATTCAATAAGAACCCATAAGAAATCATGAAACCATAAAATTTAGGAAGATCATAAATTGAGAAATTGAGGTTTCTTTATAAATCAATGGTTGAAGAAGAACCTATTGATTAAGTTACCACATTATACCTTGGTCAAAACCCTTATTAAATTCGGAAGAGGAGACTTGAAGCTTGAAGACCTTGATCTTGCCTTAGGAGAGAAGAAATAGATTTTGAGATAATGAGGTCATTAAGGTGATTAGAAATCAGTTATACTCACTTAGAATAGAAAATAACATAATGTAGGAATTAAAACAGTGGAAGAGACTAAAATATCCTTGATTAAAATCTATCAGAAGCCATTCATGGACCCATTCTACGATGCATAGAACTGTCCACTGATATGCTCAAATTACACCTCCCTAAAGAAGTATACACGATCGTTATCAAGTAAAGAATCCAACTTGGAGGTTGAGGTCGATCCCATGAGGAATATGGTTTAGACTTAAACTTAACTTACAATTATATTTGTTTTGTCGACGTACTTCCGAAACAAGTAATTAAAGGAGGGGGGGGGGAGAGTTGTGAAACAAATTCTGGAAATTATATGAATAATTAATGAGCAAGATTCAAACTTTAGTAGTTATCAAGTTGAGAGAGAAACTAGGATGTACGTTCCCCATAAGCTCATAACGCGGTAATCCTAACAATAGTAATCATTTCCTAGTGTATTACATACAAAGTGATAAGTTAGGTATATCTAATTCCTTGGTCCGACAACTAGAGAATTTCACCCCGCACATTGGTCTGGCTACGTGTGTATAATTTACTAACCTTACCTTTACCTCATATTAGACATCATATCAACGTATGGGTTAGTTTTCACCCTCGCACCAATTGACATTAGACTATTAGACAGTATCACACTAAATATATGATGATAATTCTTTTTTTATTAACTACCTACTTGGTCCGACAAGTAGCAACAAAGCGAGTTCTAATATTGGCCACCGTTAAAAAGACTTCTAAACGAAAGAATCGTCAATGCATGAAACAACACTATTCACAAATTACTTAGTTACTATTTATACATTGTTAATCGTTCATGGTTCCTACAACCCTAGTTGTGAATTTAGTTATCCATAGTAGCAAGAACACAATTCATATTTTTAGATGAAGAAATCATGAAACAACGTAATGAGAAGAATAACCCAGAATTTCAACTTGAATTGCAAAGTCAAAATCTTCAAAATGAACTTAGGAAATTAATAATTGCTAAAGTTGCAATGTAATCTCCAAAGCAACAAACTAGAACAGAAGTAATAATGTCTCTCCCCAAAAATGAGGTTTATATCAAGTCCTAACTAACATAGGAAATGAAATAATAAAATAATGTTTCAAACGCGGTTTTGATCTAAGACACTGACCGTGACTCATGACTTAGGCATTTTTTCAACTTCAAAAACTCCAGCTCTCAGCTTCAATCGATGGATCACCGGTATGGACCGCGGTTTGATCTACGCTACGTAGATCCTTCTATGTAGCTCCATGCATAGAATCTTCAAAATTAGGTACTGTAACCCCTTCTCTAAATCATTTGGCGGACGTGCAGTACGACTCGTAGGTCGATCTACGATCCGTTGTTTGCAACCGTGGTTCCACACTTAGTCAAGAATTCCCTAATCTCCTTCAAGCCTTGACCATCCATCTACAATCTCCATCTACGGAACGTGGTTGGACCTACGGGTAGTCAACCACATCCGTGATGCCCTTTTCTACATATTCTTCAATTGTGTCTCTTAACTTCCGCATCTGAACTTATATTCTGCAAACATGACAAAAACACATAAAAACCAATACAAAATGGTCCTAGACACACATAACTCATAAGTGAAATGTATTAAAAATACTATAATCCTATGGTATATCATCCACCGACCATGAAGAATCACGTAGAATGCACAGAGCAAAAATTGAGTTACTAAAGTTTGGATCTACAGACACTGACACGGTCTTTTGAAGATAGGACGACCATGACACTGATATATTTTTGAACATTCCTCTTTATGGACCATTCCATGTTCTTTAAACCATTCTACGACTTATCTTGGCATTCTGTGAGGGATCCTAAATACTTCTAATGTTCAGATCTTTGTTCTATGGCCTCATCTATGATCCATACATCCTACCACAAGCCGTGAAACCCATTCGTCATGTCCACCCATAATTCCAACTTTCTGAAGATGGTCTACGAAAGGGTTTATGTATTAGTATACGTACTGTACAACCATCCGTAAACCCTGACCTTATAATTCCTATTTTCTGAGGTTTATTTCACGGGTGGCTTTAACGAACCATGCAAGTTATACGGTCCATGAATATCTCTTGTAAAAAAATCAAAATTGCAGACTTCAGTAACTTTTTTTTGCAGTTTCCAACTTTATCTAAGTTAGGCACTTTTGAGGTGTTACAAAAATAAAAGTTGGTCTTGTCCTCTAAGGAAGAGGACTCATCAAACTCTGTTGTAGAGATGGTACGGAACCTTACTCACCAAACTATGTTGTATAGATGCTACAAAAGTGTCTAAACCTATATTATGAACAATACATCCAAAACAACCACCATTGTCGACCATACCATCCCCTGGTGGTTCTTACTAGATTCTTGCACACCATATAATTTGGACCATATGTGATGCTAACCTATATTATGAACAATTAATCTAAAACAACCACCACTATCGGCCATACACAATTCCTGGGGTGTTTGTTACCATATTTCTTGCATACCAAATAAATGGGACCATTTGTGATGCTACTATGGGACTTAGAGACTGTATGCTCCACTCTTAACTTTTATAATAAAGCACTTGCAAAATATAAAGTTAGAGCTAAGGACTTTTGACAAAATTGAGAGTGATTCCTACTACCCAATTTCTTCTACGAAAAGTCAAAATTGCTTGTTCTAGACCATTTACTCTTTGTCTCTCACTCTTTTTGACCTTTTCTTCCTCAATCGATTGAGCATGAGTCATCAACAAGGAGATGTCCATCTCCTTGATCAACATGGCAGTCCCAGATTCCTTAGGCATGGTCTTGGAAACACCTGATATGAACTTACTCATACGGGCCCTTGAATCAACCACCAATGCTAGAGCATGCTTAGAGAGCTGAGTGAACTTAAGGGAACACTCTTTCACGGTGAACTCACCCTATTTCAGATTAATTATTTCCTGGACTTTTGTAAACCTTAATTCAAGAAAAACATTGCCAAAAAATGCAGCCAAAAACTCATCCTAGTCCACTGGACCTACAACAACACCCTTATCTTCCTTCCACCCCTTACACCAAGTCATAACCACTCCTTTCAACTAGCTAATGAATAAGTTTGCCTTCTCGACTAAAGGGACACCCATATTATGCTTGATCATCTGAATGTCAGCAATGAACTCCCACATATCCTTTTACACCTTAGAACCAGGATTCATCAAAGTGAAATCTCAAACCCTTGCTACTATTGTATTCATATTTGACATGGGCAACAACTTGTTGGTTGACCCAGTTGCCATTGTTTGAGCTATCGCACCTGGAAAGCAACCCTTGACTAAGTATAAGAGGCTTGTTCTTTCAAAGGGTATGTTGGGACTGTGGTGCTTGTTAGTCTCCGTCCTGTTTTTATTTCTCCTTCCTTGAGATCTTTTGGGAGGTATGGTTCAATAATGTGTAGAGCACCAGTTAGAAGGAGGTGAAATAGAGTTCACACTCTATAAAAAGTGAAACTTTCCAAATGTTTAATAGCCTTTTAATGTGGTGTGCTTTTCACACCCATGAAAAAAAAAACTCTACTTAATGTGAATTTCAGACACTCTTGAACAATTCAAATGTGATGCTCAAATACCAAGTTTGTTAAGACTCGAGACTATTCCTAGTGGTAATATGATTCTTAGAGTCACAAGTGACCCCAAGTTGGGCCATATCGTAGTATGACATTATGATTACCATATAAAACTAAGAAATCTCACAGCGGAAGCTAAAACTGAATATTATAAGAAGTTCAAAACAAACTTAATAATCAAATGAAAATCATCTGAACAAAACCATAAAGTTGAAATATAGTATGAAGATCTCTACTAAGATGCCTCGGCTAACACTAAAATAACTAAAATAAAAGTAGTCCTTGTCCTCGATAGATAAGAAATTACTAAAATTTACTATTTAAATACTAACCGTGAGTTGGATGTGAGTGTTTGAGCATGTATTATAAATCATATCTCGCAAAAGAGCAATCACTACTTTAAATGTATTAAGTATGTGAGACACGCACTATTAAATATAAAGCTGAACATGATGAACTTGAGATGCTAAACTGATTATGAAACTAATACATGTAACCTAATCCACTAACAAAGAAATAAAGATGCGGTTGATCAATATTGATGGCATAAATTGAATGTAGTGTCATGCAATATTAGAGACTAAACTATATAATCTGTTGAATTGACTTGTTTTTAGTGCCTTTCAATTTTTAATTTTTTTTTAATTTTGAAAATGTTTGGGTGACACAACATAAAAAAAAAGTCAAAAATCAAAAGTTGGGGGTTTTCAACTTATAACTTTTGATTTTTAACTTATAAGTCGTTTAAAAAAGAAAAAAAACTAAATAAATATCACACCCCAAACTCGAGGGGCGCAACTGACACATGATGCCAAAACTTAGGCTTGAGTAGACCTGTTGAACCACTTGCTAATGGCGCATGGAAGCCACACTCAATCGAGACAACAAACAATATATCTTGACATAAGAATAAGCCCTCGGTCAGCAAGGCCCCTATCAATAGCTTTACAAAGAAAATAGCTACTCCCAACAATTTATATAAAGCAATAACAAACTAGCACATGATCCTGTTTGGGCCGTCAAGGACACCATGGTACTAGGAAAGCATAAATGCTATGTGGGCCATCAAAGTCACCATAATCTCTATACAAAAGCTGAAAATAGGTATGTATCTACCAATATGTCAAGCAACTATCAATCATCAGCCGACACAAAAACAAGGCCAATGTGGCCAATAATATGGTTGTACAACCCAACACCTTAGTCTGCAAGCCTCTACAAATATAACACTTGGAAGGGACATGGGCCGACCTACCCCAAAATCTTCAAAAAGCAAAACAAGCAAACCTCTAACACTGTAGTAACCTCTGGAAGAAAGGAGTCAACCAATCTGGTAGATCGGTGGCTATGCTACTCGGCAGGTTTGTATAATCGCCGCTCAGGACTTACCAACATAATGCAGCTCTCTAAGAAAGGGGCGCATCAGTACAAAATATTGTACCAAACATGTAAGGTAAACTGAAAGCTGAAACTGAAGTAGAAGTATTGAACAAAAAAAAGGCAGGGATGAAAGATAAATAAAATATTCTATCTTAATATAACAATAAAATGTAAGCATATAACAATCAATGACCTGACCTAGCCCCCATAAGCCCGGTAGGTACAAACAACACACAATCCTCATAGTTATAACGAGTGCAAACAATCGCTAAATACCCATATTAGCCACTTACCTGGATCCCGATGGCAATTCGATCTAAACCGTCTGAATGTACATGTTCCATGAATCAATGCAAATCTGAGTCTTTATGGTAAAATCATATATGTTGCCCACAAGTACAACCTACCGTCCTGTAGGCATGGTCTACCAGATCGGTAGGCTCGGTCTACTCGGCCTGAAGATTCGGTATAAAATAGACGATAAAACATCACAACAATGATAAGTAATCATGATTAATCAAAACACAATCATAACAAGGTTTTCCTAGGCCACTAAGCAAGAAGTAGAGTGTCGCCGATAGACATTACATCATATGGTCGTAGCCAACTCAATAGGATAATTCTAAAAGTCAAAAATGATAATACACCGAACATAAATATCTTAGGTCATTAAGATAATTCCAGAAGAGACATAATAGCCTCAACTTAACTGTCAATGAAATCCCAAAAGGTGTCACTATGATGCTTGACCAACCAAAGTAATGCAACAACACGAAAATCAACAAAGATGTAAGAATAATTCATAAGTAAATAAGAAGGTGTTAATGCCACACTCATGACCAGCCAAGGCCAAACTATAAAGTGAGGCCAAAAACAACAATAATAATCACTAAATCCATTGAAGACATTCCAACAATATCTCGAAAGAGCGACAATCTCCATAGGCAATATGACTAGGTGTACTTTATACCGTTCAATCCAACAACCATCGTACGTGACTCTAATAATAATCACACCAACCACTCATTATCTCTATCAACTTAAAACCATCAATACGCAACAATAATAGCCAAAAATAAATAATACAAAGGGGCTGCCCACAACCACAATTTCAAAATCACCACCATGTGGCTAAAAAATGTATAAAAATGATACTAGCACATGGAATTACTAAGGAGGGTTGTCAAAAGAAGATTACCTCAACCAAAATATCTGAAATAATAAGCTTAAGAGTCTGCGTCCTTGCAACAATAACAAACAGAGTCTAAATCAACAAGAAAACTATACCAGAAGAATGAGCTCGTGACGTAGATCAACTTCCGTTAAACATCCGAGTTGAGAATCGAAACATCAATGGAGTATTGGAATGTAGGTTTGTCATTTCTAGTCTCCAGCTACTTTAAAGGATAAAAAATGAATATGGTGGTTTTTTTTATAACGACCACCAACTTCGAGTTAAGGGGGCCTACTTTGAGGTGCCACTTGTAGCCTCACGAAAACATGCATATCTCTCAATTTTTAAGTTGTAGATGAATGGTTTACTGCATTGAAAACTAGACTCGTAATTTTGATAGGTCATGAGAATTCTAAATCCTTATATATTAGGAGAAAATGACTGAGAAATCTGTCCGTATATTACAGAGAATTCTTTAACAACATTTACAATTACTTTTGCCGAATTTTATTTCACAACATCCTTGACTTTAACACCTAACATACAAACTTTGTGCAATTAAAATAACTCATATAACATCCTCTCATGAATATTATGTATTCTTAGTCTTATACCAAAAGTATGAGTTGATGGCAACATTCAAATGGGTGGGTTGTCACAATACATAATTTATTTTACCATATTCTCTAAAAAATTCTTACCATTTGAAAAATTACAAAAAATCGCGTTCTCTCCTATTCTCGAATACATCACTTTACATGATGTACCAGAGTAATGTATAGAGATGTTGAGTGGTGTATTCGAAATCGAGACACGGTGTATTACAACGATGAACGATGTATTCGAAATCGAAACGGAATGTATCGGGACGTTTTGAAATGTATTTGAATTTTACCAAATTTAAGAAATTTTTATTATTTAAAAGAAATAGGATAACAATTAATTAGCTCTTAACACTATGAAATTTATTTAATATTCCATTTAGAAAGAGTCAATCTAAACATCTCCAAAACTCTTGGGTTATACTCAACTATATTAAAGCCCAAAATGATGAATGGGCCAAAGTGAAGTTTAAATATGGCCCAGCCCAGCCCATTTTAACCTTCAACCCCTAGAAAAAACCTACTCTCTAGATTGTTCCCCCAATGTTTTGGTGAAATAGCACAAGGATGATAAACAAAGTTAGATTTTAAGGGGGAAATGAAATTTCAGAAGAATTTTGGGCGTCTCCCCGCTTCCTGAAATTTTCACTCTCTTTCCAATTCCCGCGATTCTCTTCCCTCCCATTACTATTTGCTCTCTCAAATTCGTCCTTTAGTAGTATAAGGATTAATCTCTTTCTATAGTCAAAACTTTGGAGGTCTCTCTTAATCTATTAGGTATGCACATTTATGGATACTTCTGTTTTTCAACATTTTCTTAAACCTTATTGTGCTTTTTTGATTTCTATAGAGTTTGAAATTTGATTATGTAGAGCTTTTGCATCAATCAATGCTAGTTTTTTTTATCTGCCTGTCAGCAATATGCTAGGGTTTAGTGTATGTTGATGTACACATTCTGATTTCATCTACATGTTATAATTGTTATCTCAGTGTCCTATACTTGTGTTCATGCTTAACTTTATTCACGTTTCGGTAAAATGTTTTTATTTTTATTTTTTTATATGTTTCAAAGTTAAACTTTTTCATGTGTGATATCAGCTTGAGAACTTGCGTGATAGCAAAATATAGTTAATGCAAATTTTACAGTTTTTGGTGATTTTAGTGATAATAGTTCTAGTTTTGTATGATGCTTACAAGCCCTTTTCATTGGGAAAAGTTTGTTAATCAAGCAAAACTAATGTAACTTTAGGCAGTACGTATGTAACCTTTAAGAAAATCAAATCTTTTTGGTCTACAAGAAATATTAGAAACATCTGGAATAGTTGATTATAAAGGTGAAAGTAAGTTTTAGACTGCTAGCCGACACCCAGAGAAATAGATGACAAAGGAGTCAGATTATAGTTTGATGCTTAGGTCATAGTTCCATGCTCCCCGAACTCTCTTTCTTTGATGTTTCTAGTCTCCAATGTTTGATATCATGGGTCTATGCATGATACTTGTATATTGACTTTACCATTTATTGGAAGTTAGATTGTTCTTGTATGATTTCCAGTGTGCTTCATCTCCACTTGTTTTGTCGTGATTGCTCTTTATTGTAACTTTTAAGAGTTCCTCTATTTCGGGAATCCGTCATTGTGTGCCTATGACTTCATGGAATCAATTGAAATAATTCTTAACTATATTTTTTCATTTTTTCTCTCTTTTATTTGTTTTTCTTTATTGGGCACAGTATGACAATCATCTATTTTGGGTGCAGGATTCACTATTCTTTGTATAAGCATCTTCTCTTTCTTGGTTGTGTTATCAACAATTTATTGCTTAGCTGCTGCTCACAAGTTGTACTGAAGGTAAAGTTCCTCTCTGTCTTTTCTTTTAGGTGTGCATGATAGCTCTAGAACAGTTACTACATGAATAGTAAGTAATTAGTAAAAGCAATATTTGATCTTTCTTGCTTTTACACAAGAATTGACAGATATATTCCTTTTTGTTGGGACAGGAATGTGGCGTTGAGCATGAAAAATATATGTTGGAGACTTGTGTATCAATGTCTACTGCATCTTACTGATTAATATCTTTATTGTGATTGTGATGGAGTGCAACAAGGATGAAGCCCTAAGGGCTAAAGAGCTGGCTGAGAAGAAAATGCAGAGTAATGACTTTTTAGGGGCTCAAAAGGTGGCACAGAAAGCTGAACGGCTTTACCCTCAGCTAGAGAATATATCGCAGCTACTTGCTGTATGTAATGTCCACTGTTCAGCTCAGAGCAATACAGTGGGATCAGAAAAGGATTGGTATCGGATCCTCCAAATTGAACAGTCGGCTGACGAAATGACCATCAAGAAACAATACCGGAGACTTGCGCTTGTGCTTCATCCTGACAAGAACAAGTTTCCAGGTGCAGAAGCAGCTTTCAAGCTGATTGGGGAATCAAATATGGTGCTTTCGGACCCGACAAAAAGGGCTTTGTATGATAGCAAGTACAAGTTTTTTTCCAAAGGTGCAGCAGCAAAGCGACAGGTTAATCGAAATCCTTCGGCTAAACCAAATAATATTCCAAATGGTATTGGTACTCAGTTCAGTAATCTGAATAATATTCAGAAACCACAACAAACTTCATCAGCAATGCCTGAAACATTCTGGACGGGATGTCCTTTTTGCAATATTAGGTACCAGTACTACAGGAGTTTTGTGAACAGAGCTTTACGCTGCCAAAAATGCTCAAAGCCTTTCATTGCATATGATTTAGGTTCTCAAGGTGCTCCTCCTGGATCTGGACCTGGACCTAAATGGAATCATCCTAGCAGTCAGGATGTGCCCCTTAGGTCAAATACGAGCCAACCTTATCAGCAGAAAGAGGCTTCCAACCAGGGAACCTCAAGAATGGCAGCTGGAGCTGGGCTTACACCTGCCCAAATGGGATCTCAACAGGGTCCTAGCAGTAAAACAATGGGTTCACAACCAGAGGTACGGAGAGAAAAGACTGCTCAGGTATTTGAGGATTTTAAGGCTAAAGGGAAGGCTGAAAAGTATGACAAGGAAATGGGCGATACAAATGAAGGGGCTGCTGCGTCGAAGGTTAATATAAATAATAGGAAAAGGAGTAGGAAGCAGACAGTTCAATCAAGTGAGAGCATTAATACTTCAACCAGCACTGAGCCTGAAACTGTGGACATCGAGTCTGGTAGCTATCCACCGGCTGGTGAAGATTTTGAATTTGATGGTTTCGGCCCTAGGAGATCTTCTCGCCTACGGCAGCATGTATCCTACAATGAAGGTGCAAGTGATGACGAGAATGATTTGGCAAACCCTCAGAAGAAGGTACGGGCTAACCATTCAGCTGAAGATGATACATCAAAGCAGAAAGAAGCCGTGAGTGATGATGACTTTAGGAATGCCAAACCAACTGATTTTAATGGTAATTCCAAGGCGAAGGCTACTCAAAATGGAGTAGCCTCTCCTAAAGAGGAAGTGCAAAATGAGAACACCAACAATAGGAAATTTGACAAACAGGCTTTTGGACCTCCATCAAGTGAGGTGGAAAAAGTTGAAGTTGTTGATTCTGATTCAGAACCAGATAGTGAACTTTCTGATAATCCTCCAGAGATATATGATTGTCCTGATCCAGAGTTCAGTGATTTTGATAAGCATAGGGAAGAAAGTTGCTTTGCTGTTGACCAAATCTGGGCTTGTTATGATACAGTTGATGGAATGCCAAGATTCTATTGTCAGATTAGGAGAGTTTCATCTCCTGAATTTGAGCTACGGTTAACCTGGCTTGAGGCTAATCCAGAGGATCAAGGAGACATGGAGTGGGTAGAGGCAGAGTTGCCTGCTGGTTGTGGGAAATTTAAACGTGGGAGTTCTCAAATCAGTAATGATCGTCTTACATTCTCTCATCTAGTGCAGTTCACAAAGGGTATGAGAGGTGCATTTATTGTATATCCTAGGAAAGGGGAGACATGGGCTCTCTTTAAAAATTGGGATATCAGTTGGAGCTCCGACCCAGAAAAACATAGTAAGTACAAGTATGAGATTGTGGAGGTACTTTCTGATTTTGTTAAGGATGTTGGTATAAAAGTAAATTACCTGGATAAGGTGAGTGGATTTGTTAGCCTTTTCGAACCCACCAGCCAAACCAAGGATGGCTCATTTTTTGTAAAGCCAAATGAACTTTATAAGTTCTCTCATCAAATCCCATCATTCAGAATGACTGGAACTGAAAAAGAGGGTGTACCTGTGGGATCATTTGAACTTGATCCTGCTTCTTTACCTCTTAATCCAGATGACATTTGGTACCCTGAGAAACTGAATAAAGACAGCGGAAATCCAAAGTCTGAACTGGAGAATGTGACAACACCTAAGAAGTTAGTGGAATTGAAAGGAACAGGTGCTAATGATGGAGAGTCATCGAAGGTTCGAAGATCTCCCAGGGGTGTGAATATCTCCATGACTAGAAAATCGTAGACATGACAGATTCTTTCTTCTGCTTTGTTTGCTCAGTGAAGACTTTGTTTGGGAAGACTCGTGGATTTTGTCATCAGTTTAACTTCTAGGGATACCAGTAGGATTAATAGAACAGTTGTCGCTGGCCTGAACACTTTTTTGACGGCAGTATGTGTTCCTGCAACTTTTATTGCTAGTATATGTCCTTTGTGTAGTTTTTGCTGAATCAATGGTATTTTCAGATCCTTTCATGACCAGATGGATCAAGGATTTTTAGTTTGAACAAAACTGTCCTTGTTAAGACATTGTAGTTCTTATAAGTATCTTGCAAGGGAAACAGAGCATGAAAAGTTTGTAGTCCTCTTGTGTTGTCGATTAGAGGTTTCTGTTGGTTCATACTGCACTTTTAAGTCATTGTTATAATATTTTACTACAATTGACCAGTAAAAAAATAAAATAAATGCTTGCCAGGATCATGTATCTTGATACTTTCTAATTTACTTTTCACACTATCGAATACTGTGAAGATTAGTTTTGCCTTGTGAGATAGAACATACACTTGAAATTCCACATTCTGCTGAATTTGTATCTTTGATGATTGAATTGAGTTGAAATTATATTATCATTATTTCTATTATAATATTAGTGGGAATGACAAAATTAGATCGTCCTCACATAGGTAGTACTAAGATTTCCATGTTGTAAAGATACTACATGTGGCTGCATTCTCCTATTTTTGCCCTCATTCATTTCTCAAGGACATTGCCACTTAGGCCTTTGTAATTGGTTTACCGTGTAGTATCCTTTTGTGGTCGGTGGACTTAAGATAGTTTTGAAGCCACTTTTTTTTTTTTTTTTACTTTACATATATGTTCTTGAATAGTTATGTTTTTTTTTTTTTTTACATGATCCTATTTGATTGAAGCACAAAATTTAAGGGAAAAAAAGACGTTTGAGATTGTGGTGTAAAATAAATCTTTAACCTTTTGTAGCTATAAATTATTTAGTTAAAAAAGGATTTTAAAAAAAAGTTAAATCTATAAATAATTAAAGTAAATTTACATTCTTTACGTAGCACATTTAAAAAAGAGTGTTTGCATAAATTTGGATGGAGGGAGCAATATCCTCATTAGATTATTAAGTTAATTAGTGTAAAAGACTAAACTAAATTGTATAAATATTTTAGCATTGATATGTTGAAAACGCTCTCAACATAGCAGCTAAAAACCTAATTTTTCCTAGATCATAAGAAAACTATGGCCACAACGGTCATTAGCCAGCCTGGCCACCTTCGGAGATTAGGCAAAGGGAAATAGACATAAATTCGCTCCTGAACTTGTCTCGAAAAATTAATTACACACTTAAAGGTCGTTTAGTACAGTGTATAAAAATAATATTCAATAGAGTATATTAGTAATGCAAGCATTAGTATCAGTTATATATAAATTATTTCTTATGCATTGTTTGGTTTACTGTATTATAAATAGTATGCATTGTATAAAAATATTTATTTACAAAAGTGTCCTTCACAATTATGGTGAAAAAGATGTAAAAGTACTTTTGAGGGGTAATTGAGTATTTAACAATATTAATGCATTAAATCCTTTACAGTTTTAATAACATGGATTCCTAGGTACTAGTGATACACTCTTCAATACACACTAGAGTGTGTAACTTGATGAAAAATGCGCCAAATAAGCGATTACTAATACGTATAATTAATGCATGCATTATTTTGCTAATACACTCTACCAAACGACGCCTAAAATTAATATGGTGACCTATTACACACCTCTCCTACTAAATATTGATTTTATTACCGCCTAAGAAGTGTAGCACCACTCTCACAATGGGATGTGTATCACACTTGCACCATGATCTTAGGCATATTTATGCACCTAATAACCAATTTATCCCATATAGATAACTAAGTTTGAGAGCATTTTCGATGTCAGAATTAAGTTTTGAGAGTCTTTTGATGTCACTTCTTCTAACCAATATGATTAGATGTTTCTTGGTGAAAAACAAAAAAAAAAACGAGCCAAAATGGGGCACCTGGACAGAGGTCGAAAAAGAAAAGATGAAGTTGCGGAGAAAAAAGGGCCAAGAAGCTGAAAAATACACTACGAGGGAGAAACTCCGTGTCGCAGAGCTAATACACGTATGCAGAATAGGCATTCCACATAACCGTAGAGTGCGCGATAGGAGCACGCCGCGGAGAGATTTCAGTTGGGTGAAACTTTAGGCGAGGGAACAGGTCCGCGATGCGGACCTGGAAACCAGAAATTGACCACGTATTTGTTATTCTAGACTATAAATAGTTTAAGTGCGCTATTTTTTGGGGGAATCAAGTTCCAAAAAGACGGGAGCACAAATTTTAGGCGATTTTGCTATATTTTCTAGGGTTTTGCTTCTACTTTTTAACCTTGGTAAATTCTTGTATGATTGACAAACATTATTTCTTGATATTTTGTGCTATGAGAAGCTAAAGTCCCCTATTGTAGGGTTGTAGCTACGATTGATGGTTTAATACAATTTGTTTCTAGTATGAGAAGGGTTGTCTAATGATTTGTGTTTGTATTCTTGTTTTACTATTGTAATGCTTGATCAACATTAGAATAAACTTGTTGTTCTCTCTTGAACTCGGAAAATGAATAGAGGGATAGACCAAAGAATATTATAAGTGTGTTGATTCTAGGGTAAAATCTAAGAAGTTTTGTATATAGGATAGTCTTATACTTATATACCACACTTGGTTGTTATGCAAAATGAATGCTAAATGCGCCGTCATTTGTTCATGCCAAACCCCTCTCAACGATGTAGTTAGGTTGTCAATGTGATAGGCGATTAGAGGTCGGAAAAATCGTGATCGTAAAATGAATCTTGCTAATCCATAATGAGGTTAACCCGTCGAATACTAGAATAAATCAATATTATACCAAAAATCTATCTATGCTACAACCCTAGGATACCTTCCCTAATTGTGAAATTCTCTTGTTTGAAATTGTTTGATTATCGTAATTAATTTTTGATTGTGTTTGATTAGTAGTGAGTAGTGAAGCGAATTTCTAAAAGTATTTGCCACTTGAGTAAATTTAGTTTATACATAAAAGAATTATTATTTGTTGATTTGAAGTTCTTTGGGTTCGATAATACGGCTCGAAAGAGTCGCTGTACTACCTAGGTGACTACGTGCACTTGCGTGTACTTTTGGATGCAACACGCCACATCAATTCCATGTCACTGCCACATCAATGCCATTTCACTGCCACATAAGATGCCATGTCAAATTTTGACTAATATTCTCCGTATCATTCAATTGTTTCTTCTTCAATGAACACCACCATAAAAAAACTAATTGCCGCCACATTACTACCAAATCTATATATTTCACCATGAAAATCAAAATAATCACAATAAATTTCACCACCTACGATCAAATCCACCATTAAAATCATATTATCACCATTATCTCCACAAATGTTAGAAAGATCCACAACAAAAATTCACACCCACAAACAAACTCATCACAAAAATTACTTCATCGCCATCAAAAGGTACAAAACCACCACCAAATATCACTACCACCATTGTCAATATCAATTTTTCTTCTCCACCACCTGTTTTTTTAATAAATTACATCCATGAGTGGATGTGCATCTTATTTCTTCCAGCAAAAACTTACATCTTGATGCACCATTGAGTTCAAAGGAACTCAACAAAAGTTGCCAGTTCCATGACTAGCAATATTTACAAAAGTACACTAATTAACTAACAAAGAAGTTGGCCTTGTCATATTTAATTCTCATGCTAGGTAATTGATCTTTGTCCAGGTGATAAGCTCCTTTAGAACTGTTGGGGATCTGCCGCCAGTTTTGAAAGATATGGCTTCCCTCATGGATGGCACCAAATTTGGCTAGTCCATCTGCCACTTGGTTAGCCTCTCTGAAGCAATGTTCAATACTACAGTTCATATTGTTCATTATATGCACAATATCTTCGATTATAGTCTTGAGCTTAAGATTGTTGGTGCCCCTGTTCTTTATCATGTCCACAATTATCATAGAGTCTATCTCAATTAGGCAATTAGTCAATCCATTCTGAGCACACCATTGTATCTCATACTTAGCTGCGTGCGCCTCTGCTTTGTTGTTGCTGTCGCAGTTCACCTTCGCCGCAAAAACCATAATCATGTTGCCATATTCATTCCTAAATATGCCTCCAATGCCAGCTCCGTTGTTGTATAAACTCCATCGGTGTTGATTTTCACCTTTCCCGGGTTTGGTTTTATCCACTTGATCATCTTCCATTCGGTAGTATGTCTAAGTTGCTCCACTGTTTCGCTGAAATTTCTCCAGGAGTCTGCCATCTCAAATGTTGGAAAAGCTAACTTAATAGCCATCTTGAGATTCCACCAGATGTTGTTCTCCATTCCTCTACTCCAAAACATCTTTTGTGTACCATTTTTACAAGAGCACCTTTGTCTCCATATCTCCCATAAGATTAAAATGGGAACTATGTGTAAGGTCATTTTGTGAATGCTGCTTTTTGCTTTGGTCGACCACCATTTTCTGAGTATTCTTTTGATACTTTAATTTGTCTGAGTACTGATACCGAGGGTGCCCCAAAAGTGTTACACATTTGTCTAGCTATGTTGTTGTCTATAAAAAGGTGTTGCCCAGTTTCCTTCTGTTTTTGTGCACAACAAACACAAAGACACTCCCTGTTAGTCCCAAACTTGCATAGAGTATCATCCAAAGGAAGTTTTCTATGTATGATTCTCCATGCAAGGAAAGAAATTTTAAAAGGAAATTTAGGGTGCCATACCTGACTGGTGGTGAAGTCCTCTTCTTTGTGCGTTCTGATAATGTTCCATGCCGATTTCGTAGAAAAGTTACCTTCAGTATCCAACTCTTAAACGGCCATGTCTTTCTTGGTACTCTTGCATATATGGATATTAGCTATGATATTAATCATTTGATCAGGAAGAAATTCAGCAAGCTTATTCGTATCCCATCGGCCTTCTTGAATGAATTCACTAACTTTTGTTTTAGAATAAATGGACTGGTTAGTGAAAATCTTAGCTAAAGCACCCTTTCCAGTCCAATTATCCCACCAAAAATTGCACCCTCCATCATTGATCTTCCAGATAATGTGTTCTTTAACCTTGTGTTTGATTTGCATAAGTTTTCTCCAGGTATTGGATTGAGGAGCGTTGATAGCTTTACCAGGGTGTACTCTGGTACAATATTTAGCCATAACAAACGAGGCCCAAAGAGATTGTTGGGTACTCAGGTTCCACCATCTCTTGTATGCAAAGCATTCACTGATATCTACAAGAGTTTTAGTACCTATACCTCTTTCATCCTTGTTGTTACACAATTTATCCCACGCACTCCAATGGTATTTGTTTTTGTCATCCTGAGTCCCTAAAAAAAAGTTAGCAATGTACTTTTCAATGAGAGTGAGAGTAGTTTTGAGGGGATTGAGAGCTGCGAGAGTATACATAGGGATAGCTTGGATAACACTTTTGATAAGTACAACCTTCCCCCCATATGATAAGTGTTTGGCATACCACCCAGAAAGTTTGGTGATGATTTTATTGACTAAATCGTTGAAATACCAGGTTTTCCTCTATCAAGTATATATAGGGCACCCCAAATAAGTAAAAGGAAATTGCTTATGTCTAAGACCTGTTTTATCAATGATCCTATTGATCCTAGAGGGTGAGATTAAACTGGAAGTGCAGAAAAAGCTCTTCTCTTCATTAACCTTTTGCCCGAGCTTTTTTCATATAGCCTCACTTGTTTCATCACAACTTTAATAGCCTTGCTTTTGCCAGCAGTGAAAATGCAATGTCCTCTGCATATGATAGATGATTAATCTAAGGGCCATTCATACTCATAGTGAAAGGGTAAAAATTAGGATGATCGTAAAGATCATTGAGCATTCTAGACAGAACTTCAGATCCCAAAACAAAAAGAGAAGGGGATAGGGGATCCCCTTGATTCAAACCTTGGGACGAGGTAAAGAAACCAGTTCTATTACCATTGACGATGATAGAATACCACGTCTGTGACATCCATCTCCATATAATCTCAGTCCACCAAAAAGAGAACCAAAGTTCCTAAGAACCGCAATAAGAAACTTCCAAGAGATCCTATCATAAGCTTTAGCCATATCTAACTTTATCACAACATTGCCACCCACATTAGGTTGAGAAATACTTTAAACTATTTCATGAGCCAACAGAACATTATTTGTGATGAACCTGCCTTGCACAAAACCACTTTGATTAAGGGATATTAACTTAGGTAAAAGAGTGTTAAGTCTTCTGGCAAGAATCTTGGAGATAATTTTACTAGAAAAGTTGCTTAGACTAATCGGTCTAAAATCAACAAAATTAGAGGGAGAATTGACTTTTGGGATTAAAACAAGGCAAGCATGAGATAAAATTAAACAAGGCAAGCATGAGATAAAATTTTGTCATATCTGACCTTTGAAGAAACTTTGGACAAAATTCATGAACTCTGGTTTGATTAATTCCCAACATGGTAAAACATTCCATTGAAACCATTTGGTCCAGCGGAACTAGTAGGATTCATTTCAAAAATAGCCGTTTTAATCTCGTCTTCATTGGGCATAGCGTACAACATAAGATTATCCTCGTCAGTGATACTATCAGGGATGCAAGACACAACATTATCATCCACCGTAGGTTCAGGGAGATTAAACAGTTTAGTGAAGTGTTTGACAACAACTTTACCAATCTTATCACTATCTTGGATCCATTTGCCATTGTGGTTTTGAATCCTATGGATTTGAAGCCTTCTTCTCTTGTCTTTGATAACATTATGAAAGTACTTGGTATTGTTATCTCCTTCCTCAAACCATCTAATTTGAGCTTTCTGTTTTAGCAAAGCCTCTTGCATTCCCATCCAAGATACATATTCCGCTTGGCCCTTATTTAAATCAACTCTAGACTCTTCAGTGTTATCTATAGAATCAATATCTTCAAGTCTTTGTACATTCTCCTCCCATTCCTCAACTTTTTGGAAGATATCTCCTATCACGTCTTTATACCAAACACTAAGCTTTTTTCCCAAATTCTTAAGTTTTTGTTGCATGATACACATAGGGTTACCCTTAATATGGATTCCCCATTCTTTTTCCACCACTTCATAAAAATCAGGTTGATCAATCCAGAAATTCAAGAATCTAAAGTATCTAATATGTTCTTGTTGGTTGTCAAAATATTTCACCAGTAAAGGTCTATGATCCGACCCAGTCCTGTTGAGATGCCTTACAATAATATTTTGGAATTTATGAAGCCAACAATCATTGATAAGCACCCTATCCAACCTTTTCCATATCCTCTTTCTTAACCTCCTATTGTTGCACCAAGTGTGAGTAGATCCTACGTAACTTGCATCTTCCACCCAACATCTCACCATACAATTGGCAAAATAAGATCTCACTAGCCCGATACGGTTTTCCTCCTATTTTTTTGGAGGCCTCTAAGATAACATTATAATATCACCCTATGCACCAAGCATCTTGCACTTGGGAGTTCATGTTAGCAAGGCTATCCCAAAGGTCCACCCTCTCTATGTCACTACATTTAGCGTAAACAGAGGTTATATGCACCCTATTTACGCCAGATCCATTATCCATATACAAAGTGATTTGTTGATCTTAATTCGATACTACTGTGGCGTGTAAATTTTGATTCCAAAAACACCAAATTTTCCCAATGTCATTGCTAATGCAGTGATGGAAACCCAAAACTTCTTTTATCCCTCAATCTTGCTCCTATTGATAAAAGGTTCAAAAATTGCTACAAATTGGATGTTATTCCTCTTGACCAGATTCATAAGTCTGTGTATTGCCCTTTTGGTCCTCACACCTCTTATGTTCCAAAAAAGTGGACTAATCATAAAGACATTTTATGGATTTTTTTTGTGTCCTTCCCTTACTCAAAGAGATGGAGTTCTTAGTACTTCTTTTGTGATTTCTTCTCTGTCTTCTTCTTCCCCTCTTAACCAAAGATAAGTCACACTTTTGTACAACTTCTTTCATATGGTACCTCCCTGGGTCATCAGAGCCCCATTGTTTATCCTAGGAAAGTTGAGTTTTTTTAAAATTAGTAATCTGATCGTCAACCCTGTCCTTTCAGCTATCTCCTATATCCTCTTCCTCTGTATGGTAATTCTCTTCATTGTGTCATAAGTTAAGATCCACCACCAGATTTATCCCCTTCTGTTTTTTTAATCTCAGTATTTAGGCTAGATTCCATTACTGAATTTTCCACAATCTCATCACTGCTTCCATGTGTATCCAAATATTTGGTATTTTCCTCTGTTACTCTTTCCATTTATGAGTCCTCAACATCTTCCGTCGCTTTGTTGACCTCCTGAGGTACATTAGAGGAACTTTGTTGATCCCTGTTGACACATTCCACGGTCCTTTGGTCTATATTTTTCAAGAATTCCGTCATTCGGGATTTGTTTTCCATTGTTGTTATACATACTATCGCCGGCCTCTGAATTTATTCTGATTTGTGTCTCTTTATGAACTATATATTTTTTCTTATCCTTCCTCTTGTTGTTTTTGGATTTTTTCCCTGCTTCTTGTTGGTCTTTGTTCGGTTTGAAGGTAACCTTGGTTTTCTTTTTGAGAGCCTTATTGGTATCTTTCTTCTTCTTTTTTGGTTTTTGTTTATTCTAACAACCATGCTATCCTTCGCATCCTCCTTATTGGGATTTCCCGCATCACCAGTCTCTTGTTCCTCATCTTTCTCCTCATCTCTTATCAGCTCATTGTTGATAGTTTCAACATCCACATTTTCTATATTCAAAATTTCCTTGTTCTTGTTCTTGTTCTTTCCCTTTGCTTGAGGTCTGGCAGTTTGAGTATTTTTTTCAACATTTTTGACATTCTGGTCGTTAGCATTCGTGGCCTTACCATTATCTTTTGCGTTGCTTATTTCTCCTTGTTCTGCTCTCATAGCTTTAGTATTTTCCCTTTTTGCCTCCACAATCCTCTTTCTCTCCAAAATCCAAAATCATTCATATTATGTCCCAATATTTTGCAGTGTTTGCAATATTTTGGGATATTTTCATATTCCACGTTCTCGGTAAAACCAGTTAGTGGAGAGCCTTCATATTCGAGCCCCACCCAAACCTCGTTTATCCTTTGTTTGAGAAGGTCGACTTCTACCCTTACCTTTGACATGCTGGGTCTTGTCTTACTTTCTGTTGCCGAGTCAAGGGATAGAGGTGTCCCAATGGGGAGAAGAAGTTGTTTAACATATTGCCAGTTGTGCATAATGGTAATTCAGGTAAGAGAACCCATACCGGAACGATGGGGATGTCCTCCTCCGTCTTGAAGTCGGGGGTCCATTTTTGCATCCACATTTGCAATCCCTCTATTTCAATCATCCTTCTATACCAAACATTTTGAAAGTCTTCATCATTAGAGAAGTCAATGAACACATTATAGTTGTCATAAACCCCAATTTTGACAGAGCCTTTGAGCGCTACCAATTCCTTGAATTTTGATCTAATTTTGTCAATTTGGGGCCTAGGTTTCAAGAGTTTTCCAACAATGGTTCTCCTACAGTCTTGTGCCATGATTCCGTAATAGTTGGCAACTTTGAAGATTACCGCCGGAACACCGTTGTGAGTTGTTTGCCTAGCCATCACTTTTTCACATTCTTGGGCAGATGGAATTGTTGTCGACGACGTCACAAGACGAGAAGCATACAAGATTTTCTCTTGTACTGAGCTATTTGGCAATCCAGTTCCTTTAGGAGTTTCAAGTTTCCCCCTCAGTCCCATTGGACCTTGACTTTCCGGTGGTTCCATGGCGGAATAGGGAGGTGAGAGAGTGTAGAACTAGTCATTTATAGCCGTTGGGAACTTTTTTTCTCCTAAGCATAAAATAAAATATTTCAACTTTAACGAATAGTTTGTGTATCTTTAGTAAATAGAATAGATTGATTCTTGAGATGTCTCCACCACCTTCAATTACCGCTTCTTTAATCACCCCACACCAACAAACTTATAATTATATTTTATTTCTTTAACTTAATCATCAATTTTATCAACCACCAACAAAGTCGAAGAGAAAAATCAAATATAATGAAAATGGTGAAATCAAATAAGCGGATATGATGGAGGTGGGGGGGAGGGAGAGGATTTCGTTGGAGGCGTAGTGGGCTGAATAGAAATTGGGTATTGAAAAATGATGAAAAAAAATAAAGAAGAAGAAGATGGTTTCCTGTGAAGAAGGATAAGAAGACAGGTTGGGGGAGCGGGGGTGGGGGGTGGGGGGTGGTAGGGTGATAGTAAAAGAAAATTTTAATTTATTTTTTTATCATCAAACACACTTCTCTTTTTTTTTCTACGTTAGTTTTAGGGGATAAAAAAATTCATTTTAAATAGTAAACGTGTCTAATAGGTCGTCATGACAGTTTAAGCGTGTAACTAACTTTTCGAGACAAGTTCAAGGGTGAATTTATGCCTTCTCAAACTTACAATATCGTTATCAATAACCTATGGAATCTACTTATGCCAACACCAAAAAATCTTCATTGTCACTTAACTAACATATACCTTTGAAGCGAATTGCATACCTTCATGGTGAACCACATTGTATGGGAAGAAGAGAAAGTTAAGAAAATTATTATTAGTGAGGATCTCCCGTATATTTTTGTATGGGTGACCTGAGATGCAGGATCTAAGGAGATTAATTCCAATATAATATGAGCTTGAAGGAGAGGTAAATATAGAGCTTTTGAGAAACATGTATATTCTTATTAAGGACACAATATTCATCACCCATTAACATTGGTCCTATATGACACATACACTTAAATGGCCTCCCTTTTTAATTCAGAGGAGGAAACATGTAACACCTCAAAAGTTGGAAAGTCAAAAGCAAAAATATGCAGAAAATTGACTGAAGTAGTGGTCTACGCGTCCGACCTACGAATCGTATGAAGTCCTACGGGCCGTAAGAAGTGAACCGTGGAATCCAAGTTGAACTTTGGAAAATAAAGTCCCAAAAACTCATTGGATGGTTGACCAGGACAACCCACAAATGTTCTACAAATGGTAGGAAGATCCCGTAGAAATATTCCAGACATAGTGAAATTTTAAAAAGTGAAAGTTGAGTTCTACGGTAAGATAACACCAAGAATTTTCACGGATCGTAGAATGGTATCGTGGGAAATAATTGAATATATGGGTTTCTAAAGTTGGTTTTATGGGTGACAAGGATGTACTGTAGAAATTTGTACGGACTGTAGGTCACAACCTTAGGTCCCTTCAACAGTTTTAAGTAAAGAATATTTGGGGGTTTTCCGATGCATTTAAACCCATACTATGTTGTTTTGACCCTACATCTAAGCCTTATAACTACCCATCACCCTTAGAAATTTCCCCAACTCTTTCATTCCGTCAAATCCTAAATCCTCTCAAAAGTTTCCCCCATAAATCTTCTCCCTTGATCAGGGAATAAGAAGCTAGGTTCTTCAAGTTCAGGTCTCCTCTCTTCGTCATTGCTTAGGGATTCAATAAAGGTATGTAGGGATTTCATCAACGTGTTCCATTCATCTATTACTCTCCAATTCTAATTTAATTTAATTGGTTAGGTTTTCATTCAATTCCTCATAGGTTCTATTCGTATAAGTTCAATTAATTGATTATGATCTTATTTTGATGATTTTAACTCGATTACATTCTTTTCAACTAATTTCATGTGAACCCATACATTAATCATGATTTTGACTATGAACCCTAATTTACGTGAATTTATGAAGGAGATTGAATCTATGATTGATGTTTTCATGAAAGACATACATGATTTATGAAAAGAAAGGTTTTATGATCTAGGTTACTTTAGATTAGACTCAATGAAATTGTGAAAGGTTTTTATACAAATTAAGAAATCATGGTTTTGAAAGGTTTTCTTACTTAGCATTGATTCAAGATTTAATGATGTAACACCTTAGAATTCGACAAAGTTACTACGGGTTGGAACGGGTAGGTCCATATGCCTAAAACCAATCATGGACCCTCCACGTTTGAAAAAATGCTCCATTTATGGGTTCACTGGACGTTTAGGGGTAAAGGGTTGGCCGTTTAAGGCAACCCTAAAGCTAGCCCATTTGTAGAGTTCCCACCATGGACCATCAATTCCTAAACAGTTCATGAGTCAGTGCTGTCAGCCTCATCATCCGAAGCAGACTGTGTAGCTATGGCAGGGGCAGAGGCTTCTGCGGACCCAGAGGCTTCCTCTGACCACGAAACTCCTAAGGAGCCAGATGCTCCTTCGTCTTGGGCAGCTGACCCAGAAGGAGTGCCGGTCAGTGTGCGCTCCTCATCAGACTGGGAGGCAGTGACTACGCCGGGCGGCACCCTATGGGGCGTGACTCGCGGTACACGTGGAGCTCGTGCTGGAGTAGCAGTGCCTGGGGGCACATATTCTGGATCATGCTCATCATCAGAGCCTATCACCAATCGGGCAGACGGGGCGACAGATTTAGAACTACCACGTGCGTAAACGCGATCTTATTTAGGTGCCATGATAGGTAGTACCTGTAACGAATCATCATTAGTACTTGAAGGATGAAACATGACACCAAAAAAATGGGACAATAATAAACAGAAAATCAAACCAGTGATAACAGCTCTGAAGTACCAGTAAGGCACGACGGACCTGGTGACGGCCTGTCGTGCGTATGACGGACCGTCATGCAGTCCGTCATGTAATACTTGGCAACATAAAGTATCAGAAGGAAAGTCTCAGACCGATACGACGGTTATGCAGGACGGACCGTCGTGGGTATGACAGTCCGTCACATGTGTCCGTCAGTGGACACTTAGAAAAAGTGTTGAGACCCTTAGGACAGGGGTCTCTGACCGATACGACGGTTGTGCAGGACGGACCGTCGTGGGTATGACATTCCGTCACATGTGTCCGTCAGTGGACACTTAGAAGAAGTGTTGAGACCCTTAGGACAGGGGTCTCTGACCGTCACGACGGTTGTGCAGGACGGACCGTCGTGGGTATGACGGTCCGTCACATGTGTCCGTCAGTGGACACTTAGAAGAAGTGTTGAGACCCTTAGGACAGGGGTCTCTGACCGATACGACGGTTGTGCAGGACGGACCGTCGTGGGTATGACGGTCCGTCACATGTGTCCGTCAGTGGACACTTAGAAAAAGTATTGAGACCCTTAGGACAGGGGTCTATGACCGATACGACGGTTGTGCAGGACGGACCATCGTGGGTATGATGGTCCGTCACATGTGTCCGTCAGTGGACACTTAGAAAAAGTGTTGAGACCCTTAGGGCAGGGGTCTCTGACCGATACGACGGTTGTGCAGGACGGACCGTCGTGGGTATGACGGTCCGTCACATGTGTCCGTCAGTGGACACTTAGAAGAAGTGTTGAGACCGTTAGGACAGGGGTCTCTGACCGTCACGACGGTTGTGCAGGACGGACCGTCGTGGGTATGACGGTCCGTCACATGTGTCCGTCAGTGGACACTTAGAAGAAGTGTTGAGACCCTTAGGACAGGGGTCTCTGACTGTCACGACGGTTGTGCAGGACGGACCGTCGTGGGTATGATGGTCCGTCACATGTGTCCGTCAGTGGACACTTAGAAAAAGTGTTGAGACCCTTAGGACAGGGGTCTCTGACCGTCACGACGGTTGTGCAGGACGGACCATCGTGGGTATGACGGTCCATCATCGGGTTGTCATGCTGTCAAGCAGAGACAGAACTGGGGGGTGCCAAATTTACCCCATGTGAGTCGAAACAACAACCCAACAATGTTCTAATACAGATTAGAACCCTAATGGACAAGTTTAAAGCCCTATCAAATTGGCAAGTTTAAAGCCCTAATTTCTCTAGTATTGTCCAGGCATTTTGTGGAATTAAAGACCTAAGTTAGATAATATCTAGGCAAAAACAGAAACCCATATGCAATTAATAAGGAAAAACAGTAAAACAAACAAAAAGAGTAAAGGGTAGAGTTTCAGGAACACATACCTTGGAAGAGGAGACAACAATGCACAATTGATGGCACTCAAGTTAGAAGACTAAGACTCACTGCAGCAGATTCCGACCAAGAGGGAAAATTTGGGATGAAAAATGGGAGAAGATGGGGAATTTGGGAAGAGAGTGAAGTTGGAAGGGGAGAAAATGGAGGGAAGATTGAATGAAACTGGTAATGAAGGGGTGGGGTGGGGGGGTTTAAAACGTTTTAAACTTTTAAAATTCTTTAGCCGGGTCGGGTCGGGTAGCCGGGTAATGGCGTGACGAAACCCCGATGACGGTCCGTCGCAGTTGTGACGGTCCGTCACACGGTCCGTCGCCTGTGCCCTAATTCTTCAAAAATACAAGAGAGCGTACCTGGCACGACGGAGTCATGCGATGGTCCATCACAGGCGTGACGGTCCGTCGATGTATCCGTCAGTGACTGATGTAGAGTAACTTGTCTGCAGAACTTCCTGTAGATGTGCTACCTGAAAATTTAGAACCCATTAATAGAAAATGCTACCTTTACTAGAAAGAAAAAACTATAAAAGTGGTTAGATGATAACTATTGGGTTGCCTCCCAAACAGCGCCTGATTTAACGTCGCGGCACGACTGAGGACACTTGATTACTCAGACTTCATCAAGATGATATGCCTCAACCACCTCATTCGCCGATTCCGCATGACCAATATAGATTTTGAGACGTTGTCCGTTCACCTTAAACCGCACACCTTCCTTGTTTTCCAACTCAACCGCTCCATGAGGGAATAATTGGGTGATCAAGTAAGGTCAAGTCCATTTAGACTTGAGCTTGCCCGGAAACAAGCGCAATCTAGAGTTGAATAAAAGCATCGAATCCCCAATCATAAACTCTCGTTTCTCGATTTTTAGGTCATGGTACTTCTTCATCTTCTCTTTGTAGAGGGCTGAGCTTTCATAAGCCTTAAGGCGAAATTCATCGAGTTCATTTAATCCATTTAATCATTGTTCTGCAGCTTCGTTCCAGTCCATTTTTAGCTTCTTCATAGCCCACATGGCTTTATGCTCTAATTCAACCGGAAGATGACATGCTTTCCCATATACTAGTTGGTATGGGGACATACCTATGGGAGTCTTATACGCTGTCCGGTAAGCCCAAAGAGAATCATCAAGCCTCCTTGACCAATCTGTTCTACTAGCGTTCACTGTTTTTGACATAATCTGTTTGATTTACCTATTTGATACTTCAACTTGCCCACTAGTTTGAGGATGGTAAGGAGTGGCCACATTATGGCGAACCCCATATTTCTCCAATAATCCCTTGAACAATTTGTTACAAAAGTGGGATCCCCCATCACTAATAATTGCCCGTGGGGTACCAAATCGAGAAAATATATTCTTTTTCAAGAATGCAGTGACACTCTTCCCTTCATTGTTTGCGAGGGCTATAGCTTCCACCCACTTGGATACATAATCAACTGCTACTAAAATATACTTCATTCCATGAGAACTCACAAACGGACCCATAAAGTCAATACCCCAAACATCAAATAACTCAATTACAAGAATGGGGTTTAGAGGGAGCTCTTGCTTTCTTGAAATGCCGCCATCTCTTTGGCATCTATCACATGCTTTGGCGAACTCATGAGCATCTTGATGAATAGTTGGCCAATAGTAACCACTTTGTAAAATCTTATGAGCAGTTCGGACACCACTATGATGTCCACCAAAGGGTGAGGAATGGCATGCCTCTAAAATTCTCAACATCTCAACTTCCGGCACACAACGCCGAATAAGCCCATCAGCACAGCTCCTGTATAAGTATGGTTCATCCCAAAAGAACTTCTTCACATCGTACATGAACTTTTTCCTTTGATGAAAAGACAGGTCCGATGGAACAATATCACTAGCTAAGTAGTTCGCAAAATCTGCGAACCACGGAATCAGGTCTTGTGAGGCAGCCAATACATGCTCATCGGGGAACGTGTCATAAATATCAGTCTTATCCCCAACTCTCGCATAACTTCATCTTTTAAATGGGACAAGTGATCAGCAACTTGATTTTCGGTCCCTTTTCTATCCCTTACCTCAAAGTCAAATTCTTGCAGTAGTAATACCCAACGAATTAACCTTGGTTTCGCATCCTTCTTCGCCATCAAATATCTCAAGGCTGAATGGTCAGTATGCACTATAACTCTAGTACCTAGCAAATAGGAGCGAAATTTTTCAAAAGCAAATACTATGGCAAGGAGCTCTTGTTCAGTGACTGTATAGTTCTTCTGAGCTTCATTGAGGGCTTTACTAGCATAGTAAATGGGATGAAGGATTTTGTCCCTTCTTTGTCCCA
Source organism: Solanum sitiens (assembly GCA_016801875.1). Classification (NCBI taxonomy): domain Eukaryota; kingdom Viridiplantae; phylum Streptophyta; class Magnoliopsida; order Solanales; family Solanaceae; genus Solanum; species Solanum sitiens. Next base: position 258,610 of record JABWTJ010000073.1, on the reverse strand, counting down.
ATACTACACCAAGGGCAACCCCACTCGCATCACACATTACCTCAAATGGACTGCTCTAATCCGGAGAAATAATGATAGGTGCAGATACCAGTTTTTCTTTGAGATCGCCGAATGCTTTAAGACAGGATTCATCAAAAGAAAATTTACAATCTTTTTCCAATAGTTTGCACAATGGATGTGCAATTTTTGAGAAATCTTTGATGAATCTCCTGTAAAAACCTGCATGCCCAAGAAAGCTTCTCACACCTTTTACAGAGATAGGTGGAGGAAGTCTCTCTATCACCTCAACTTTGGCTCGATCAACTTCTATGCCTTTTTCTGAAATACAATGGCCTAAAACAATACCTTCTTTGACCATGAAGTGGCATTTTTCCCAATTGAGAACTAAATTGCAATCTTCACATCTCTTAAGAACCTCAGATAAATGGCTCAAACATTGCTCGAATGATTCACCAACCACAGAAAAATCATCCATAAAAACCTCAATAGTATCTTCTACCATGTCGGAGAATATTGACATCATACATCTCTGAAATGTGGCGGGTGCATTGCACAACCCAAACGGCATTCTCTTGAACGCAAAGGTCCCATATGTACAAGTAAAAGTGGTCTTCTCTTGATCTTCTGGTGCAATAGAGATCTGATTATACCCTGAATAACCATCAAGAAAACAGTACCACCCTTTTCCGGCGAGTCTATCCAACATCTGATCCATGAAGGGCATGGGAAAATGGTCCTTTTCGGTCCATGCATTTAATTTCCGGTAATCCATACACACCCTCCATCCAGTCAGTGGCCTCACTGGAACAAGTTCATTTTTTTCATTGGGGACCACAGTCATTCCCCCTTTCTTAGGTACACACTGAACAGGGCATACCCAACTACTATCGGCGATCGGATAAATTACTCCAGCATCCAACTATTTTATGATTTCCTTCTTCACGACCTCTTGCATAGGTGGATTTAAGCGTCTCTGGTGCTCAATACTTGGCTTATGATCGGGCATGAGTTGGATTTTATGAGAACAAATACCAGGAGAGATCCCAATAATGTCCGCAATGGTCCACCCAATAGCTCTTTTGAACCTTTTTAGCACTTTGACCAAACTCTCAACTTGTTGCTCATTCAGATCTGATGCAATGATTACCGGCAATGTATCACCATTTCCTAAGAATTCATACCTGATATGCGGTGGGAGAGCTTTTAGTTCTAGCTTTGGAGCCTCCTCTATGGATGGTTTAGAGGGTGGAGACTCGCGATTCTTCATGTCTAGCTCATATTTCTTAGGTTTGAACCGAATATTACCACGATCAAGGGCAGCGACTAATGACATATATTCTTCAATGCCTTCATTATCAAGATTCATTATCACTGCCGCCAGTGCTTCTACACCTAGCCGTTCTTCTATTTGTGTTTTGGATGATTCACCAACTTTGTAGGATATGGCAGATACCGATTGGAGCTCACCACTCTGCCGCATGGACCTACAAATGTTGAAAGTCACTTCTTCATTGTTCAACCGAAATTTCATCTGCCCTTTTTCCATATCAACTAAAGCTCTACCCGTAGCAAGGAATGGCCTCCCAAGAATAATGGGCACCTCAAAATCGACTTCACAATCAAGAATGACAAAATCTGCTGGAAATATGAACGACTCTACTTTTACTAGCACATCATGGAGTATCCCTATAGGCCTTTTTACTGTTCGATCGGCCATCAGTAGCCGCATCGCAGTGGGCTTTGGGTCGCCCAAACCCAACTTCTTGTAAATCGAGAGGGGCATGAGATTTATGCTTGCCCCTAGATCACATAATGCTTTCGCGAAATGTAATAACCCGATTGTACAAGGAATAGTAAATGCACCCGGATCTTCTTTCTTTTGCACCAAAGACCTTGTAGCAATAGCACTACAATGCTGCATTCTGTCATCATCCTCAAAAGTGACCGATCTTTTCTTTGTAACCAAATCTTTCATAAACTTGGCATAACTGGGCATTTGTTCAAGAGCTTCTACCAAAGGGACATTGATAGAAAGTTGCTTCAACATTGTTATAAAACGCCGATATTTGCCATCCTCGGTCTTTTTCACTAATCTTTGAGGAAAGGGGGGTGGAGATCTAGGCATGGGAGTTACCTTTTTAGGCACTTCAGCATCTTTATCGGTGTTATCTTCTACTTCATCACTAACCTCTACCACTATATTATTATCTTTGATCACCTTTTCCACAATAGATGGCATAGGTGGGTCAATAGTTTGTTTACCACCACGAGTAGTAATTGCCATACAGTGTCCATCATTTTTCGGATTTTGGACAGTGTTGCTAGGAAGAGTGCCCGGTTGCCGTGTGTTCACAGTTGCAGATAATTGAGCCATTTGCAATTCAAGCTGCTTTATTGATATGGCATGTGTATCAACTTTCTGTCCAATACCTGCTACATCACTCCTTAACTCTTTGGTGTGCTCATCACTAGCATCGAACCTCCTCATCATCTTGTGCAATATATCCTCAACTCGCGCCGTACTACCTCCACCATCCCTAGGAGCAACTTCACGATTTTGAGGAGGAACATAGGGCCCATTCCTCTCATTTCTGTTACCATAGTTACCCCTGTTGAAGTTGTTGTCGCGGTTGTAATTTCCATCACGAACATAATTACCCTCGCGGTTGTAGTTACCATAGTTCCGACCTTGATTTCCTTGACCTTGGCGCCAATTCTCCTGATTGGAGCCTTGGGCATTTGGTCGGAAACCCCCCGTCTGATCATTTACTGCATAAGAATCTTCCTCATAATAATATTCATCAGTTGGTGGTGGTGGTTTAGACAAGTAGTTCACTGCGTTTATCTTTTCTGCACCCCCAGTGACATGTTTTAACACTAACCCAAGCTCAGTTCTCATCTGTGCCATCTCTTCACGAATCTCATATGTGGCTGGATTGTGTGTGGATTGCACTGCAAAAGTATTTTTCCCAGTATCTGTCTTCCTAGTACTCCATGCTTTATTATTCCGGGAGATTTTCTCTAATTTTTCGGCAATTTCAGCATAGGGACACTCCCCATAAGAACCACCTGCTATAGTATCTAATACCGCTTTATTATTATCATCCTGTCCCCGGTAGAAGTATTCTTTCAGTGACTCATCATCTATGCGGTGATTGGGGACACTTCGCAGAAATGAAGTGAACCTATCCCAAGAACTACTAACTGACTCTCCTGGTAGTGCCACAAAGTTGTTAACTCTGTCTTTGTGATTTAGTTTCTTGGAGACCGGATAGTAACGTGCTAAGAAAACGTCCCTCAGTTGGTTCCAAGTGAAAATTGAGTTATAAGGGAGCTCAGTGAACCAAATGGCAGCCTCTCCCGTCAGTGAGAGAGGAAATACTCTTAGCCCTATTACATCCAAATTCAAATCAGGCCTCCCTACACAGCTTTTACACACTGCCCTCACCTTAGCTATATGGGCATGTGGATCCTCAGATGGTAGTCCTGAAAACAAACCTCTAGCCGTGAGCATTTGCATTAGACTACTAGTGACTACAAAGGTGTGACCTTCTGGTAGAGGGGGCAAGACAAGTGGCCCATCAGAATCTACAATATTGTCATACCCTCTGTAGTATTCTTGAGGACGTGGAGCGGGATTATGTCCCCTTTGTGCACCTTGATCAGGATCATCAGGTAATAATCGACCATGAGCATCAACCGGAGCTGGGATGTTCAGGTTTGGATCATCATCATTTATACCCAAGTTTCGATTCATTTTGCATAGTGTACGCTCTAACTCGTGATCGTAGGGAAACAAGGGTTCTCTTTCTCTCCGTGTATTTGGCATACAAGGACGTCAAACCTGGCAAAATAAAAAACAACAGAAAAAGTAAAATCAGGAAAATATTGACTAAATTTTAGTAATAAATTTAAGTTAATCTAAAAGCTACTTTCCCCGGCAGCGGCGCCAAAATTTGATACGCTCAAACTTACTTCTCAAATAAGAAGTAAAGCGGTCGTATCAAGTAAAGAACCCAACTAATGAGGTTGGGATCGATCCCACAAGGAAAATAGTTCAGACTTAACTTTATTTTATTATTACTATTATTTAGCCAACAGTTTTCCAATAAACCAAAAGACAAAAAGGGGGGTTTTATTTCTAAATTAATGAAAATGATTAACTAAATAAGAATGAACAACTAACAAATTTAACCTTCGGAGTTTAATCAAATTATAAAAGTAACTAGGGTTTTAGTGTTCCCCACAGGTTCCTAACTTGGTAAATCTAACTATAACAGCTCTATCCTGATATCTTGCACGTAAAGTGATAAGTTATGTATCTCTAAATCCTTGGTCCGACATCTAGAGAATTTCACTCCGCACCTTGGTCCGGCTACGTGTGTTGCTATACTAACCCTTATCTTTACCTCATATTAAACATCGTATTCGGTATTTGACTAAGCTATTAACTCGTACCAACCAATACTAGTCTATTAGATAGTCTACACTAAATCTATGTTGATAATTCTTTTCCTATTATCTACCTCCTTGGTCCGGCAAGTAGCATTAAGGCAAGTTCTAACGTTGGCCACCATTAAAAAGAATTCTAAACGAAAGAATTATCAATACATGCAAGACACCACTCTAGAATTGTTATTGAAGTTAGATTACTACCTTGTTATTCACCCATGGTTCCCACAACCCTAGCTATGAGGTTTAGTTACCCATGTTCGTAATTACACAATTCATATGGTTAATGGAAGAATTCATGCACTTACTTTTTTATGAGAACCAATAATTTCCCAGAATTTAACTTGATTAATCGACGAAATCCACAACAATCAATTCTCGGAAAATATCTTAATTCCTAAAATCGAGAATTTAATAATATAATTCAAGAACTATAAACTAAAAATTATCCAGAATGTCTAACCCCAAAAACGAGGTTTTTCTCAACTATTTATAATAAAAACAAAACCTAATCAAATAAGGATTCTATTTACTAAAAATCTGTCCAAACGCGTCTGAGTCGACGGACCACGTGATGGACCGTCATGGACACGACGGACCGTCATAGCCTCTGTCGTCCCATACTTCACATCTTCTCATGTTGCTTTCTTCATTCCCCTCGACGGACAGGTATGCCGGACCGTTTCAAACACGACGGTCCGTCGAGGGTCTTCGTTCCAAAACACTTGAACTTTGGAATTTTGGGTACTAGGTTTACTCTCTGATCATTACGACGAACCTGCAGGACGGACCGTCGTAGCTGTGACGGTCCGTCATGGACTTCCGTAATCCCACACTTGTCAGACTTCCCCAACTTTCCTTCAGCAACTTCTCACTTCACTACGGTGCCACCTACGGACCGTCACCGCCGCGACGGACCGTCATAGGTTCCGTAGGTGGTCTCTTCTGCAATATTTTCTCAAAAACACCCGCGTTCATCCTTGGACAGATTTTCTGCAAACAAAAAGAAACTTATATCAAAATCAACACAAAAAGGCTTTCGACACACACTAAACTTAAGGAAAAAGTATTAGAAATACCGTGAAACCACGGTACATCAGTTGTCTCATGAGATGGAACCTCCACGTCTAGCAAGTCAAGTTTTCTAGTAGTAATCTTCTTGTTCCATAACTAGGTGAGCCTGTAGGTCTTAGCTTAGTGGATCCACTATATAGATATTATGTATGAAGGTCTTACCTTGGCAAGTAGTACCCTCTCTTTTTGGTGTGGGAGTAAAACACCGGATTCCATGTAGCTCCCATGGTTTATGTCGGTTATGGCTATGTCTGCCGAAAGTTAAGAAAAGAACTAGATAAGAATATTAACTCTAGTCATAACTCCTTGAGAAGTTTACTTAGTATAGGTAGGACTATGGACCCTACCCATGCACTGCACAAGTGGACTTTAAGAGAGGATAGGATTAGAGTCTCTTCTGAAAGAAAGACTTATGATTATGTAAGATTTTTATTAATGCATGTTAAGGTTGACTTTGCTTATGTCAAGATATAAAGTATGATTATGCATGTGAATAATATTTATGACTTTTTAATGGGTTCACTTAGTATATATGGATGAGTGGGACTCCATGTGTACATTGCACAAGTAAACTTGTGAAACGGTTGTGAGGGTAGTTTACCCTTGATATGAACTAAATGGGTAATGACTAAGAGGTAATGAATGAAAGAATTCTATGTAAACAATAATGAAGTATGTTGGTCTTATGTCTTATGATAAATGAACATGTTGTGACTTGTTGAATATGATGTGCCAAGTCTAGGGTGGCTTCCTAGGATCACTTGGTGTGAGTAGTATTATGGAATGTTACTTGTACATCGCACTAGTGTGACTTGGGGTTTGTCTTAGGTGATGGTTCTTATGTGAAGATTATTCCCTATGATGTGCCTATGACTTTATGAATATTTGTGGTGGGATTGATGAAGCTTATATGAGAGTTCATCTTTGGTGACCTTGAAATGATACATTGTACTAAGTATCACTTAAGGGTTGCTTGAAGAAAGGAGTTAGGATAAGAAAGGTAATGAATTGTATGTATTGAATATTCCCCAATTGTGATAAATGGATTTATGAGTTATTATGAATGGCTTCCATGTGTATGATGATTTATATGGTCTATGTTGTGCGTATTGTATTAATTTTCATGAAGTTTCTCTAAAATGGCATGATGCGTGGTTTCCAACTAATTGTCCTCTTTATAGCATGTTTTTGCATCGTTATCATACTTAGTGCATTCTTGTACTAATACCATTCTTCTTCATCTATTTACACAAAGTGTAGGTGGTGGCGGCTTATGGACCTTTCCTAGAATTAAGAGCTTAGATTATTGTTCCCAAGTTCGGGTGTGTCCTTAAAGATTGAAGGACCTTTTTGTCAAGAGTTTTCTTTAAGTTAATGTACTAGATAGTAGTTGCTTTTGTATTATAAGAGCCTTGTCCCTATTGTGTTGTAGTCGTGTTATAAGATGTCTACATCAAGACTTACTACTTCCATTGTATTTAAAAAATGTTTTGAATGAGATGACTTTTAGTCTTGTGTTATGGTATGAAAAAGTTTTAAATTTTCCGCTATTTTATGTCTATGCAATGAAAGATGTCTAAGGGCTTGTATAAGACCTCCGAGACGTCGAGTATGCCGTGTTACGTCTAGGGGGTACTCCCCAGTTGTGACAAACTTGATATCAAAGCATGATGTTATAAAATGGTCTTAGGGTCTGAAGTCTCATAATGCCATGTCTAGTAGAGTCTTGTTCATCGGTGTGAGTCGCGATACATCTATGAGAGAGAGGCTATAGGATGATAGAAGTTTCACTTTCTTCATTACTCTTGTGTCGTTTCATAGTGCTTAACTCTATATGATCTCTCTCTCTCTCTTATGTCCCTTGTCCGGTGGTTTTCTAGATGTGATTGATTGGATAGGTGATGTTGCAAGGCTTGAGGGAGAAAAAGGTGAGTTTTGATGCTCATTATGGTTTTGTGACTAGATGAGTATATGTTAAGGTGGATTTGGAAGATATTGTTTTGATTTCAATTATAGATATATGTGACCTATGAGATTTGAGGTATTATATTGAGAAGTTGTGTTGTGATGTAGTTGTAGAATAATAAGAGTTGTTATGGTTGAATAAAATCCTTTTTGGGATGAAGAGTTGCTTTATGGTTATATGTAATGATTGTATAAAGTTAGGGTGTAGACTTGAGGAGTTTTGGAGGAATGTGGTAAATAGTGTGAGCTGAAAGTTGCCCTTGTGTATGAGTAATACTTCATGTTTCTCCTTGTTTCGATTGGAGTCCTTGTGTAGGCTTACTCCTAAGAGGGTGAAGAAGGGTCTTTATTCCTTGAATTGGGATGGTATTTTTCCCTAAGGGTGACTTAGAAGGTTGTAAGTACCCCTTAGTTCTTAGGAAGGATAAGAGAATATATGTTGACTAACTCTAAAGAGGTTAGTTGTCTTTTATGATTGATCTTAAGTACGGTCATTCGAAGAGAGTGCTTAGTTATTGCCTAGGCATGGTTTGTTGAAAAATTACACCAAGAGAGATGATAACGTTATGATGTGGTAAAGGGTTGATTAAGCTCAGCCTAAGTGGGGGATAATGTGCCTAGATGGTAAGGCTTTGAGTGCTCTTAATATTCCTACATTGAACTTCTTGAGCTTATCCATGATTGAGAGTCACTTTGGGGGATGGATATGAAGTGGAGTGAATTGGATACTCATTTTGGTTCTTGAAATCTTCACTTAATGGAGTGTATTGAAGATCTAGTGAGGAATGGTTCCTCCCTTAGAGGGGAAGGAGGTGACTTTTAAAAGAGTTTGTCAAAAGCTTAAATCCCAAGAGGGGTATGTTGTGCTTGATTAGTAAGGTTGGTAAGTTAAAGTCTATCATAGATTGGTTTACCCTAAAAAGGGGAGAAGGATGTTGGGTAGTACGATTGTTGATATCCCCATATTTTCCTTCTATTCTTACTCAAGCTGTATATGTCTTGGAGTCGTGCATATGAATACAAGTTGCATGTTCTCCATATGATATACATGTCCTAGATGACACTATGTCATGCATGTTTTGAAATATTCGTATTTCATGCAAATGGATTTTTGGTAAACTACATGTTTCTTATGTTGTTATGCATCATAATATGGTGAATACACATTGGACTTCATGAGATAGTTTAATGAACATGCTTGATTTCACTTTTGATTTAAGGGTATTTTGGCCCCCATATTGAGGTGATGAGCTTTTTTAAATGAGAAAAGATGAGTTCCATTTGCAGGTCTCTTCATGCACTCCCAAAAGAAAAGAGTATGTGATTTTTGTGTTCTTTTGAAGTGTTAATATAGGCTCACTCTTGAGAAGTTAAGGTGTATCTAGCCAATATTATTGGTATGTGCCTATGAGTTATAACATTTTCCCTACATGATGCATGTTCATGAAAACAAGTGTTATGCAAGAAATTGAAATTTTGTGAAATAACTTCCTATTGATGTGATGTGTTTGGTATGACCTACCATTTTGACTTCACAAGGAAGGGAGTATGATCATGCTTTCGTTAGAAATTCAGAATTTCTCCTTAAATGAATTGACCATTGTGAAATGCTTGCATATGAGCTTTATGATGCCATGTGTGTACGTTGTGACTAGGAGAAGGTAGCCCCTTCTTGAACATAACAAAACATGATAATGTCATGTATGACCTTGATGGTATGATGATTATATGATAAGACTAGTAAATGATCTATATTTCTCATGTTAGGGTGTATCTAGTATGAAATTGCTTAAATTGCCCCATGAGTTGAAATGTCAATCATGCCTATGTGTGCATTAAAACCTATTGCATATTAGGCGTTCTGATGAAATGATGAGCATGCCTAAAGTGGAGAAGACAGTTCCTCCAAATGGCAAAAAGTATGATGAAACATGTGTGCACTATGAGTTGTGGAGATAGTTTCTACTTGTTTGTGTTGCATTTAGTTCAGAATGATATGAAGTTGGTGTTCCTTGTAAGTTTGGTGAATTGAATATTATGTTGTATCAATGTGGTATGGTTGTGAGCTGCTATTCTTGAGTCTCTCAACCTTGAAAGTGATTTAAGTGTCTTAGCGTCATTCTAGGACAAATATTATCCAAGTGGGGGAGTATTGAAACACCCTCAAAATGAAATAGGATGACCTAGAGACTTACATGAGTTTTATGAGTCAATAACTTGTTAATACGACTTTAAACATTCTTTAATACCTGGTTTAAAGAGGCTTGAGGTCACACGTCAAAGGACGACCAAGATGTCCGAAAACTAGTCTTTTGTGTGCTAGTGTGTTCTAGTATGTTTTCCTTGTTTCTGTGTGTCGTTTGGAGCCAAAAATCAATGCAGGTGACCCTAATTTCTTAATAAAGAGTTTATGGTCAAAAATTTTGGGTACAAGTCCCCAAGGACCAACCTAAGGGTCCTTGAGGAGGACCCACGCTTTGGCCAATGAGCTTCCAAGGCAACGTACAGGCAATAACTTTTTGAGAGCCAACCAGCGTAGCGTGCCCAACACTTAGAGGAAAGAGGTTGCCTCCGCGTCGCGGGCTTGTCATTGGGTCCTCTGCCTTAAAATGGTTTTGAGAAAAAAATCTGGAGGTGCCTGCACGTCGTGCAGTGGCTGCCCAGATTTGGTCGTGTCGTTTAAAAGTCAAGTAGGACATTTCTAAAAGTCCAATTTAAGTATTGGGGTGTTTTGGGTACTTTGGGATTTATTATAAACAGTTATTCTACCTATTTTAGTGTATTTTAAGTGGGTTAAAACATAGAAACCCCAAATTAGAATTCATTATTCGAAACAAAAACCTTTCCTTCTAAATTAAAAGCTCTGAACACCATTCGAGACAATCTCAAGCTCAAGATAGGAGATGGGTTTTCAATTGATTTCTTTTTTATTTTCATGGTTCTTCAATAAATAAGGTATGGTAACTCTTGATCTTGAATAACCTTTCATTCAAGGAGTTCTATCAAAGATTTTCCAAAGAGTTTCAATGATTAAATTTCCGAATTTCCAATCGAAACATGGGTTCATTGTCAAATGGTTTTCAAAGACATTGTAATGATGAATTAATTTTTTATAAAGGTTTTAAAGAATATTTAAAATTTAATTCCTTGAAGAACCCATGATCTCCCTAATCTATCAATCTAGCATATAAAGTGGGTTTTGTGATCTTGATTGGATGTTAATGGAATTACACTTAGATTGTGATGTATTGTTGAATGCTATTACTATATTTAGCTATTGATTATGAATCTTGGAGTACTGATCTATGTTGGTCATGGCTTGGAGAATTGGTAAGTGACCTAACTTCTAGTCTATAGTAGGTGAATTGGTGTTGTATGGTTTGGTCCACTTATGGTGGCGGTATTTACTTCTTGTCTATCTATACATGTTGTGATCATGGCCTTGAGGGAAATAGATGTAAAGTGGATTTTTATTATGATGAAAATGAGTTTGAAGGTGTGCCATGAATGTTATGTATGTAGTCCTCAATGTTAGTATCATGATTAAGGTTTACTGATATGGTGAAGTATAAAGTGTATGAGAATATTAGGGTAAGGTAAGGTCTACATGCTTGATTTTATAACTATTAGTGTTGAATTACCCCTACCTATATGACCCTATGTGGATGTGTGAACTTATACATGTATGAGTTGTCTATTCAAATGTTGAATGTGCTCTTATCTCCTATGATGAAATGTCAGTGTGTGGTGTAGAATCCCTTAAATGCTTTATATGTGAGTTGTTCATGACTTGAGGGATAGTGTAAATGTGTTGTGATCCTTGTAAGGGAAGTTCCCCTCAATACCAATGTGGATGTTATTATGTTATTATGAGGACCAATATGTACACACTCACACATCTCATGCATAACTTTGAGTTATGATATGTTAATTGAAAGGATAATTCTCTTATGCACCTGTATATCTTGTTATGCATGAAAAGTATATGATTAGTGAAGTATGAATATGTGTTGTCTAAAGGTGTTTATGTGAAAGACTTTCTCACATATGTATGTATACACACATGAATGTATGACTGAATAAGGTTTATGATAATATAGTGAAAGATAGTCTTTTGAAAGGTTTCCTCAAGAGGTCCTCATAAAGTTTTTTGAGATTTTTTTGGATTCTCCGGGGCGCCAGATCTGTGGTCTATAACACATGAAAAATCAAGAAACTTGGGTAATTCCAAAAAAAGCCTGTAAATACGGATATCAACATGTAACAAATGATGTGGATATACATGGTGGTTGCCCAACTCATTACGGAGGTTCTCATAAATTTTTTAACAAAAACATTTTGGTTACTTTGGGCGTCAGATCCATGGCTTATAACACACAAAAAAGCAAAAACATTTAAGTAATTCGTAAAAAGTGCATGTAAATGTGGAAATGAGTGTTAAAGAAATGGTGAAATTATAAATGGTTGTTGCCCATCTGATTATGGAGGTCCTCACTACATTTTTAGAGCAATAAATTTTGGATGATATTTGGTGCCAAATCCATGGGCTATAACACATAAAAAAATCAAAGAATTTGGGTAATTTCTAAAAAGGGCCAAAAAATGCAGAAATGGACATGAAAAAAATGGTGTGAGTATATGCAATGGTTCCTCAAGTCATTGCAGAGGTACTCATAAAGTGTTTTGGGAAATACTTTTGGGTGGTCCAGGGTGCCTGATACATGTGCTATAACTCAAAAATCGAGCCGGGTAATTTCTTAATAAGTCTGTAAATACGAAAATGGGAATAAAAACATGGTGTGAGTACGCGTAGTGGTTCCCCAACTCATCATGAAGGTACACATAAAGATTTTTGTAAAACAAATTCGGGTGCTCCTGGCGGCTAGATCCATGGGCTAACACCCAAAAAAATCAAAGAGTTTAGGTAATTCCTAAAAAAGGGCATATATATGAAGAAATGAGTGTGAAAAAATGATGTGAGTATATGTGTTTTTTTCACCAACTTATTACGAAGGTACTCATAAAGTTTTTGAGAAAAAAATTGGTCTCTGGGGCACCAAATCTAACACACGAAAAGTACATGAATTTGGGTAATTTTAGAAAAAGGGCCTGTAAATGTGGACAGGGATATGAAAAACGGTAAGATCATATGTGAAAGTTTGCCAACTCAATATGGAGATCATCTTAAAGGTTTCTAAGAAAAAATTTGGGTTCTCTAGGCGCTAGATCCATGGGCTATAATACACGACAAATCTAGAAATTTGGGTAATTCCCAAAAAAGGACATGTAATTGCGGAAATAGGCATGAAAAAAGTGTGTGAGTATACGTGGTGGTTCCCCAACTAATTACAGAGGTACTCATAAAGTGTTTTAAGGAAAACATGTTGGGTGCTCTGGGCACCAGATCCATGGGTTATAAATGTACAAATGACGTCAAAAAATAGTGTGAATGTACGTGGTGGGAACTCGTTACGGATGTCCTCATAAAATTTTTCAGAGAAAGAAATTATGGGTGCTACTGTTCGCTATATCCATGTGCTATAAGACAAACAATATAGTAATTTGGGTTGTAAATGGGGAAATGGTGTGAAAAACAATAGTGCGAGTATACGTGGTGGTTTCCAAACTTATTTCGAAGGTAATCATAAAGTTTTTTGAGATTTTTTTGGGTGTTCCAGGGTGCCAGATAAATGGGATATAACACACTAAATATCGAGGAATTTTGGTAAGTCGTAAAAAAGGACATGTCAATGAGGAAATGGAAGTGAAAAAAATGGTGTAAGTATACATGGTAGTTTCCCAACTCATTACGGAGATCCTCATTAAGTTTTTTGATAAAATCTTTTGGGTGCTCCAGGGTGTCAGATTCATTAGCAATAACACACAAAAAATTGAGAAATTTGGGTAATTTAAAAAAAAGGCCCATAATTGCGGATATGAGCGTGAAAAATGATGTGAATATGCGTGGTAATTCCAAACTCATTACGGAGGTCCTCATAATTTTTTTTAGAAAAACATCTTGGGTGCTATGGGGCGGCAAATATATGGGCTATAACACATGAAAATCAAGGAATTTGGGTGATTCCTAAAAATTGGTCTGTAAATCATAAATGGAAATTAAAAATGGTTTAAGTATTAGTGGTGGTTCCTAGACTCATTAAGGAGCTACTCATAAAGATTTTTGAGAATTTTTATTGATGCTTCGGGGGGCCAAGTCTATGGGCTATAACACACGAAATACATCTACAACATACGAAGTATCAAGAGTTTGGTAATTACTAAAGAGGGCCTATAAATGCAAATATTGGTGCGAAAAAATGGTATGAGCATACACAATGATTGAGGTCCTCATAAATATTTTTGAATTTTTGTTGGGTGCTACGAGGCATCAGATCCATGTGTTATAACACACGAAAGATCGATGAATTTCAGTAATTTTTTGAAAAGGGCATTTTAATGCGGATATGGGCATTAACAATTCTGTGAGTATACCTTGTGGTTCCCCAACTTATTGCGTATTTCCTCATAAAAAATTTTGAGAAAAATATTTGGGTGCTCTGGGGCGCACGAACCATGGGCTATAAGACAAAAATCAAGGAATTTGAGTAAATAAAAAAAGGGTCTGTAGATGGAACAATGAGCGTGAAAAAATGGTGTGAGTATATGTGGTGGTTACCAACTCATTCGGAGGCCCTAATAAGGTTTTTTGATAAAAAAAAAAGTTTTGGTGCTTCAGTGTGCCTGAACCATGTGCTATGACAAACCAAAAATCAAGGAATTTGAGTAAATCCTAAAAAAGGTTATGTAAACGCGGAAATGAGCGTGAAAAAACAGCGTGAGTATATGTGGTGGTTTCCAACTTATTACAAAGTTCCTTATAAGATTTTTTGAGAAATTTTTTTTGGGTGCTTCGGTGTGCCTGAACCATGGGCTATGGACAAACAAAAAAGCAAGGAATTTGAGTATTTCCTAAAAAGGGTCTATAAATACAAAAATGTGCATTACAAATAGTATGAGTATATTTGGTGGTTCCCCAAATCATTACGGAGTTCATCATTATGTTTTTGAGAAGAAATATTTGGGTGCTTTGAGGCACCAGATCCATGGAAAAGTACACACGAAAAATCAAGAATTTGGGTAATTTCTGAAAAAGAGGTCTGCATATGCAGAAATGGGTGTGAAAAAAATGTTAGTATATGTGAAAGTTCACCAACTCATACGTAGGTCCTCATAAACTTTTATGACAATTTTTTTGTGGTCTATGGGGTGCCAAATCGATGTGATATATAACGTATGAAAAATCGGGTCATTTGGGTAATTCTAGAGAAAGGGCTTGTAAATCTAGAAATGGATGTGAAATAATGGTGTGAGTATATGTGAAAGTTGTCCAACTCATTATGTTGTTCCTCATAAAGTTTTTTGCGAAAAAAAATCTTTTGGGTGCTCTGGGCGCCAAATTCATGGGCTACAACACATGATAAATCGAAGAATTTTGGTAATTCCTAAAAGTTCTGTAAATGAAGAAATGTGCGTGAAAGAAATGGTGTGAGTGTACGTGGTGGTTTCCCAGCTAATTACGGAGGTCCTCATAAAGTTTTTAGAGATAATTATATTGGGTGCTCCAGTGCTCTAGATCCACGGGCACACGAGAAATTGAGAAATTTGGGTAATTCCTAAAAATGGGTCAAATGCAGATATAGGCATGAAAAATGATGTGAGTATACATTGTAGTTTCCTAACTAATTATGGAGGTCGTTATAAAGTTTTCGGAAAAGGGTCAAAATTGCCCCTGAACTATGTGAAATAGACCACTTATACCCTCCATTACATTTTGGGATAAAAAATACCCCCGCCGTTATACTCGGAGACCAAAAAAACCCTCAAGAGTCAACACCCCAATTTTTTAGTGACATGGCATGCCACATGTGACTTATCCCTCCACCTAAGCGTTGCCAACTAAGATTCACTACAAAAGAACTTGACCTTTAGTGGCGACAAAGTTGCCACAAAATCCCAAAATGTTGCCACTAAAAATTATGAGTGATTTTTAGTGGCGACTAAGGCTCCAACAACAATTTTCTAGTAAAACCTATTTTTTCAACAAAATAATATGATAATTAATTTTCGATTGCAATCTAATTTTCTAAAATAAATAACTTGCAATATCAATATTAAAAACACCCAATATTATTACGAAAAATCATGAAAATTACTTCTCGATTCACATCTCTTCCTATATAATGCATCATTGTACATTTTACAAATTTACATATAACATAAAAATAAAACGTACAGTGTCTTCAAAATCCTACTTAATCGATATCATTTATGTTTTTTTTATAAACAATGAAGAAAAAAAACAAAATTAGAATTTAATGTTAAAAACCATTAGTGACGATTTTTTGGAATTGTTTGGCGATTATTGTCGCCGCTAAAGGTCTAGTACTTTTGCAGTGAATCCTTGTTGACAATGCATAGGTGGAAAGATTAGTCCCACGTGGTTTGCCAAGTTATTAAAAATATGGGGTGTTAACTCTTGAGGGTATATGTGGTCTCTTAGGATAACAGTAGGGGCATTTTTTTATTCCAAAATGTAACGAAGGGTATAAGTGATCTATTTCACATAGTTCAGGGGCAATTTTGACCATTTTCCGTAATGTTTTTTGTGAAAAATATTATGGATTCTCCAGGGGCAGATCCATGGACCATAACACACGTAAAATTAAGGAATTTGGTTAATTCTTAAAAATTGGTCTGTAAATGCAAATATGAGTGTGAAAAAAATGGTATGAGTATATGCGGAGGTTTAATAACTCATTAAAAAGGTCCTGATAAATCTTTTTGAGAAAATATTCTGGGTGCTCCGGGGCGTTAGTTTCATGGGCTATAATACACAAAAGATCGATGAATTTTGATAATATTATAAAAAGGGCATGTAAAATATGAGTGTTAAAAAATGGTGCGAGTATACCCTATGGTTCCCTAACTCATTACAATTTTTTTCTCAAAAACTTTTGGGTGCTCTGGGGCGTCCATGGGCTATAAGGCAAAAAATCAAGGGAAACTTACATAAATATACTATAATAAAAAAATATTTACCATTTATAGTAATAATATTTTTTTTCACCTGACCACTTTTAATTCATTTATAATACAAGTTTAATACAAAGATAAATTTATTATTCAAATATAATACAAGTTTTAATGATGGATAATACATTTATCACACATTTTAATACACTTATTATACAATGTGACAATTTTTTACCAAACAAACATAATATATTTCAAGAATAATTATAATTCAAATATATTGCATACATAATTCACTTTTAATACATATTACAGATTTATCACAATATTGCTATAAATGGTAATAAAAAAAAAGTATCGCTAAAATCAGTAATTATTTTTAAAAATGTATTTATTCATGTAATTTTTCCAAAAATCAAGGAATATGGGTAAATCATAAAAAAGGACCTGTAAATGCAAAAATAGGCGTGAAAAATGGTGGAAGTGTATGTGGTGTTTTCCAATTCATTATGGAGGTTGTAATAAAGTTTTTTGAGATAGTAAATTTTGTTGCTTCAGGGCGCCATAACCATGGGCTATGGCAAATAAAAAAACGCGGAATTCCTAAAAAGGGTCTATAAATAAGTAAATGAACGTTAAATAAATAATGTGAGAATAATGGTGGTTCTCCAACTCATTAAGGAGGTCCTTATAAAGTTTTTTGAGAATTTTTTTGGGTGCTTCGGAGCGCCAGATCCGTGGGCTATAACACACGAATATTGAGAAATTTGGATAATTCATAAAAATAGTTTATAAATGAAGAGTTTGGCATGACAAAAAAGGTGTGTCTATACGTGGTGGTTCCCTAACACATTATGGAGGTTCTCATAAAGATTTTTGAGTAAAATATTTTGGGTGCTCTAGAGGGCCAGATCTATGGGTTATAACACAAAAAAAATTAAGGAATTCGGGTAATATCTAAAAAAGGCATGTAAATGTGGATATGAGAGTTGAATAAACGTGGTGCTTCCCCGACTCATTACGGAGGTCCTCATAAAGTTTTGTGAGAAATTTTTTTGGGTACTCTAGGATGCCAGATCCATGGACCATAACACATGAAAAATCCAAGATTTTGGGTAATTCCTAAAAAGGGGTCCATTAGTGCAGAAATGAGCATGAAAAAATGGTGTGAGTATTAGTGGTTCCCCAACTCATTACAAAGGTCCTCGTAGAGTTTTTTAAGAATTTATTTTTGGTGCTCTGGGGTGCTAGATTCCTAAAACTAGCTTGTAAATACGGAAATGGGTGTTAAAAATGTGTGAGTATATGTGGTGATTCCCCAACTCACTACGCAGGTTTTCTAAAGTGTTTTGAGAAAAAACAAATTGGATGTTTTGGGGCGCCTGATCTATGGGCTATAACACACAAAAAATTGCGAATTTTTGTAATTTCTAAAATAAGCCAGTAAATGTGGAAATGAGACTTAAAAATGGTGTGAGTATACGTGGTGGTTACCCAACTCATTGCGACGTCCGCATAAAGGTTTTTGAGAAATAAATTGGGTTCTCTGGGCACCAGATCAATGGGCTATAACATACAAAAAATTGAGAAATTTGGGTAATTCCCGAAAAGGGCATATAAATGCAAAGTTGGAGTGAAAATGGTGCGAGTATACGTAGTGGTTCCTCATATCATTACGGAGGTTCTCATACAACTTTTTGAATTTTTTTTGCGTGCTTCGTGACGCCATATCTATGGGCTATCACACACTGAAAATCATGGAATTTGGGTAATTTCTAGAAAAAGGTCTATAAATGCGGAAATGGGCGTGATAAAAATTGTGTGAATATACGTGGTGGTTCTCCACTCATTACAGAGGAACTCATAAAGTTTTTTTCAGAAATTTTATGGGTGTTCTGAGGCACCAGATCCATGGGCCATAATACTCGAAAAATTAAAAAAATTGGGTAATTCCTAAAAAGTGGCCTGTAAATGCGAGAATGGGTATGAAAAAAAAAATGATTTGAGCATACGTGATGGTTCTCCAACTCATACGAAGGTCTTCATAAAGTTTTTTAAGAAAAAAAACTTTTGGTGTGTAACATTTCAGAAAACTAGTAGATTAAACTAGAGACTAACGCAAGGATTATAGTCGTAAGTAACTCTTGGTACTTAATATAAATGTTTTGGGTTAATATGTCAAGGTACGATCCCCAAAGGACCAACCATGGGTCCTTGAGAAGGACCCTTTCAAAGGGTGAAAAATGTACCTGGGCAGTCACCCACGATGGGGAACCACGACCATTAGGTGGACCCACGCCTCGGGGGTCATGGACATTGTTCAAGCTCCCTGAAAATATGCTACAGAACCCAACTCACGGACCTGGATGCCACGTGAGTCAACTCACAGACCATGGGTGGTCACTAAAACTACCATTTGACAGTTGACCTTAGGGGTCTTTTGTGGTTTTCTTTTTAATTAATTGTTAAGTGGTGTCATTTTATCCTATTTTTAAACAACTATATAAGTATTTTAAACACCTAAACTAACTGATATTGGCCATAATCTCTAAATCCCAAAATAAAAAACAAACACTCCAAAATATTCTCTCTAGAATTAACTCGAAGAAAAAAAGAAGAAAGGTGAAGCTAGGGTTGAAGGATCCATCTTTTCTACTCAATTTTGTAGGAATTATTCAATAAGGTGTGGTAATCCTTCATCCATGGAGGCCCTCCATACTCAATTTCAAATATAGTAATTTCCCCAAAAACCTAAGGTTTGACTTCAATCTCATGGATTCCTTTCAAATTTGTTTCTATTGATTGGATTATGTTTAATTAAGGATATATTGATGCTTTTATATAATTTTAAGTTGAATTCGTGAAGAATCCATAAATTCCTCTATTTTCTCAAATTGGATCTAAAAGTGTGGATGAATTGTATAAAGTAGAGTTGTATTCAATTATGCTTATAGTACTAATAGTAATTGAATCATGTTATCATCTATGTCTAATGTAGTAATTCTATATATGTTGATTGAATGTGACCTATGGTCCTTGAATGTCAAAGCATGAGAATTATGTATGTTTATAAGGCTTATGCATTTGATCACTTTGAGAGTAAAGTGAATATGATTATGATCTAATTGTTGTGTTGATTGTATGATTGTCCTCATGTACACACTATGTATGAATATGATATGATGTGAAAGGTTTGTCACATGTAGTGATTCTAAGGTTGGAAGACTAGTATCACTTATTGAATGTATGAGCTTTAGTATGAGTTATGGTGGATTGAGTGATAAGATATTCTTCCATAATTATATGGACTTATGAAGACTTAATATGAACTCCATGGGAATTAATGCTTATCACCGAGTGGATACGAATATGAGATGAAACATTATACACTAGTTGAGTTTGGTTTTCCAAATGGGTTCCTTTCTACCATAGTTTAGTACGGGTTCCCAAAGTATGTATCTCATGAGATAGGAACCTTATACTTAGTTGAGTCCGGATTTCTAGAAGCAATCTCCTTATCCTATAAACCATGTGCCCATATAGGTATTTATATAGTGGATCAACCTAAGCTAAGAGTATGGTGCTACCTTAGGCAAGTAGGACAACCCCTTCTCGTGTGGGGTAGACACCAGATTCCATTGTAAGATCAAATGGTGTATGTCGGTTAAGGCTAATCTCCCACTATGATAATATGAACAAGAATATGAGTTTAGTCAAGAAACTTTCCTTAGTGTGGGTAGGATTATGGGGTCTTATTCATGTATTGCACAAGTATGCTTTAAGGGTATTTATGGTATGTCTCCATTATGATATGATGATCTTTATGTTGAATATGCTTATGACATATGCTTTTACACTAATATTCATGATGAATTTTAAACTTGGTGAAGTGCATGTTTTTCAGTAAAATGTCCTTTTTGGCCTGTTTTCAAGGTTTTATGCATGGCTATCATACTTAGTGCATTTTTGTACTATCTTATATTTCTTCTACATTTTTCTAAAAAGTGTAGGTTCCGGTGTTTGAGGTGATCTTACATTGATTGAAGCTTGGATTCGAATACATTCCTTGCTTGTGGGGAGTCTTCATAGATTGTAGGACGAGTGATATCTTGTAGTTTTCTTCTTGCATTGTACTAGACTTTTAAATTTTTATTTTAAGGGTTGTGACCCTATTTAACACCTTGATTGTAATAGATGGCTAATTGAGACAAGTCTAGTCTTCCGTTGTGCTTTTATGAAACTTTTGAACTTAAATACCTTATTACACTTATTGTTCTAATGATTTATGTTATGATATGCTAAGTGACTTACATGTGCCTTTAGGGGTATTATGTGCCTTGTTACGTCAAGGGGGTACCCTTGGGTTGTGACAAACTTGGTAATTAGAGCACAAGGTTTCGAATGATTTAAGATGATGCATCATAAGCCACGTCTAGTGGAGTTTTGTTCATGAGTTTGAAACGCGCCACATTTGTGAATGAGACACTATAAGATGTTAGGGAATTTTACTTTTTTCATTTCTCTTTAAGTCGTGCCTTAGATATTAAATGTATAAAAGTCCCTCTCCTAATTCTTCTCTTGTGTCTTTACGAAATGAATACAAGAAGGGATAATGCTAGAAGGGTAAAAGAGGATAATGTGAATCAAGGAGTTCATCAAGGTAATAAAACTCCTCAAGCTAACAAATATCCAACTGTTCTTCACTATGTCAAATGAGGAGGTTAGGTCGGCTTTTTAAATGTTGGCCCAAGCTATGAAGAATCCAGTTCGCGCTTTGACTACTCAAGTCCAAACAAGGATTTTGGGATTCATGTGAATCCTAATATAAATTCCAAAGCTTCTAGATTGTGGCACTTTGCAAGAATGAACCCTCCCGTGTTCCTTGGTTCCAAAGTGGGAGAGGATCCTCAAAAATATGGCTCAAGTATGGTATACTAAATTGAAGAACAATAGGCCGATGCAAGCGGGTCCAATTGAGTGGAAAGTGTTCAAATTGGCGTTCCTTATTGACTCTGTCCTCGAGAGTTGAGGGAAGCTATGCTAGAAGAATTTGTTAACCTCCGTTAAGGAGGTATGAATGTTCAAGAAATTCTCTAAAGTTTACCCAATTTTCCAAGTAAGTTCTAGCTTTGGTGGCAGAGTCAAGGTATATGATAAGTAGGTATTTGACGGGTGTGTCTAGATTTGTGAGAAAAGAATGACATTCAACAATGCTTCAAGATAATATGGATATATCACGTCTCATAGTGTATGCTTAACAAATTGAGGAAGAGAAACCCCAAAACAAGAATAGGGAGGTGAAATGAGCTAGTCTGGTGATTGGAATTTCTCTAATTTTAGGTCCTATGGACTAGGTCGAACAAGGTTCAAACCAAGGTTATCCAACAAAGGCTCCTCTAGTGCTCCCCCAAGGGTCAACAATGATAGAGTGTCTAACCCTAAACCTCAAGGAGGTAATAGTAGTAGTTATTGTTAGGCTTGTGCAAAATGTGGTAGAAAACATGATGGCAAGTACTTTGTTGTCTTGCATGGGTGCTATGGTTGTGGGAATACTGGCCACAAGATGAAAGATTGTCCTATTCTCAAGGTTAAGGGAAGGGAAGATATGCAATCTCCTCTAAATGGTTCCAACTCCAATGCTCAAAAGCAAAATAGCTTTTATGCTTTTCAATCCCTAAGTGACCAAGTGAGCTCCCCGGATGTGATGACCGGTTTGTTAAAGTATTTTCTATTGATGTATATGCATGGTTAGACCCTAGTGCCACTTTGTCCTTTGTTACACCATTTTTGACCATGGAGTTTGAAATATTCCCCGAAGTGTTAGTAGAACCTTTTTGGATCTCTACCCTAGTAGGTGACTCAGTGGTGGAAAAAAGAGTCTATAGAATTTGTCCCATTTCTTTTTCCCATATATTAACCTTGGAGGATTTGGTAGAGTTAGACATGTTAGATTTTGATGTGATTTCGAGTATGGATCGGTTGCATGCATGTTATGCCTCTATGGATTGTAGGACCCGGGCGGTCAAATTCCAATTCCAAATGAGCCTATTCTAGAGTGGAAGGGGGGAAACTATATACCTAAAGGTTAATTTATTTCTTATATTAAAGCTAGGAAAATGATCTCCAAAGGGTGTTTTTACCATCTTATTAGGGTGATGGATATTGAGTTCGAAACCCGTACTCTAGAGTCGGTTCAGGTAGTGAATGAGTTTATGGAAGCTTTTTTCGATGACTTGCCCGATATTCCTCCTGAGCGGGAAATAGATTTTGGCATTGATCTTCCATCATCTACGCAACCTATCTCCATTCCTCCTTATAAATGGTTCGGCAGAGTTGAAAGAGTTGAAGGAGCAATTAAAGGATCTGTTAGATAAAGGTTTTATTCGTTCGAGTATCTCTCCGTGGGGTGCTTCGGTGTTGTTTGTTAGAAATAAGGATGTATCTCTTATAATTTGCATTGATTATCGTCAATTGAACTTAGTGACCATTAAGAATAAACATCCTCTTCCAGGAATTGATGACTTGTTTGATCAACTTCAAGAAGCTAGCTATTTCTCCAAAATTTATCTTCGTTTGGATTATCACCAACTAGGGGTGAGAGGGGTTTATGTTCCCAAGACGACCTTTAGGACCCAGTATGGTAACTATAAATTTGTGGTTATGTCATTTGGGTTAGAAATGCCCCGAAGACATTTATGGATTTGATCAATAGGGTGTTTACGCAATACCTTGATATGTTTGTGATTATGTTTATCGATGATATCTTGATCTATTCGAGGAATGAGGATAAACATATAGACAATTTGAGAATTGTGTTGCAAGTTCTTAAGGACGAACAACTCCTAGCAAAGTTTAGCAAGTGTGAATTTTTGTTGAGGTCTGTAGCTTTTCTTGGTCATATTGTGTCAAGCAAGTGTATTGAGGTAGATAATAAGAAGATAGATGCGGTCTAGATTTGGCCCTAGACCTCTAACTGCTTCCGACATTAGAAGCTTTTTGGGTTTGGCCAGTTATTATAGGAGGGTTTTTGAGGGGGTTTCCTCCATTGCTTCTTTGTTTACAACTCTGACTCAAAAAAAGGCTAAGTTTGAGTGGTCGGATGCTTGTGAGAAAAGCTTTCAAGAGTTGAAAGGTAGACTTACTTCCACTCCAGTATTGACCTTACCGGAGGGTACAAATGGTTTAGTTGTATATTGTGACACCTTTAGAGTTGGGTTGGGATGTTTCCTCTTGCAAAATGGTAAAGTGATTGCCTATGCTTCAAGGCAACTCAAAGTATATGAGAAGAATTATACGACCCATGATATTGAATTAGCAGCGGTAGTATTTTATTGTTCAACCTCCACACACATAAAAAACTAACAAGTATGACCATTTTAAATTGCACTTTTATAATATGAAATTTGTTGAATAGAAGCTTAAAGACATTGTTTCATGTCGTCATAGTTTTTATATTTCAAATGTTAAAGATATTGCTCCATCTTAATTGAAATCAAGCGCTTTGATATCTTTAAATGCTTTCTCTCATTTCTCGTACATTTCTTATTTTGAGTGATTTGTGAGCCTTTTGTGTGTGTTTTCAAAGTATGAGGAGTGCATTTTCTTGGATTTCTTGTCAAACCAACCCCATTTCCTTGATTTTCCCTACTTATGGTCCTACTTAGGTTGATTTTCAAATTTTGTTGACATATTTGAGCTTTAAATTCTAATTTAGGTATGGGATTAAAGGTATTAAGTGTTATTGTCTGATATATTTTGATGGGTAGCATCATATTGTGCGATTTGAAATATACACATGAGATACTTGAATGGGTTTTGTAAAATTCAAAGCTTGATTGTCTTGGTTGAAATTTGAAATTGAACTGATAAATATGAAGGGTATGAGTCTAATTTGATGTGGGTGAAGTATGATTAGCCCAATATTGACTCAATTGAATGATTTCTCCCAAAGATAGGCAGTGTCACTACTTTCTTAAGGGAAAATCATCAATTCATGCAATACTTAGTAATATCTGAAAAAATTTGAGTACATATGAGTAGATAAGCGTATAGGTAGGTTGTAATGATAGGAGAAACTCATAGTTGTTGTATATATTGGGTTAGCGGTAAAAGTTAGGTACTGGGCTGAGCACTTCCTTTTCAATGGCCTTGTCTTGGATCGCCAAGGAGGTTAGGTGAAACATCAATAAGACTAGTTCACCTTCTTAAGCATAGATATGAACTTTGATATAATCCCATTTGTCGAGCTTGTCTTAATCTTTCGAATCTTTTGGCGAATCACTGAGTGAAAGTGGATTTCACCTTTGATGCCTCCATCTATTCAATTTACTTTGTAATTTTTGACTGTCACGCCCGGAGCCTACACCCTGGACGTGGTCGGCACCCAAGGACCATTGATAGACTTAAGCGAACCCTTGACCTGTCTTACTTAACTCAGCGGAAGAATATGCTAAACTCAGATAAGAATTAAAGGAATTCTCATAAGATAACTTAATAACTTGTCTTTGCAAAATTGACACTTAAGTCTCAATAATGTAACATATAAAGTATAAGGTAAAGGAGACTCCAAAACTAAACTACTACTTTGTCTATGAAGCCTCTAAAATGACTAAGATGGATGTTGGGACAAACCCCATCCTAATGACTAAGGTAGAAAAAGCAAATAAAGGGATGTCCTCCGGAATGCAAGGAAGATCACCACTGACTATGGAGTGCTCAAATAGATCAACGGTATGATGCGTGCTTGTCCTGGTTACCTATGTCTGCATCATAAAACGATGCAGGCCAACTGGCATCAATACATTGAATGTGCAAGTATGCGAGATGGAATGCTAAACACATCTATAAAGCTTGAAATGGATTAAGGATGAACTTACCTTGGCTCTGCTTGACTCAGAAGATAACAACTCAATATAAAGCAATTAAGACATATGCAACATATATAAAACTGGTAAAAAAGTGTAAACACTTAGTTCATTAAAGATAAAACAATAATAAACTCAATTTTACTTATGTATGAAAGTAATATAATTTCTATTGGGTTTCTCTAACTGACAACCACAACTATGAGCCTAAGTGGTGATACATCGTCTCGTCCACGCTGCCAGAAATTTCCTATACTTTGACGTCGCATAGAACATCCTCAACCTTGTGGATCTATTGGATAAACATACGTGATCATCTAAAAGTATGACACACCAATACCCATGATGGCTACATGGTTTGCATGGGGACTTGAGTTATCTGAACTCTCATCCCCACATCGGTGCTCAATACTACTCCCAAATGTACTTTAGCTCATGCTTTTAAAATAACCTTTTTCCTCTGAGTTGATATAATTTGCTCAACTCTTTTATATTAAGAAAGCTCCTCTTGGAATCAGTGTTCCCCTTTTTATTCAAAAACTCTTTTGGAACTCTTAGTTTCCTGTTGACTTAAATGTAAAAGCATTTATAAAATTCCGAGGGAATACTTAGTTCCCTTCTACCTTTTGAGAAATGATCTCAACCTTTACTCTTTTCCTTAACTCTAACTTGAGTCATAAAACGAAATTTAAAACGTTTAAATAAGACTCTAAGAACTTTGAAAATCTTTACTTTAACTCACTTCATAGCTTTGGACTTGACTTCTTAACTTTCTTAACCTTTATTCTAAGTTACCTTGAATTGGATTATGGATTAAAGGATCATGATTTCATGATTTTTAGATGTACTTTAGAGTGTTGGAATCAACTACGAATGATAGGTACATAACTTAGCGAGTAGTACGAAAAGATAGGGAAAGAATGGGGTATCCAGGGGGCCTTGGCGCTCTGAGAGGTGCGGGACACCAGAGCCTGATCGACAAAGGTTTTCCTGAGGGGCTCTAGCTGATGCGGTGTACCAGGCCCTGTCAGACAAAGGTTGCGATGAGGGTCTCTGGCAGACGCGGCGCCCTAGGGCTTGTCATACGCGATTTTTAACTTTTCTTCTCTAATTTTCAATTCTAACTCTTGTAAACGCCCATGGATCCCACCCCAAACACTTAGGATCTCTAAATACTTCATTACCCAATAGATTAGACCCAAAAGCTGTCCGCAAAACATGAATCAAATCTACTAAAGATGAACTACAATTCAACAAACAAGAACTTCACAATTTTTCGTCAAGAACTTCCATGTTCATCATTCACAAACTCTAACTTGCTGAATTGAAACAAATTGGGTGTGGGTGAAACAAACCAACACTGAATGATCTCACATATCTAAATAGGGATCACCCCCGACGAAATCCACGGAACGGTCTTAGCGTTTCTTTGACAATTCTTGATCGTCCTCTTCTTTTCTCTTTTCTCCCAAGCCCTAAGTGTTATTAATTTTTTAAAAACTGATTTGGGACTTGTTATTTACCCCTAAATAACCCTTTAAACGAATTAGGCAATACTAGGGTGAAAAGACAACTTTGCCCTTACTAAATTCGGGATTGGACTTTCCTCAGTCCAACAACCCAACTTCCGAAAGACATATCTCCCTCATACGACATCGTATTTGTGAAAACTCAGCGGCGTTTGAAATATCTTCCCAAGGGCTTTCTAACCATATAAAGAACTCATCTAAACTTCTTCTGAGCTAGGAGTTATTGCCATTTGAAAATGACCAAAACTCACTTTTGAAACCTAGAAATTTCAAGATTTCCCCACATATCTTAAACATTGATTTTTCTTGGTTTCTTACCTTATATTAGTTATATCAAGTTACAAGATGTTACAATGTATCCCCCTTGGGAACATTCTCCTCAAATCAGAATTCTTTCACTAAGCTAAGTGTAGTAACATTATTTCAGCACTCAACAAAAAAAAGCAAGTAATAACAAGCTTACACATAGCTTTATAAGGTGCTAAGAAGAGAGTTTAGTACCTTGATCTGCATTCTCTGCAGAATCAAAGAGATGTGGATATCTGTTTTTCATATCGTCCTCAGCTTCCCAAGTCTCTTCTTCAACGAATTGGTTCCTCCATAGGACCTTGGCTGAAGCAACTTCCTTTGTCCTCAACTTGCGAACTTGACGATCTAAAATTTGAACAAGAACCTCTTCATAGGATATGTTATCTTTAATCCCAACATTCTCTGTTGTTACAATCAATGAAGGATCACCCAAGAACTTCTTAAACATAGAAACATGTAATGCCGGATAAACCGTTGCTAACTCTTGGGATAGCTCCAACTCATAATCCACACTGCCACTCTCTTGAAGATTCAGTAAGACCAATATACCGGGGACTTAGTTTCCCCTTCTTACCAAACCTCATAACACCCTTCATGGGTGAAACCTTAAGATACACCCAATCATCCACCTCAAACTCTAATGGCCTTCTCCTAACATCTGTGTAGAACTTTTGGCGACTTTGAGCCGTCTTCAATCTTTCTTGAATCACTTTCACCTTCTCCATAGCTTGGTGAACTGGATCTGGTCCTATCAACCCTACTTCATCAACTTCAAACCACCCAATAGGAGATCTGCATCTTCTTCTATAAGCTTTATATGGAGCCATTTGGATGCTCGAATGATAAGTATTATTGTAAGTGAACTCAATGAGAGGTATGTGATAATCCCAATTCCCCTTGAAGTCGATCACACAAGCTCTCAACATGTCTTCTAAGGTCTAGATAGTACGCTCCGCTTGTTCATCTGTCTGAGGATGAAAAGCAGTGCTCAAGTTCACCTTCAACCCCAAACCTTTCTGGGAAGGTTTCCAAAATTGTGCAGTAAATTGTGCACCTATATCTGAAATAATGGAGACCAAAACTCTATAAAGTATCACCACTTCTTGAAGGTACAAATTGTCATAATTCTCTTCCGAATAGGTATTATTTACCAGCAAGAAATGGGCTCATTTTGTCATTGTATCGACAATCACCGAAATAGAATCATGTTATCTTTGAGATCCTGGAAAGCCTGTTATGAACTCCATATTAATCATCTCCCACTTCAGTTCCGGAAGTTCTATGTTCTGAGTTAAACCTCCAGGACTTTGGTGCTCCATCTTCACTTGCTGACAATTTGAACACTTGGCAACAAACTCAATAATATCTTTCTTCATGCCTTGCCACCAATATACCTCTCTCAAATCGCGGTACATCTTGGTGGAACCTGGATTAATGGAATATCTGGAGTTATGAGCCTCCTCCAAGATCCTCTCTTGGAGTCCATCCACCTTAGGTACACATAATCTGCCCTGGTACTTCAGCACACAATCTCCCCCTTGTTCAAAAGTTAATACTCTTTGATTATGGACACTTGCCTTCAAATCAAGAAAAATAGGGTCTTGGTCTTGCTTCTGTTTCACCTATGACACTAATGATCATTCAACCCCATTACTCACCACTATGCCTCCTTTTGTGGAATCCATAAGTTTGACTCCCAGACGTGCAAGTCTATGCACATCCTTAGCTAACTCTCTTCCCTTCTTCGACATGGGAAGTACTTCCCATGGACAACTTGCTTAAGACACCAGCAACCATATTAGCCTTACCTAGGTGGTAAAGAATACTCATGTCATAATCCTTGAGTAATTCCAACCACCTTCTCTGTATGAGGTTGATCTCTTTCTGGGTGAACACGTATTGGAGGATCTTGTGATCAGTGAATATATCAACATGAACACCATACAAGTAGCGTCTCCATATCATAAAATCAAACACTGCTGCAACCAATTCTAATTTATGAGTTGGATAATTCTTCTCATGAACCTTATCCTGTCTAGAGGCATAAGCTATAACCTTGTCATTATACATTAACACACAGCCCAAGTCAACTCTTGATGAATCACAATACACCACAAAACCTTGGGTACCCTGTGTTAAGATCAAGACCGAAGCGGTGGTCAATCTCTTTTTCAACTCCTAAAAGCTTTTCTCACAAGTTTCAGACCATTGAAACTTGACTGTCTTCTGAGTTAGCTTGGTCAAAGGAGAAGACATAGATAAGAATCCTTCAACAAATATCCTATAATAGTCAACCAAGCCCAAGAAACTCCTTATATGCGTTAGAGATATGGGTCTAGGCCAACTCTAAACTGCTTTAATCTTCTGAGTGTCAACTTTAATCCCTTCACTAGAAACAATGCGGCCTAAGAATGACACATAATTAAGCCAAAACTCGCACTTGGAGAACTTGGCATATAGTTTCTTATCCTTCAAGGTCTGAAGAACAATCCTTAGGTGACTAGCATGATCTCCTTCACTCCTTGAATAAATCAGTATGTCATTAATGAAGACGATAACAAAAAGATCTAAATAATGTATGAAAACTTTCTTCATAAGATCCATGAATGTTGCAGGTGCATTTGAAAAACCAAAAGACATAACCAAAAATTCATAATGCCTATATCTCGTTCTGAAAGTTGTCTTTGAAATATCACATTCTCTAACTTTCAACTGATGATAGCTTGATCTGGGGTCAATCTTAGAAAAACAAGAAGTACCCTGAAGTTGATCAAAAAGATCATCTATCCTTGGGAGAGGATATTTATTCTTGATGGTCACCTTATTCAATTGGCGGTAGTCTATACACATCCTAATGGAACCATCTTTCTTCCTCACAAATAAGATCGGAGCGCCCCAAGGTGAGACACTTGGTCGAATGAAGCCTTTATCTAACAAATCTTTCAATTGTTCCTTTAGCTCTTTTAACTCTGCTAGTGCCATTATGTATGTCTGAATAGAGATAGGACGAGTACCTGGGATGATGTCTATGACGAAGTCTATCTCTCTTTGGGGGGGGGGGAGTGGCTCCGGGTAGACCATCAGGAAAGACTTATGGAAACAACTATAGGATCTGACTGAAGGGAAGGTACCTCAACACTTGAGTTATTAACTCGGACTAAGTGATAGATACAACACTTTGAGACTAACTTCCTCGCCTTAAGGTACGAAATGAAATGACCCTTAGGCACTGCTGATGTTTTAGCCCACTCTATGACTAACTCATTTGGAATTTGAAACTCAACAACTTGAGTTCTGCAATCTATTGATGCATAACAGGCATAGAGCCAGTCCATACCTAGAATGACATCAAAATCTACCATGTCCAATTCTACTAGATCAGTCATGGTGTTCTTGTGATTAATGGAAACATGACAATAATGATAGACTCTTTCCGCTAGAATAGACTCCCCAACATGTGTAGAAAAACAAAAGGGTTCACAAAGCTTTTCAGGAAGAATTTCAAATTGATTTACAACATAAGAAGTTACAATGGATAAACTTGCTCCTGGGTCTAAAAATGCATAAACATAAAAAGTAAATACTTTGATCATACTCGTAACAACATCTGGAGAGTTCTCTTGCTCTTGGCGGCTAGTGATTGCATAAAGATGGTTTGCCCCTCCACCGATACCAGAAGTGGCTCCCCTAGGTGCAGCCCTGTCTGGTGGAGCAACTATTAAAGATTGAGCTCTATTGCCCGATTTCAACCACCTTGCTTATTCTTGGAGCACTCTCTCATGAAGTGACTGTCACGACTGGAATCTAGACCCCAGACGAGACCGGCGTCGTTGACCTCTCAGAGGTCACAGACAAGCCTACTTACGTCATTCTTACTTCATCTAAGTTAATTTTAGCGGAAAATTTGAAACTTTTTGTTTATTAACATACTTACTAAACCTTCTCATTAATACATAATTGTTCACCATCAACCATCTAATATCAATATCATCAAATGAAAGAAATAGTCTAATATAGTAATAAAGATGTACTTGCCAAAATGGCACCGATACAATGTCTGAATAAAACAGGGAAACAACGCTAGTGGAACATGCTCCACTAGCTCAACTTTAAAACTAAGCTAGAATATAAATGGCAGTATCCTCAAAAGCATGAGGGCCTACCAAGTCCGGATAAATGCTCGACGTCCGGATAGCTTCAGCGTCAACCTGTAGCTCTAGCGTGCACCTGTGCCTGCACCTAAAATTTTAGAGTTGTATAGGGTTAGTACACACTTGTACTAAGTATGGGTATATGCAATCACACACCAAGGACATGCATGAGAAAGGATAGCTCTTTCCTAACAACATTATTATAGAAAGTCAAGTCAGTGGACTTGCCAAATTGAGATTAGGAAAGTTAGTGAACCTTCCAAATTTGGATTAGGAAAGTCAGTGAGCTTTCCAAATTTGGATTAGGAAAGTCAATGAGCTTTCCAAATTTGGATTAGGAAAGTCATGCCATGAGAGTAACACGCATCATCATAATTATCATATTGCACACAGCACATAACATCTTATACATAACACATATCATATAGCATACAACACATAACATCTTTTATAACATTCATTCATATGCCATGAGACCTTGCAATCATGGACTTGACATTAAGACTTTCCAAAATAAGGGCTCAACATATGGGACCTCAACTAGGGAGTCTTCATTAGCAAACACCTAGTCTGCTTCATTCATTCATACGTAATTCATTTCATTTCGTTCATAGGCCAGTGTAAACACCAGCTATACCTAGGGTGTAGTTTAAGACTTTCATCGGGTTTGCTGTGCAGTGATCAAGAATAACCTAGTGTTATTACCTGAGTCTAGCTCACCTCTTGATTATCCTATCCTAACACCTTCGGTATCATTCATTCATTATGTGCTTCATTTGAGTCTGGCCTCATTCATTCATTGGGAACTTTAACTTTAACCGACATAGATCATGTGAGCATTATGAAATCCAGTGTCTCCCTACACCAAAAAGAGGTGGAATCACCGGCCAAGGTGACCCAAAACATGCTAGCATACATGGGAATCTAAACCCGCCAGATCCCTATATTGGTAGTATAGGTTCGAAGACCTGGAGATATAAGGAGACCCATACCCGACAAGCCGGACAGTCTCATCTCATGAGAGTTACGTGAACCTCCGCCCTCCCAAAAGAAGGCATAACCGCTCATAACTAGTCTATCGGTGCTCAGTATAAAGTTCCATTACATTCAACTCATACGTCATGGAAGCTGGCTTCTAGTATGAGGACATAGCCTAATAGATGATTTCTCATCTCATCATTAGTATTAAGTGTGTTAATCTCAATACTTTCATTAGAGTGTTCATAGATACTGGTCTCTTCATTAACTTTACACTCTCATAGGTGAGTACATTTTGGTAATATTTACTTAGGCTCATCTGAGATTATTCTCATATTTTACATTAGCCTCATATCATGTTGTCACCACATTCATTAACATTAGCACATTTGCTCTTCATAATTACTCACCCCAATTTACGTGAATGTTCATTTCATCATATGCCAATATACTTGGCCATTTGTGTGTTTCACACTCTTACTTCACCCTTCTAGGGTTTCATCATTTCATTACATAATAATCATTTCATTACATACCTCTTGGGTTCATTTCTTTTAAACATATGCTAGACTTATGAGTCTATACACACAAGCCATGAGGCTTCATTCATAGTTCGTTAAGTGACTCATACATTCCTAAGATTATGTAGTACAAGACTTATGTATCTTGTATATGTGCCAAGATCTTGATTTCGATCTAAGTAGGTGGCATTATTCTTGAACATTTAATTCACGTATGACTTATGTATCAATACGGAAATTTGGGCAAGGAAACTTAAATTCGAATCACTTGGACTACATTTACATTTTTCATTGATTTTATTTTTAATCTTCATGTCATTGGGACTCTAGATCGAACCCCAACATCAACATTCTATCTTTAGTTTTCTCCTTGGTTTTCCTCTTAATTTGGCCGAAGGGTTGTGGGTTCGAACCCCCACAACCCCTTTTTATTTTTCATTATCATCTTGTTGTTCCATTTCGCCTAGACCAAGAGGTTGTGGGATCAAACCCCCACAGCCTCTTTTATTTTTATTCTTTATATTCGCTGGGAATTGGGAGGTTGTGGGTTCGAACCCCCACAACCTCCTTATTTTAATTTAAATTCGCTAGGGGCTGTGAGGTTGTGGGTTCAAACGCCCACAGCCTCCTATTTTTATTATTAATTAAAACTCCCTAAGCTAGGCGTTTGGCAGTGAGGTTGTGGGATCGAGCCCCCACAGCCTCACTTTATTTTCTTATTTATTTCGCTCCTCTTCTTTCCAGCCTTGAGGTCGTGGGTTCAATTCCCACGCCTCACATCTTCTTTTTCTTTTATTTTCTCTTCTCACATTCGCAGCCTGGAGGTCGTGGGTTCGATTTCCACGCCTCCCATTTATTTGTTTAATTTATTATTCTCTTCTTTCTCATCCAGTAACCTGATTTTGATTCCCCCCATCCCCGTTTCTTTTATTTTTTTCGCGAATTACGACTGCCACTCGGGTGAGGTCACGGGTTCGAATCCTGGTGGCCTCACCCCTTTAACATTTACTAAATTTCCAAATTTTTATTCATCAACTTTTAGTCTAAACCAAGTTTCTATATTACTGGAAAATTTAGTCATTTTTCAACTCATATTCATCACACTTTCACTTGATTCATAGGGTGTATTCATATACCATTTTAACACATTCTTTAGGCGCATCTTTCATAGGTTTGTTTGTCTAAAAGAGTGTTATTCAATCAGCCACATTTCATTACAATGAACATCACCTTGTGTACAACTTTTGCACATCTAATACAAAGATTAAAGATGCCATTTCATACCTCCAACAGTGACTAAGTCACTGCCATACGTTGCACACACACATCACTTTTTCACATGATTTCGAACAACATATTCAATATTCACAAAAATTCGAACATGCATACTTAAACATAAACATCACGAAAACACATTTCATCCCTACTTTGTACCAGCAAACATACCCAACCTATGGTTCAATGGGAGCTAGTGACAGGGACATGCAACGGGGAACAACCCTAGTTTTCGGAATGAATATCTTGAATCTTAAGGGGTCTCTTGGGAAAGGGACCAAGAGAGAAGAAACCCATACCTTATTTGATTGTTCAAACGATGAAGTTGCTGCCCAAACCTTTCTCCAAAACCACGTCCAACTCACCTAAAGTCTCACCACCAACTCGACGGAAATCTCCCCTTGCCTTAATGTTTTTTATTAGCTTGCTTTCTTAGACTTTTTTCGTGTTTTTCTTCAAGTGTGAAGACTTCAATATTTGTTCTGTTCTTGAAGTTGCTTTTGGCAGAGAGAAATTATAAAGTTTGAACGTGAGAATGTGATAGACGTGAGAGAGTGAAATGTGTGAAGTTGTTTAGGCTTAGATAATGACTTAGTCAATTTAGGACTCTCCTTAATACTTAAAATCTGATTTAATTAATTATACGTGAAAGGACCATAATGCCCTTACAAAAATCAGATTTTAAACACTAATTAAATTACCAATTTGTTGCTTCCATTGGGGCTCAAACTCGGGTGGAGTGACCTTTGCGAAATGGATCATTTCGGGTCGACCCGACCCTAATTGTTTCTTTAATTAAATTAATAAATTAATTAATTAATTCCTTAGGGTAATTACGATATTACCCTTTGCCTGGAAAAGACCATTTACCCCTGGACCCTCAAAACTTAAAATTTCTTCTTTTTAAGTCCGGTAAAGACTCCTTCGATTACATCTTCGTTTTCGAGAGCCTTACATGGTTGGTTCCAACCTTTCCAAGCTCAACTAACTCCCCAAGTTAGTTGGCTTGTCCGTAGTAAGGGTTCTGAGGTCTGGTTCTACGCGTATCAATCCGTGTGAACCTTGGTCTAATCACAAGCATTCTTGACACCTTAAGCATTTATCTTATTCATTTTTAGGGTTGTTACAGTGACCCTCTTGACCACACATGTAACAACCTGTCTAGCCATCACAAAAATTTCCTGGGTGGTTTCTACCACACTTAGTACATGCAGGATCCCTAATTGCTCCTTGCGCCGTACTACCTTGAGATTGGGTTGGTCTAGACTTGAAGTTGTGTGAATTCTGGCCATTATACTCACCTCTGTTTCAGGGCGCAGGTGCACTAGCAGATGATTGTGCATGCACCTTTGATTTCTGTAACTTTGGTCGACCTGAACCACCCTTTTGTTGACTAGACTCATTTTCAGTCTTCGCCTTCTTGTTTGCATATTCCTATCTGTCCCTCAGCTTCTCCTATTCAACTTGTTGGACATAGACCATAAGCCTGGATATGTCCATTTCACCAATTAACATAGCAACCCTACTTTCCTTACTTGAAGCACGACTCAAACCAGCAACAAACACGCTCATTCTACTCCTCATGTCTTTCACCATCTCCGAAGCATAGTGAGACAGTTGAGTGAACTTCAACTCATACGCATGATCACTCATGGAGTCCTTTTTCAAAGTTAGGAACTCCCATACCCTTGCATCCTTCAATTCTCGAGGAAAGAACCTCCCCAAGAAGGCTTCTACGAAATAAGCCCAACTTGGATATGGTGCACCCTCAGCTCTATCATCCTTCCATTGGTCAAACCAGGTTCTAGCCACAATTTTCAATTGATATGGAGCTAATTCGATCCTCTCAACATCAACTACATGCATTACCTCAAACACCTTCTTCAATTCTTCCACAAAGTTCTTTGGATCCTCAGTATTGCTTGATCCGATGAAGCTAGGAGGATTCATTCTTAGAAACTCACGAACCCTCGAGGTGTCAGACCCTTATTGTCGATCTCCTCTCTATTGCCCGACTTGGTTGGTTACCACTTGACTTAACATCCGGATAGCTTCTCGGAACTTGACATTTGTAACCTCTCTTTGGGTTGCACATCCGGTGCATTAGGAACCTCTTGTTCGTCGACATTTCTTCAGGAAGGTATACCTCTGACTGCTCTTCGTGGAGGCACAATTATATTAAAAATACGCATATGCACGAATTAGAGAGAGACTTTTAGAGATAAACTCTAACGCACAAAAAAGAATATGAAAGAAGTGAAACATTCCTAAATGTTGTAGCCTCCTAATCATAGATGTGGCGCGCTTCACACCGATGACTAAGACTCTACAGACACGGTTTCATAGACTCCCTAGGACTCTTAAACTTTGTGCTTTGATACCAAGCTTGTCACCGCCAGAGCCTACACCCTAGACATGGACAACACCAAACGACCATTGTCGGCATTGAGCAAACCCTTGGCCTGGCTTTACTTAACTCAGCGGAAGAATATGCTAAACTCAGATAAGAATTAAAGGAATTCTCATAAGATAACATAATAACTTGTCTTGGGCAAATTGGCACTTAAGTCTCAATACTGTAACATACGAAGTATAAGATAAATGAGACTCCAAAATTGAACTACTACATTGTCTATGAAGCCTATAATATGACTGAGATAGATGTTGGGACAAACCCCACAACATCCTAATGAACTAAGCTAGAAAAAGAAAATAAAGGGATGTCCTCCGAAATGCATGGAGGCTCACCACTGACTCTCGAGTGCTCAACTGGATCAACGGTGCGCTGTGTGCTAATCCTGGTTACCTGCGTCTCCATCATAATATGATGCAGGCCAACTAGCATCAGTACATTGAATGTATGAGTATGCGAGTTGGAATGCTAAACACATCTATAAAGCTTGAATGGAATAAGGATGAATTTACCTTGTCTCTGCTTGACTCACAAGTGTCACATCCGGAGAGCACCCCCTAGATGTAACCAGCGTCGTCGTCCTCGGATAGGACTAAGACTAGCCCCTTACCTTACATCATTACATTCATAAGTTAAAATGCAGAAAATTTAAAACTTTTCTATATCTATCTTGAGGTTTACACAGACCTCTCACATACACATAATATATTCATATCAAGTATACATAGACCCTTCGTATAACAAGATTACATAGTCTTATACTTTTATTGCACATAGATATATAAGATACTAAACATAATCTAAAAAGGATGTCTCATCTCATAACCATCTAAACAATAGTATATCAATTGGGAATATCCCATACATCAATGTAATAAAGCCACATATAGGCTATAGAATCTTTGATACTCAAATAAAAAGGAGAGAACTAGAAGTCTTATAACTAGAACAACATTCATAAGCTTGATAGTGGCATTGTCCTCGAAAAGTGAGGACCTACCCAACTTGGATGAGTGTGAATTCCAAGTCTTCCTTCAAAGTCGTCTCAAAAGCCCTTGAACGATCGGAACCTAAAATGTTGGGGAAAAGGGAGAAATGGGGTTAGTACACCACTTGTACTAAGTATGAGACCATATGCACACACATCATAAAATCATGCTAGAAAGGGACATTTCATGAAAACATGCTAATTTTGCATTTGAAAAGCCTTATGCACATTTCAAGAACCAATACAAGTCATTAATACATACTCATTGAGTGAAGACCATGTTCATCACAAGACCAACCATACTAAGTCTAGCCAAGTCAGTCATGCATACCAACATACTTGAACATACAATCAAGACAACTCTATCATTGAGTTATAACCTCAAAAAGCATGAATAAGAGTTCATTATAATATAACCAAAGCAAGACAATTACTCATGAACCCTCATTAAGTCCACTAGTGCAATGACTAAGCAAAGCCCCATAACCTTACTCAATTAAGTAAGCCTAACAAGAACCATAACCAATGTCCAACTCCACATACCATAGCATTAGGATTACATAATATCATACTTTAGCAATATAGACCAAGCATATATTCATAAGTGGATTGAACATCATAAGATACCATCAACATGTAAGATCATCATATACATCTCATTTACATTTATAAGCATATACATACATAAGAACATCCTCATAAGACTCCCTTCAAGTCTAACTAGTGCAATGTATAGGTAGAGTCCCATACCCCTACCTAGACTAAGCTAAACCCCTTCAGTCATCTAGTTAGAGTTCATTCATTAATTCATTTTACCTTTTGGGAACATCTTGCCTTAACCGATATAGAGAACATGAGCTAATGTGGAATACGGTGTCGTGGAACCCTACACCGAAAGAAGGCAAACTACTATCCAAGGTAGTACCAAAACATGAACATAGCAACTACGTGGATCCACCAGCTAGTATTCCTATGGGGTCAACATAGTTCAAGAACTAGGAGATATAGTTGGGACCCTCTTTATGCTACATGCATTATAGTCTCCAATATCATGAGTACGTTAGTGATCCTACCTTCCCTATGTGGGAAGGGACACTCCTCACTCTAGTTCACTCGGTGCTAAGCTAGAGTCCCTTTTTGAAATGTCTTTAATACCTTTATTAATCATAATAGCTTAATTTAGGTCATAGGGTATAACCCTTATATAATCATCATCATCATAGCTTAATAAGAATTGCATGAGTATTGTGCTTTCATTACAATTCATACATGTGAGGTTAGCACATTTACATAATCATTCATGATAAGGCACATTGGTAAGTTCTCACCATCCATATAACATTTACATCTTAGCCAACACCTCACAAACCATAGTCAATAAATTTCAATTCAACATCATACCAACCCTATCAATCTTAATATAAGGTATACTTCAACACAACATCATCACATAATCACAAGTAACAATAATTGAAGTAAAGAGTTGAGATCATAAGACTTACACCAATCTTCTTCACAAAACCATCATAAAGGTCTTACCATCAACCATTCTCAATTCAACCCAACAATGGGTGTAATACCATTACTCAATATAAATCAACATGATAATGAAGTCAATTAAATAACTACACAACAATCCATCCTAGTTCATATCTTAAGATTAGAGACTTAGGTAAAATTCATGATCTACTTCACAACCTAGGTCAATTACTCAAAAAATAGCTTTATAGGATTACAATTCATCTCAATCTATTCATAAATTGACATAATAACAACATAGGATAGTAATTCACACCATAACCAAGCTAATTGTATCAATACTACACAATTCAATTCAAGATCACAACCTAGGGTTAAGGAAAATAGGTCATCTTCTACAATTTAGACCAATACATCAAGAAGTAACATAATTGAGTTATAATACATGTTAATATACTCATAATATCCAAAACAAATCATGAACAAAGTAATTCACAAGATCAATTTCGTATTGGGAGAAAACCCACTTGAATTTCATATTTTTGAAATCAATTTAAAGAGATCCCACAGGTGAAAGGAATCACACACCTTGTTGATTGATGAAGTTTGATGGAGAAACTTGACCCTTTAGAATTCCTATAACCCTTGACCTTGGCCTTCTATGGTGTTCTTCTTTGGGAGAGAGAAAGAAGAGAGAAGGAAGAGTAATTTGGTGTTTGGTAGATTATGAGAGCTTAGTTTAGTTTAATTAGGTTAGGGTCTTTATATAGGTCATTAACCATCTTAATTAGACCTCCCTTAACCCCTAAATAATTAACTAACCACCTAATTAATTAATTTAAACAACTTAAAATTGTGCAGCAAAACAGTGTGCTCACAGATGAAAGCACGATCAAACGATGGTCAAGGGACCAACCATTCCATTGGTCCATCATTTTGGTAAGAAACTAATCAAGATGGACCCTTGGAAAAATTAACTAAGTTTCCATCGATGCCCCATTGATTGGACCACGCCTCGTCAGTGGCCTCTATCTGTTGACACTGTCTCTTGACAACTTTTGCCACAAATTGCAAGTGTCCTCCTCAAGGGCCCTTGGGGAGTCGTACCCGGACATTTCGACTATAAACTAACTCTAATGCGTGTTATACACCTTTACACCAAATTCATCATTTTACGACACCTAAAACATGGTCAAATAGGCTAAGGCACACTAGCACCTCATTGAACTAGTTTCCGGACGTCATGGACGTTCTTTGACGTTTTGATTCTACAACTTCCTAAATGACTTATATACACTATTATAGACCTTAAAACAGTGACACAACCTTTAGACACTCATGTTAGGCTCTAGAACACGTCTTAGACTTTCGGAGTGTTAGATTATCCCCCTTTAGGAACATTCGTCCCCGAATGACACTAAAATCTTTTGGAAGGAATAGACTCAAGACTAGCAGCCAACCAACACAATACATTATAACAACATGAGTTACAACATCAATCATGGCATTTTACATATAGCAATTCAAAACTTCAATTACTACACATAAAGCTCAACATCACAATATGAGGAATTTCCTTCTCACAACAACATGAGCTCAACATATCATTAAGGAGTCAATTTGCCAATTCTCAACTTATCAACATACTCAATATAGTTTCATAAAGACTCACCATATCAACATGCACAAAATAACTCAAAACAAGAAGAATTGCAAATTTTCAAGTCTATAGCATACTTCACTGTAATTTCACTGTAACTAGAACATTTTTGCAAAACTTCACCAAAAATCAAAGCAACCTCAAATTTAGTCATTATTTTCATTATTAACAAGAACAACTAACCTTCATTTGGAAAGAGATGAGGATAAGGGGACTTCATTCGGCCTCGGCCTCCTTGTTGCTCCCTCAACTAGGTGGTTTCTCCATAACACTTTTATGGAGGCCACCTCTTTGTTCCTCAACTTCTTCACTTGACAATCAAGGATGTCAACCTGAACCTCCTCATAAGAGAGGTTCTCTTTCACACCAAGACCCTCAATAGGAAGAATAGACTCGGGATCCCCAATACACTACTTAAGCATGGAAACATGGAAAATTGTATGAACCGAACATAGTTCACTAGGGAGTTTCAACTCATAATCAATCTTACCAACCTTTTGCAAGATTCATAGGTACCCACATAACAAGGACTCAACTTCCCTTTCTTGCCAAATCTAACCACCCCTTTCATAGGCGAAATTTTCAAGTACATTTTATCACTTTCTTCAAACTCTAAATCCCTTCTCCTATGATCGGCATAAGACTTTTGCCGACTATAGGCTGTTTGCAACCGGTTCCATATGATATGAATTTTCTCCAAACTCTTATAAATCAAATCGGGACCAAGAAGCGAAGACTCGCCAACCTCAAACAACCTAATAGGATATCTACACCTCGTAATATACAAAGCTTCATAAAGACTCATAGATATGGATGAATGAAAACTATTATTATATGAGAACTCCATGAAAGGCAAATGTTTATCCCGATTTCCCTTAAAGTAAATGATACAAGCTCTAATCATATCCTCAAGAATTTGAATAGTAAGCTCTGCTTGACCATCCGTTTGAGGATGAAAAATAATGCTTAACTTAACTTGAGTACCGAAACCTCTTTGAAATGATCTCCAAAATCTAGATGTAAATTGAGCACCTCTATTCGATATGATGGACAAAGGAAACCCATGAATACTCACTATCTTGTCAATATAGATTCTTGCATAATCTTCTGTCGTATAAGTAGACTTAATGGGAATAAAGTGAGCGGATTTGGTCATTCTATCCACTACCACCCATATAGAGTCATATTGCTTTCGAGTTCGAGGCAAACCTACTACGAAATCCATGTTAACATCTTCCCACTTTCAAGTAGGAATTTAGATTTCTTGTAGTAAACCACTAGGCTTTTGGTGCTCGGCCTTCACTTGAACACTTTGCAACAAACTCCGCCATATCCCTTTTTAGGCCATCCCACCAAAACACTTTTCTAAGGTCATGGTACATCTTTGTAGAACCCGGATGAATAGAATAATGGGCTCCATGAGCTTCCTCAAGGATCCTACTCCTCAAATCATCCACATTAGGCACACACAATCTTCCTTGATACCTAAGAACACCATACCCCCTTGGGAGAATGACTCATTCATCTTACCAAGAACCAATTCTTTCAACTCCATCAATAATGGTTCAAGGTATTGCTTAGACTTCACCTCAACCACCAAAGACGACTCGGAGTTATGATGTACCACCATACCACCATTTGGAGAACTTTCAATTCTAACCCCTAAATTGAGCCAACCTATGAACATCTTTCACTAGGTTTCTCTTGGATTCTTCTACATGGGACACACTTCCTATGGACAAATGACTTTATGCATCCGCTACCATATTAGCTTCGCCGGGGTGATAGAGAACACTCGTATCATAGTCTTTCAACAACTTTAACCATCTCCGTTGCTGGAGATTAAACTCTTTTTGAGTGAATACATATTGGAGACTTTTATGATCCGTATACATATCAACATGAACCCCATAGAGATAATGCCTCCATATTTTCAAGGCAAATACCACGGTCGCTAACTCAAGGTCACGAGTCGAATAATTCATCTCATGAACTTTGAGTTGCCTAGAAGCATAGGTTATAACTTTGCCATGTTGCATAAGAACACACCCCAACCCGACTTGGGATGCATCACAATAAACCACAAAACCCTTAGTACCCTCTGGTAGGGTCAATACTGGAGCAGAAGTAAGCCTATCCTTCAATATTTTGAAGATCTTTTGACATTCCTCCGACCACTCAAATTTCACATTCTTTTGGGTCAAGGTTGTCAAGAGAGAAGCAAGAGACGCAAACCCGTCGCCAAACCTTCTATAATAACCGGCTAGGCCTAAGAAACTCCTAATATCAATAGGAGCCAAGGGCCTAGGCCAATTTTTCACCGCTTCGGTCTTCGTTGGATCAACCTCTACACCCTCATTAGAGATGATATGACCAAGAAACGCTACCGACCTCAACCAAAACTCACATTTGCTATACTTGGCAAACAATTGATGTTCCTTAAGAACTTTTAACACCACTCTCAAATGGTCTATGTGTTCACCCCATTTTTCGAATATACCAAGATGTCGTCAATAAAAACAATGACAAATGAATCTAGGTAACTTCGAAACACCCTATTCATTAAGTCCAT
The DNA here is from genome assembly GCA_016801875.1 of Solanum sitiens. Taxonomy (NCBI): domain Eukaryota; kingdom Viridiplantae; phylum Streptophyta; class Magnoliopsida; order Solanales; family Solanaceae; genus Solanum; species Solanum sitiens. The sequence goes on along the minus strand of JABWTJ010000073.1, from coordinate 215,347 downwards.
AAATTCCACCGAAGTATTAGTGAGACCAAAGGACATTACTAAGAACTCATAGTGACCATATCTTGTTCAAAATGCCATCTTTGGAATATCTTCACCTCTCACCCTAAGTTGGTGATATCCCGATCTCAAGTCAATCTTGGAAAAGTAACTCGCACCTTAGAGTTGATCAAATAAATCATCAATCCGAGGGAGAGGATACTTGTTCTTGATTGTGAATTTTTGAGTTGACGGTAATTGATACACATTCTAAGGTACCCATCCTTATTTTTCACGAACAATACCAGAGCACCCCATGGAGAAATACTAGGCTGAATAAAGCCCTTGTCTAGTAAGTCTTCGAGTTGAGACTTTAACTCTTTTAATTCGGCCGGAGCCATCCGATAAGAAGAAATTGAAATGGGATTTGTATCCGGTAGCAAGTCGATACCAAAATCAATTTCCCGTTAAGGAAGAATACCGAAAAGATCATTAGGAAAGACCTCCAAAAGTTCCCTCACTACGGGGACCGACTCAATGGGAGGAATTTTGGAGTCAAAATCTTGGACTCTTACTATATAGTATAAACACCCTTTAGAGATCATCCTACAAGCTTTCAAACAATAAATGATACGACCTCTAGGAATATAATTTGCCCCCTTCCACTCTAAAACAGGCTCATTTGGAAAGTTAAACTTCACCAACCTTGTTCTACAATCTATTGAAGCAAAACAAGCATGCAAACAATCCACCCAAAATGACATCAAAATAATACATATCAAGTGTTACTAGTTCAACATGAGTAACTCTATTGGCAACATTATAGGAAAATTTCTATACACTCTTTTTGCAACCACCAACTCACCTACCGGGGTAGACACCATAAAGGTTCATTCAAGATATCGGGCAAAATGTCAAACTTTTTAGCTACTAGAGGAGTAACCAGTGACAAGGTAGCACCGAGATCAAGTAAAGCATATACATCAATAGAAAAGACTTTCAACATACTGGCCACCACATCAGGAGAAGTTTCTTTCTCATTTCTAGAGTGGAGAGCATAAAACCAATTCTTCTTCGGAGCATCATTGAAACCACTTGATTAGAAAACCTCTTCTTAAACCTAGGCTTGTCTTGGATATCAAGCCTACCCTTTGAAGAACCACCAAGACCTTGCCTTCTTGGCATCCCTACTCTCCCTCTTAATCCTTGTCTATTCAACTTGTTGAGCATGAACCATAAGATGAGAAATGTTCATATTATCATGTAGCATAGCCGAACGACATTCTTCTTTCAAGTCATCCAACACTCCCGTCACAAAGCGGCTCATTTCATCTCTAGGGTCGGACACCAAATAAGGAACATACTTTGACAATTTAGTAACTTTCAAAGAGTAGTCAAGTACACTCATACCTCCTTGACGAAGGTTGATGAATTCTTCCACTTTGTCTTCCCTCTTCTCTCTAGGAAAGAATCTATCAAGAAAAGCCTTCTTGAAAATCTCCCAAGTCACTGGTCCACCCCTTAAAGGCCAATTGTCTCTCCATTAGACATACCAAGTTTGGGCCACATCTTTGAGTTTGTAAGTGGCTAACTCGTCCTTTTCACTAGTAGTCAACCCCATAGCATAGAGTATCTTGTAGATTTCGTTAATGAACTCTTAGGGGTCATCCTAAACTTTGGACCCGTAAAAAGTAGGGGGATTCATTCTAGTGAAATCTCTCAAACGAGAGGCCATGGTGCCAATATGTTGGTTTCCTCGGGGTACCACCTTCCGATTAGCTTGGGTCGTCATGGTTTGTGCTTGAGTAGTGACGACTTGTGCTTGTGCAGTAATGGCTTTATCCATTTGGAAAAAGGCAGCTCTTATGTCATCATCCATCATAGGTGGAGGATTGATCGAGCTTGGTCATCATTAGCAACTTCTTCAAGAGGAGGGACTTGATTGCCCCTAGAGGAGATACTGCATTGGCAATATCTTTATCAAGTCTTCGAGCGGCTGTTCTTCGAGTATTCATTGCCTAGAATCACAATAAAAGGATTAATGCTAAGGCACATAGAGCCAAGACTCTAGAGGCATGATATTGGATTTCCAAGAAGTGAGAGTTTCCTAAACATCATATAGTTTCCTATTCATAAGTGTGGCGCACTTCACAATTATGAGTAAGAATCTACATAGACGTGGTTGAGTGAGACATCGACTCTAAAGATATTCAAACTCATGCTCTGATGCCAAGTTTGTCACATCCGGGTAGCACCCCCTAGATGTAACCAGCGTCGTCGTCCTTGGAGAGGACTAAGACTAGCCTCTTAGCTTACATCATTACATTCATAGGTTAAAATACGGAAAATTTAAAAATTTTGTATATATATCTTGAGGTTTACATAGACCTCTCACATACGCATAATATATTCATATCGAGTATACATAGACCCTTCGTATAAGAAGATTACATAGTCTTCTACTTTTATTGCACATAGATATATAAGATACTAAACATAGTCTAAAAAGGATGTCTCATCTTATAACGATCTAAACAAGAGTATATCAATTGGGCATATCCCATTCATCAATGTAATAAAGTCACATATAGGCTATATAATCTTTAGTACTCAAATGAAAAGGAAAGAACTAAAAGTCTTATAACTAGAACAATATTCAAAAGCTTTATAGTGGCATTGCCGTCGGAAAGTGAGGAACTACCAAACTTGGATGAGTGAGAATTCCAAGTCTTCCTTCAAAGTCGTCTCAAAAGCCCTTGAACGACCGGAACCTAAAATGTTGGGGGAAAGGGATAAAATAGGGTTAGTACACTACTTGTACTAAGTATGATACCATATGCACACACATCATAAAATCATGCTAGAAAGGGACATTTCATGAAAACATGCTAATTTTGCATTTGAAAAGCCTTACGCACATTTCAAGAACCTATACAAGTCATTAATACATATTCATTGAGTCAAGACCATGATCATCACAAGACCATGTTCATCACAAGACCAACAATACTAAGTCTAGCCAAGTCAATCATGCATACTAACATACTTGAACATATAATCAAGATAACTTTATCATCAAGTTATAACCTCAACAAGCATGAATAAGAGTTCATTACAATATAACCAAAGTAAGACAATTACTCATGAACCCTCATTAAGTCCACTAGTGCAATGACTAAGAAAATCCCCATAACCTAACTCAATCAAGTAAGCCTAACAAGAACCATACCCAATGTCCAACTCCACATACCATATCATTAGGAGTACATAATATCATACTTTAGCAATATAGACGAAACATATATTCATAAGTGAATTCATCATCATAAGATACCATCAACATGTAAGATCATCATATACATATCAATTACATTTATAACCATATACATACAAAAGAACATCCTCCGAAGACTCCCTTCAAGGCTAACTAGTGCAATGTATAGGTAGAGTCCCATACCCCTACCTAGACTAAGCTAAACCCCCTAGATCATCCTAGTTAGAGTTCATTCATTACTTCATTTTAAATTTTGGGAACATCTTGCCTTAACCGACATAGAAAACATGAGATAATGTGGAATCCGGTGTTATAGAACCCTACACCGAAAGAAGGCGGACTACTTGCGAAGGTAGTACCAAAACATGAACGTAGCAACTACGTGGATCCACTTGCTAGTATTCCTATGGGAGCAACATAGTTCAAGAACTAGGAGATATAGTTGGGACCTTCTTTATGCTACATGCATTATAGTCTCCAATCTCATGAGTACATTAGTGATCCTACCTTCCCTATGTGGGAAGGGACACTCCTCACTCTAGTTCACTCGGTTCTAAGCTAGAGTCCCTTTTTGAAATGTCTTTAATACCTTTATTAATCATCATAGCTTAATATAGGTCATAGGGTATATCCCTTATATCATCATCATCATCATAGCTCAATAGGAATTGCATGTGTATTTTCCTTTTATTAAAATTCATACACGTGAGGTTAGCACATTTACATAATCATTCATGATAAGGCAGATTGGTAAGTTATCACCATCCTTATAACATTTACATCTTAGCCAACACCTCACAAGCCATTGTAAAGACATTTCAATTCAACATCATACCAACCCTATCAATCTTAATATAAGGTATACTTCAACACAACATCATCACTTAATCACAAGTAACCATAATTGAAGTAAGGAGTTGAGATCATAAGACTTACCCCAATCTTCTTCACAAAACCATCATAAAGGTCTTACCATCAACCATTCTCAATTCAACCCAACAATGGGTGTAATACTATCACTCAATAGAAATCAACATGATAATGAAGCCAATTCAATAACTACACAACAATCCATCCTAGTTCATAGCTTAAGATTAGAGACTTAGGTCAAATTCATGATGTACTTCACAACCTAGGTCAATTACTCAAGAACTAGCATGATAGGATTACAATTCATCTCAATCTATTCATAAATTGATATAATAACAACATAGGATAGTCATTCACACCATAACCAAGCTAATTGTATCAATACTACACAATTCAATTCAAGATCACAACCTAGGGTTAAGGGAAATAGGTCATCTTCTACATTTTAGACCAATACATCAAGAAGTAACATAATGAGTTATAACACATGTTAATATACTCATAATATCCAAAATAAATCATGAATAAAGCAATTCACAAGATCAATTTCATATTGGAAGAAAACCCACTTGAATTTCATATTTTTGAAATCAATTTAAAGAGATCCCAAAGGTGAAAGGAATCCCATACCTTGTTGATTAATGAAGTTTGATGGAGAAACTTGAACCTTTAGCAGCCCTATAACCATTAACCTTGGTCTTCTATGGTGTTCTTCTTTGGGATAGAGAATGAAGAGAGAAAGAAGAGTAATTTGGTGTTTGGGTAATTATGAGAGCTTAGGTTAGTTTAATTAGGTTAGGGTCATTATATATGTAATTAACCAGCTTAATTATACTTCCCTTAACCGCTAACTAATTAACTAACCACCTAATTAATTAATTTAGACAACTTAAAATCGTGCAGCAAAACAGTATGCTCAGAGACGAAAGCACGACCAATGGCCCGTTTATCAAACGACGGCCAAGGGACCAACCGTCCTGTTGGTCCGTCGTTTTGGTCAGAGAATTGTCAAGATGGCCCCTTGGACAAATTTATTAAGTCCATAGAATCCCCGTCGATTGGACCACGCCTCGTCAGTGGCCTCCGTCTGTGGACACTATCTCTTGACAGTTTTTGCCACAAATTGCAAGGGTCCTCCTTAAGGGCCCTTGGTTGGTCCTTGGGGAGTCGTACCCGGACGTTTAAACTATAAACTAACTATAATACGTTTTAGACACCTTTCCACCAAATTTAATCATTTTCTGACTCCTAAAACTTAGTCAAATAGGCTAAGGCACACTAGCACCTCATTGAACTAGTTTCCGGACGTCATGGATGTTCTTTGAGGTTTTGATTCTAGAACTTCCTAAATTACTTATATAGACTATTATATACTTTAAAACAGTAATGCAACCTTTAGACACTCATGTTAGGCTCTAGAACACGTCTTTGACTTTCGGAGTGTTACAACAAGATAACAACTCAATATAAAGCAATAAAGACATGTGCAATATATATAAAACTGGTAAAACAGTGTAAACACTTATTTCATTAAATATAAAAAAATAATAAACTCAACTTTACTTATATATGAAAGTTATATAATTTTTGTGGGAGTTTCTCTAACCGACAACCACCACTATGAGCCTAAGTGGTGATACAACGTCTCGTCCACGCTGCCAAAACTGTCCTATACTTTGCCGTCGCATAAAACATCCTCAACCTAGTGGATCCACTGGCTAAACTTACGTTATCATCTAAAAAGTATGAAACGTCAATAGCCATGATGGAATCATGGTTTATATGGGGACTTGAGTTATCTTAACTCTTATCCCCACATCGGTGCTCAATACTACTCCCAAAATGTCTTTAGCTCATGCTTTTAAAATAGCCTTTTTCCTCTGAGTTGAGATAATTTTCATAACTCTTTTACCTTTATAAAGATCCTCTTAGAATCAGTGTTCCCCTTTTTATTCTAAAACTCTTTTGGAACTCTTAGTTTACTCTTGACTTAAATGTAAAACCATTTATGAACTTCCTAGTGAATACGTCCCTTATACCTTTTGAGAAATGATCTCAACCTTTATTCTTTTCCTTAAATCGAACTTGAGTCTTAAAACAAAATTTAAAACATTTAAATAAGACTCTGAGAACTTTAAAAAGCTTTACTTTAACTCATTTCATAGCTTTGGACTTGACTTCTTAACTCTCTTAACCTTGATTCTAACTTCCCTTGAATTGGATTATGGATTCAAGGATCATGATCTCATAGTTATTGACGATTTCATGATGTTTACATGTACTTTAGTGTGTTGGAATCAACTAGGAATAATAGGTACATCACTTAGGGAGTAGTACGAAAAGATAGGGAAAGAACAGGGTCTCCAGGGGGCCTTGGCACTGTGGGAGGCGCGGGGCGCCAGAGCCTGACAGACAGAGGCTGCCCTGAGGGGATATGGCAGGCGCGGCGCCCAAGGGCTTGTCAGACACGTTTTCTGACTTTTCTTCACCGATTTTCACTTTTAACTCTTCTAAACTCCCATAGATCCCACCCCAAATACTTAGGATCTATAAATACTTCATTACCCTGTAGATTAGACCCAAAAAAAGTCTGGAAATATGAATCAAATCTACTAGAGATGAACAACAATTCAACCAACAAGAATTTCACAATTTTTCGTCAAAAACTTCCGTGTTCAACATTCACTAACTCTAACTTGCTGAATTGAAACAAATTGGGTGTGGCGAAAGGACCCAACACCGATTGATCTCACATACCTCGATAGGGATCACCCCTGACGAAATCCATGCAATGATCGTGGCGTTTCTTGGACGATTCTTGATCTTCCTCTTCTTTTCTCTTTTCTCCCAAGCCCTAAGCGTTCTTAAGTTTTGTAAAACTGATTTGGGACTTGGTCGTTACCCCTAATTAACCCTTAAAACGAATTAGGCAATACTAGGTTAAAAATAAACCTTTGCCCTTACTAAAAAGGGATTGGACTTTCCTCAGTCCAACAACCCAACTTTCGAAAGGAATATCTCCCTCAAACGACATCGGATTTGTGCAAACTCGGCGGCTTTGGAAATATCTCCCCAAGGGATTTCCATCCTTATAAAGAACTCATCCAGACTCCTTCTGAGCTAGAAGTTATGGGAGTTTAAAAATGATCAAAACTCACTTTTGAAAGCTGGAAATTTTCCAGATTTCCCTTCTTATTCCAAACATTGATTTTTCTTGGTTTCTTAGCTTATTCTTAGTTAATTCAAGTTACGAGGTGTTACATTGATGGACTTTTCTTAACCTACCCAAACCGAGTTGGTGGAATTGACTTCACTTTTTGTGCCTGAATCTTGAGATATTTGCTACTATCTAATTTGGCGAGCTCACCGGATCTCGCTGATCATGTTTGGCCATCCTCCTTCCGGATAAGTGAGCCTCAGAAATGTTTTTGAAGCTTGATTCAAGTGTATTTGATTTCAACTAACCTTCTCGAATCCCACATTTGAATGAGTGCTTTGCATGAAATAGCACGAACAAAGGGAGAGCACATGGTCACATCTGAAACTGAGTAAGACAAATACTCACCTCTTCTTCCTCATCATCCAATGAAACAACGGTTCATATCCATTAATGAGCATGCTTCCTCGTTCCCTATAATCCAATACTCATAATCATACCAGTGGGGGTTAAGAAAGTGAGAAAGCATATCATGACCACACAGGTGAACATTTGCTCTAAGTTAGTGATGCCTCCACAAGATCAAACTCTTACCTCTTATTTTATCCCGATAATAGCTCCAAGAGCCTTAAATATGATCAAGTCAGAAGGGAAACAAAGTATTTTGGAAGAGAATAGGCTTTCCACAGATGGGGTCATAATGTGTGACTACCCGTCCATATGGGAAACGATCAAATTCGTCAAGTTTGAGAAATTCACTAAAGCATAACAACCTAATGTGCCGAAGTGGGTTAAATAGTATTACAATGCCTTTGCTACTGACTTGTCCAAGAATAGAAGTGAGACTATCTATAATATCCTTGATGAAGTAGAAATATGTGGTAAGAAGTGTGCCATGATGCTAATACGATAAATGAAATCCTTGGCCCAAAAAGCAACCTGCCTGATAGATTCCAACTACAGCTAAATTTCAAATATGATGCCCGCAAGAAATGGTTGGCGCCCCTCATTGTATATGCTTCCCTTCCATGGATGGTCGAAGGTAAGCCAATTGGGAAGAAATACACGAATATAGTGGGCCGCTACTAGTTTGGATTCATGAGTAACAATCTGATGTCGTCCCAAAATGAGTCCATTCTCCATCTACCTAAAGCGCTTTTGGTGGGTCAATCATTGATCAGATTGAGCTTAATATTGGGTGGATCATTGTAGACGAGATTCTTATGAGGGCTCGACAAAAGTAGACATATCTCCCCTTCCTAGTTTTTATCACTCAGTTGTACGAGAGAGCAGTAGTCCATTTCAAGAAGACTGATATGGGGATCACGCCAGCATCCTCCAATGACATCAGGAGAAATGAGGCTGAGTACTTGCAGATGATGTGGCTTAGAGGAAACTGCCACCATCAGACACGACGCAAGTTGTGGATCCAACCACATTAGAAGTTGAGGCTAGCACACCTGCTCATGAGCAAACATGTATTATTCTAGTATGCATTTTCCTCTTGTTGCTGCTAGTTGTTCATATGCTATATTACCTAGTACTACTATTTCTAATGCTGCTACTGTGAGACCTTTCCCAGTTCGATCACCTATCTCTTATAGACCTAGGCAATGATGTATCAGATGGGCAACCTTTACCAGTTAGCAAATATTAGAGCCACATGGGTTTAGATGAACATGCCCAAAATCATTGATCGAGTGATTTAAAAGTCCTTAGCTCCATTGATAAAGAGAGTGCGTAAATGTAAGGGTAGGTTGAGAGTCATATTGTGAGGTTGGATAACCTTATAACGAGATTAGAGGCCCAAGATAAGGCCAATTGTATCTCTGGTGCACTAGACACCATGAGCGACAATCTTGCTTCATTGCTAACGGAGGTGATCAGTTGCAGTCTACGTATATATCTATTCTTTTTGGTGTGATGTTCGCATATCAGATGCACCTGCCTCCATGCTAGAGATGCCTAGTACTAAGCCTCTTCCTAGTGAGCAGCTTAATATAGCTACGAGTGTTGATGTTTTTGATGATGATAGTGAGAGGGTCAAGGATGAGTTTTCTGAGTAGGAGTCGAGGAGCGAGGATCATGGGAATTCTCAAATCTTGAGTGAGATGTAGGAGACTGATGAGGTCAGTCTTTAGGCGACCCGGGAGCAATCCCTTCGAGATACTTGAACAATTCGAACTAGTGGAGTCATTAAAGACTTCCCCATCCCTCAAACTGTTTATACAAACATTGATTCCCCAGTTCAGCCTTTAATTTCATTGGGAATTGATTCCCCTCTTGAAGCTTCACCACATGAGACTCCAAGCGATAGTGCTCCACATGCACAGTCTGTTAGGGGGACCATTTTATCTCAACCTCCCGTACTTTTATTTTCTATACATTGAGAACACTGCTTTATTCTTCTGTAGGGTGAGGGACTTTTGCGTCAAAATTTCCATTTTGGATTATATTTTGGTATTTTGAGTTTTGATTAATTGTAGTACATTACTTCTATTTATATTATAGGGCTCTTTTGATTGAAGCGTGTCTCTTGTTTCTATTTAGTTATCTCTTAATTTTGCAACCCCCAAGAGTTTTGAAAATAGTAAAATAATTAAAGTTTCCATTGATAACAGTTTCATGATCGATTGTGTTAAATATCAATGTCTTGAATAATACTCATGATGAGCACGGTGTACACTGTTGGTGTTGCGAGAATGAAATTGATGTGTTTGTAATTTTGAGTGATCTCTTTGACTCATTGGTTGATTGACTATGTTTTGATAGGATCCTTGCAATGACAACACACATATGATTTTGGTCTTTTGGGGATGTGTTAAATAAGTGTATTTTGAAGTGCCATGTGTTGTGAGGTCTTACTTGAAATCATGTATGTGAGTCCTAGCATTTTCCTTGTTAGTCCAATTGATTAAATCTTGGTGAATGTTTGATATGATCTTGAGAAACAATTTAAAGAGGGAACCCAAATGTCCATAATACTTTGTGACTACCTTGTAAGGGTGTGCATCTATGTTGGTACCATTTGAGCCAAACCTATTTGTTGGTAAAACCAAAATAAAGCCTCTTGAACCAAATTGTCATGCCTTCTAACCAAAAATCCTTTTTAAAGCATTGTTATGTTTATATAGCCAACTATAACACCTCGGATGCCAGTACCAATGGAACCAAAAATGAAAGTGGACTGTCATACATGTCGTAGGTGCGGCCATGGGTGGTGAGTTCAAAAATACCTAAAATTTTCAAGTCCTGGTACGTTTATACGGTTCACCAGAATGGTCCTTCATCCTATGGATTAGTTGTAGATAGGTCTCGTAGCTGAGTCTCAGACATGGAGATATCTTCAAAAGTTTTAGTTGGACCCATAGAGGTCATGCTCTGACCGTAGCTTGAACCATGGGTCGTGCATGGGTCCCGTCATTCGAGGGTCTAAAAAACAAGTTTCTGAACCCATTGATGGTCGAATAGGACGATCGTTGGTCCCCACCTTTGGTGGAGGTTAGCATTTATTTTTAGAAGGGCTTTTGGGTCTTTTCCTAATTTTTTAAAAACCAACACTATATTGTTTTACCCTCGACCCTAAGACCTAATGCTCAGATTGTATTTTAGACTTTATTTCAATATTGGCAACCAAAATCATAATACGTAATGGTATGGGTAATGAAGGTATGAGTATGTTATCGAAGATGGAGGATACTATTTGTAGTGAAAGTAAGATGGATGGTGGTGGCTTCCGCAGTGGTGAAATAAAGAAGAAAAGACTAAAGTGGTGAAGTATGGAAATGGTTGTGGAAGAGACTACTAATAGAATAAAAAGGGTGTTATGTATGAGGGGAAAAAAGTTGCTCGATAAAGAGTTTCTTCTTTTAAATGTTATTTTCCACATGTCATTTATTAATTTTCTACTTTGGTGTGTCAGAATCACATGCTTTATTATGTGGGATATTGTAACTTTTGTTCTTAATTCATACACTTTCAATAGTCTTTACTTGTTCGATCGCTAAAACCTCCAGACAAAGTTTCTAAATAATTTTTTTGACATTTTTAGAGAGGCCTCAGTGTATGTACCCTATTTTCTATTTTCTCTTACCTGGAGATATCTGTGTAGTATGGAAGATTTAGTTTGGCACTATCGGAACGACAATATATGTATCTATTGCTTTTCATGATTTGGGAAACAAGCTATTTCAATGTCCATTTGAAATCTGAACTATACTATTACATTCTAATATTGAATTAATTGTTGGTTATAAACTTGACTATAGCAAGTCTATATGATCAATTGGTCCATGTTATAACAACCATATAATTTATATATATAAATTTGTCAAGCAGTCAGCTATCCAAAATTAGTTTATTTTGTTAAATTAATTTCTCATATTGACTCTATTGAATAACATTAGAAGAAAATAATAAAGAACTTATTGAAAAATTTAAAAAGTGTTCACATCAATAAGATAAATTGGCGAAGAAGCGCATGTTTATTTTATTGTTTTTACTGTTACATTGACTAGTTATGGTTTTGTTATTTAATTTTGGGACATGATGCGAGAAGTTGTATTGAGATGGTCTGGGTTTGTGATGCGGAGATGCACAAATTTCTTAATGTAGAGGTGTGAGAGGTTTGGCTGTTCATGGATACAGGAGATGTAATGGTATACTGAAAATGTATTGGGGAGAAGTTATTAGGTAGGAGGTGGCGCAATTGCAGATTACCGAGATGACCTTAGACAAGAATGTGTGAAAGACAGAGATTAGGATAGAAGGATAGTAGGTAGGAGTGTTTCCATACTAGTACGTAAGAGTGTATTATGTTGTTGTCAATTCTGCAAGTCACAATATTACTCGTGTTTCATGTTCTTCGATTTTTGTTATTATCTGTTGTTTCGTGTAGTTTGATCATAGTTGTAGTATTTTTCTACTACTATTTGTTGTTTAATACTAGATGTTGTTTGTTTTATTTCTAATACTTCTTTTCTAGACTATTTTTCTCTTGAGCGAACGGTAAGGTCTGCGTAAATTCTTACCTCCAAAGACCACATTGTGTGGGACTACACTAGATTTTTTTGTTCATTGTTGTTGTTGATTCTTAGCTTGATTGTCATTTTAGATCATTAAAATGCTTTTATGTGACGTGGAACTTAGATATTTTGGGCATTGGTTTCGTTGGTGTTTTATCTTGCCTTTTTAGTTTTTTTTTTTAGTTTAATATGGTGGCCGTAATGACCAATTTATTAAATAATATCAAAGTTCACAACAAACTAAAATTTAACACAAACTAAAGCAAAGTAAAGGGTCGTCCCAAAGTTACCGCCCCATCAACAAATAAATTTCAACATAAGCTGGCAATGTCACTTCTCCATCTTCATCAAATACTTTATTTCCCAGAAAAGGAAACCAATGATTCCTTTTAATTCCTTCCATCACCACTAAAATCCTTATTGTTGAAATTTTTCTTCATATGATTTTGTTCCACCACAGTACAGTCTTCAATCTCTATGTTCAAATTCATTTCTCTATGTAAGTTTCGACCATCTTTGAATTCTTCCATTATAGCACTTGAATATATTCTTTCATTAAGCATTCTTTTGTAAATTGTTGATACCATCAGATCTTGATGCTTGTTTCTTCCTCCAATATTATGATGATGTTCCTCCTTGATTCATCGGTGACCTTCCTTTTCTGGAGAACACATATCCATTTGATTAAAGTGGTTGTTGTCGAGCCTCTGAACCCTTCTCTTTGTTTATGACCTGTATTGTTCCTATGTATGGAGAAGCAATAAATTGGTAGAAGCAATAAGTAAAATATTGTTCGTGTGACTTGTCTATTCTTCATGATTCTTGACACTAGTTCTTTATTCATTGAATGTTGATGCCTTCATCTTTCCTAATTTTTCATTGATTAAATATTTTTGTTCTTATCCTCAAATTGACAATTTGTTGCTTGTCTAAGTTGAGAATTTTCTTATCTTTAGTAGGAAGCTTCATGAAATTAGAATAATTGAATCTATCAGCTCTGTTAAAAGCTAGATTAGCTATACAGTCAGCCATTGAATTACCTTCTATATAGATGTGATTTAATCTAAACTGAGAAATCTGAGCCATTTCCTTGATGTCTTCTATTACTGTTGCAATTTGCCATGAAATTTCCCAAATTCCTGATAAGATTTTTACTACGACTAATGAGTCAGTTTGAATATCAATCCACATGATCCCAATAGCGATGCAATGATAAATTGCTTTCGTTATTGTGATTGCCTCTTCTTCCATATTTGTAGTCTCATTTATCCCTTCTCCTTGGGCCTAAACTAGGTCTCCATCATGATTTCATAGACAGAAACCATAATAACTTCTCTCTGTATTGCCTTTAGAATCTCCAGTTTTGTTGCATTTTAACTTTCCATGATCTAAGTGGTATCCATCTTACTGTCTTATAGTACAATTTGGGTTTGTACTTCTCCAAATAGTCCACCAATTTTTGCCAGCTGCTATGAATCTAACATAATTTAGGATATATATATTTGACCATTCTCAAAATATTGTGTAACATCTCGCAACTAGAAAGAACTAGAAAAAGTTTAAAATCTGGAAATATTGGTTTTTGGGAAGTATAGGGAAATCTGGAAAATTTGTCTAAGTTAGGAAAGTGAATTTGGTTATTTTCAAACGAACATAAATCCTATGGTTGGAAATCCCTTGGAATAATGTTTCCAACTCCGCCGAGTTTGCGCGATTCCAAGTTCGGACCAGTGAGTTATGACTTTTAGAATTTGGGCTGTTGGATGAGGGAAGTGCCCAATTCCGGGATTTTAAAGGGTACTTTAGTCTTTTTCACTGCCCTATTAATTTAACCATTTTTAGGAGTTTAATTAGGGTCAAGACTGAATTTAGTCAGTTTTAGAAGTTGGAAATTCTTACGCTAGGGCTAAGGAGAAAGGAGAAGAGAAAAGAAGAACAAGAAGGGCAAGATTTGTCAAGATCGTCGAATCAACTCGTGTATTTCATCTGGGGTGATCCCTAAAAATATATGCGGGTCTATCTCAACATTGGGTTAGTTCACCCACGTGTCAAGCATGTATTATTCAGCGTGTTTTCATTCCAAAAAGATTGGATTTTTCATGTTCTTGAAACGGTTTCGTTCTTGAACATGACTTGAGATTTTAGGAGTTCTTTGATGATCTAAGTGTTGTTCTTGAATTCATTAGGTTAGATCTAAGGTGAAGTTGAGAAGAAAAAAATTGAATTAGAATTATTAAAGGTAAGGAAAACGAGATGGAAATTTTTCAGGCGTCATCTGGGCAGAGCCAAGAACGGCGCACCCCATCTGCGCTGCGCCTTTAGTGCGCCAGAATGAGGCCTCAAAACTTGAGGCATAGCGCGATTCGTCCAGAACGCGCCTCAATCGACATTTTCACCAGTTTTTGTAAAATAGTCCGATTAAGCCCTTCTAAAGTGTTTTAAAACTTCCTAATGATTCTAACCACTCTAATTGACTTCTAATCATATAGAAATCATCCAGAAACATGAATTACAACCTTGAATCCATAACTTCAAATTCAAGGAAAGTTTAAAGCCAAGTGTAGAACGTTCTTAGTGTCCTTTCAAGAAATCTTTTACAAATACTTTTAAATTTGTTTTAAGATTTAAATATCGGGTTGGGTAAAGAGTAAATATAAGAAGAAGAAGTTCATTTCAAGTTTCTTAAGTCTTTCAAAACATTTTAATGTCGTTTTAAGACTATAGTTTGAGTTCAGTTTAGAGAAAAGTGAAATGTTTTCTTTAAAGCAGTATATGGAGACTAAGTATTTCAAATGATGTATAAAAAAAAATTACATTTAAAAAGAATGGAAACTGAGATTTCCAAAGATCCTTTGGGCTAGTTTTCAGTTAAAGAGTCATAGCTTTCTAAATGAAGCAAGCAGAGGAAACTGAGATTTCCAAGATAGCCTTTGAGCTGATTATTTGAGCATTAATCTCTAATCACAGAAGCAATATGTTTTAATAACATAAGAGCCAGTATATTTTGGGAGTAGTATTGAGGACCGATATGGGGGATAGTTCAGACAACTTACGGCCCCTATAAACCATGTAGAAACCATGGGTAGAAAAGTGTCATACATTTTAGATGAACCCTTTTCACAGTAGACTAGTGATCCATAAGGCAAATCAGATCTTATACCATTGGTCGGGTATAGCATGCGCTGGCAACGTGAGGTAGATAAATGTATCATTACTATAACTCTTAAGTGATGGTTATCGGAACTCCCACATAAGTTAAATGTATATATTTACATAAGTTTATTTGTATTTTTATATACCTATCAGAGTTAATTGTATTCTTGTATACATTCAGAGTTAATAGCATGTTTTTAAACAACTTTTCTTTATATTGCACTTGCTTTTAAATTGCTTTATATTGAAATGAGTCAGTCATATTGAGTTATGTTAATCATGAGTTGAGCAGAGCCAGAGTAGGTGTTCCTTCTTACTTTTTTCTAGCTTATGTTGTTTTATCATTCCAACTTGTATACTCGTACATTGAATGTACTAATGCCAGTTGGTTTGCATCGTATCATGATGCATACTCATGTAATGAGGATCGGCATCCGGCATACCGTTGATCCAGTTGAGCACTCCAGAGTCAGTTGGTGAGCCTCCTTGCATTTCGGAGGACTCCTTTTATTATTTTTACAGTATTTTCTTTATTAGGATGTTGTGGGTCTTTCCCAACATCTATCTCAGTTTTAGAAAGCTTCATAGATAGACAGTCACAAATTAGTAGTCTAGTGGTCTTGTATATCATTCTTATGTTGAAGAATTTGGTTTCCATTTAGGTTAGGTTGAATGATTAAATCATTAAAACATTCCACTTATCATATTATTTAGTTTAGTTTGGTTATTTGTTCATTAAGTCATTAATTATTGTCTTCCGCTGAGTAAAGTAAACCAGGCCTAGGGTCCGCTCGAGGCCAGTAACGGTCTTCGAGTGCCGGCCACACCCAGGGCATAGGCTCGGGGCATGACATATCGACATTCATATTGAATACAAGACTATGTAGGAGACGTCCTTTCCATTAGTCAGTTTTATGTTTGTCACTTTATTAATTGAATTGCTTTGGTCCAGCGGTCGTGGACATGGACAGGCTAGAGTTCAAAGTTAGTACGACTACGTTGTGATAGGGTTTACCTGATAGTGAGTTTTTTATGGCTTGTGTAATATGAGAATGACTTGATTGTGTTGGTATTATATCATGTTCATCGCATACTAATGGCAGAATTTCATCTAGGTTTGGGAAGAAATGAGGTTTTTGAGACACTTACTAGTTGTTACTACGTATTCCAATGATTTAAGATCCAAGGAAGAGAGATTACTTATTTTCACTGATGGAAATTTTGTTGAGAGGAAATGCGTCATTTTCCTCTTCATTTGGCATATGTTGATTAGTTCTAGCGATCCATAGACAAAATTCCAAGTTTTATTTTACTTTTACTCTCTCTGTAGTTGAGCTGAGGCGGGTACCGTAGTTTTCTTAGAGGTCCATAAGGCAACTTACGATATAATTCATGAACCTTTTAATTTAAACATGCATTGTCCACGTGTGCATTGCATCTCATTGTGTGTTTGGATGCCTGTGCTTGCCTGGCTTGTATAGGTAGAACTATTGTTGTCTTTCATGTCGGTAGTGGTTGTTTCCTTCTAGACTTCTATCAGAATCCTTGTTAGACTTATCTTACTTCTTATTTATATTTATGATCTTCCTGAGCTCGGTCGGCCTATAATGGCTATTGAGTACCGTGTGTTTTGGTACTCATAAAACATTTCCACATCTTTCTTTGATGTATCTCCCAATAGGAGCCAGCCTCACTTACCGTTGGACTTTCCCGTGGCTACCATAGATATGATCATAGTGAAATCCTTTCATCCAGAGACTTGATACTTTTCCTCTATTATATAGACTTGTATTTTGTATTTGGATTAGTCAATTCTCTTGTATATAGCTTTTCTGTACTTAGTAGCTCTTGTACCAGTGAAACGAGGTCTGAGGTTTCTTCTTTTGTCAGTTTGTCATCTTGGTCACTTTTGGGCATCTTTTGTATATTGTGTATGTATTTACTGTTCTATACTATCGCCCTATTCTACATCCTCATTCCTATTTTTGCTTGTTTCATATTCCTGTTGCTCTTTTTATTTGGAGTTTTGGCTAGCCTACTCCGGGGTTATGGTAGGATCCATTAATGTCTGATTTACGATCGGGAGACTCTTCTACTTCGGTTAAGTACTTCTTACATGATCTTCCCATTGCTATTCGTTAAGGTGCTAGAACTATTGTCCATCAAATTTTGTTTATCCTTATTTAAGTCATTATCATGTGTCACAATAGTATTATTCCTTCATTACTAGCTTATCAACAATCAATGTTCCCGAGACTTTGGCAGAAGAATTGGTTCATCAAGGTTGGCATCAGACTATGATTTTGGAGATGACTACATTGAATGGTAATAGTAATGTTGAGCTTATTTCTTTACAAACCTCAGTTGGTTGTAATTGGATATTCTTTGTTATGAAAGATTCTATTAAGCTATTGAGATTCTCAAAGTGAGACTGATTACTAACAGACACATACACTTATGGCATTAATTATGTAGATTTTTTTTACTTGTTCCTATGATGGACTCCGTCCATCTTCTTAATGGAACCTTTTTTCAAATGAACATCAAAAATGTATTTCTACATTGAGACCTTATTGCAGAGGTATATATGGAGAAACCAACAAGATTTGTTGCTCAGGAGAGTGTAGACTAGTTTTTAAACTTTGTCAATATTCTATGGTTTCAAGTCATCTTACAAAGCATGTTTGTTCATTTCTATCTATTATCCAACAATTTGGAATGATCCGAATAAAATCTAATCACTATATATTCTATAGGAATTAATCATTTGGGAAACATACATTTTTGATTGTTAATGTTGAAGATATTGTTATCACATATAATGATCATGAGGGTATTGCTCATCTCAAACAACACCTATCATGTCATTTTTCACACAAAGGATTTAGGAAAGTTGAAATTTTTTTCTAGGCACTGAGGTAGCACAATCTGACCATGGTATTTCTACTACACAAAGGGAATATGCCTTGGATATTTCTGAAGACACTTGTATGTTGGTTTGTATGGACTATCCCGTTGATTAAATATTAAGCTTATTACAGGAGAAGCTGAGCCTCTAACCTCATAATCTCGGAGACTTGTTGTTAGACTCTACAATCTTAAGATCATGCGACAAGACATTTCATTTTTAGTTAGTATAGTTAGTCAGTTTTTTCCATCACCTTGTCATAGTAACTTGAAGTGTTGGTACTTGTAGTATATCCACGTCTATTTGTACTCAAATAAAATTTCTTTTATAGCTTTTGAATTCTATGTTAATCTTTCCTCGTGTTTCATACAAGATCAATGAAAGAACAATAATTTCTTTTATTATGGCACTTTTTTTATTTAAATTACTAAAATAATAAATCACGCATTCAGCAACAAGTGTTGCTTTAGTAAAAAGGAATTGTCTAAAAATAAATCTCACTTGAACAATTCAAGATTTTAAAAAAAAATATTTTTCAACTGTACACTTAAATTAACAACTTGTTTCTTTTAAAAGTACTTTGTTCTAAAAAAAGATGTTATTAATAGGGGTAACTTATCAAACTATATATTATGATAATTTATTTTCTAAATAGATGTGATACATTTACTTTGGAATGGACAGAGTAATAAGTTTTATTTATATTTTAGCTGCTAAATCATAAAATAAAAAAATAGAGGTGAAAATTAGGTATGAATAAATTTGTTCTTGCAATTATAATTCAAAATCCTCCTTATTGTTATTTTTACAATAAAGTTGAATACGAAATAATTTAGTTTTTTTTCCCTTTCTAACCTAAATAAGTCCTATTTGTCTTTATCTATAGCATATAACTATGATTTGTTTTGATTGAAAACATGATTTGATATTATAATACTCCATAAACATAGTAATAATATTCATAAGACAATATTATGCATTAGATTACATGAACAAACTCCAATAGCTTCATCAATTACGGACATTCCTACAAGGTAATTTTTTGACTGAATCCGTTTTCTTTCTATTAGAAGAGTACATTATGGAATTAGTACAAGTACATTGGCCATAACGACATATTACAATCTCAAAAGTACACTTGCTAGGATCACAATCGTACATAGTCTTACACGTCTGTCCCGCCACAACATATGAAAATTAAAATGTGTTAGCATCGAAGGAAATCACACATAAATCCGAATAGTTAACTAAATATTTTAACTAATCATGATAGAATGAAATTACTATATGATTTAGATATATTTAGATCCACCCCCTTCAAATATCATATATTTGAGGGGGAGATGGAAAACAAAGAGAAAAAGAGACTAACCACATGAAAAACAATCAATAAGGCGGCAACAAAAACCACAATAAATAAATTCTTTTCCATATCAGTTAAAAGGAAAGGTTGTTTTTGTGTATGTTTAGAGTGCTTCTTGTTGGAACAACTTTATATATATATATATATATATATATATATATATATATATATATATATATATATATATATGAATTCCATTTACATTTTCAATTTCAGAAAACAAATATCTAATGAATATCCTGAATATAAAAAAGGAAAACCTTGTTTGTGGAATATTATTCAATGAAAAATACATGATATAGAGATTTACTACCATTTATATTCTCATGAATATCCTGAATATATTGAATAAGAAGTGTTCACAATTTGGTTAAAACTAATTCAAAATTTAAAAAATTAAAATCAATTAAGTATAGTATTTATTGGGTTGTGATAAATGCTCAATCATTTCCCACATTTAAGATATAGGTAGTCGTATTACAAATAATTATGAGGTTGACGTCAAACTCACAAGGATTGACCGAGAGGATTACACTTTAATGACTTTATTGACTCAGTACAAACTAGCACGGAGTATTCTAAAGACAATATATCTTATATCTTATCTTATAATCCCTCTGTCCTAATTTATATGAGTTAGTTTTACTTGACACAGAGTTTAAAAAGGAAAAAAAGAATTTTAAAACTTGTGGTTTGAAGCGACCTAATCGTCGTGAGTGACACCCACTCTAAATCACTCCATGGGAAAACAAACTACAACCTGAAACTAACCAATAAATAATTAAATTAAGTCTGGGGCTGCGCGCCTTTAGTGCGCCAGAATGAGGCCTCAAAACTTGAGGCATAGCGCGATTCGACCAGAACGCGCCTGAATCGACATTTTCACCAGTTTTTGTAAAACAGTCCGATTAAGCTCTTCTAAAGTGTTTTAACACTTCCTAATGATTCTAACCAGTCTAAATGACTTCTAATCATATATAAATCATCCAGAAAAATGAATTACAACCTTGAAACCATAACTTCAAATTCAATGAAAGTTTAAAGCCAAGTGAAGAAAGTTCTTAGTGTCCTTTCAAGAAGTCTTTTACAAATACTTTTAAACTTGTTTTAAGACATAAAGATCAGGTTGAGTAAAGAGTAAAGATAAGAAGAAGAAGTTCATTTCATGTTTCTTAAGTCTTTCAAAACATTTTAATGTCGTTTTAAGACTATAGTTTGAGTTCAGTTTAGAGAAAAGTGAAGTCTTTTCTTTAAAGCAGTATATGGAGACTAAGTATTCCAAAAGTTGTATAAAAATGTTTTCACATTTAAAAAAAATGGAAACTGAGATTTTCAAAGAGCCTTTGCGATAGTTTTCAGTTAAAGAGTCACAGCTTTGTAAATGAAGCAAGCAGGGGAAACTGAGATTTCTAAGATAGCCTTTGAGCTAATTATTTGAGCAGTAATCTCAAATCACAAAAGCAGTATGTTTTAATAACATAAGAGACAGTATATTTTGGGATTAGTATTGAGGACCTACATGGGGGAGAGTTCAGACAACGCACAGCCCTTATAAACCATGTAGCAACCATGGGTATAAAAGAGTCATACATTTTAGATGAACCCTTTTCAGAGTAGACTAGTGATCCATAAGGCAGTTCAGGTCTTATACCTTTGGCCGGGTATAGGATGCACTGGGAACGTGAGGTATATCGTTGTATCATTACTATAACTCTTAAATGATGCTTGTCGGTTAGTGAAACTCCCACATAAATTAAATGTATATATTTACATAAGTTTATTTGTATTTTTACATACTTATCAGAGTTAATTGTATCCTTGTATACATTTAGAGTTCATAGCATGTTTTTCAAACAACTTTTATTTATATTGCACTTGCTTTTAAATTGCTTTATATTGAAATGAGTCAGTTATATTGAGTTATGTTAATCATGAGTTGAGCAGAGCCAAGGTAAGTGTTCCTTCTTACTCTTTTCTAAGTTAGGTTGTTTTATCATTTCAGCTTGCATACTCGTACATTGAATGTACTAATGTCAATTTGGCTTGCATCGTATCATGATGCATACTCCATGTAATGAGGATCGGGATCCAGCGTACCGTTGATCCAGTTGAGCACTCCAAAGTCATTTAGTGAGCCTCATTGCATTTCGGAGGAATCCTTTTATTATTTTTACAATATTTTCTTTATTAGGATGTTGTGGGGTCTGTCCCAACATCCATCTCAGTTTTAAAAGGCTTCATAGATTGATAGTCAGATGTTAGTAGTCTAGTGGTCTTGCATTGTCATTCTTATGTTGAAGAATTTGGTTGCCATTTTGGCCAAGTTGAATGATTAAATCATTAAAACATTCCACTTATCATATTATTTAGTTTAATTCAGTTCTTTGCCCAATAAGTCATCCATTATTTTCTTCCGCTGAGTAAAGTAAGTCAGGCCAAGGGTCCGCTCGAGGCTAGCAATGGTCTTCGAGTGCCGGCCATACCCAGGGCATAGGGTCGGGGCGTGACATATCGATATTCATATTGAATACAAGACTATTGTAGGAGATGTCCTTTCCATTAGTTAGTTTTATGTTTATCATTTTATTATTTAAATTGCTTTGGTCCAGCGGTCGTGGACTTGGACAGGCTAGAGTTCAAAGTTAGTACGACTATGTTGTGATAGGGTTTACCTATTAGTGAGTTTGGTATTGTCACGACCCAAAATCGAGCCGCGAGTGGCACCCACACTTATCCTACTATGTGAGCGAACCAACCAATCTAAAACCCCAACATATTGAACAAAATACAAAGCGGAAGACTTAAAACTCATTAACGAAAACAATTAAATAACTTTTAAAATTTATAACCCATTATCCCCAAAATCTGGAAGTCATCATCACAAGAACATCTATCTCAAGTTACTAATATAAAAGTATCTAAGAAGCTAAAATAAATAAAGGCTAGTCCATGCCGGAAGTTCAAGGCATCAAGACATTGAAGAGAAGATCCAGTCCAAGCTAGAAGCATTAGCTCACCCTGAAATCCGGTGTAGTGAAGACTGGCTAGAATCGCTGCTGAGTTGAAGACGACGGTACGTTTGCTGCATTCCCCAAATAACAAAGAAAGAAACAACAAGTAGGGGGTCAGTACAAAACACAAGTACTGAGTAGGTATCATCGGCCAACTCAAAATAGAAAACAGTATATATCAGTTCATATCATAAATCAACTACAATACTCAACATGTAGCAACAAGTACTATAATCATCAATAAGTACTACCAAGTTCATCCATGAGGACTCAAGCCTCAATACCACACTCATTTGGGAATTAGGTTCATTACATTGAGTATATAACATCTCTCAAGATTCATTATCTTTCTTCCTCTTGTGTCGGTACGTGACACTCCGATCCCCTTCCTCTTGTGTCGGTACGTGACACTCCGATCCCCTACTACTATGTGTCGGAACGTGACACTCCGATCCCTTAATTCTACGTGTCGGTTCGTGACACCCGATCCCTTAATACTATGTGTCGGAACGTGACACTCCGATCCCCTAATTCTATGTGTCGGAACGTGACACTCGGATCCCCTAATTCTATGTGTCGGAACGTGACACTC